>OX465248.1:9115944-10315944 GCA_949987775.1 Aproaerema taeniolella
CAAAATGTCCATTAGGTTCTGAATATTCCATTCTAATCTCGCATTACATTGCGGTGTTGCACATTTATGAACGGCTATGCCTGTGTGTAACAAGTGTCATGCGTGGGCTATAATTTGTAATTGCTTTTAGCTAAGCTGGGTAAGACTGGGACGTTTACCCTGGATGAGAAGTGTGTTTAGTTTTCATATTGATAATGTTTTTTTACTTGATAGAATAAGTATAATGTTAGCTTAGAAATGACGCCCGGTTTGGTAGAGTGGTAGTGACGCTGCCTTGATCGACAGGTTCTGGTCCTAGGTCCGATCCCCAGGCGGGGAAAACATTTTTGTAAAAAGCAGATGTTTGTTCTCGGGTCATGGGTTTTTGTGTCCGTCTTTATCTATGTTCCGAGGGACCCACGACAAAAGAGACAATCATAGTCTGGGCCTTTGAGTGTGTAGTGTTTATTTTCTTTATTTATTTTTATTTTTGACGTTAAGCAATAACGAATCCTACTACCAGATACCGTTTGTATTTTACGGGATAATTTAAACAACTGTACAGTCAACGGCACCTGATTTATCACAAACTGTCAAATTTCCCCAATAGATATTAAACTCTAATGCTTGGAGATAAAATTGAAAGTGTTGTTGTCCCTGTACATGATGGCCATGTACTGGATAACTGCCGAGGGACACTAAAGGCTCTAACTAAAAATATCTCTTTAAAACTTAAAATGTCGTAAAGGGAACCTAAATCAAAAGCTATTATTAAAAAGGCTACACCTGTTTTAAATCCTTACCAATATTATAAACTCGAAAGTTAGTAAGTATTGGATGTATGTATGTATGGATGTTTGTTCCTCTTTCAAGCTCAAACAGCTAGACCAATTTTGATAAAATTAGGTATGGAGGTACCTGACATCTGGAATCAACACATAGGCTACATCATTTTCTCAAATTCTCACGGGAACGAAGTCCAGGGTGGAAAGCTAGTTTCATCATAACAAAAATATATGTTAAGTTAGTGGCATTTTTTTTTCTCGTTTGATAGGAATGATTGATTTAAAAAACTTTCAAGTAGTTGTCTAACTCATGTTATCATATAACTCCAAATACTCATACTCAAAGTATAACTCGATAACGCAAGCTACAGCTCTAGCACGATAACAACAAACTCGCGCTCGGCTCACGCTGAAATTTCACTTGGATTGCGCGAGGGTCCCGCGCAAAGGCTTGCTCGCCTTATGGCGTTGTCAATGTTGACATTTTGACATAGGACCGCGGTGTTGTCGCGGCGCTGTCACTATCGTACTCGGCCTGGTACATACAGTTGTATCCTGCACTATTAGTTAAATGCGGATTAGATGTGGTACATTTGAACCGGTTGAAATGTCAAACTGTACCTATCAGATATGGAACAGAATACATAGGTAAGTGTCTAAATCCCAGATGTGTTATTATTACTATATTTTCTATACATCATCATTTTGTAAAAAAAATAAATGGTGTTTGTTCATAAGTCTCTTACAAATTTTACAAACATTGGCTCAAGAAATACACTGGGCGTCAAAAATAAGTAGTACACTTTTCAAATTGCAATTACTCCTAAACTATAGTAGTTACACTTATGAAATAAAAAGCAGTTTATAGTAAACTTAACGAAGTTTATTAAAGTTATATTTTATTTGGCATGAATAAAGTTTCAAACTTAAAATTAAGATAAATACTAAAAAGTATCAATTTTTAACGATATGTCAACCACTTAATTTTCACGTTTTGGAACTTTTTCACAATTTAATAACTTGTGTTGCCGCCTCGGGCTCTAATTACAGCTTGGATCCGGTTTGGCATGCTGAACACTAAGTTTCGGAGGCGGTGTTGGGGAATATTTTCCCATTCTTCTATCAGCGCATGTTTTAGAGCCCTGAGTGTGGCAGGAGGTGGACTGCGCCTTCTGACTAGCCTCCCAAGCTCATCCCAGGCGTGTTCAATCGGGTTGAGATCTGGGCTTCTCGATGGCCAAGCCATCAAGTTGATGCCAACCTCCTGAATGTACTCTTGTACGTGGTGAGCAGTGTGTGGCCGGGCGTTATCATGCATTAGGATGGCTCCATCACCCATATTTATTAAATATGGCCCTGCATACTCGTTGAGGATCTCCGAGGCATATCTTTCACCAGTCAAAGTCCCATTTTCTATTACCACAAGCTCTGTGCGACTCTCTGAAGAGATACCAGCCCATACGTGTACAGAGCCCCCGCCATATTGGACTCTTTCCGAGATACAAGCTTGAATGTATCGCTCACCGGGTCGTCTGTAGACTCTCCGCCGTCCATCTGAAGTGTATAAAGAGAATCGAGACTCATCTGTGAATAAAACTCTAGCCCATTCTTCTTCGCCCCATTGTACGTGTTGACGGGCGTAGCGTAGTCTTGCTACGCGATGCTCTGTCTCAAGTTTGGGGCCATTTGCTGGTCTTAGAGGCTTCAGGTTAGCTTCAGCAAGTCTTCTTCTCACTGTACTCTCACTGATGTAGTCTGTTCGGGTCCGAAGAAGCTGTTGCTGAACCTCAACTGCATTAAGGTGTCGATTTCTTAACACAGTGGAAACAATAAAGCGATCTTCTCGGGTACTTGTGCACCTGGGTCTGCCATTACCTCGTCTCCTTAGATGGTTTCCAGTCTCTTCGTACCTTTGCTTTACTCGCTGAACCGTTCTTAAAGTTACACCCACCCTCCTTGCAGTACGACGCATACTGATGCCCACTTCGAGAAAAGCTAAGATTCTTGCACATTCTTCTGGTGAAAGAGGCATGATTAGTCAAATTTACTCTCTGAAGATACCTATGCTTTTCAATTACAATTGCTTTATCAGCAGCGAATGTGTCAAACACAAAAATCCTAAGTAAGACAACACCTTTCAACAGTTTAAAAAAAGTGTTTTTATTTATTCGTTTTTTTTAAAGTCAAGCATTATAAGTTCTTATAATGCATGAAGTTTTTATTGAATAAGATTAAATTTTCTTTTTAACCTTTTTTGTTTCAAAGGTCTAAGTTTTATAGTTTGGGAGAAATCGCAATTTTAAAACTGTACTACTTATTTTTGACGCCCAGTGTAGTTCGTTAATTCATGTAGGTCAGGACAGCTGAGACATGTCGCCCGGAGAGATCTCGCATATTCAGGTCGATAGCAAATCGTTTGTGACGACAAACAAGCAAACTTTCATCGTTTGTGACGGTATACTTTCGCCAAAAAATCAAAAAAACATGGTTCAGCCAGCCGGATTTTGTACTTTTCGGAGCACATCAGATCTCAGCTCCTGAAGGGTTTTCGGGATTCGTTCCTGATCCAAAGGAATGTGACGCCTATGTGACAGAAATCCAAACTGATTTCATCTATCGTGATGCAATACTTTTGGAGAAATCTTGAAAAACAAGTGTCCAGCCAGCCTGATATCCGGCTGGCTGAACCACTTGTTTTTCGTCGATTTCTCGCTAACTAACGCGTTTCACTCTGAACTTTTTTGATCAAAGGTTTGTGATGGCAATGTGACAGGGTACCAAGCAGGTTTGAACGCCCGTAACGCATGCACTTTTGAGATATTCCAGAAAACTAAATGGTTCAGCTGGAAAAAGTCAGGCCAGCTGAACCACCTGTTTCTACCACTTCCAGGTGCGCTACACTCGAGGAATCTAGACCAAAGGTTTGTGACAGAGATGATAAATACGATGGTTCGTTTGTGATGGCTCAAAATGCAGCCCAAAAAAAGTTATAAGCGATTCTTTTTTTTCCATACATTGATTAAACTAGGTGACCATGCTTTCAGTATTGCAAGGACAGTCCCTAATTGAATTAAATATTGAAGCATTAATAGAATGAGCAAGGCGCCGTGTAGATGACTAAAATTATATTAACAATTAAATTAAACAATACTATGTAAGTCATCTTTTAATATCACCTAATAAGGTAGGTACACTTAGACCAGGGGTGGCCAACCGGTCGATCGCGATCGACCGGTCGATCGCGACTGTTAGTCCAGTCGATCGTGGCAAGGCAAAAAAATAAAAAAATAAGTATTTTCTCTTAATATAATAAAAAAATACTACATGATTGTGTACTGAACTATGCTGTTTCAATTAAGATTTCAAGAAGTATGTAATTGGTAGATCGCACAGGGTTTCGTTAGTAAACAGGAGATCTTGGGTATAATCAAGTTGGCCACCCCTGACTTAGACGATAAATTATATTGCGCAATGAGAACAAATTAGTAGTTACAGAGCGCCGCTATGCAAACGAGGGCTTTTTTGGCACTAACTTTTTAAATACAATCAATCTCCAAATAATTTAGTCAGTCACGCTTATTATGGACAATATTTATGGAGTACTTTATGTAATACCGTCCTAACCTAGTGTATTTTTTTTAATAAAAGGAACTATATTGTTCGTGGTCGAACATTTTGGAGGAGTGACGACCAATCAGGATATTGTAAATAACACAGCCAATAATATTTTATTTAATCCTAATTTGACAAACTTGGAGCCATCTTTGCAATTTTGCTAATTCTTTTTTCTCTAGTTTCTTTTGTCGGATGGTGGCCATAGAGTAACTTATATAGTGATGGTGGCCGCACCACACTGAGCTTAATATCAAAGAGGATATAATTTCACTAATTTTTAAATAATATTATCGTGATATTATCAACTATTGCCGCTCGAGAAAGAGGTAAGTTTTCATCGAATTTATGTAGTTCTTCTGGTTGCCGCTGTCGATATTTCTTGTGTGCTCGTTACTCGTTTCAGAATGTATATGTGGCCGCCCTTAGTAAGTAATCTATATAAATAAAAACCGGCCAAGAGCATGTCGGGCCACGCACATTGTAGGGTTCCGTAGCAGCATGGTTCAAATATGCAGCTGGTTTCTTAATTCTACGAGCATATTGTCATAGTCGATGTTAAAATCCCCAAATACTATATTATCAAAAAGAAATGTATTAAAAAGTTTGTAGTTTCAGAAATAATTGTAGTTTTGGTCTAAATATAACAGAAAGGAACTATTTAATGCGCGAGCGAAGCGAGCGCGAATTTTTTGTTGTTGTTTTTTTAATAGTTTTTTTTTTTGTTTTTTTTTTTGCGATAATATTATTGTTAGGCATAATATAATAATATCGAGCTGCTGCTAAAGCAGGTCGCGTGGTGATCGTGTATAATTTTGATGTCATTTTCGTAATTAGCACCCCCAAAAACCTATTAAACGACACCTGAAATGTCAAAATGTTACAGCTTGGCTTTCGGCTCGCCTCACTTTTAGCGTGGAACCTTGTATGGCAGCCATTTTGGATTGGGGTACACTTCGTCGTAAATGCTACCCTCGTGAATTATTCCACATTTTTTTCATTATAAAAATTAATGTTTCTCAAACGGATTGCTGAATCGAAAAACGTTCATTGTGAACCCCTTCTATCTTTTAAAAAGCTATCCTATGATAACCTACTCGATGATATCGGCGAGAAAAAAAAAACCATCGCCCTTTCACGTATATGGGAAACACCCGAAAAACATTTTTTTTTTCCACTATTTTATTTTGTAGATCTGTCAGGGCAATCAATATGTATGACCATGCCAAATTTTAGCTCTGTAGTACCAAGGATCTGATATTAGTGAATATATTCTTATTAATCCCAACAACGTTTAGCACTTGGTCGACTATTACTCACAAGCTTGAAGGGCCAACTTATGTGTGATAGTTTTCCTTTTAATTTTGTTGTATATTCTATCACCGTGAATTTTTCCACATTTTAAAAACAATCGTTTTGCTTGTAGTGGGGGACACTTGTTTTTAATAAAAATTTTCACTTTAAAAATTAATTTTTCGCAAAGGGAATGCTGAATCGAAAAACGTTCTTAGTATACCCCTTCTATCTTTTAAAAAGCTATCCTATGACATCTCATTAGATGATATCGGCGAGAAAAAAAAACCATTGCCCTTTCACGTGTATGGGAAACATCCGAAAAATTGTTTTTTCCAAAATTTTATTTTTTCAATCTGTTGGCGTAATCAATATGTATGACCATGCCAAATTTCAGCTCTGTAGTACCAAGGATTAGTGATGCAACGAATACCACTTTTTACGAAGCGAATACGAATACGAATAGTGTCACTACTATTCGGCGAATACGAATAGGTACGAATAGTAAAGGCAGTAATAAAAAATATTAACTTCGCATTTGTAGAGATACCTATTTATTTCAGTGATTTGAAAACTTGTCGCGAGATGTGATTTTATCACTTGACGCCCTCCAACGCAAAAACAAACTTTGAAATTGTAGAATCTGGCTTCATTGTTTTTTTTCTCATGAAATAAAAGTAAGTTAATTCGTTTTAATATTTATTTTTAGAGTAGGATAGAAAGTAAAAATAGAAAGTATGATGTCTTATTTATTAATTTATTAAATTATAATTAAGTTTAATCATATTAGGTTATTTTGTATATTTTCATCATCGAACAAGCAAATTCATCTACCTACTCTAAAAACTTACTGGCCTGTTTTTCAAAAAGCTTCCAAATTTATTTATTTTCTCTTTTACGTGACATAATACTTTATTATTATTTTGTATTTAACGAAGTTAACTATAAACACGACTCCAATGACAAACAAAATATGCCGACTTAAAATCAGTCAATAGCACATCAGGTAACTACGAAATGTCAAATTTCCCCAATGGACAGTAAACTCTAATGCTTGGAGATAAAATTGATGGAAGAAATTTGTAAATACCGAAAATGCGGTTCGTTCGGATACACATATTTAATACAATTATCTCGCCATTTCATACGAGCGAGGTGTACACGTTCAATTATATTGATAATATATTGTTCAATATCGGAGTCATTTTCAATACGAATACCATTGTGATATTCGGCGAATACGGATATTCGTAAAAGGGCCGATATTCGGCGAATACGAATATTCGTATTCGTATTCGTTGCATCACTACCAAGGATCTAATATTAGTAAATATATTCTTATTAATCTCAACTAAGTTTGGCACTTGGTCGACTATTACTCGCAAACTTGAAGAGCCATCTTATGTATGATAGTTTTCCTTATAATTTCATTGTATACACTACCACCATGAATTTTTTCACATTTTTAGAATTAACCGTTTAGCTGGTAGAGGGGGGGGGACACTTGTGTTTGACAAAAATTTTCACTTTAAAAATTTATATTAGGCAAACAAAGTGCTGAATCGAAAAACGTTCTAAGTAAACCCCTTCTGTCTTTTAAAAAGCTGTCCTATGACACCCCATTTAATGATATTGGCTAGAAAAAAAAAATTCATCGCCCTTTCACGTCTATGGGAGACACCCGAAAAAAATTTTTTTTCTAAGATTTCACTCTACAGTTATGACGGCGTAGTTAATATTTATGACCATGCCAAATTTCAGCTCTGTAGTACCAAGGGTTTCTTAGGAAACCCGCGGACAGACGGACAGACGGACAGACGGACAGACGGACATGGCGAAACTATAAGGGTTCGTAGATTACTACGGAACCCTAAAAATGAATTGTTGTTCGTTAGTCTGATTAAAACTCGAGAACGGCTGAACCGATTTGGATAATTTTAGTCTTGAAATATTCGTGGAAGTCCAGGGAAGGTTTAAAAGGTGAGAAAATATGGAAAAAAGGCGTTACGAAGTTGGCCGGGTCAGCTAGTAGTTAATATTTTCTCAATCTGTGATTACAAGGTAATTAAGACTTAAATTTTTATGCATAATTAGTGAATATTGAGTAATATTTTATACACTGTTAATTAAAATGTGCTTTTAAAAAAATTATGTTTTTTTATTTTATATGTATTTTCAGAACATAACCTTTTCTGATTATAAGGCCAGGCCACAGCAACTACCAACACTGAACGCCCCACGCTAAAAATACTAAAGGTAAGTACCTAGGTGTATGTAAGTAACAAAATTAAGAGAATAAATACTATTATTCTTTTGATCTAAAAATAATATGTCTAGAAGTTAAATGAACAACAAATTTGGTCCCATATTTAAATATAATAAATATGTACAAATTAGCCAATCAGTTTGTTTTAGGCATGACAACTGCGATTAAGTCATTGACAAACTGTTGGAAAAATCAACCGCGATGGAAACCCTTCGTACGTAGCATTTTTTAGCTTGATTCACAAGTGACTTGTTTTTATTCGTAGCTTTTGGCTCATCATTCTTGGATATTATCCTCTTGTGTGCGGTGCGTAATCAGTACCGCCGCATTAAGAAGTCATAATAATATTGCACGCAGTCATTCGTTCTCATTGCGCAATATAATTTATTGTCTAAGTGTACCTACCTTATTAGGTGATACTGAAGGATGACTTATATAGTATTGTTTAATTTAATTGTTAATATAATTTTAGTCATCTACACGGCGCCTTGTTCATTCTATTAATGCTTCAATATTTAATTCAATTAGGGACTGTCCTTGCAATACCGAAAGCACGGTCACCTAGTTTAATCAATGTATGGAAAAAAAAGAATCGCTTATAACTTTTTTTGGGCTGCATTTTGAGCCATCACAAACGAACCATCGTATTTATCATCTCTGTCACAAACCTTTGGTCTAGATTCCTCGAGTGTAGTGCACCTGTAAGTGGTAGAAACAGGTGGTTCAGCTGGCCTGACTTTTTCCAGCTGAACCATTTAGTTTTCTGGAATATCTCAAAAGTGCATGCGTTACGGGCGTTCAAACCTGCTTGGTACCCTGTCACATTGCCATCACAAACCTTTGATCAAAAAAGTTCAGAGTGAAACGCGTTAGTTAGCGAGAAATCGACGAAAAACAAGTGGTTCAGCCAGCCGGATATCAGGCTGGCTGGACACTTGTTTTTCAAGATTTCTCCAAAAGTATTGCATCACGATAGATGAAATCAGTTTGGATTTCTGTCACATAGGCGTCACATTCCTTTGGATCAGGAACGAATCCCGAAAACCCTTCAGGAGCTGAGATCTGATGTGCTCCAAAAAGTGCAAAATCCGGCTGGCTGAACCATGTTTTTTTGATTTTTTGGCGAAAGTATACCGTCACAAACGATGAAAGTTTGCTTGTTTGTCGTCACAAACGATTTGCTATCGACCTGAATATGCGAGATCTCCCCGGGCGACATGTCTCAGCTGTTTTTTTTTTTTTTTTTTTTTGAATGACTATGCTGTTGGCCGCTGATGGCCTTGACAGCTTCACCGAGCAAGTGGTGAGCGCAGATGGCTCTCAACCCAAAATTTTAAGTAACAGGCCTAAGGGTGCCCCTTGTGGGGCTCGAACCTCGGCTTAGGGCGTTACTGCGAGGGAACCGTCGGACATACGTTTGTGGAGAGAAGCGGCCGGGTACGTACCGGTACCGCGAATCGGGGCGGAGGTGAGGAGGTATACGCGACGAAGGTCCTCGCCGGCGAGGACGGTATCTCGGTCTGTTTGGTGTACGGGACTCTGCGCGTTGTTGGTCGGCCTGAATAGCGAGGGTGATGGGATCGTCCGGGTCGTTGAGGACGTTCCTCGGACGGCGTTTGCCGGGGTTGTTGAGGACGGGGTCGTAAGTGGCCGCAGCCACCACCAGGGGATTGGGGTGGTGCGGGGCAGAATCAAAGAAACGGGTGGAGGATTGCTTAAGGTACTGCGAGATGGTCGGCAGTCCTAAGTCTATGTCTCAGCTGTCCTGACCTACATGTATAACTCGAGTCGGATGTACTTTAGAGCTGAGCTACAATAGTAACTATTGTTTGTATGGAAGTACCCTAAACGTCTAACAAGGTGGCATTAGTGTGCAATAAAAAAAAGGCACCAAAACTAGGCATTGCCCTTTACTTAAGCTTTTCACTTTTAAAAATCATAGTAGTTTGTGATCAAAAGAAATTTATAACGCAATCTAGCGGCGAATAGCAGATAACTTGAGTTCTATTTGAATTTTTTTTAAGTTTATGGCCTGGCTACAAGACCTTTGCGCTAAGTTTTACTCAAAGGTTTTACTTGAATTTGCGAGTTAACGAATTTGCGGGGCTGATCACCTATTGAATTTACTTTCTGCTCGCGACTTCGTTCGCATGGAAAAGTAGCCTATGCCACTCTCTAGCCTCCAACAGTCCTAATGCCAAAAAATATATATTTTTATATTAGGAAGGAAGGACTGTGCACTCATATACAATGAACACTCAAGACCACTTCAAGCTTGGAACTTATTTTTGGGATTGGGTATAAATAAATTAAAAAATCATATTGATTACATTAAATATATGATCGAAGGTAGTTTTTTCGTACATTGCTGTTTGACTTGCATCTTCACTAAATATTACTTCCTGTAAGTAGAAAAGTAGATGACTTTTTTACCCGACTGCGCGACGCAAAGGAGGGTAATATGTTTATCAGCCTATGTATGGCTTTGTGGCACTATTTATTTACTACTAGCTTTCCGCCCGGGACTTCGTTCCCGTGGCACTTTTTTAGTTTTTTCTTTCATAAGAACCTTCTCCTGACAATAAGGAACACAACAAAAAAAGAATCATCCAAATCGATCCAGCCGTTCACGCGTGATGCCGTGACAACGAAAATCGGGTTCCATTTTTATATATATAGATTTAAATTAAGTGACTTTAACATATTAATAGCCTGGTAAAATTGTTTTTAAATATTTAAAATAATAAAGTTGAGCTTTCAAAACTCTAGACTCTAGACGGAAGGAAATGCAAAACAGGGATGTGACAGTGAATATTAAGGGTATTATGTATTATCTTAATAAATATGGGGTGACTTTAAATTACTCAGCAAAACTTTGGGGGTGATGCCTCCATGGAACTGAACAACTTCCCCCAAGGAACCCGTATGAAATTCTCAAAAATGTTGACTTCTCATAGTAAGGCAATTAGCTGATCGCTCAAATTGTATATGAAAGCAATATTTTTTTTTAATTCATATTTCGACCTGTTCCTTGGGGAGAGTTGCTCAGTTTAGTGAGCCAATTCACATCCTTCATTTTTGCTACCTAATTTCAGTCACCCAACATATATCTAGGTATTCTATTCCCCTCAACCCTAAGGATAATGTTTTACCACTGTTTACTCATTCAGTACTTCTGTTTACTCATTTACCATCTTCATAATAATATCATACAGAACTGTATATCTAAAAGCAAGTCATTTCCATGACAGATTGCTGTTTGTGAATTAATTTAACTAGCATAGCATTATCAATGTCTAACAAAAGATCTGACAATAGAATATACTTGTATATCCATGTTAAAAACTAATTGAAAAAATAAATAATCCTTCAATTTAATTGTTTGTGCGAATTAAGCATCTAATGTTGTAGTGCCCTGGCAGGGTTTGTGTAAAATTATCGTAAGACCTTTATAAAATGTAGGAAGACTAATAAAGAATTCATCTTTTGTTATTGGTAAAAAAAAAAAACAGATTTGTCTTACTTTTTTATTAAATCCATCCCTTACATATTAACGGTTGGACTTAGCAACACGTTCAAGTTCATCCTTCTTCTTAATGGCATAGGAGTTTGAGGAGCCTTTGGCTGCATTAATAAGTTCATCAGCTACACATTCAGCAATAGTTTTGATGTTCCTGAAAGCTGCTTCACGAGCTCCAGTGCAAAGTAACCAGATAGCCTGGTTCACTCTTCGCAGGGGCGACACGTCCACAGCCTGACGACGGACAGTACCCGCACGACCGATTCTCGTCGAGTCTTCACGGGGCCCAGAGTTGATGATAGCAGTCACAAGCACTTGCAGAGGATTCTCGCCAGTAAGAAGATGAATAATCTCAAAAGCGTGTTTCACAATTCTTACGGCCATCAGTTTCTTGCCGTTGTTGCGGCCGTGCATCATCAAAGAGTTCGTCAATCGCTCAACAATAGGGCATTGAGCTTTACGGAAACGCTTGTGGGCATATCTACCAGCTGAATGAGGTAGGTACTTGGCATACTTCTCTTTCACAGAAATGTAATCTTGGAGCGACATATCTGATACCTGGACATCATAACAGCTCCATCTCCCAAACAGTTTGATTTCGGGAATGTCGGCGGGCTGAGGCAGCGGCATGGATTCCACGGCCATGCTGCCTTCGATAGCATCCTCGGTCCAGTTTTCCTCGGTCATCGCTTCTGCCTAAAAGAAAAACAATAAACACATAACTATAACACGATAACTTTAACTTAACACACATATAATCAGATTATTATTTAATTTACACTTACTTTTCTATCACTAAATAGAAATTATAACCTCGTGTTGTCAAAAGAACACGGGAAAAAGGAAGTTGCCATGTCAAGGCAGTGTTGCCAAGTCAAGTAAAATGTCAAAATGTAAGGTTGGTAAATTAACGGCAACTTCCGGTTAGGAGTTGGTATTGCTAGAAATAGGAAGAATAGTGATAATCCATGTATTTTCCTCTCTTACTTATAATTTTTTCACGCTCTTACAATTTTAATGTAAGCGGGGAAATATGGGCATTTAAAATATTTCTAGTGACTGATTTTTTATTATTGATTTATTTGGGCCATATTTGAGCCCAACTTGGACAACTTTTAATACATTTTTACCTGAATGTTGGCAGCATGTTGATAGTTAACTTCTTTTTATTACTTTACGGCTTGACGACTAGCTTTGTGTGCACTGGCTACTGTCTTATGTATTGGTTATGTACCCCAGCAAGACCTAAGTTATAAAAACTTTTTAACAAAAATTCAACCACCGAAAATACATAAAAAGCAAAAAATAAAATGTTTTTCCTAGATCATGAAGCGTAGAGAGCAGCGCAGTCAATCATCAATCAGTTGGTCAGATAAGTCAATGTCAAGATATAAGTTACAATACTCTATGGTGTCCAGTGTTGCCAACTTAGTGCTTTCGGCACTAGATCTAGTGCTTTTTTTCATGTATTAGTGCCTAAAATTCGATTTTAGTTCCTAGTGCCCAATCTAGTGCTTTTTAAGAACTTAGTGCTAAATACAATAGGTATCTAATAAAATTACTTGTATATTCATTTATTTAAAAAAATGCGCATGAGTGTGTACCCGATTTCTACAATTTTCATAAACAAATGTTGGGATGTGGTATGAGCATGATAGCTTTATGTAATTATAGTTAAGAGTAACAAAGATGTCCGTACTACGGTTTCTTTTCTAGGGGAAATCCCTTAAACCTAAGGAATTCACGTTTTTTCTATTCTTTTGTCTCGGTCAAACTAATAAGTTTTAAAATGAGAGAGAAGAATTAAGATTGCAGGGCGGGGCGGGTAAATATTTGTGACAATATCGGGATAATTTCTTGTATTGTGTGAATAACTGAATTATAAAAATTACAGCAATCGAAACCGGGTCCATCAACTTCACAATCTAGCTTGTGTTACAGCCACTGCAATCAACTCCGACAGCAGCCATGACGACTCGGAATCAGATTTCATTGAATAAATTTTTTTAATGTTTTTTTTTACGTTTAGCGCCCTTTTTGACACTAAATACAGAAACTAGTGCTTTATCGCTGTTGGTTTAGTGCCTTTTTGAAAATTGGGTTGGCAACACTGATGGTGTCAAGTCAGTGTCGCTCTCGCTCGCTCTCGCTCCGCTCGCTGTCGCAATTTCAAATAGCAACAAATATTTTTGGCGGCCGCGGTTTTTGAGTTTCAATCGTATAAAATTGTAATTAAGAAGCCTTGGTTAAAGGTAACACAAAAATATTATTTGTTAAATTATAGAATAAAAATTGTGGAAGTTGTGTATAAAGTTCTAATCGAGTTAATATCATATCAGAACAGAGGTTAGAGGTCCACCTTTGATCTTCAGCATGGCTGCTCTAAAGAATTGTAAGAATACAAAAATATTAACTATTTTAGCGCCTAGATATTGCCCTCAAATAAGTGCAAGAAGGAATCTTAACCTCCAAGAATACCACAGCAAAGACTTGTTAAGAAAACACCAAGTGTCTATCCAAGATTTCCGCGTACTTGATACAAGTCTGAACGTAAAAGCTTTATCAGATTTTAAGGCCAAGGAGTATGTTATAAAGGCGCAAATTTTGGCTGGTGGTCGGGGTAAAGGACACTTTGATAATGGATTCAAAGGAGGTGTTCATATAACTAAAGATCCAAAAGCAATTTTACCTTTAGCAAAGAATATGCTGGGTCACAAACTCATCACAAAGCAAACACCTAAGCAGGGTCTTTTAGTTGATAAAGTGATGGTAGCCGAAAGTGTGAATATAAAACGGGAGACTTATTTATGTATTGTAATGGAAAGAAGTTATAATGGTGCAGTTCTAGTAGCATCTCCGGAAGGAGGTGTAGACATTGAAGCAGTGGCAGAGAAGACTCCACATTTGCTGAAAACTGTCCCAATAGACATTTTTGAAGGAATTACTGACAGTACTGCCAATGAAGTGGCAGAGTTCTTGAAATTTGAAGGTCCATTGAAGAAGAAGTGTGCTGAAGAAATTAAGAAACTATGGCAACTATTCACAGCGGTAAGTGGAATTTGTAATTTAAACTGTTTCATTCACATTACTTAAAATCAGCTTAACCTGTCTCACTCCCTGAGCAAGGTCCTCATATTCATATAGGATCAAAACTGGATGATTTTTAGTAATGTGAGATTAAACCAAATTATAAATCATGTTTCATTTATGAGTAAATAGAATAGGATTTTGTAACATGGCAATCTGCATGGGCACAATTCTGACAACTTCTATTAGTAAGGTAGGTGGATCTTTTATGGGTATCATTTTAGCTAATTTTATTTATTTAATTTATAATTCAAAATAAAAAATTCGCCCAGATTTAATTGACTCTACTGAAAAAAAAGTACTACGTTAGTCTGGCAAGTAACGGCAAAAGTTGGTCCATTTGGTATGACACTTGGTAAATTATTGCTGGAATCATGGGCATTTTTTTTGTTTTTGTAGAAATACCATTTTTTAACTTATTTTTCTTACTTGGTTAAACATTTTCTGTTATCTCCTAGGCTTTCCTCAAGGTCGTAACTTTAAGGTTGTAGCTTGAGTAAGATAGAGAAGTCATTTTAAGGCGTATGAGCGAGACAGGTTAAGTTACTAAGTGCGACTGAGGAAAAAATCTTTTTTTAAGTAATTCAAGGTCAGCAAGGACCATAACAAATAACTCGCATTGTTTATTACTTATGTGAAGGATTTACAGGATATGTCAAAACTTAAAACTAATAAAATTTAAAACAAATAGTTCATGTCAAAATCCGGCCCGAGTCTCGCCCGGAGCAACGGTCCTCATCATGCTCGCAGCGTTACCGCATTATGTAATTAAAGTTTTAGCATCAAAAAATTTGTATTATGCCATTTTTTTATTTACAGGTGGATGCAACACAGCTTGAAATTAATCCACTAGTTGAGACAGATGATGGAAGAGTAATAGCTGTTGATGCCAAAATAAATTTTGATGATAATGCAGAATTTAGACAGAAAGAAATATTTGCCCTTGATGACGTATCTGCAACCGATCCTCGTGAAGTAAGATCATTTTTTTACTGCAGTGTTATCAACAACTGATAACTGAGATTAGAATTAGTTACGTATTTTATGTGTTCATGTTGACAAAAATCTAATCTTATGCTTACTGATATCAAGAAACTTCGTTTTCTACAAGATTTGCTTTACTCTTGTCAGTATTTAATACGCATACACAATGAGACTACACTCTCATGAGAGTTGATTGCCAAGGCAAACATAACCTTAAATATAACAACAGTTTGATTGATTGACAAATAATCATGACGAATGTCTAAATTAAAATGCAAGAGAAAAGAAAACTTCTTACAATGAAATAGGGTCTATTTTCCTTGTGGTGATTTGGAAGTCTACAATCTCATGACAGAAGTCTCATTGCCCATGCTAGGGTATCTGGTCACAATATATTGTTACCCCTATGGAAAGCCTAGGTATCTACCAAACTCACGTAATTGCAAATGCAAACCAGTTTACTTGCAATAAGACACAATATTGTTACAAATCAAAAAGCAGATATACGAGAGTCCCATAGGGGTACTGATAACATCATAGCATTGGCCATACACAGTGCTCTACATTTGAGAACTGCTGTAGAGTTGATACTCTACATTTGAGTGATCATTTATTTATTTTTTTGTTTAGAGAGAAGCAGCATCCCACAATCTAACATACATAGATATGGATGGCAACATTGGTTGCATGGTAAATGGAGCTGGTCTAGCCATGGCTACCATGGATCTGATACATCTGTATGGAGGTCAACCTGCAAACTTCCTTGATCTTGGAGGTGGAGTAGGCACAGCTCAAGTATCAGCTGCATTGAAGATTTTGGAATCTGACCCTAAAGTCAAAGCTATTTTTGTTAATATTTTTGGTGGTGAGTACCTATCATACAAAACAAATTACTACTAAACAGTAAGGCCGCTTTCTTGGAGACTGTTCACATTTATTGGCCATGTATGTTCCTGTGTTTATGTTCTTGTGTGCAAATTAAGTATGGTGCTCCTATTTTGTCTCTCGACAAACATCGTGTTTCCGAATTTGTAACAAAACAACAATAAAGTATATAGTTGTGTATTCCGATTATTGAAGGCGATAAATCTAATAATTCACGGATTTTTTTGAATATTCGGGAAATTTATGAGTGCTAATGCTAAGACACAATAAAAATTAGAAGCACTATATTGTATTGTACTATGTTGCATGTTTTTAGAACCAAATTCGTAATTCGTTCTTTCTTTTTAGGTATTGTCGACTGTGCCTTGGTGGCTAATGGTTTAGTTGCAGCATGCAAAGAGAAACCCCCAAAACACCCTCTCGTTGTAAGGCTCCAAGGTACTAACTCTGAAGCTGCCAAAATAATTTTGGAGAAATCTGGTGTCCCATTAAAATTCATCAACAAGGCCGATGATGCTGCTCAGGCTGCAGTAAAGTTAGCTGAGTCAGCGTAATAATGTCTATAATTTGTTTGTATAATAAGATTGTTGAACTTATTTAGAAGATTTTAAGTGTAAATTTATATAATCCACTAACATGTTTAACCGATTGATGACAAAATATGAAGACTGAGTTAGCTTAACTAATCCATCTTATTCTGCTAACAGTATAATGACAGTCTACACGAATTTATTTTATAAATAAAAATGTTGTTTCTTTTTTGCAATTTTGTTTATTTTTTAAGACAACTGTACATGTAGAATAAAGCATAAATATTTAAAACTACTTACTTTTTCATTCTACAACATTTGAAAAAAATAACGAAAATTGGAATAAGTAATATAATAACAATAGATATTTTCTATTTTGTTAACATAAAATTCGTTACTGACTGGTTCTTAATAAATTTAGGTTCTTTTTTGGGTTAACCGCGGAAGAAATTGAGTCTGCGATTTGTGGGCGCATCTGTTTTGGCCAGAGACATGTTGGTCTGTATTTCCTCGTATGACGGCAAATGTGCCAGTTTCCCACGCGCTGCTACCGACGGTCGTGTTTTCAACATTCTCTGCGCTACTCGTACAATATCATCTTCTGTAATTTTTTCTGAAAGTAAAACGATCAGTAAATATTTTCGCTCAACGAACACAATATCTGTATTTTCACACTCCTCAGCACCGCCGATGTAAATTGCAATATATTTATTTGATCGGGACCCTATTGCATTGACGCAAACCTAGAGGCGTGTCTCCTGCGCGTTTTTTCGAAACATTACACAGAAAACACGAAATCAAAACACTGTGTGTAGCCACGCCCGATGCTTCAATGTTTCGATATTTTTGTATAATGAGACATGCCGTAGAAGTTACAATTTCACAAGTACTTTGATTGACGCTACAGACCTTTGAGTAATTAAACTTCATATTTTTTTAAGCTCACCTATTTCATTAATAAAGTAGGAAGGCGGGTTCCGTTTCCCTGTAGAGAGCACCTGTCGTCCTACATCTTCGAACACAACTGGCCGTGCTTCCAAGTTCATTAGTAACATAGATTGCAGCTGAGTTTTGGCTCTCTGTAAAATAAGTGACAAACGCTGAATTGTAGAAAAGTTCACTGAAGTTGAAGCTGCTGTAAGTGTAATGCCTTTTCAATCCAAATTCCTCATTGTGTATTATATTTAAAGTAGCGTTAACTTTAATTGACATCTCTGCAACAACTGAGAAGTTGGAAATTGAAACTAAAATGTTTATATACTTACCATTTTCTATTTTAAAATACACATCCTTCAGTCACATCATATATATTTTTTAAACCTACTTTACGAAAACTGACTTATTACTTCATAAATATGAGAAGTATTTTTTTATTGGGCTATTTAAATCACATGAATGGAATCGAGGTAGCTGTTCACGGGAAGAGATTGGGTATTTATATTCACAACCCAAATCTAAAGAGTTTTTATTAAAATATTGTAAGTTTTTTACCCTAAGTTCAGCGTCGCTAACTTTTCCGGCCATATTGGCGAACTCCCGTGCTATCACAAGAGTGGTGTCATAAATGCGGTTAGGCGGCGAAGCGGAATGAATGCAGAATAGGCCAGTGTCTCCATAGGCATGGTTGTACGCCGTCGCATTAAACATCCAGTGGTATCTGAAATATGGTGTCAGTTTGGTTCAAATAAAGTGCATCAAAGTCAATTACATTTCATTAATTTAAAAAGTACGTTTCTTAGTTTAAAAAAAAATTAAAACTCAAGGTACAAGAATACGTCTCCATTTCAGAAACCGTCTACCAATGGTTACCAACTTTACACAGATTTCTAAAAAATCCTTTTAAAGTACAGAGGTCATATTTTAGGCGTCTATTAGCGTTACCCCATTTTCATTCCTTAAATCGTACCGTAACAGCACACAATTCACTTATGAATCCACATAATTGTGGCCCTCTGTACAGTCAAGAGCAGGTCACGCTTTACACTACCAGATTAAGCTGAGCTCTGATTTATACTGCGCGCCATACAATGCAGAGCCAGCCCAAAGTGTCAAGCTTGACGTTCTCTTGAGTGTACAAGAATGTGACTCCCACTTTCGAAATTGACTGTTAATAGCTGACAACTTTAGACAGAGTGCTGACATTTTTAAGGTAATTTGTTTGAAAAATACTTATATTATCGCTAGGATTAAGTTTCGTACCTATTGAGTACATTGGTATAAAGGCGCGTGTACATGCCCTTGCCGGGCCCGCCGGCAGAAAATGAACCGCCGCCGCCCATCATCATGTTAAGGACACACGTCGCTACAAAATCTGGATCGCTATGCGAACAACCTACAATAAGAAAATATTATTAGGTTAGTTCTGAAACTTCTTAATAGATGGCGTTAATTGTTTCGGTATTTAAATGATCCGATTATTTAAGTTGAAGTTATATTGCAATATGATTTATGGTTATTTTCCAGGCTCTTAAACTTTTAGGGAGGGAAGCAGTCTACAAACATGTGAAGCAGTCTACAAATGGTACTTCAAGCTGGATAATTTAAAGTATTTCCAGACTTCTTTTTAGTTTTAACAAACAATATGATTAATTTATCATAAGTTTATAAAATATTGTGAGACATTCTACCGCATTGGCAAGACGAAAACTCAAAGAAGTTATTTACTTAATTCCAAATGTACCTTTTTGTATGTATTAAATTACTGTTACTTACTTTCTAATCCAATAACTACATGGGACAATTCAGGCAAGTCAGATCCAGGGTATAATGGAATTTCACATTCTTCCTGAAAATAATCACATTTCAACAATTAGATTACGATTAAGTCATATTCATATTGAACTATTAAAAAACAAAGATGTTTTACATTATAACCTGAGTAAAAATATTGAATTCACATAATATACAAGGTGTTTAAAAAAAAAAATTCAAAATAAATTAAAATTTAGCTTATTGCACAGCTCTAAGTATTACAAATATGACAAGTATGTCATAAGTATTAATTATATGAAATTTCATTTTGTAGATATCAAACCGTGCAACTGATTACTAGAGTTGCGACTATTTCACTTTTAAAATTAAATTTTGGAATTTCTTTTTTTTGTTTTTTTTGAAACACCTTGTATAATTGACACATACTTGTTCCATTCCTCCAGTGTACTGAGCAATTGACTTATCAACTTTGGGCTGAAACTTGCTGTTATCTTCTGAAGCCCATGTCGGTTTCGTATCCACGAAGTATTTTTGGACATATTCTACAAATGGTTTGTGATCTACCTGTAATGTAAATTAAACTTAAATAGCAGATTTAGCATTTAAAGCTCATTGTAATGGTCGTGTTTACTTCGCAGCTCACACGGTTCGCGCAACAAACATTCAAATCGAGTCTATTTGGGAAAAAGTCGATTTCAATCCCAAATTCCTCATATTAGAGTAGTTAGTTACCAATCTACTTTTAGGCAACTTCCGTAAGACTAAATTCCGCAATGCGGACAACTGGCATGTACTTATTCTTATGTATTTATACAGTGATTTTTTTTAACGCCACCTGGAGGGAAAGTAATCTAAATATTGGAGATTGAAAATTAAACTCAAAGGAAACATTCCTTTATTTTTAATGAGAAGCAAAACTGCATTCAAGGATTTTCGAAAATTCGCTTGCCACACCCGGGAATCGAACCGGCTTAAATTCCAGGTGGCGTTAAAAAATTCCACCCTGTATGTTGTACCGAAATAAAGATTGTTATATTCTATATCCGGAACGTTCTTCTAAACACGAAAAGTGCGGTAGTTTCTTCAAAGGGTATGGAGAAGGTATCACATATTAACATTTACATATCCATCACAATTCACGTTTACTTGCTTCATAATTACATATGCAATGCAACCCATACACACACAGTTATGATGTGACAAACTATATTTGAACTTTAACTTTATTGCCAATGTAACAAAAATCATTTTGTGTACTTTTGTATTAGTTTACTCTGTTTTTTTGTTGTTTTTTTTGCTCTGTCCAAACAGCAAATTTTAGTGGTAGGGTTGGACTATACATCAGGGGTCTGTTAACTACCGTCGAATTATTATTGTTTATAAGATCTGTAAAATAGCTGTAGACTGAATTAAAAAAAAATATCTTGCAAACTGGCTACTACCGGAGCGAGAAGAACATGCCAAAGAAGTGCATAACAGTTGTCTTCACTCATGGCAGTGGGTGCTGAGTGCTATGGCAGTTATTGTCTTAAGACTTAGAATTACACACTACACAATAATATTCCTTCTGTTAATTCAATGTATGGCCCATCGATCCACATAGTTTAATAGGAAGAGATGTCATCAATGGTAGGGCCCTATTTTTCTAAATCCAACTGTCAAATTCATAGTTTCGTATCATGTGGCGCCTTTGATTTGGAATAAATATCATAAGTATGCCTTACCCCTACAGCAGCTACCACCATTCTGTCTGGTGTGTAATGGTTCTTCAAGTAGTCCAGAATAATTCCTCTGTCAATAATGTTCACATTTTGTTGAGGACAAATTTTTGGTAATCCTAGAGTGTTTTGTTTGTAGGCAGCCTGGAAAACAAAATAAACATAAAAATGAATTGTTATTAATATATATATTAATCAACAAAATCATTAATTTCGTCAAGACTTGTTAATATAAAGTAGCTTTAATAGATAGAACATTTCGGATGTTACTTAATATCAGTCAAAGTGAATTATATTAGTTCTTTTAACTCTCCTATTCGCAAATATTCAGGTGCGAAAGTGTAAATACATTAGCATGCAAGTGTAAGAAAGTACATAATGTTTTTGAATGCAAGTGTTTATGTTTATTCATGTGACTGCAATGTGTGTGATCCAATGTTATACTTACAGCATGTATCATATCCATCAATATGGTTTCCTGTTCTGGTCTCATGGATAGAGTTTCCAACTCAAATGCTACTGCTTGTCTAGCCGCTTCTACTTCATCTGTAGATAGCTGTGGTCTCAAAGTTACTTCTGCAAGCACCTGAAAACAGGAAAATTCAGGTATGTAGTTTCCACTTTTCCTAAGCTAAAGATCAGTTAACTAAAGTTGGCAAGAAATAGTAAATACACAACCATCTCTAGGTGTCACCTGCTCTAACTGAAAATCTATAAAAACCGGCCAAGTACGAGTAGAACTCGCGCACGAAGGGTTCCGTACCATTATCTATAAAAACGGAAAAAAAGTCACATTTGTTGTATGGGAGCCCCCTTAAATTGTTTTATTCTGTTTTTTAGTATTTGTTGTTATAGCGGCAACAGAAATCATCATCTGTGAAAATTTCAACTGTCTAACTATCACGGTACAGAGATAAAGACTTAGTAATAGGGTCCCGTTTTTACCCTTTAGGTACGGAACCCTAAAAAGTGATGTTTCTCATTATGCATTTCTGGGTGCCAACTTTATTTTGAATTGAGAATGGGTTCACTCTTGACCATAATCTAGCTCAGGGGTGAAGATGTGGTCGAGGATGTAGCAAGCTCACCCAGAACACGGTAATGCCCAGAAGATACTTATTCATTCGAACATTAAAGAAATTCGTGTTATATGAGCCCAGAAATACAGATGCAGGCAAACAATTTCATTACGTAGTGGTGCACTATATAAAAGATGAAGAGAAGTGCTAAATACAGAAATTATTATTCCCTTTGAAATTAATTTAATATGTAGTTTTTTGGAAATAAATAGTTTTAAATTTTAATTTAATTTTCTTAAGGAATCTTGATTAGGTAAGGGTGGTATCCAGCAGACACTCCTTAAATACATCTTGTAAAAAATACATAGGCCAGCTACTTTGGGTATATGAGCTAAGCTTTGGAACTTATTTTTTACTAGCTTTTTGTCACCAATGAGCCTTCTGTCTCTGCAGTATACTGATCTCAGAGTGGGTCAGAGTGCATATAGCCCACCCATACCGAAGGTGGCTGCAATACTTCATGCACGATCAGACCTGTGCCTTATAATAAGGGATTTATCAGGTGAGAAGTATAAATTGATACTTCTTATAATTTAGACTAAAAATAAAACATGCAATCCAAACCTGTGTAATGGCTTCAAGCCCTTTGGAATCAGCACTGGTTGCATAGACTGTAGTATCCCGAGAGCCCTGGCAATCACAGATGCCACCATGTCTCTCTAGCTCACGAAGCATTACATCACGAGTTGCAAACTTATGTGTTGCCTGAAATAATTTTGAATTAAAATTTTAATTCCTTCACTTGAGTTGTTAAATTGGGTTCCACTTATGAAATTATTGTTTTGTTCTCAGTTTAATGTTGTCCCAACCTTCTCAAATTTTTTTATTACTTTTAGATTTCACATCCATGAAAAATATTCAAATAACTTTATGGAAAAATCTGTTTGCCAAAAACTTTTTATGGAAAACATCAATTTCATAGGTGGGAACCTATAATACCAGGTAATTCTTTTAGCTTGTAGTTTTAGTAGGTTATTCTGAAAACAAGTGACTAAATCTTATAATTTGATTGGTATCTAGGCTTCTTCAAGCAATTACTTTTCGTTTCCATACAAAATATATTTTTGGCTTGTTTTTCACTTTCACCCTTCTTTGGTAAGACTACAAAACTCAGTATTTCTTGCTCTCTTACTAAGCTTCATTCTATAGAGAATTTGGTTCACTTCTCTTAACATTTGTTAAAGAGCTACTAGAAAGTGGAAGAGAGGGACTTAGTCATAGGAAGCCATCTTTTAAGAGTCCACTGTAGTAGCATGCCATGTGTACTACGGTGACAAAAAGAGATAAAAAAATACTTTGAATTAAGGTATGTCCATTTGATTGTATCTACTGCTGTTTCAAACCTAGACATCAGTAAACAAAGCCACAACACAAACATTGATTTGTTGATTGATTCAACTCATTTGCTTATTGTATTGCTTCAGACACTTTTGTCTAGTTGAATTAGGTAACAATCACCCCCACACCCTCTAGTATAAACATACTGAAATATGATGACATTAAAAAATCAAAGGATTTATACTTACACCAAAACTAAGTTTTTCAAGAAAGTGGCTAACACCATTTGGATATGCCACTTCATACCGTGGGCCGGAATCAATAACAACTGAAAAAATCATGATGTTTTAACAACTTCTATCAACATTTTGTTTGTTATAAATATTATTTATTTATATTTAGCCTTTATTCAGAATTTTCTTACACATATTGTGCTTATAAAATTGAATTTATTTAACTATTTTCTTAATTTTCTATTTGTCACTTCTGAATTCCTATTTATTTATTATTATAAATTACAATAAATATCAACTTATTTAAAAAAAAAAAAGTGTTCTCTTTAATATTAAAAATATCAAAGTGCATTTATGTTTTTGAGGTTTTGCAGTCAGTGCTTCATTACTAGTGATGTTATGTTTATCAGGTGTTTTCCGCACTTAGCCTCTCGTTTCGACTCCGTTTACTAAATGTTATGATGTCATAATGTGCAAGGAGCCAGATGGCACAAGTCATAATTTGGATCGTTGTGTGTCATATTTTTTGGCTAGCTATTCCAGCCAACCAATGTCCTCTGAGAAGCACGCAACATTTGACATTCTTGCCGTTGTGCTTCCACTCTGTGGCATTCTATCATAACATGTGCTGGAGTCTCTTCTGACGGAAGGAATTACGGCTACTTTTTTATGGGCAGCTATTTGATATTCTCTATAAGCTTACCTCCTGCAGTACAGAACTGGCCGAATTTTTTTTCTGATGCAACTCTAAGTCCATTGCTCAATACTGTTACTTCAGTGGCAGCATTTTCAGACCCGACAGAAGAGTACACCACGGCGGGGAGGTCCTGCATGGGCTCCGAAAGCGGAGGCAGAGGAGTCGCACTTTTCGAAACAGCCGCTCGTTTGTCAACTTCAAGACTAAAATTTCTCACGCCCGAACGAAGAGAGTTAAACCTAGCAAAACACGCGAAAACCAAACAATCAATATTTTTCACTTCACTCTCTAATAAATCTCAAGAAATCATAAAATTTGTAAATATTTAACATAAAACTTACCCATTTTTCATAGAACATAACCTAGAAAACAGGACTTTCACATCGGTGACGTGAGACATTTTCTCTCGTAACTTAAACTTAAGATTCAGCAAAATTATGTAATTACTGTACTTTCTGTTGTTCTAAAGAACTAATTATTAATATTTTTACATTTATAAAAATTATAAAATAACTACAACAAAATCGTTTCGCTGACAATTTTTTTTTTAACTTATTTTTTTTTTAGTGTTACCAGTTGTGGTAATTCAAAATCTACTTAATTCGAAGACTAAAATTTTAGTTAGCCTAGTTAAAAGACGTTTGATATAGTCATGGAATATTGGAAGTCTGTGTGGACGTAGCGTACAGTCGAGAGCAGGTCACGCTTTAGACTACCAGTTTAGGCTGAGCTCTGATTTAAACTGAGCGCCATAAAATGCAGAGCCAGTCCAAAATGTCAAGCTTGACGTGCTCTTTAGTGTACTTGTACTAATTTATTACTATTTCCATGATGGAGAAAGTACTCAAAACTTCTGTGAATCTTTCATGTTTAAAGCATTATTATGCATTGATTGCTAACGGGACTGGGGCAGGGTTATTGCAGTGGTGCAGCAAGGACATTCAGTATTTGTTGTCATATTTTAACTTCTGCAAACTGTACCATGAGATTCCTTCGTTTATGTTTCTCATATTTTGATCGTGCCAAGTTATGCTTTATACAGGGCTTTAGGTAAATCTCTTTCAACCTCTCGGGTGCTAAATCAGTCCATGAAACTGAACAACTTTCCCAAGGAACATAGGTCAAAATACGAAAAAAAAAATTTTATCTCCCATACAAAATGCGCTATATGCTCATGAAGTTTGTATGGGAACTCCAATTTTTTTTTCGTATTTTGACCTGTTTCTTGGGAAAGTTGTTTAGTTTCATGGACTGATTAACCACCCGAGAGGTTGAAAGATATTTACCTAAAGCCCTGTATAGTAATCCCTACATTATAAATGCGAAAGTAACAACTGAACCGATTTTGATGAAATAGATAAGAGCTTGGGAAAGAACATAGGCTACACTTTATTCCACAGTTGGGCACAATGTAACGCGGGCGGAAAGCTACTAATTCTATAATTTTGAATAAAACATTTTTTTTTGCAAAATATTCATTGTTGTAGAAACAGTGCCACTTTGTTTGATACACGTATTCAATATCTATTAAGAAGGCAAACCGGAAAACGAAAAAGTAACAAGGCCAGTTATGGTTCTTTTATTATATTTTATATAAATGTTGGTTTATAAACAATTGCATTTTATAAAAAAATCATTTTTCTGGTTCACCTTTCAGACAGAGATGTACTTATTACATTTCATGAGTCATTCATAATAAAAGTACTGTATAAATACACAATCGGAATGTAATGGTTTGCTAAGGTCTAAAGTTTGTCCCAGGAAAATCACTAACTTGGTAGGAAAATCACTAACTTGGTGTTTCAGGTAAACCTTTAAATAAACGACTATGCTAAACGTAACTACAAGTAGTGAAAAATGCACACAGGGTTAGTGGACATTTACAATAATTTTATTTATTGCTAGCATCTATAGGAATCAGTCATTTTTAGAATGCTGTGGAACATTTTTCGCTACATTTTAATTAATAGGCCTAGTAGGGTCAACACATACTGACACAGAATCAAAGCATAGCGATGCAATTTTTTTAATGTTTAAGGGACGCTATCGATTGGCGTAAAAGAGAGGCAAAGCTATTGTGATCAGTATCACTAAAATGCGTTGGCCTAAAAATGAGTCTAGTCTACACTGTATGACCATTTTGAGGCCAACGCTTTTTAGAAGCTACACTGTTAGATTCTGCGCCTGTGTATCTTGACCACTGAGGAAATTTAATAATTACCGTAATTACCCTATGAAGTGTTAAATGATCGAAACATTGCTATTGCACTAAGATTAAGATCAAAGATACGTATTCAAGAGAAAATAGTGACAATGACATACAGTCAGTGCCCTAAATCTGGTATTCAAGTTCGTTCTAATTTGAACCTTATCACCGGCCGACAAGAAACTTGGGTAAATACTGATAAATGAAACTGATTTGACATTGTCTCTTGATTATAAGGAATATTATGTTTTATATTAAATATTTCATTCAACTGGATATAAACCTCTTTACATGGGACAAAAATTAGATTATGTTAACTATTTACTCGCAGAGACATACAAACTATTTTACACTAAATGAAATTCATTAATAAACAATAAGAAATTATTCGAGAGGAACATATTTGCTGCATACAATGAATACAATCTGGTCAATCCAATAGATCATCAATGAAATTTTGGCACCACGATAGCTATAAATATACATTACAATATAAATCTGTTTATTTTTCTTTGCCGATATGAGTTTTAAAAATGATTATTGTTTGCCAAGACTTGGATATATCATACGGAAGGAATCCAACGTGATATGATATTAAAACTAGTCCTATAACCATGTTACTCTAGAAGCAAACGCGCAAAGAAATCTAAAAGCAAAAATAATACATTAAGCATGTGCTCTAAACTTGTAAATATGAATTCATTCAAATAATTAAATATTATATTACTCATATCCATATATTACAGTGTTATATCACAAAATAATTCTTCTTTATAAATATTACCTATAAAATTTTATTAAACCTACTTCAATCTACTAATGATTGGATAACAAAATAACCCAAGAAACCTGTAAGAGATCGTCCATGGTTGATAAAAATGAAATACCCACTAATGAGTTTCAGAGCAACATTTTATCCACTAATGATTTATTGCTTTTTATTTTGATACTCAACCAAAAAAGTTTAGAAAAATTTGAAGCTATGCAATATTAACCACCATATAAAACATTTCATTATCAATCACTACATGAACGCAGTACCTTCGTTAATTGGATAAAAATAATAAATTAGATAATAGAACTTTGGTATTGGTGTCAACGTATTGAAAGGCAACGCTTTTAGCACTCGTCATTAGGCTGCAAAGCTTTCTCATAAAGTTAAACTACATTACACTGTTTAAATTTTTGTGACGCAGAGTATGCAGCGAAGAGCCGCAGAGCTGGTTTGGGAGTCATTCATATTCTGTGAGATACATCGACTTTGAGTAAGTTCGGTTATTATGTGTTATCTTCGGTTGCGAGGACTTGCGAGAGGTTGTCGTAACACAGAGTTAGCACCGTAGTGGGTCGGGGCGGCTCATACATCTCTATAGTATGGACTACTCAACTTAAGCCCGCGTGCCAGCCACTAACAGCCATCCCTTTCCACTGTACGAGACAAAAATCCCGTTGTTGAACTGTCTCGCTCACTCACTTATATAGTCGATTTTATCTTTTGTCTTTTGCTCGCGGCCGGCACGCGTTTCTTGTTAAGCTATCCAGCTATAGTATGTAATACTATAAAAGAGATATCCGCGGAAGGCGCGTGCCACGAGCTCTTGCGGGGTGTGCAGTGCGCCGCGCTCAGCTATGACGAGTCTTCATCGTACCACGTGCGAAAGTCGCTACTCTCATCGTAGTCCTCCTGTAATGCACAAAAATATAACAATACTAACTTTCCACCTTTCAATTTGTAGAAACACTTTGAGAATAACTGCATTTCATCGTTGCCGTGAGTTCTTATCGTATAGGTGTAATCAACTATGCAACGAACTTGCTGGCATCCAAGTTATGAAATCGCCAATGGTCTTTTGAGATGTCGCATGATTAACGTCCGTGCCCTACGAAGCACGGAAACGCTTTTTCCATTCAGTTTCCTTTGTAATTGGTTAAATAAATGTTTAATCTAATTAATTATAGAATATTTACGCAGTAAATATGCAATCATCGATTAAATAAATAAATCAGAATATAAACAACCAAGTTGGGTTTGTTCGAACACTTATTAATTATACGTCGAGAACGGCTGGACCATGAAAATCATGGTTTCTGGTTTGTTGTATTTGTCTCCGTTCCGAATAGCAGAATATATATTAAAAACATTGGAAAATCGACGAAAAAACCACGGGAACGACGTCCCGGGCGAAAAGCTAGTAAAAAATAATAATAATACTTACAGACATCCAAGCATGATCGAGTACATCTTCAGCCGCGAACCTCAGCTCGGGTTGCGGACGCAGCATGTTGGCGACGAGATCTATCGCTCCGGCGGATATCCTCTCCCAATGAGGCGCGGGGAATTCTAGCCTGGCTGACAGGATCGCGTCGAACAACTTCTCTTGGTCGCCGTCCGGTGATGAGAACGGAGGGAAACCGCAAAGGAGGATGTATAGGATTACGCCCGCTGCCCATACATCGATCTGTGAAACGATATCACACTTATATTTGGGAACTAAGTAGTATTTTTTATACAGAGTTATTTGCCCAGAAGTGGGTTCCAGAGGGCTACATATAATAATAATAATTTAATCGAAACCTCATAATATCGTTTTCCCGTCATTTAAATTTTAAAAAATGTGAATTGAACATAACGGCAGAACGTACATTGTGGATTGACCTTTACTCACTTTACTCACGCTATCGACCACGCCTTTTACAGGTTAGCAGACAGTAATCGAAGTTGACTCATATAAATAAACATTTTGTGATTGAACATCAAGCTGTAAACGCGATTGGAACGCAACCTTGTACAACCTTGTAACCTCAGCACACGGGGCGATCGTGAAACGCGCGTTTACAGCGCGTTTACGCGCAGATACAGCGATACAAACGGTATCGAACGCGATTCACACGTGCGTTTAAATCTATGAAAACGCAAAAATCGGCATCTACAGCGCTGAAAACGCGCGTTCCTGAAAAACGCGTTTTCAGCGCCGTAGAAATACGCCGTCTGCTAGGGGCCTTTTATCAGTCCCGAGTTCGGGTCAATTTTCCGTTATTCTTATTATAAATGACATTTTCTCGCCAAAAAAACAAACGACTCGGCATGCATGGTCAAAGAAAGTTCGATCTTACCTTCTCATAAGCCATTCCAAAACTGTTCACGTTTACCTACCTTGAGACCATATCCAGTTTCGAGTAGTATTTCAGGCGCTACATAAGTAGGGGTGCCGCAGACCGCGTGTAGGGGTTGCCATACTTCGACCGCAAGTCCGAAGTCAGCCAGCTTCAGCCCGCGAATGCTGCTGTCTGAACCCACCTCCACCTGAATAAATTTATCGGATTTTGAGGATTTTCTTTCTTGTCGTCTGGCCCGCGCCCTTTCATTTGTGCGAAAGGGAAAGAATGACGAAATACTCCGAGTGGCGAAATTTCGTGTTGCGTGTTCTATCCCTAAAAATCAATGAAAGATTTGGTCTCTCTCGATTCGAAAGCGTACGAGTGTAATCTATGTTTATTACATATTATTAAACATTGCCCGTTTATAAAACACTAGCTTTCCGCCCGCGTGGACTACAGGTTATATCGTGCCCAATTGTGGGATAAAAAGTAGTCTATGTCCTTTCCCAGGCTCTAATCTGTCTCTGTACCAAATTTCATCAAAAACGGTTCAGTAATTTAGGCGTGAAAGACGGACAGACAGAGTTACTTTCGCATTTATAATATTAGTAAGGATTGGTCATCAATTTGGCGGTCTAAATACTGTGATACCAGCAGGGTTAATCAAGTTCGCCACGTACTTGATTATACCTACACGATAAGAAAGGAAGTAGTCAGCTTCTATAATTTGGATAATTCTGAAAAAAATACCGCACTTCATTTTAATCAGTCTTACTCACAAAAGCAAAATGTCCCCTGACCCTAGTTTAAACTCTATTCTAGTTTTAATTAAAACAATTCCAACTTAATTTCCATGGGAATTTTGTAAACTTTACTTATCCCTGTCTATACAGTTAAGGGAACCTTGTGCAAAATTCTAGGTTTCTAGGGTTTGGGCTAACAATTGATGAGACATTGAGTCAGGACCCATTTTTATACAACTTATTAAGATTAGTTTTTCCATTAATCACAGGAATTTAAAATGATAGAACGTCAATAATTATATATTGATAGAAAGCTTCATGCATTAGCTAGCCTTCGAAATTGAAACCTACAGAAATGGGATAGCCTGGAATAATCTTTATCTGAACATGTCAAAGTTGAAATTCGTACACACTCGTGAAATGCAACAGCCAGACAGTTTGTTTTATTAGTTTTAATTATAACTACACGACACAACAAATTGAGGTGTCGTTGCCTAGGATGGACGAGACAGGAAGTATTACTTCTTATCTTGAATCTAACCCTATTCATAATAAATTTAATTTGAAACTCTACAGTACTAGATTAAAAACTATGAATTATTGCAAACACACACATCAGAGAATAATATCACTGACAGAACAAAAAAATTCGGTATATTGTAAACAAAAATATATACCTATATTTTTCCCACAATACATCGAATTTTAGCGTGTTCTTGAACCACATGATGATCCTAGTACACTCTGGACTTTGGACCGGCCGCGGCCCTGCATTGTATGGCGCGCAGTATAAACCAGAGCTCAGCTTAAACTGGTAGTGTAAAGCGTGACCTACTCTTGACTGTACCTACCTGTTTAGGGATTATAGGCTACCTGGTTAGGGATTTAGACTGATTTGGTCGAGTGGGAGTCACCCTGCCTCAAACCCTCGCGCGATTATTGCACACCCGTGTATGCAGGATTTGTATCGCACGCGGCGTAAACAAGCGCGCCCTGGCCCTGGGTTCGATTCCCAGTGGAAGCAATTTTTTTTTTTGAAAAGCAGATGTTTTTTCTGGGGTCATGCGTTTTCGTGTCTGTCTTTGTGTCTGTTCCAAGGGATACGACACGTTTGTTTAGCGTTTATTTATTTTATTATTATAGTGTATGACTGAATGAATGAAGAAGCATGATATTGTTATGACAGCCGATCGCTTACCAGTAAGTTTTCGGGTTTGATGTCACGATGCACGATAGAAAGCGAGTGTAGGTATGCAATAGCTGATGTTAAGTGGCCGATTAGCAAACGCGCTTGAGGCTCAGAGAATTTACCAGCGACTGCAATGTAGTCAAACAAGTCCCCACCTAGAAATACAAACAATCTGTTAGAGTGTTGATAGATTTGAAGAAAGTTCGTAAACTGATGATCGTTAATTTCGTTAAAACCAAACAAAGCGCATACACTATTATCACTTTTAATTCTTATGTCACTACACTGTATAAAGTTAGTTTAACACCCTTGCCGAGTTCCCGCCAAAGACCTCACTATATGAAGAGAGGTCTGCAGTGCCATACTCATGATCATTTTGAAGCCTGATCAGGCTGTGTTTTGGCACTTACTGTGTTCTGCTCAACATTTTTATATGGGACTAGCTTTCCGCCCACGGCTCCGCCCGCGTTGACTACAGGTTATATCGTGCCCAGCTGTGGGATAAAATGTAGCCTATGTCCTTTCCCAAGGTCTAATCAATCTCTGTACCAAATTTCATCAAAATCGGTTCAGTAGTTTAGCGGTGGAAGCGTGACAGACAGACAGAGTTACTTTCGCATTTATAATATTAAGTAGGGATCGCAGTGTTTTTACATTTTAGCTACTTATAAATAAAACATGTGTAAAAAATTAGAAACAGAATAAAAAGCACTTACCACTGACAAGTTCCATGACTAAGAACAACCACTCTGGACTGTCTTGTTCTTCGATTAGCGATACAATGCGGGGGTGACAGAGCTTTCTCATTACACGAACCTAAAAGAATGTTCGAAAATTAATAAAAATATCCAAGTAGAGTGGTTCATACAGTGCGACATATTTTAAAAACTATTGCCGCGACCTGCAATAGAATAGAATTGATTTGTTGAAATATTTTTGTTTAGAATAGATTTTTAAGTCTTTATACAAGGTGTTACAAAATATCTACCCCTATAAGCGGAAACCAGCTACTCTTACATATGCAATGAGACTTTACTCTCATGACAGTTGATTTCCAACTGTCATACCAGATGTGACATTACATGTTAAAGGGATACCAAAAAAGCGTGACATATTTGGGGTTCAAAAAGTCGAAATGTTTTGTGACGTAATATGTGGACGGCCACTTATGTTGGTTCGGACTTCTCTCTCATAGAGAATAGTCTCATTGTGTATGCTATGGCAGTTGGTAATGGGGACCATAATAAAATTAAAGTATACATTTTTAATTTTGTATGGAAAATAAAAATATTGTGTTCAGGTTTTAAACTCCGTATTTAAATTAGTTGATAAGTACTAACTCTTTACGCTGCTTTCGGCTAGATGAGTATTTAGTTACACATTGTGTATATTTACCCAGCATTAATCGGGCTTGATCTAATATTGTTCGCTATTAGTAAATGTCATTTTAGGAGATTAAAAATTGTGTTAGTACTTACTTCTGCTTCAACATAATGCACCATTCCTTTGCATTTTGCTTTATCGATTATTTTAAGGGCGAATTCTTTGCCGGTGTGCTTTTCTTTAGATAACCGCACCACAGCGAAGTTTCCGTCACCTGAAATGATTAGAAAATTAGCCTTGGAACATTTTTTAAATATTTTCTGCTTTAAAATTAAATCATTTATTCAACACTCCCATTTTCCTATAAAAAACAACAGCGTAAAACACGAAAACCAGCAATGTACATCGCATTATGAGAACAGCGCGGCGCGGGGGGAACGCGCGCGGGGCGCGATTTCGCGGTACACTGCGTAGCGCCAAAGTAGGTAAATAATGAAAACTCCTTCACTTGACGTTTCCGGGAAAAAAATCATTGCTTATAGTCGATCGTAGTTATGGATAGATTCCACCATTTAAGTATTTGCAAGCTGTCCCTTACATCCTGATTGTATAATAAGATAAAACGTGGACACTTTTGATCACAGTCTTGTTATAAATACGACTAATGTCACTTATAAAGGTCAATCGGTATTTATTTGACTTTTGAACGTTCTCGTAAAACTATCACTAAGAAAATAAACGCCAGACTCAAAGGCTCACACAAGGATTCCCTCGAGGTTTGGGTCACATACAAAGACAAACCAACACCCAGAGATAACAAACATCTGCTTTTTACACAATGTTAAGAGTTAACCCATCTCATAATTTAAAAAAAAAATGTTTGCCCCAATAAGGAATCGAACCGAAGAACCGTCGATTCACATGTCTTGTTACTAACAACTCGTGCGGCAACTGCGGTTGCCAGAATTCCATTTAAAAACCGGTTTTCGAGGCGATCGAAGCGATCGAGTGTCTAAACACTGAACGGATATTACTGCAGACGCTCAGCAAACAAATTAAATGATACTTGACTGATGCAGAAACGACCTACCTAGTTAAGACAAAAAAAATCGATTGGTGTTCCTGATGCTTCGCCGTGTTCTGTCAAGCCCCGCAGTATCAGACTAGATACCGGAGCAATAAAACGAAATATCGTCTTTCTATGATTTTAGTCTTAGAATTCTACCTAGTAAAAAGTAATGTTTTCCTCATCTTTTTGTATTGGCTGGTGTGAGATCAAATTTTTAGTTGACCAGTACTAAGCCACGCGCACCTTTGTCGTAAAAACACCTCAATAATTGGTTAAGTGAAGTTTGGTCTCTAATGTGACAACATGGGGTTTGACGACACCGTGCGGCAGTATTTGTCCCATTCGCGCCGAACTCTTAACATTTTTCTTTCCCTAAAAATTCTTTCTTTACCGTTGGGTTTGGTTTGACGCGTTAACTTGCCTATAATCTTCCCAACGCTGTATTTGAGTCGTAAAGGCTGAGGGAGTAGAGGTGTATCGTCGCTCTCAGCGGAGTCCCCGGTGGCGCCTCCGCTGGTGCCTTCACTGGCGCGAGCGGCACCTCCGCCGGCCTTCACCGGCATCCGGGGCTTTGGGCCCGTTCTGTACAAAAAAAGCACATTAAGGCACACAGAGCCACAGACAAAACTGCATAAAGTAGAAGTTCTTTCGCACTCTTCCACGCACGCAATATTTTTAAAATGGAATCCTAAGTTTTCACTTCATGTATTAATTCATACAGAGGATACCCTCTTTGTATTTATATGTACAGCTCCTATAAATACTATACAAACTTACCTTGAATTTCTACTGATTGGTGTTTTCCTACATTGTAATACGGCTTTGCTTTCTTCAAATTCTAATTCAAAGTCTTCTTGATTGACCCTGTTAATAAGAAAATAAATTTATAGTTCGATAAAAATCAAACATTGTGTGAATATAAATTAGTTAGCGAAAATTAAGTATGAGACACCCCGCGAAACTTAATAACTTTCCCCAATGAACATAGGTCTTCTTCTTCCTAGCGCTTAGTCCCGTTTCTCATTCGGGGTACGCTTAACCATGATCCAGGCTTTGGCAGGTCAAGTCATTACAGTGGAGCGACTGCCGTCTGACCTCCGTTACCCTGTTAACAGGGAAACCTGACCAAATTGGATCATGGTTACACATTCAGTCTCCTGAATGTGCAGGTTTCCTCACGATGTTTTCCCTCACCGTAAGATCGGTTAGTGTGCAACTACAACTAATGTACATAACTCAGAAAACGAGTCATTGGTACATGGCGGCACTGGGGATCGAACTCGGTCGAGTCCGACCCACTGGCCGTTAGACCACTGACGCTCTCCCCAATGAACATAGGTCGAAATACAAAAAACTTTTTCACCTTTCTATACAACTTTATATTAGCTTTTGTATGGGAAGACGAATATATATTTTTTTTGAGAATTTCAATTGAGAAAGTTGTTCAGTTTATTAGAAGCATCAGCCTCTAAAGTTTCGATAACATATTTAAAGTCGACCCCATATATATATTGAAAAAACAAACATTCAGATTTTATCACCTTTCATTTCCATAAGCGAAGAAGACATCTTCATCCTCAAAAAATTGATGTAAGGCAGTGACGGCAGTTCCGGATTGGGTGAACACTTTGCGTACACACCCTGTGTCTAGTTTGATACATTCCGTGATGGCGGCAAGTGCGTGCTCTAGTGTTGGACTGTTTCGTTTGTTCAGTAACAGTCTACATACCTGTAAGTTTTGTTACCAATAAGCTTAACATCATGCTCTGGTGAAGGAAAACATTGTAGAAAGCCATGCAGGTAACAGGCCACTGAATTTCGTAACAGATACCGTGAATAGAACTTCCTCTCAGACCCCAAAGTTTCTAGTTAGTTGCTTTTGAAAATTCCGGAAAACCCCCGTTTTTCCAATTAGATATAAAAAGAAAGAATTGATTTTGCTTTGAAATTTTGATCAGATTCTTAGGTAAACTCTCTTCAGATGAAAATACTTCGATCGAACGACTTGATATCTAATTACATACAATGGGGTTTAAAGGAGCGTAACCCGATGTGTAATTTGACACCATATAGGACTTTAAATTAGGCCTCTGGATGTGTAAGCCTTCAGAGGCCATTATAAAGAATTACTTTAAATTTCCAATCACTTTAATTATGTTTCTTGTGTAACTTATGCTCATGTACAATCCTTACTAATATTATAAATGCGAAAGTAGCTCTGGTCTGTCTGCCCGTCTTTCACGCCTAAACTACTGAACCGATTTTGATGAAATTTGGTACAGAGATAGATTAGAGCCTGGGAAAGGACATATGTTACATTTTATCCCACAGTTGGGCTCGATATAATCTGTAGTCCACGCGGGCGGAAAGCTAGTAAAGAATAAATACATACATAACAAAGAAGATAATTTGTAGTTTCAAGTTACAGCCTCTTTTCCTGTTTCTTACGGAATTCTGCCACTCCCTTACGTTTATTTATTTGTAAAAAAGTTGAAATAAATGGACAAATTATTTCTGAACAGTTTGAGTAGTTAAATGTCTTGGTGGAGTGGAAAACTAAAAAAAAAAATTACTCAACAAATAAGTGTGATTCAATTTGTTTATTTCATTTGTTGTTGTGTATTCTTAGTAATCTATCTAATTTATAACTTGTTGATTACAAATTATAAACAAGGCTAAAAGGTTAGTTTGATAAGGGGTGTCATAACATCTTTGTGCTCCAAAATCGACATCACCTGTTAACTATGCACCCTAGTGATCTATGGACGTGTCTCTGGCGTATTACAACAATGGTAAAGGGTTCTATCTATCTATCTATCTATGGAGGGGACGCCCGTCACGCACAGGCAGGTGATCAGTCCACTTATTTGGGACCATTTCACCCAATTCCCCATAACAGCGCATGAGTTTACCTCTGCACTGACAGTTCCACCTCTCTGAACCTACCCGTAGCTTTAGCGAACCCAATTATATATTTTATGCTAAGCTCTTGTATTTGTTCTTCTTTTACCTCATCCATGCCTATTGTTTCCCATCTTACCAGCGCGTACATTGGACACTCAGTCAAAGGGTTTCTCTGCTTTATATTGGCGACTTCGCACATTCTATATTTAGATTAAAATTCTTAGACATTGGGAAATTGTGGACGCCATTTTTTTAAAGAATTGAATTAGTTTGATAAATAAATCAGTTTTAAATCGACTTGTATTTTCGTATGTAATATACTTGTAGATACATAGATCCTGATCGCAAGACCCAGATTTTTGGTCCAGCGGGGCTAACATAGACGCGTGACATAATTTTGTTATGTAAATATCGTTCTGCTTGTTCCATACTGACGCTTACCACATGCAAGCACTCTATGCTGCTACTGTTACGATACAAACGATTTTACAATAAAAATAAGGTAGCCTGATGCACTGGCCATACAATTCTGAAATAAGGGTGACTTTAAATTAGTTAGCGAAACTTTAGAGGTCTATTCTCCTCATGACACTGAACAACTTTACCCAAGGGACCCATTTTAAATTTTTTTAAAATACGACGTTTCATACTTAGGCAATCAACTCATTGCTCAAGTTGTACGGAGAGGCGAAAGATTTTTTTCATAATTCCTTAGAAAAAGTTGTTAAGTTTCGTGGACTGATTCACACCCTTAATTTTCGCTAACTAACTTAAAGTCACCCAATATAATACACCTACGTCAGAAATATTTAAATTGACTTACCTTTCGAGGTTTAACTCCATTCCTAATTACAGTAACTATTCGCGGTCGCACCACATTTTCGCCGGCTGGGCTTACTCTTGCTGTCCCGTTGCCAGTAGTACTACTACCATTTGACTGCAATAAAATAAGGAATAATGAGCTTACTTCCACTGGGAAACTTATGTAAGAAATTAAAATAACAATAGTGAAAGTCGAACATTAATTTGGGTGCTATTTTAAAATTGACAAATAAATAATATTGGTGTAATGGCTAGGCAATTGCGATTTCCGCTTTCATCACAAAAAGCGTGTTACTTTATTACTTTAAAGTTGTACCTTTCCAATTTAATGTCACTTCCGAGCAACAGATTCGCGCAGTAATGCTTTTGCTTAGGGCATAAGCCTCAGGCATTTTTTTCGCGTTTTGTGAACGAAATCACAAACAGAGTTAAAATAAACATAACAAGCGTGATAAATGGCTAATAATTATTTGATATATTATGCTACATTTTCCTGTGAATGGTCAAAGGCAAGGTCAATAATTATTAAACAAAACGAGGATAATACAGAGGTGAGCACTAATGATGTTTTAAGTGCGGATTTATCGCAATCAAATTTAAATGTGACACCAACACATGGTACAATACTCGTACTTCAAGTAGTTTGATGACGTCAAAGTATACTATGTATTTCCAGCTTACATCACAAATAAGATAATGCCTATGCCTGTGTGCAAGTGAGACAGAGATAGCGAGTACTTGAAACATTTGTTCTTCATTGACGCTACGACACGGATCAACGTAATTTTTTGTACAGAGCTGGAGAGTATAACCCTATGATATCAAGGCGATCAAAGTACTTAAAAATGTAATATTTATTTATTAAAAAAATAATAAATTCAGCTACCTGCAAATACCGGGACAATCTATTATTAGCCCTTGCTGGGGATGGACTGGCACTGTCCAAGGACTCGGGACCACTCAACCGGAATGACTGGGGAGTCACCGCACTCGCCTCGTAGTCCAGGCGTTTGAAAGGCTCTCCGAATCCACTGCACACATACGACTGCCCATCCTCTAAGTCATCCAATTTGCCTATCTGTGAACAAACACTTTAATTTAAAGCGACTTTACGGTACTTCGACGCTGGACTGCGAGGAAAAGAAAATCTAAGAACGTGGCATCTGCCAACTCTACCCAGGCATACTATAGAAGTCCGAATGTGAGACTTGAGGGTTTTACGGTCGAACGGCCTAATGATCTCTTACCACTGTATCATTGTTCATGTAATAAATAACCCTAAAATGTGGCATTAAGTGATTCTAGAATCTCATAGTGCTCTGCTTACTCCTGTAGGGATTCATTCATTTAACTTTATTTATCTTCCCTCTCGCTTACACAGGGCCGCGCGTCTAAAACACCCCTCAATAATTTAATTCTCTCACTTTTTAACACAATTGTGCTAGTGTAACAACAGTTTCGAAATATAGAGATTAAAATAAAAGATAGGTTCATTTATTTCCACATGTTACATTTTAATTTTTTATTAGCTACTATGATAAGAAACAGGAATGGGCACAGCAACACCAATTTTCTATAGGTAGAAGCTAGATAATTATAATACCAGCTGGAGTGAATTGTTTTTTTTTTTTAATTCTTCTTTTCCTTCTTTTCTTTTTTCCTCTTTCAAACCATTACTATATAAAATCTAAATACCGATAGGAAACTCACTCCAGTGACATTGCTCGTACTTTATACAGTAATAATTTATACGGTAATTTAATTTTGTTAGTAGGTATTTATACACATTGGTAACTGTACTATGTTTGCAAATGTTTTCCACCTCCTGTTTAAACTAGAAAACCTGTAATTGGCTTTACAATTAGACCTAAGCTAGCTACTAATTTTAAATGACTTGTAATTAAGCTGTTGGTTTTGTACAATAAATAAATAAATAAATGATTTTAAATGTATCATTAACATTATTATATTGTTATGAGATTCTAGATGTTATTAACATACATCTACAGGCAGGTGAGACCCTAATAATTTATTTTTATTTAAACTTTACCCTTCCAGTTCAAACATTCTGATATCTAATACAATAAAAAGTCTAATGATTTTTTTGTCGCAGTTTGCAAGAGTTATACTTTCAATTCACTTCATTTGCTCTTATTGCCAGGCTTGTCTGCTTTAAGAGGCAGAACAATGCAATTGTTGATTGTAAACAGGTGTGTAATCATTTGATACTGTGTACACTTGGTTCCCTCAATTGATATCTAAGTGCATTACTTTTTGTACCTTATCAACAGTGGATAAGAAACTTGGGTGGGTACCATACTACCATGAACAAATTTTTACTTTCAGGAGGAATTTCAATGGTTAGGTACAACAATCATGAGAGCAGATTTCCTTGAATGTGCGATTTTCCTTTTTATGCATTTGGAATAAGATTGCATTGGTACGAAGTCCAAAGTGTCAAGCTTACTGTTCGCTTAAGTTTATGAAATGTTGCTATCAAATTGTACGAATTATTTGTATATTACAAGATATACAAAAAGTTTACCGTCGCATTTTAATAAAATGAAATTAAAATCACTTTTATGAGGTGGTTTTTTGAACACTGAGCATTAAAATATCAAAGTATGGTTACATTTGAAAAGCTTATTATGCTTTTGAGATGTATATCTCAAAAGCATAATAAGATGTATAAGATAATTTTCTTTTTTATTTACTACAACTACCAAAATACTTCCTTATTTGTACTAGTTACTTTAATATACCTAATTAAATTATTTCATTTATATTACTTTACTAGCTTCCCGCCCGGGACTTCGTTTCCATGGGAATTTTGGGAATGAATTATACATACACCTAAACCATCCTTTTGAATCACTCCGCCTATTGGTGAAAACTGTATGAAAAATCCATTGAGTAGTTTTTGACTTTATTGCATTCAGACACACTTAGTTTTCATTATAGAGTTGATGATAAAATATTTCAGTGAAAGTAGAAAGTTTTCACATCTACAAATCTATTCAAAATTATATGTGCATCATTGTTACACAATTTAATTAGTGAGAAATTAGGTAGGTGCTCACACCAATCATATCTCAATATGATTTGTGATTGGATTTACTTACTTTTTTTGGGATGTACCTATTTATTTCTTTAAAATAATTTATTAGTGATTTCCCAATAACTAAAGTACAGAGAGGAAAGTCCCAGGTGAAAGGTGACCTTGTCCTTATATAGATCTGTTACAGGCAACCTCAGTTTGGTGTGAAGATTTGATTGAAAACATACTACATACAATACACTATGTAATTAACTTAACCAAATAAATATATATAAAATAACTAAGTTGCACTTACTTTTCGACCTTCAAGTGAGTATATGGTCCGGACACCACTGGGTAAAGTGACATTATCAACTAATACTCTTGTTAAGTCTGCAGTCAAACTATCAAAGGACCTGTGACAAAAAAATTTTAATTTATTAATTTAGAGGTTATTATAATTATAAAACAGAATCATGTAAACTAGTAAATATAGATACAAGAAAAAACTGATGTGAAAATTTTGTTTTGTTATTTATATTAAATACTAGCTTTCCGCCCGTGTGGACTACAGGTTATATCATGACTAACTGTGGGATATAATGTAACCTATAGCATTGCTAGAGGTCTAATCTATCACCATACGAAGTTTCATCAAAACCTGTTCAGTAGTTCAGGCATGACAGCATAACAAAAAACAAACTTACTTTCACATAAAAATATTAGTGAGGATTCAATCAGTATCATGTTGTTTATTCAAGTTGCCTAAGTATTTGTTAATGAAATATTAACATACATAAGGAGTTTAACTAACTACATGGTCATAACAAATTACATGTGAAGATCTTCATCCTTATCCTAAAGAAGTGTCAGTTAAAGCAGCTGAGTGGAATTAACCAGTCTTACATTATAATAATTCAAATTGTAACTTCAAGTAGGTGCTCACTTAAATTACTTAATGAAATAGATAGTAGTGGTATCTGTACAGGATAAACATTCATGTTAGTGAATGTGAATAGGTTCAGCCAAACAATCAGGTCAATGATAACTAAATTCACATCAGATACCTCCTGATACCTACCTACGTAATATAAATCACGGATGCGCCTACAACTCAATGGAAGTGAAAGTTAAGTTCTTGACAGCTACTAGTTTTTTGGTAACTGTATATTCGACTTACCTGTATCTTTCTGGCAAGACTGGGATTATTACTCCTGAATAAAATTTATCACCATTTCGAAAAAATCTAATTCGTTTTGCTTTACGCGCAGGTGTTCGGAGCATTACAGTGCGTCGGTTCGGCCTAGTTTTCAGAATTTCCATTTCATTGAAATCTTTTTCAAGCTCGCAGACGGAGCTTGAGCGACTTCCACTGCGGCTCAAATTGTTCTCCATCCTAGAAACACAGCATAAAACAAAGTTATCGTCTGTGTCCCAATATAACGGATGTGAAGAAGCTTGCACAAAACAACTCTTACCTTGCTAAGTCTGACTTGGAGCTTTTTAAATTATAACTTCTATCTATCTAGGATCCATCACTTTAAATCTAGACCCATTTCGTGTTGGATGGAATAGAAATTATTGTAAATTATTATTTTCTAAAGTCATGAATCACACCAACCATCCACGGAATTGAAATCCAGGGAGCGGACCAAAGAATATAAATGAGCGGACTGCTAAGGCAAATAAAAATTTACCACACCACAGCAGCTTGCTCTAAAAAATATTCTTCTTTCAACGAATACAACTACATAACCAATTGATTTTACATTATTTTAACAATCTTAGCTAGCGTGACTTATACAAAAATTGTACATATTCTTTTACGAATCTTACAATTTTTTGAAGACATTTTAATGAATTTTAATTTTTTCCACGAATCGGGAAAAAATCTATACTGGCAACTCAGTTCTTGAATGAATGATTACGAAAGAATGAATGATAAGGTGGGGTGTTATTCTACTATTTGTGTTAAAGTGAAAACCGAGGTGAAAACCATATAATAATTTTCTTTTCAATGCAAATTTTCAAAAGTTTCCTTTTTTTATTCCCTTTCATATCTTTATTTTCGATTACATTTTAAAGAAACGATTCTTTAATTTCAACCTAAATAGCTCGTACGTTTTCATAAAAGCACCTTTTTTTATTATAGTAACACCAATAACAGGTGACGCATTTATCAAATCCTATTTCATTCATTTTTTATGTCAAAAATAAAGACAAAGAGTGGGCTAATTATTTATATTTTTCACGGATTTGTTTAAAATTATTGTGCAAAATGTCGTCAAGAAAAAAGGTACTTTTAAAGGTAATCATCCTCGGCGACAGCGGTGTCGGAAAAACATCACTGATGAATCAATTCGTGAACAAGAAATTTTCCAACCAGTACAAGGCAACAATAGGCGCAGATTTTCTCACAAAAGAGGTAATCGTTGACGATAGGATCGTCACAATGCAAATCTGGGACACTGCTGGACAGGAGCGCTTCCAGTCACTGGGAATGGCGTTTTACCGCGGGGCGGATTGTTGCGTCTTAGTTTTTGACGTAACTGCCCCCAACACGTTCAAGTCCTTGGAGAGTTGGAGAGATGAATTTCTGATACAGGCGTCACCGCGGGACCCCGATAACTTCCCCTTCGTCATATTAGGTAATAAAGTTGATTTGGAGAACCGTGCAGTGTCTGCAAAACGTGCACAACAGTGGTGTCAGAGCAAAAATGATATTCCATATTTTGAAACGAGTGCCAAAGAAGCAGTGAATGTAGAATTAGCATTCCAGACTATAGCTCGTAATGCTCTGGCACAGGAGAAAGAAGCTGAGCTCTATAATGACTTCCCTGATCAAATCAAGCTAAATGCCAATGATAATGGACGTAACCGGGATGGAGACAACTGCGCTTGCTAGACCTTGAAGAGTATGCTTCATCATCATTTATATGTTATTTTCTCATTTTTATAAAGTAATGAAATATATGATTGTAAGTAATATAATTTCTTTTATATCATTATGTAAAAATGTAAAGAATTATTACCTACCACAAGGGTGATTTGTTTGTTAAGCACTTCTATTTAAATTATGATATTCGGTGCACTATGCTAATCATGATAAATTTTAAAATTTGATGTTGAGTTTATAAAAAGGTTTTTTAAAGGTTAATGTTGAAGAAGTACAATGTTTTAATAATTTTCCACTAAATGAAACCTAGTTTCTACAATGAGAACTAGAGCTCTTGTAAATTCGAAAATAGCTTGAATTTCATCCTAAATAAATTTAAGTGTAGAAGAATATACAAAAACTAAATGAAAATCAGCTCAACATCATTATTTGTTATTTAACTTAAAATATAAAAATAATTAGCTAATTTTGATACTGTTGAGTATCATCATATTTTAAGTTTTTATTAAATGATTTAAATGTATTTGGTATCTTTTGTTGTAATAATCTTGGCTAGGTCACAAAATGATTATTTCAACACTTGCTTTACATAACCATTTTAAATGCTGTAAAATATTTGTTTATTTACACTCAATCTTTATTCTCAATAAAGATTTGTGATCTTAAATTATATCATTTTTATCTTCTAAATCCATCCAATCAGACCTTTAATTGTCAGTTAGATGTTTAAATCTATTCTATGCATGGTTTATTTTTAAATTATCATGGGGATATGTATAAAATAATCATTATCAAAATTTGTAACTTTGTGTCTTAACTAATTAATGGTTGACTAATAGCATTAATGAAAGCAATGAACACCTATTAAAGTAGGGTATGCTATGCATGTATACATTAATTAACATGAACTACTATCTTTGTATATATTTGGATTATAAAGTTAGTTTGTAAGTAGTTTAATAATTCCAGTAACCCAAGGAGATTGAGTACTCAGCATTTTAATACAAAGATAAAAGACAAACATGTAACTAATGTGGGTCATGTTGTGATATCTACACTTAAACTACATTGTTTAACTGCCCAAATGTGTTACACTAAATAATGTATTTAAAAACTTGAGCATGCTTATAATAACAGAGTTCATTACCTTTCTAAGCAATCTCATTTAATCAAAGATTGTAAGGTATCAAACGATGACTGCTATATTACATTTGTACCAGCCTCACAAAATTTCACTCAGCTGTCTTGCCTTATTTACTGTAATTGGTTCATTTTAAAGTATTGTTAATTTCAATGAATAGGGGTAAAACAACTTTTGCCATTGGTTTATTTACTGTAAGGTTTTAATTTCTATATTAAATTACAACATAAATTGTATAAAAGTAACAAAACACCATTTATGCTGTAATATTGGTTGCTTTTAATTTTATCTATAAATAAAAATAAAAACTTCAATGTTGTTTTGTTTTGTAACATAAAAAGAAGCCATAATAATCATCTAGGTACATAATAAGCTCAATGTCTTGATCAGTAAATAAAATTAGTGAAGTACAGACAACAGCATGTCAAATTACACATTTGCACTACAAAAGCAGACGTTAATCACGTGAGGTTCGAAAGGGGGGGGAGGGGGTTAAGCAAAAATCACGAAATATCACAAGGGGGGAGGGGGGGGTGTAGTAAGATATCATGTGTATTTATTTTTAGGGTTCCGTACCTCAAAAGGAAAAAACGGAACCCTTATAGGATCACTTTGTTGTCCGTCTGTCCGTCCGTCCGTCCGTCTGTCGAGACCCTTTTTCGCAGGAACGCGTGGAGGTATGAAGCTGAAATTTATATCAATTACTCAGGTCTACTGTCCCTTGAAGCTGTGAAAAAATCAAACTTCTAAGCCAACGCAATCAAAAGATACAGCCGTTTATGCCGCAAATTTCCGCAAATTTTCGACACTCGCAAAGGAATCAAAACCTACAGGGTACTTCCCGTGAACACAGAATCTTGAAATTTGGTACGAAGCAACGTCTTATAGCACAGATAAAGGAAAAATTGCGAAAACCATAAATTTTTAATTACATCATATCATAAAAATATTTTTAATATTTTTAAACTTACTACCCCTTTCCTCATGAACGCGTTGAGGTATTAAATTGAAATTCATATCAAATACTCAGGTCTACAATACCTTTAAGCTAGGTTTGTACGGAACCCTCGGTGCGCGAGTCCGACTCGCACTTGGCCGGTTTTTTTGTCAAACGCGCGATTTCTAAACCGTTGATGAAACCGACGTTGGTCTTCAACAAAGCACAGTGCCAACAACTGACTTGCAATATGCTTATCCAGTTGTTAGTGTTGAAGAAAGTCTTGCTAATCCGTGGTCCGAGGACAATGTACACTCAAGAGCACGTCAAGCTTGACACTTTGGACCGGCCCTGCATTGTATGGCGCGCAGTATAAATCAGAGCTCAGCTTAAACTGGATGTAAAGCGTAACCTGCTCTTGACTGTACATTAAATATGTTTATGTACGGACGGTCGCAACTCAGGTTACCAAACGCGTGCACTCTGTGCTGTTGTGATAAGAGCGGTTTTGCAATGAAAACCTGATGCGCTGGCCTATGTTCTAATGTTTCACCATTCCTTTAATAGTACATAATTACGTATACCTACATAATTTACCCAAATATTATTTTTATTCCAGTCAAAAACCTGTATTTATAGATAACTAGCTTTCCGCCCGCGGCTCTACCCGCGTGGACTATCACATTTTAAAAAAAAGTATCCTATGTTACTTTTAGTACCTACCTCCGAGATAATGTGTACAAAGTTTCATGATGATCGGTTGAGTAGTTTTTGCGTGAAAGCGTAACAAACATCCCTACTTTCACATTTATAATATGTAAGGAAATTCTAAAAAATTTAAATACTCTTTGTAAGTACAAAAAAATACACGTGATTTTGGGTGGGGGAGCGGGGGTTACTCTTAATCCTCACCAAGGGGAAGGGGGGGTTGAAAAATGCTAAAAAAAACATCACGTGATTAATGGACGGCCCCTTACAAAAGAGTGTGACATCAAGGCCCAACCAACATGTGAACTGAACGCATTGCCAACGAACATGCTAGACTTCTGCTAGACTAGACTAAATAAAAACTTTGTCAGAGACTAAATAAAAACTTTGTCATTTCCCGCGATAGTAAAACAACGCCAATAAATGTTGCTAGCTTATAGAAAACAAATTTTGTATGTTTGTTTTGTAACGGATACATTTTTACGTTATATCGTATTAGAGGCGCGAGGCCCCTCGGACCGCGAGGCCGCCGTAAGCGGTGGCCCACGTCGCCCACTCACTCCAGTGAAGGCTCCGATGTCACGAAAAAGTGCGATCCCCTTATATCTCGGAGAGTTGTGAAGATATGATATTCAAAAAAGCTCACGAGAGTTGTAAGGTGCAAAAATGAATTATTCGAGAAAGTCAAAAACGAAAAGAGTTATGGCCGAAATAGTGAAAAATAAATTCATTTTTTTCCGAATTTTTGATTTTGGCGATCCATATTTTGGCAACGAAATTTGAGTATAAATCCACGGGACAATTTAGTCAGTCAGCTACAATTTGATCCTAAAACAAAGACCATCGGGTCAGCGATTATCCGTAGCCTAACCTTATTAAAAAAAATTCTAAAAGTCAGAACGTAATTTTTTCGAATTCCGTTGATTCATTTCCAATGTGCTCGATAGTCGTGTGAGGCACGAAATCTGTGTTTTTTTTTTTACATTTATCCATTTAGCTGTGTGGCTCAGGCCAGCAGACCCACGGAACTTAAACAATGAATTTAGGTATTCTATGTAAGCGGTGATAGCCTAGTTGGTAATGAGCCAGACTTGTAATAATCCGAAGGTCGTGGGTTCAAATCCTGGTGCGGGCCTGTACCACTAAATTCGTCTTTTCGGATTTATGTACGGATTTCTAATTATCACTTGCTCGATGGTGAAGGAAACATCGTGATGAAACCCGCCCGTCCAAGAAAATTTTCTAAAGGTTAGCGGTCCACCAACGCGCATTGGGCCAGCGCAGCGTGGTGGACTATGGCCTAAATCCCCTTCGTGTTTCGAACGGACGCCCGTACCCTTCGGTGGGGACGTTATATGAGCTGGTAAAAAAAAATATATGTATGCCAATAATATAATGCCTTTCTAGTGCCTATTGATACCAAAAGAACAAAGAACCATATCTAGTGCCATCATAGTTTAAGAAAAGGTCGTTGTTTGTGGGTCTGCTGGACGGATATCATCAGTCTCTCGTATACGGAAACGGCTAAAGTTAGAGACATGGTTCTATTTCTAAGGTTTAATGCTTCATTAATGGCATCGAGATCTAAAGTTTCAAAACTAGTGCTTCAAGCGTTTCGAAGCTATGAAACGATCTTGGTGTGCCTGCTGTGCGAAGAGTTCAACGCAGCAGACCCAACACGATAGTTCCATAACTAAAAGGATAATTGGTATGAAATCTCAAATCGAGATTTAGTGCGTCATTAGTGCCTTAGCATAACATAAAAATATCCGTTAAATTTCACATCCAAACATAACAGTTAAACCTCTCAAAGTTCTCCATACACAAAAACGACATATATTTCTTAAACCATGATGGCGCTAGATACGGTTCTTTTGGCATTAATAGGCACTAGTAAAGCATTATATGTATATTAGCATACGGAGAATACTTAATTCATTGTTTAAGTTCCGTGGGTCTGCTGGCCTGAGCCACACATTTAGCTTACATTCTTAACTACTAAACTCCAGAGCAAATATTTAGTAGGTACCGACGACGCAATGTATTGAGATTAATCATAATCTGATAATTTTAGCATCCATAGTAATCCCCCTAATACATAGATGTACGTGAGAGAAGGACGTCTCATCGAGTTTTATAGGTAAATTGCACACGTCTACATTACACTTATATACGACTAGCTACTTACACCTCCGGGAAGAATAGGGGTGGTGCTATTCGTAACCGTAACAACATAAAGAAACCATAACATGGATTTTAGCATTAGTGTTAAAAATTCTGCCATAAATTTTCAAAATTCTGCCATAAATTTGCCTTATGACAACGCCTGAAAAATTCTTATAAGAATTGTGCTTACAAAATAAAACTTATATTCTGGGAGGCGTTTCCGCTTATGATTCCTTCCTAAAAACGAACTTTACCACAAATGGTAAATAAAGTAACCACTTCTGCCATGAAGATGCACTTAGTGCTACAACTGATGAACTGGCACTCCTCATCTCCATAGAACGTTCACACATAGAACGTCTTTAAAATATCCCCATTGAAAATAATCCTGTTTCTGTTTCAACTAATTTTATTATTAATTCGTGTGAGTCTTATTTTGAATTCAATCTTAGAGAAATCTCTAACAAAGGCCTGTTACGAAATAAATTGACAGTAAGTAAATTGAAGATTTTTTTTTCTTATTTCCCGAGGATGAATCTGCTTGCACACCGGATCTATCCTGTACATATTTACTAACCTACTCATAAAATCTGTGACGAAATTTAATATTTGGTAGGTAGAACTTACTTTATACTAGGAAAGTAAATACTTAATTACTTCTTAATTCGATTTTAGTTGACCCAGGTCATACATAACCATAGAAAAGAGAATTTTGTTTCCTTAATTCTATATATGCATCATGTGTATGACCCAGTCAGAACCAAGCATCGATAACTGATGCTGATTTCGACTGAACGATAATCAGTTAAGTGGTCGTAGGTTCATTGCTGAACTGATTTGGTTTACATCACAATTCGTGATAAGTATATTTTTTATTTATTTATTTTAGAACACATATACAGTCATAATATTTCAAACATAAACATAAATCTAGATAAGTATTAACAGACCTGGAGGTTCATAATTTAACATATACAGGGCTTTAGGTATCTCTCTTTGAACCTCTCGGGTGGTTAATCAGTCCATGAAACTGAACAACTTCTCCAAGGAACATAGGTCAAAATACGAAAAATAAATTTTGATCTCCCATACAAAATGCGTTATATGCTGATGAAGTTTGTATGGGAACTTAACTTTTTTTTTCGTATTTTGACCTATGTTCCTTGGGAAAGTTGTTCAGTTTCATGGTCTGATTAACCACCCGAGAGGTTGAAAGAGAGATACCTAAAGCCCTGTATATACAGGGTGTGAAGGACAGCTTGGCAAATACTTGAATGGTGGAATCTACCCATAGCTATCATCAGCTGTAAGTAATTATTTTTTCCAGGAAACGTCACGTTAAGGAGTTTTCATTATATATATACCTACTTAGGCGCTACACGCAACGTATCGCGAAACCGCACGCCGCGCGCGATCGCACCGCGCCGCGCTGCTGTTGGAGTGCGATGTGGTTTTCGTGTTTTACGTTATTGTGATTGTTTTTTATTGCAAAATGGAGTGTATTTGATTAAATAATAATAAATGTAAGCAGAAAATATTAAAAAACATGAAAAAATAAATAAAATTTTCCGAAAAAATAATTCTAAAAATCATTTAGAATGATTGTCTGAGTCCAGGGTTTCAGTTTTTGCTAAGCTGTCTTTTACACCCTATATACAGGGTTTAGGTAAATCTCTTTCAACCCCTCGGGTGCTAAATTAATCCATGAAACTGATCAAATTTCCCCAAGGAACATATGTCAAAATACGACAAACATTTTTTTTATCTCCCATCCAAAATGCGCTTTATGCTGATGAAGTTTGTATGGGAACTCAATTTTTTTTTCGTATTTTGACCTATTATTGGGGGAAAGTTGTTCAGTTTCATAGACTGATTAACCACCCGAGAGGTTGAAAGAGATTTACCTTAAGCCCTGTATACGTACAGGGTGATAAAAAACCTCCTTTAGCTACGTATATTCAAAATCCTGAACCAGTATTACTTACAGAACACTTTTGTTTTTTTAATATATTTTTTTTAAATATTTTTTTATGGAATTTTTTTTCCTAAACGTAGACACCACTCGGATGCACCCCCCGAGCGCTACCCGCACCCCTCGCGTGCCTGGTGTAGGAGTAAAAATGAACTATTCCCACTGAAAAGAAATAAACATTTTTTTTTTCATAAATAAAGTTCTTTGAGTGATGCTGGTTCAGGATTTTGCATTTAGGAGGTTTTTTTATCCCCTGTATAAATTACACAAAATCGAGCAGTATCGGTCGGTGGAGAAGTCGTGAATGTTAACAAACAAAAATACCTAGTGGTTATCTACCTTATTTCCTATATAAATAGATATATAAAAGATATAATCGACTCCAGGGACTGAGGTTGGATTTATATTAGGCATTCTTAGGGCTCTTGCGCTACCTATGTTTAAGGAACTCGTAGATCGTTCATTAATCTCATCCTTGAAGTCGCAGTATACCTGCCCTTACGAAAACTACGTCATTTCCAATGTCGTCATCTCATCTCATAATTACTACAGCTACACATAGACATAGTACCTATAACTCTAAGACTATGTGATTTCATTGCGGTGTTTTCAAGTCCATTGCCGCAGCCGGTAATTCAAGTTGTCCGATGAAATACGAGCAGCGTCAGTGGACTTTTAATATGGTGTTAGTTGCTTGCTTGTGGAATTGGAGGCATTGGTGATCGAATGGCGCATGCGGACGAGGTAAAGGGGTGGAGGGGGGGTTGTTTCAGCCGCCGGCCGTGCCGCACGCTTGCTTCATTTCAGTCTCGTTTGTGACATGAAAGGGCGCGAACCGCTTCACGCATCACGGTGCTTCGAGAAATGCATCACCATGAACAGCCGCCAGGGAATGCATGTAACGGTAAGTCCTTATTGCAAATCCTCTGTTAATCCAGAACCTATCCTCAGAAATTAAGCGATTATACGGAAAATCAAATCGTTCCGGCTGATGCAATTGTTTTCTAAAGCTCATGCCGTTTCCTACCAATTTTACTTCAATAAGACCTAATAGAAGTGACATTGCATAGCTAGTTCTCTATTCCACATCGTCCTTCGAGCCTTAACAATGTGACTATTTATGTTTAATCATTAGTAGGTACTTTACATTGATTCTCTTTAATGTATTATTACAATAAATAAATCAGTACTAAATTAGAGTTGCTTCCATAACTTTGCTATGGACTCTACATTCGCAAAATTTATCTTAACCGCGGTAAAGGCAGTAGCGGCGCCGGCGGCGAGGTTTTAACGTAGAGAGAGGAGTATCTAATCTAACCTATAGGTCCTATAGTATAGGAGGTTGTTCAAGGTCATTCAGAGTCCCCTTACTATTAGCCGCCCACTCAACCCGGCTTCCACGCCGCCATCGCCCGCCCCTGCCCTTAAAATAACTGAAACGTATTTACAATTTGATATTTTACTGTTATTTTAATACGATTTTAGGTAGGTAAATGAGTGTGATGTACGATGCAAATTAATTTTTACTGGTTAAATAAAAAGGATGCTTTTTTATGCAGAAAACATCGCGCAACGCCCCACAATACCCCTGTAAAAATGTGGTATTAAATGTGGTTTCGGTTTGGTTTTCCCTACAATAAGACTGACTGTTATAAACGCCACTAACTTACAACCAAGGTCAACTTAAAAGCATGCATTTTTTAAAAACAATTTATTAAACAATGTTATGGGAAATTTAATTCATAGGTACTTGAAAGCATTGTCGCTAAAATTGACAGATTTGAGTTGTGAGCAAATAAACAGAAAAAAGGGACCTTTATTCCTGAGCACTAATAAAATCGAGAGGACTTCATTAGGCGTTGTTTAGGGGACCTAACTATCCCTACATAGTTCTGAAACTTTTAAAACTACTTAATTTAAATGCATACATACATTCACGCCAAAATATTCCTGTTGGGGTAAGCAGAGCATAATGTCAGTTGTTCTTATAACGTTATAACACATGACGCCACGTTTTACCCAAATTTTCAGTAAGTATTATTTAGATGAAACTCCATAATATATTTTCCCTATGAACCTAGAAAGAACTGAATCAAACCATCGTCGTTGTAAGACATCTGTTATTAAAATACCAAATGAATACCAAATAGTACAAATACCGATAATACAAATGGCTTTTTAAGGTAATTACTTTTGGGACACTGACCCGTCAAGTTTATTCACATAATTACGGATAAATCAATAACGCCTAAAGTTTCAGATACTTATTTAGATCCTTCGTTTTTGTTATGAAATAGGAGAGCGATAAGCTCGTAAGTGTTTTTATTTTATTTCAAACTAGCTGTCCCGGCCAACTTCGTTACGCCTTTTTTCCATATTTTCTCACCTTTTAAACCTTCCCTGGACTTCCACGAATATTTCAAGACTAAAATTAGCCAAATCGGCCCAGCCGTTCTCGAGTTTTAATCAGACTAACGAACAACAATTCATTTTTATTTATATAGATAGATAGATAGATAGATGTGTCCAATATTACTTGCGTTAATTATATAATCTAGTCAAATAAATATGAGAAAAGCGACACGAAAGTAATAGTAGATTGTTAGCCGAGGGTGGAAAGAATCAACGGCTATAGTCCGAGTAGGAATTGATTCTTTTACCCGTGTTAAACACTCTACTTTTCATTTCGAATATGAGAAAAATAAAACTAGTTGTTTATCTAAACTATTTATTGATAATATAATAATATTATTAGTACCTATTTTTTTAAATTCCGTCACAGATACATTATACATTAACAGATTAGTATCCCGCCAATTTATGTCGACTTTTTAAATATGGAACTCGTTGCGGCTTATTCCGCTCAAAGAAGTTTGCGCTAAGTTCACACTGGCTGTTTAGAAACTCACATGGCCGCAGCATTTTTTTCATTCGTTTTTTTTACATAAAACTCTTCACAGCTGACAGCAGTTCTATTTTTAAAGTTCATTCCGGCCCTTAGGTGGGAAGTAATTTGTATGAGTTTTTCCCTCCCTATGGAGGGAAGCAGCATTTTCCACCCAATAATCAGATCAAAATAACACTGCTTTCCGAGTATGAGAAATGAAAAAGATTTTTGATGTTGTCGCCCCACATGGTTAGATTCAATAAGTGTATCATTGTGTTGATTTCAAAGTGACTCATTGCTCAGCATAATACTAAATACATTCGCAGCGATTCTTTTTGCTGAGAGGGCTAAATCAAATTGGGGTCCCCTATTGTGTCGACGATATTTATTGATGTCGTTGCTCCAAACTATTGAACTTGTCGTCAAGAGCGGTGAAATACTTATTAGGTCAATTTAGTTCGGGCAAATACGAGACGTGAGTGACCAGTCACTAATTTTAGAGATGGCAAATGGTTTTTTTAAGAAGCGTCTGTAAGTTGTCTTTTGGACTATTTAAAAGAATGTTATAGTCGGGGGTTGGTTTGGGTGATGAATTGATGATTAGACTGTCCAGCAGCATGATCCGATTTCCTTTATTCTGGGGGAAGTATTGGTTAGTGGTAAAAGATAACATAAACAATCTTAAAATTTCTTTGAAACAGGGTGCTCAAGACCTGCACGTACTAACTTTTCATTAAATAACACATTTCTAAACAATAACTTTACACACAATTCAAAACAAATTACCTAGATGCGCGTGATTTGCGAATGTCCTAAGATGCCAAGAATGCAAAATACCAGGTCGAGCTTTCATAAGCGAGTTACATATTGTCTGATTCTGTTTGTCATACCTACTAGTCGTTAAATTGTAAAGCTGTTTAAGACACGTAGGGTAATTAAAATCGTGAGCCAAATGACCGATGTCGGATTAAATTGGGATTGTTTATCTTTGTATTTGTTCTCGCTCGAGAGAATGCTGCGTATAAGTCTCTCGTGGTTGAATTCCTGTGATGAGGCATTTAAAAACTACTTTGTAAAATGTGAATTTCATCTAATTTTATACATACTACTTAAGATACTTAGACCATAATTACAATACAATACAATACAATACAATATTCTTTATTGCACACATAGGATTACAGAATATGTTTGTTTATACAGCGAAAAAAATCAAAATCATGATACGAATTTAAGTACCTATTTCTATACATTACGAAATTTAAAGTTTTTTTTTACGTAACACACTAATAAATAGTTTAATCACCCATAACATAACTCATATCATCATAACATAGCAAAAGAATAACTAAAATGTTAGGATTACCTTACAAAAGTGTAATTCCTACAAAAATTGTGGAATTTGATTTAGGCTAAATAAGTTTTTAACTTTTGTATTACTAACAACTTTTTGCCGTTTAAAAAAGTTTACTTTCGTATTCCTATTAATGACGATAGGCTCGACTTATTTTAACTTCCAGAAGTTCCAAATTACATTTTTTTCTTTGATTTACACCGAATCGTACCTATATACCTATATTCACCTATATACCTACAGCTGGAAGCCTGTAGCTACTTTAGGAATAGATAGCGGGAATCTACATGAATTTATAGATAGGTAGGTACGACCACTAGGACTAGAAGGAAAGTCACTTAACTAATTTAGTTAGAATGATCTAGTATTTCGTCATGAGGTTTATTTTACTATAATGAATCACTAGTACCTTATCATTATTATCAATAACATTAACCGTCAATTTTGTTCTACAAAACAAGTGCCTACTTGCAAATATTTCCTATATTTATAATATCTCGCATAGGTACTCGGAAATTTATTGCGTAGATATGGAGATACCTAGGTAACACTGAACATTTTTAGAAAATGAAAAACGGCTTAATGTAGAAAGTTGCCAATACTTTTATTGTTTTTCGAAGTAATCTCCGTTCCTCTCTACACATCGTCGCATTCGATGGAACCACTGAGAAAAGCTTAGGGGTCTTCTATGGCATTTTCGTACGCTTTCACCGCATCTTCAGGGCTCGTAAAGCGAATACCTCGAATTTTATCTTTAGTTCTTGGGAATAAATAATAGTCGCAGGGCGCCAGGTCAGGACTGTATGGCGGATGACTCATTATCTCGACACCTGCCATAGTCAAATATTCAACAGTCCGTTTTGCGGAGTGCGCTGAAGCATTGTCGTGGTGAAGGAGGATCCTGCTTCGAGGGCGCTGCTGTCGAATTTTTTCCAAGAAAACAGGCAAACAGCGATTGACATACCAGTCTGCAGTAACTGTCCTTCCATCTTCTAGCACAACTGTCGCGAAATGACCTTTCCGACCAAAGAATGAGGCAATCATCTTTTTTCCTCGACTTCTTCCTTTCTTTACCTTAGTTGGCCGATCCTCGAAAGGAAACACCCACTGAGCTGATTGTCTTTTGGTTTCGGGTTCGTAGCAATATATCCAGGTTTCATCACCTGTGACGATGTCAAATACAGCATTTGAGTCACCGCCGTTGAACTTATTTACCATTTGGCGACACCAGTCCATGCGAATGTGTTTCTGGTCGTCGGTTAAAGTATGGGGAATCCATCTGGCACAAAGCTTCCTGACGCCTAAATGTTCGTGTAATATTTTTTGAACTTGACTCATACCAATGCCTAGGCTTGCCCGTATCTGCTGATAGGTCACTCTCTTATCTTCCTCTATCATGCGTCGCACAGCACTGATGTTATCTTCAGTAGTCGCTGTTAAAGGACGTCCCTCACGCGGATCATCATTGAGATTGCTACGTCCACGCTTAAACTCGTTAAACCAATTGTAAATAGTGGCACGAGATGGGGCTTCATTAAGAAATGCTAATCGCAGCCTATCATAGCTTTGTTGTTGAGTAAGCCCACAACGAAAGTCATAATAAATCATTGACCGAAAATTTTCTCGCGTTAGGTTCATTTTCACGTGTAACAAGAGTTTTAGATTTGCCGCCAATGCTCAAAAACAAATGACAAATGAATGCAATATACTACATTAGGTTACCAAAGAGTTCTAAAATTGAAATTCAAAAAAAGTTTTCAGTAGCAATGTTTCTAACTGGCCAGTTCTAAACATTTTCAGTGTTACCCACGTATATATCTAATCGATTGGTATGCAATAAAATTTATTTCACTGCAATGATGATATTATTGTAATTTTAATAAAAAAATTAACACGTATTATCCCTTATACCTATTTGGTATCGTATTATGTTTATAAAACAGTATACTTAGTGACCTTTAGTTACAAGCTACATATAGCAGGAATATCGATTTCCTTTTCATCGATGTCCAAGCAAGGTAATGGAACTATTAGCATGTAGCAGAATAATGATTCACCTACGTCATTATATCATAGCTTAGATACTTTTAGATTATTGTTTAACGGTGCTTAAATGATAATGAAGGAACTCAACCGATTGTGACACTACCCCTTCGACCCTATACATTTAATTAGTCGACCATAAACTTCACTATTTACCATTACCAACCACTGTAATATTTGTACGTAGTGTTATATCTAGAGTCTACGAACACTTTGAGAACGAATGTATACACCTGGTTGCTATTTTATATTTAGACAGAAAACTAGGGTTTTCCACTATAGGTAATTCTCCTTCATTGCATCTTCTCTCTTTACTACGGTAAGTCTGTTTTTCAACGATGAAAAAAAAAATTAAAACGTCACTGAGAAACGAGAAAACGGAGTTTCTCTTATTGGGTAGATTTCTATTTATGTGTTACTAGCTTTTCGCCCGGGACTTCGTTCCCGTGGATTTTCTTTCGTAAATTTTCTAAAAAAATTTAATAGTTATTCTGCTATTTGGGACGGAGACTATTACAATAAATGAAAAATCATGAAAATCGGTCCAGCCGTTCTCGAGTTCGAACAAACCCGACTTTGTTTTATTTAAGACTAGCATCCCGCTCGGGACTTCGTTCCCGCGGGAATTCGGGAATGTTATGTAGCCTATGTTACTCAGGGATGATGTAGCATTCGAATGGTGAAAGAATTTTTTAAATCGGCCCAGTACTTTTTGAGCCTATTCATTACAAACATACAAACATACAAAAATAGGTACAAATCTTTCCTCTTTATAATATTAGTGTAGATAACATGAATGGTTACAAATCTTCTTCCTTATTAAGGGTGAGCAACAGGCGGCATAGGTTGTCGGTTTGATTCTTATTACGGACCCATGTACAGAGGCCAGCGTATCAGGTTACTCCATTTTCGTTGCAAAACCGCTCTTATCGCAAAAGCAAAGAGTGCACGCGTGTGGTAACCTGATACGCGGCTCTCCGTACAAATTAGGCCAGTGAGGAAGAGAAGGCTTATGTCTAGCAATGGGTCTAATCATTGAGCTGACCACGCTGACCACGTTATTACGTGTCAAAAAAATTGCCTTAAGTCTCTTTACGTTTTGAATTGTGCAACAATGCAACTGCATCTGTGATGACCTTAACGGAGTTTTGTTTTCAAAATAGTACAACCGCCCACGCTCTTGAGTTCGCAAATACGATTTGAAGTGATTGTAACGCATGCGCGCGATTTATTGATTGTTGAACGCTGATTCCGCGCTGCTCTCAAGGTTTCCTCGCTGAAGATGACGGATGCATCTTCAACTTCTGAAAGGTTGCAAGTCAACCGTCTTAGTACTTTACTTATTTATTTAAAACTAGCATTCTGCCCGGGACTTCGTTCCCGTGGGAATTCGGGAAAATTATGTAGCCTATCTCCATCGGGGATAAATGTAGCTTTCTAATGGTGAAAGAATTTTTCAAATCGGTCCAGTAGTTTCGGAGCCTATTCAATGCAAAAAAACAAACAATCATATCTTTCCTCTTTATAATATTAATATAGACTAAACATTTCAGTTGCGTTCAATGTCTAATTTAACGGTTTTAACTGAAATAACTCACTTTTATTTCTATAACATACATGACTCTAGATACTTAAACCTAACAGAAAATTAAAAACTAGCAAGAACAAGAATCTCGGTGCTTCTTAATTTTAATAGATAATGTTTTTAAAAACTATTCATATGAGAGGAACCTATTTTTTATTTCATTTACTCAATCAAGCAAGTATTAAGTATTCAATTTTTGTCGGAATGCGTTTGCATACCTTGAAAATGGCGTCCGCGAAGCTGGCAACATTATGCCGGAGCCCTAATAAGTGCTCCACGCGCTGAAGGTGACCTTCATCTCGTCATTGCCATAAGTACAGGGCTCAGTCAATGAAGCGTGTTCTCTGGATACCTATTGAGCTGGCTCGAGCTTGTCATCTCGTTAATTGGCAATTTGCTACAACAGTCCCGTTTGTTCTCTACTGTAATGTATTGACTCAGATCATGGAAACTTTAGTCTCAATTATCCTTCAATCACTAATCAACTCATTTTAAGTGATTTTTAATTTGCATGGCAACCCCAATTTTAAAATAAGTTTCATTGTATACCCACTGTCATGTGACGTCGTTCGGAATCTCAGAATAACTGACGGACGAATCTAATTATAATACACGCATCTTTGCACCGTTCGTCGAATCTATTGGTATTTGGAAAGCACATATTTTTCGTGATTTTCAGCGATAAGGGCCCAAAGTTTAGGCGATAGACTTTGGTAGAGCAGTGATAACTTCCCCACGTAAAAAATTATTAACAAAATCCCGAAGAGGAACCGAACCATAAAATTAAAAACTCCTTACTAGCGCAAAGCCAAACAGGGTTTCCCTTGTGTCGAGGGGCCTTTTGGAACTTTACGTCTAAACCCGAGAACGTTATAATTCTTAAATTAAAATGTTGTATCACCCGACATTTATCGTTTATAACTTTTAAACGGTTGAATCAATTTTGATTAAATTAAGCTAGGAACCATCTCGATTAGTCAGCTTTCAAACAATAAAAAAACCGCATCAAAATCGGTCCATCCGTCTAGGAGTTACGGTGCCATAGACTGACAGACACAGAGATACAGATAATACACACATACAGTTATCAAACTTATAACACCCCTCTTTTTTATCGGGGCTTTAGCTTAAACGGGGCTTAAACATATTTTTAAAAATATGTTCGCTTTAATCGGTAATCGATCCCGAATAGTCAAATAGGCAACTTCATAGCTATCATACTATACTTTATTAAACCGGGATTAGAAATTACAGTATAAGACTTAGAGCAGGGGTCACCAAATGGCGGACCGCGGTCTGCATGCGGACCGCCGCCGCCCCGCCGCCGGCGCCGACCCATTTTGTGCGGACCGCGAGAACACAGCAACTTGCTCTACAGAGTACGTAATTTAATAAAAATGTATCCCCCGCATTATCTTTGTTGACGTTAATTCGAAAATGGCCGGGCAGAGTAACGAGCTAACAAGCAAGAAAGAGTTCACGGATTGCAAAATACCTTTGTTATTTCCGTAATTACATTTGTTTTATAAAAAAAAAACTACAAAATGTAGTGCGGACCGCGATGGTCATTTCATTTCTTCAAACGGACCCCGAGCGAAATTAATTGGTGAACCCTGAATTAGAGATAGGACTACGTGTAACACCTAATGCGTGAATATATCTACAAAAACATTATGTTGATGGTAATTATTTCACTGAGTGGGTAACATTATCGAATATCATATGATGAAAAAGTGATATATGTAGTACTTTATATTAGCACAATTGAGGTATCGAATAGTCACGTTTTGGTTAGACTTTAAATATCATGTTTTGTAAACACCAGTCATTGTAGACAATGGGAACGTATCGATTTGAAATTATATTCGCTACACATCGTCACTCCCAGTACTTACTAAACGAATTAGTAGCATATTTTCTTAGTAACTGACCAAAACTAACCCCAGTGCTGTCGATATTTAAACCTCTCTAATGCCTCTCTAAATAGTCCGCAGAAAGTAGATCAACTGGTGTCAAAAAAGGAATGAATTTATGTAGTTCCAAAAGTTTCAGGATTGTGTGTCTTTGTCACTAAATTGTAAGAAAGTTTATGTGCTTGAATTCATTCCGGTAATAGTAGTCCCTAAAATAGACAGTTTTCAAGTTATGAGCAAAAAACTGAAAAAAGAGACCACCTCCCTGCCCACCCCTCGCGGCAACTATAATCGAGAGGACTTTTTAAGCTATATTCAGGGGATTTACACCTAGATCCTGCAACTTATGAAACTCTACGATTTATTTCCTCAATTTTCTATTTTTCGCGGGCTATAACGGGATTGACGACGCGTAAAAGTGCCTTTCGAAACATGAAAACGCTCGTGATAGTAGGGAGTTTTCCATATACCTAGTTTAGTTTTTTGATGACCTTCGGATGAATAAAAGCACCTTGGTATTAATTGCGTCTTCACAAACGATGATAAACCGTACCGATTATACATAAATCGTACTCATATTTCGTAACCACAAGATGTTTGCACTTGATTTGCACGTTGCGCTGCCAGAAGGTTTATCGATGAGAACGTATGGCAATAAAAACGTTCAATGCTTAACTTAACACATTTATTTAAGAGTGAAAATGTTCCAATGGTAGGAGTGTATCCATATTCAGGATACAATCACGTCCTTTCATTCCTAACGGAGATCATGCAGTCCACTATGTCAAACCCGATCTCAAGCACAATGCGCCAGTCGCCCAACTCAGATGGTGGTGTTTACTTACAGCGATTTACAAACTCATCGTGACTTATGAAATTTCACCGCCATCTGTGATTATTGAGGCCATTGTGCTATTTGAAAAGTCTGACACCAGGATTAGCTAAGTTCACCACACACTTGACTAAACCTCACGATAAGAAGATTAGAGTATTGGTGAGCCATTTAGAAAAGTCTGGCAACAAATAAAAGTAAAATTAGTAATCCCAAGGACTCCTTATTAACTCTCTTTCACACATTCACACATATCACGAATTTATAGGTTGCCTGAACAGCTAATTAATTTATTTCAAAATCTAACACCAAGAAAAAAGGAGTGGAACTGGAGTTGGTAGAATCGGGAAGGTCGTCTGAAGGGCGTGGGAAAATCCTTCGGGCGACATCGTGTCTCATTGAAAGAGGAGGGTGGGTTCACCGCAAGACGTAAATATTAATCTATCTACTATCTACGAAGGGTAACTGACCCGACTTTAGGCGTTTAAGTCAAGAATAACATCTAATTGCTTTTTGGTTAATTAAAAAATTAAAACTATGTATTATCTAAATTTGTTTAGGTAATTTTCAATATTTCAACGTATTTAGTTGGAAAACAATTATTTACTTTTCATTGTTTTACATAATTTTTAATTTAAAATAAGTAAATTCAGAAATGAATGTTAAAAATAGTATTTGAGTATGTGTCGTGGAAAAGACACAAACAACTAGAACCAAGAACGAACATCTGCTTTTTATAAGACTATTAGCCCCAAACAGGATTCGAACCAAGGAGCCATCGATTCGGAACTAGCGCCAGAAGCTACTGAACCAAATCGATTGTCAATTGCATTATGCCAAATGCTAGAATTAATTCTTCAGGAAATTGCAATAAATAGGTTTGTTTAGATTTTCACGGATCCGACGTAGTTTTTTTTAATAAGTAGGATTTACGTAAGTATTTTACGAGTAATATGTAATTAATGTTTTCTACAAGGCTCTACATTAAATGTTTTCAAATAAAATTTATGACCAATTGGTTTTATATAATTTACTGAAACAAATGCATAAAACAGTTTGTCAAATAAACTTAAATAGAAAATAAAGGAATTGAATAATTAGAAATACTTAACAGAATACACCTTTATGGGTAAAAAATTATTAAAGTACATCTTGGGTGCAAACCAAATAAATACTGTAGCCATATACAATTTCTACATTTTAATATTGTGATCTATTAACTAATAATATGAATGCGAATGTTTGTTACTCTTCCACGCAAAGGTTTAGCGTACCTATTTTAATAAAATTTTATGTAGTTAGTTCAGATTACAAATTGGCAATAATTTCTTTGAAAAGATGTTTGCAAAATTCCCTCGGCACGTAAATGAAATTCTGGGGGAAAGTAGTTTATTAAATCTTCTTTAACATATATAATGTTATTAAGAAAATAATTTATCTGTGGAGACTTCGTAGCATAAATAAACCCTAGGTTTGCATGCTGTAGCTAAATAAATAGTTTAGCTTGAGACACGTATATAAATAATAATAAAAGTCTTTATTTTCCTTCACAAAGGTAAACTACATACTAAACTTGGCTAGACATATAAAATACATTATTATAATATTTATATGTCAGTAGCGTTGTTAATACTTAGGATTTTGTAAAATGTTGCTAAGGTAGATAGATGTATAAATCTAATGAAAATTATGGATTTCCTATCCAATATATCATTTACACGATTTTGTGAAGACACCTTGGTGTCTTCACAAAATCTTAAATGAGTCATGAAAAATTATCACTGTGCGAACTTACACTACTTGCTATTCCACTTACAATATTAGTAAATACTTATCTCTATGTATATGTATTTTCAAACTGAAATACTTCATTCAATACCAACTTTTATTAGAAGACAATAAAGACTATTTCTCACTATTCAGGTGACGATATAAGTTTTGCCAACAGCGTGTAACGCATGTCTTTCGAGCTCTACATTCGTTTCGTCAATTCAATAGTCCAATTAATTATTCATTATTTACATTAGTTGAGAATAGTTGCATACAGTTTAAAAAATAATAATAATACAAATATTTGAATGGTAAGTTCGTAATATTAAAGTAATTTATAATTGCCAATACGTTAAAAAAATATTTCATTTAAACGTTTCTGAAAATTTGTTTACCAAAAATTACTTCCATCAATAAAATAAGTAAAAAAAACAATGAAATCTTTTTATCTAGAATGTGGTTGGGGAAATATACAAGAAATCAGTAGCTTTTAATGTTTTCTAAAGGCAAACAATTTAATCTGAAATTCCAATCACATTATGTCTTTCATAAGAGCTTTAAAGTCTGTTGTATGGTCAAGATTTGCAAACTATCTCATGTCGTCTCGTCAAAAGTGAACGTCCAGCCACGTAATGCAGCTATGCATGGGTTTGTTGTTGTTTATGCGACGAATACGTCAGAGTGATCTTGATAAGTGTGCGGCATGTGGAGTGAAGGGCGCGAGGCTCAGGTGTCGGGTCCCTCGCCCATTGATCGCGGGCGGGAGGGGGGCGGGGGCGCAGGGCGGGCGGGCGGCGGCGCCCACGTGCTCGCTCGCGCCGGGAATAGCCAGTCCGACCCGCACCGCCGTTCCTCTTCCACATCCCGCTTACTTCGCAAATACTTTCGCACGCCAGAAAATTTCATTCTCCATAACACGCTGACTTTGTAACCTCAACTTCCTCCGGTCATTCTAAGTTTCTATGCTTCCGTGCTCGTTCCAATTTCAGTACTTCCGCGTTTGAATATCAAAGGTCATTGTGAACATTTATTTGAAACGTAAGCAATATATGAGTGCTATAGTTGATTAGCGTTAGTGAAGACGTAACGTAATGATAGAGTCAGTGTTGGTTTGACATTGTTGGCGGTGGGCGAGTGAAGTGTAAAGGGATTTATTTTGTGTGGTTATAATTTGGGTTCTGGCGCCGGCGCCGTCGGAGTTTGGTGAGCGTGCGCGCATGTGCGATGCGATGCGCGAGAAACTTGCCGCGCTGCTGCGAGGCACGGCGCGCACTCCTGCGCAACACAACACGAACAAGCTCTACAACGGAACCATTGACCCAGTGCTTGTGTTTCCAGATGAAGGTCTCGACTTACTATTAATCATTTATTAAAAAAATATATACTATGTAAGTAAGACGTGTCTGTCTGTCTATGCCCGGAAGAAAGTCGTCATGACGATTTTTGAACGATGAATTTTGTTACCATTAACGATTTACATGATCTTGTGATTCTTGGGAAGCATGATGATCACGGTAGCTGGTCTCCAAGCAGTTCTTCAGGGAGACGTCTTGACTAGTTACTATCAATAATGCTTAATTAAATATTTTTTTCTCTAAAATACAATTTGCGGCGGACACTCTCTGATTATGATCACGTTCAATTTACTTAATGGCTCATTCTTCCGAATTTTAGATGAAAAAATATCTGCAAAATTAATAGTTGTTGCACAAGTCTATGAGCACTTAGTAGCTCTGTCCATCACGATAGGTAAAGCGAGAGTCTGTAACATTAATTTGTGGTTTTTCTTACAGAACCACCGAAGCTCTGCCTACCCCGATTAGGATTGTAGGCGTGAGAGTATGTATATATGTTCTTACAGAAAAGTAGCTGTGTGATGCTAGATCTAAAATTGTCACGTCATATCTCAGAATATAATTTTAATCACATACACTTAGATTTAAAATAATAAAACAAGCATTTTGCAAGGCTTAGATAAGCTCCTATTTATGCACTACAAATTAATTAAATATTGTTGTTATACATACTCGTAAAAGGGTTTTCTCACAACCCTTTAAAACGTAAAAAAAAAACCTTTAAAAACGTTACGAGGACAGTTTTTAATTAAACTCAAGTATGCTTAAAAGTAAATATCTATTCTTGCGCTTTCGTCACAAGTTTATATTGTTGGAGGAAAATACTTAAGTTGCTCGAAATACTTCAGTCGCTTATAAATTATTGTAGTGTACGGATGTATGGGATAGACTTGCACGCGATATGGACCATGATAAAAATGCAAGTAAGCACATAACATCACCTAAAGTCCAGCAAATTTTTGCTAATCGTTTCGTAGTTCTTATTCAGATTTACAAACAAAACAGATTCAAAACTATTTAATTTTTAACATTATTTATTGTTTTAATGAAAGTAAAGTCTTTTTTTTGAGAATTTTACCATGGAAAAGTTTTTTAGTTTCATGGGGAGAATCACCCCCTAATGTTTCAATTACTAATTTAAAGTATACCCTATAGATAAATAATATTTAAAAAAATAAGTAAAGAATGGCGGATTTCGCGAGTGTAATAGATTTTTTTAATTTAGTGTAACTGTAGCTGTAGCTTTTATTTAGAAAGAATGTTTTTATTTTATTATTCATCATTACCAAAGTGCATTTAAAGTTTGCGAAGCACATCCAGGTTTTATTGATTCGCAACGTAAAAGTTGAACATTACATTTACATTATTCTTTCAAGATCCGTGAGTTACTATAATATTAGTAATTTAATAATTTGCAAGCTCAATTAATTGTCTTTAAATGTTTAATTGCGTATGCTGCGATAGTCAACATTAATGCACGTATAGGATATAATTTATGATCGCTGACGCTATGATTCTACTGCCGCTAAGTAGGCTGTGGACATAAATTATCATTTGTGCACCTTTTAATGGTTTTTAAACAAGCATTGTGTTGAGGCTTATTAAACTCAAGACGTTTTACTTGGGCTAACTACACATACGTATAGTATGTGTTACGTTATTATATCGTCTACGTACATTTAGCTAGCATTCACAACAAATGTGTTTAGGGATCACGCAAATATCATCTTAAGAAGCTAAATAAATGATTAAATATTTTGTATTCCAACATGTAAAAACGTAATCATAAAAAAACGAAAAAAGTGCTGACATTCTTATTTTCACGAATTCTAGCTCAGTTTATTTTTAGAATAGCTAATACATACTTTAACTGAAAATGTTAACCAGCCTTTATACAGGGCTTTATGTACTCTCTTTCGACCTCTTGGGTGGTTAATCAGTCCATGAAACTGAACAACTTTCCCAAGGAATATTGGTCTAAATACGAAAAAAAATGTTTAGTTCCCAATCCCATACAAACTTCATCAGCATATACAGGGTGTTAACTAATTCGATCTTATCCTCTCAGGTGGTGAATCAGCCCATGAAACTGAACCACTTTCCCTAAGAACAAATGCCGAAATACGAAAAAAATTTTTTGACTTCCCATACAAAATGATAATCAGCTGATGCAATTTGTATGGGAAGTTAAAAAATTTTTTTCGTATTTCGGCATTTGTTCTTAGGGAAAGTTGTTCAGTTTCATGGGCTGATTTACCACCCGAGAGGATAAGATCGAATTACTTAACACCCTGTATAGCGCATTTTGTATGGGAGAACGAAATTTTTTTTTCGTATTTTGACCTATGTTCCTTGGGGAAGTTGTTCAGTTTCATGGACTGATTAACCACACGAGAGGTTGAAAGAGAGTTATCTAAAGCCTTGGAGACGTATTTTTGAAATGATAGAATTCCAATTCGCATACGGATTGACAAGATTCGCATGAGAATCGCATACAAATCTTGTCAATTCGTACCTATGCGAATTGGAATTCTATTACATATTTCAAAAATACGTCTCCTGTATGTATGTCCGAAATCATTTTCGTAGCTTCTCAAAGAGACCTGTTACATAATCCATCAGGGCATATACTTAATTGCAGTGTATTTATATCAGTATAAAATGTACTGAATTTTCTTCGAAATCACAAGTATTAATGTGTTTATTGTGTCGTTCAAATAGGTGCGCATATACTCGTACAACATTGTAGATATATTCCGGTTTAACTGTGGACATGCAGCCCAAAGTCGTGCGTCATTTGAGTAAACTTCTAATAAATCCGCAAATATTTCTTTCGGAAAGACGTTTTTATAACAGATTTAAGGTACATCACATGTCTAAGACGAAGCAATGTATAAAACACATTGTGAGATTTGTTTTGGAAATCTTTAGCTTCGTAAAACATCTTGTACTTTTTCACTCCACTTTATCGCACGCGAATAAAATCACGCCGGGCTCGTCTCTTTAAAAAATGTGCTTTACCACAAATCATTTAGATATACAAAAACATCATGATTTACCAGTACAAATCGTTTTCAGGGATATTTAACAATTTTTAAGACAATGCAAATTCCTAACAATACCTAAATCAATAATTTTGTTGCTTTTACGGGTTATGTGTGAAGGTAGTAGGTTAGGTAGTGAGTATTACGGCCAACAATGATCGTAAAAAGTAGATGGGTGATTGAGAAACCATTAAATAACATTGTGGTTTATTGGATTAGTTGTTTTTGTATGAAAATAGCTAAAAGGAGTACCTACATCGTTATTGCGGTAAATATTTACGACCACTCTTCATTTGAAGAGACTGGTTTGGTTTTAATACTTAGTATAGGGATATTGTCGATACCGCCTAGTCCGAAGGTATTACACTGGTTTGATTTCTATTTCGTAAAAAACCTTTAGGTATGTAAACTTTCATGTACAGTGGAAAAATACAAAATGTAATTTATAACAATAAAAAATATTAAATTGTTTTCAACACATTTGCTCATAAAGTGGGTCTTATGTCATTGTTTTAAGGTTCATAATGATATGTATTACCCAGCCCGTGAGTAATAAAAATAACGCACTAGTACGTAATGGTTTTGTTTTCTAAATTTCAGCAAAGAGATCAGATCTTATTTTATATTTAAAATTAAGTGTAAATATTAAACTATTTGTAAATAAAAATATAGTTCCACTAAATCATTTATATTTAACAGAAAATTATCATTTATTTATGCTAAAACGTGAAAATATATAATTAAGTATTTTTATTATTATTTGGCTGTAGGTATGGCATACTTGTCAATGTAAATCTCATTTTGCGAGCGAAAAAAGAAAAAAAAAAATCACGCCTCATTTCACAATTTGCAGCATATTGTACTAATATCATCAGGGCCCCGATTCTGTAACTTCAGTTGTGTGTCGATGAAATGGAGGCCATTTTATCTGTTCAGGTGGCGAAATTGAGAACTATTTAATTTTCATATACTCGCTGACAGTCACCCCGACCAGCAGCAGCAGTGCTACCGCCAACCGAACGTAAAGTTGCAAACTACCTAATAGCAACTAAAACTGAGTTGGCGGTGGCGCCACCAATCAAAGCAGCCGTCATTAGATTTATGAAATTTGGATAGCTCTCTATTTCGCAACCTGAACGGATAAAATGGCTTCCAAACAACTGAAGACACACACTAATGCAGTTACAGAATCGGGGCCCTGCTGATCAATAGTTTTTTGTAGATCCTGAATCCCGAGAGAACCACCAAAAATTTCTGTTACGTTTGAGTATTTCGCTATATAGATTTTAGTTATTCATAACTAGTATTTCGCCCGGGACTTCGTTCCCGTGGGAATTGGGAAAAATTATGTAGCCTATTTTACTCGGGGATAAGCATTCTAATGGCGAAATAATTTTTCAAATCAGTCCAGTAGTTTTGTAGCCTATTCAATGCAAGCAAACAAAGAATCAAAACTTTCCTCTTTATAATATTAGTGCAGATAATATTACTAAAGCTTACATTCGTACAGTTGGTTTTGCGTGCAAGAGAAAACCATCCATTCTTAAGAACTTTCGCGTGTTAATAAAGTTCAGCCAGCGCTACTTATGTTACATTTGTCTCCTTTATAGTTTAAAATTGTTGCCTGAGTATGAATAGAACAAGCGCAGAGGCTTCTTTTCTAAAACAAATTCAGTAGGTCTATTCATTAATTATAATTTATTCAATGAATATGAATGCGCGCGAGAGACTCATCGAAAATAGCTTTTGCATGAATGAATCCATTGTTTTTATTTATGTATTTGTGGTTTTAAATTGCGCCTGAATTAATAAATGAATTACTTATGTAATCTCTGTAAGAAGTGCTAAAAATTGAGTCATATTCATATTTATTTTCAACACATTTGCTCATAAAGTGGGTCTTATATCATTGTTTTAAGGTTCATAATGATATTTTTTACCCAGACTGTGCGTAATAAAAATAAAACACTAGTACGTAATGGTTTTTTTTTTCTAAATTTTAGCAAAGAGATCTTATTTTTTATTTAACATTAAGTGTAAATATTAAACTATTTATAATACTTAGTACATCATTATGATACAAGTGTGCTAAATTGGATATTACATTAGAGGCAAGTGATAGTTTTTTGCCGCCAATATCAAAGGAAAATTTATATTTCTTTCTTTCCTCGCAAATGTGTTGAAAAACGTCGTATGACACGCGTGCGCATTGGATATTACAGTCTCGGCTCCGTTGAGCCCTCGCCTTCGACTCGGGCTCTAAACTCGCCTCTAATGTAATATATCCAACTTAGCACACTTGTATCATAATGTACTATTATTTAAAATTCTTTGTTCACATACATAAATACGACACAAAAGGTTAGCTTATCGCTAAAAGAAATGTCTTCCTGCAACCCCAAGCAACGGAGAGGGCATTTGAAAAGCAGATGGAGGATACAAAATACGCAATATACCTTACATGTTAAGTACAGGTCAAATGCAATTTCAGATAGGTATGCCAAACTAAAACAAGCCGAAAACTCTAGGATATCTAGCCGTGTTAGGTTCCTTTGTATGGTACAACTCATTTCTGCACTACAAATATTTTTAGTTTTCCTCTACGCTGGCTTGGAAATGAAAGAAAAGCAAAGGATCCGGATATGCCAGTTCTTCTCCGGTATCCACTTGAATTTTGGTGTACCTTATTGTTGGCAACCAAATGTAACGTTTCAATCCATCTTATATTAAAAAATAAAAAAATATTCAATAATATTCAATATTCAATAATATTCAATAATAAAAGTCTCGACTACTGTGCTTACTTGTTTTTTTCTTTTCAGTTTTTATTACGAAGTCGGTTTTTTTAATATTTTAAATTAATTTATTTTATTTTACACTTTTTTTATATTCGTTTATTGATCTCCTCATTAGCTGTAAGTAGGTATATATGTCGCAGGGATATGACAAAATGAGGGACTTGGCCAAATCCTTAATGATCAAATAATGGCAACATTCTAACATATACCTAAACAAATCTAGAGATTTGGCCAAATCCCTGAACTAAATCTAGTGAATTGATCAAATCCCTATACGATTTCAGTGAAATGTCGAAAATTCATGAGAGTTCTTGCTTTTTACCGCGCCCCATTCTTCACCACACCTCCTGCTCAAAAATACTCCTCCATTTGTTTGGATTTTTTAACACCTTTAATACCCTGGCATACCTAAACCCACCAATGAAAAGCTGGCAGGCATCTCGATCTGACAAGAATATTAGAATGGCTTACTACCTACAAAGTTTCGTTGCTCTTCAAATCGTACGCCCTCTGACGTAGCCAGCTCTCCGGCTAGTATTAGGTACTTAAATGATACGATTAGTAGGAAGTGATTTTTGAGATTTTTGTTCAAATTAAAATACTTAAACACCAATAAATACCAATTAAACATTTTAATTAAACACTCAAACTTAGTTTTTGTCATTTCACTAAACCAGATTCGAGATTTGGTCAAATCTCTAGATTTGTTTAGGGATAAGTTAAAATGTTGTCATTATTTGATCATTTACCGGGATTTGGTCAAATCACTTAGGGATTTGGCCAAGTCCCTAATTTTGTCATATCCCTGCGACATATACTTATATCACTTGCATAAAAATTGAAAAATTTCCGTATAGCCTACATTTAAGTGAAAAATCGTTACTAACCAACTTTAGATCGTCATAGATCTTAAACGGTAATTTAGGTTGAAAAACGATACGAGAAACCTAACAATGATTTTTAAATACCTATTCAACGATACCCCACTTGATATACCTAGTTCGTCGATTTTCATTTTTTTTCTTTTTCACATTATGGCGTCCAAAATCGGCCATTTCGATTTTTCAAATATTTTGATACTTTCTATGACACTCGCGCCGTCATGACGAATCCAACGACGTATCATTCATCAAAATCGGCCTACGAGTTTGGTCTAAATAGTGCCACAGAAGTACAAACATACATACATACATACACATACATAGGCTGATAAACACATTACCCTCTATTTGCGTCGTGCAGTCGGGTAAAAATTCACAATAACTGCTAACAGTGACGTGACGACGTGTAGGAGTTCTGTGACTATTTGAAGGAGGATTCTTGACTCCACTGCGTTAAAGCCTCTTCCAAAGAATTCCAGAAACCGTCGCAATGTCAGTGGTTGAACTAACACACTTTAGAAAGATTCCAATCCCAGCCGACATTTATTATAAACCTCTCTTGTCCACTTTTACGAAACCCATAGGAAGAGAAGAGATATAATGCTATATTAGTAGACAAACATTGACAACCTTTCTTTATCAATCAATCATGATGCTTAACAGATCTAACTGTGGGTTGTATAATATAATTCTCATAAAGCATCACTTGACGGTGTACGTGACATAGAGCAGTGTTTTGATATGTTGCGTCCGGTGTCATGTGATCGGCTGGCTACATACAGGCGAGGCGGCGGGTAGTATACCTAGTACGTCATCGAAATAAAAGAACCTGGATCGTTTCTTCGACCACATACTAACATGTAATTTATATAGGCAAATATGAACCAAAATATGCCTCAAATATTAGAATTTGCAAGTTTTACTGCTATAAAATACGTTTTGGAATGGCAGTTGTTGAAATAAATTGAGCGTGTGGTTTTACTATTTTGAAATAATGTGAGTCAGACGTAACGTGGTATAGGAATTGTATTTGATTGTGTAGTCGTGACACTGACGGGTAGGAAGCATAAGAATTTCGATTGAGGACTAATATTTTGGCATCGTCTCGAAGCGATCTGTAACTGTTATCGTGATTGGCATAGCACCTAAGGTTATTCTTACTCTGTTTTTTGTTAGAAGCTACGTTATTATTTTGTTTACGGAGCCATAAATACCAATAACAGTCAATTAATGAGTACTTTGCTCTTCAATAAAATTACCACTTGATATAATTTTACAAGTAGCTTATTATAAGCTTTAGTCTTATTACTTTTGTATCAAAATCTGTGTGTTTGAATGTGGATAACAAGCGGAAAGTTTTTTCCTGAAGACTACACAAACAATCAGTCTTTTGAAGTGTCCGAAAAGCGTACGACACCCGTTATATCATTGATTTTTTGCAGTTCTATTTATACCAGAAAACCGTGTAACATGTAGCATGATATAGCCATTACCCTAGACAGACTTGATTTTCCAAGGTCGCTATACATAAACTAGGACATACAACGCAATATATTCGCTTTTATATGTGACATTGTTCGCTGTGCGTACAAAAATAGTTAACTATATTAAATAGATATTTAGTCACAACCGTAATAATTAAATTACGACTTTTAAATTCATTTGAGACAATTGTTTTTCCAATAAAACGAGTCTCCTTGGCAAACATTTACAGATTTTAGCTTGTTTTTGAGCTCTGTAGCTAATTAGTTCAAAATTTATGTCAATTGTGACGTAGAGACGAGAGAATTAAAAGCATTCTTTCTGTTTTAACACAAAACTGTAGGCTCGTCTCATAGTAAGGTCGGTCGGAGTAAAATAAAGTTGTTTTTAAAACACGCATCGACTTCGGTGTTTAATGTAATCTTCCCCTTCATTGATTGGAATCACTCGTGCCTTTGACGAAACTTGTCGAGGAAAATTATTTTCCATTGCTTCGGAGGAAACCTAGCCTGCTCAGCTGGTCTTACTGGGTGGTTTTCGTTGGTGTGCGCAGGTATTGTGGTATTGTATGAATAAATGGATGATTTTGTTGTGGCAGGGAGCGCACGCGAAGGCGGACTGGTATGGCGGGGGTGCTCCGCAGGGAGCGACGCCGAAGACGGCGCGGCGGGAGCGCTCGCCGACGGCAACATCAACCCAGGAGACAAGGTACTTATTATAGAATTTTTTTCCCAGCATGACATACAAATTAATAACCCAGTGTTAAGATTTTTTCCGCCGTGTGGTGATCGGTTGAGAATAACACCACCCCATCGACTAAGGCGATTAAGGAAGCATAAATGAGACGTACCTCCTATTAATTCATTCCAAGCCACGACACCTCAATTTGTTCTGAATCTGAGCTGGCGTCCTACCTATGGTCTCATGCGGTGTGGTAGGTTCTGTAAAGGGCTGTCTGGTTCGCAACCACCCTCCTGCCGAAGTCCGACGCCTTAATGGCATTTTCTGGGCTAACACGCCTCATCGTCGACCTCATCTATGACCTTGGTCAAGATTGAGGTCAAGAGTTAGTAGCCAATCTTATGATTAAAAAAAACTAGGGGCTAACGGTGCACCTAGCTAAAACCTTGATTGAATCACTAACGCAGAAACAACGTACGACATTTTTTTTGTCTTTATCTTGGAAAAAGAGACAACGCGATGTCAATTGAAAACTTTTACGTGATAATCTTGAATCCTATTGAAAATGTAATAAATCCAAGTCCATATTTTGATTAATTACAAACCGTTCAAGTTGCCAATTTCCTTGATAAGATAAGGACTACAACGAACATTTTACTGCTCAAGTGCGAGTGCAAACAGAAATAGGTACGAGTCGTACTTACTACGAGTTGATGGCAAACATTGAGGAAGACAGAGATGAAATTACTCAGTAAAGTGCGATTTTCGTATTAGGTAAACTTATATGGAATATTGTATAAGCTTATAAAGATTGGTAGGTAGGCTATAAAGTCTATTGTTTCAAGTTCTTTGTGCGATGCGCTAGTTAGTGTACCTACGATTTCAGACAGTTTTATCAGCATCTCACAAGGTATGCTGATAAAACTACCACCAAATGTCATGTCATATGTAACGGAAGTCCATCAGCTTTATCCCTCGAACTGAAATTTTAAGTTGAGTTACAGTCTTTTATGACAGAAGCATAATAGGAATCCCTTAAAACATTTTATTATTAAGATGATGTTACTACATTTTATTTTACGTGGAGCACTTGTAGTATAACAAAATTGTGTATGAATAAATGCTTTTTATTTTGTTGTTACATGAATAATATATTATCAAGTCAACTGCTTTTACAGCGATTAACAAAAAGCTGTTAGTGGTTTTCGTTGTTCTATGTTACCATTATCATTGTCAGCTCTTAAATACTACACAATGTTTGTTCAATAGCACATTGTTTACTTCATTGTAATGGTAGATTTATATAGGTACTTCTGAAACTTAGTTCTGATGTTTAAATAGACATCACAAGGTTTCTAAAAGTACTAATTTACGTATCCTTTGATTTACGCACTTGCATTTATTTTTATAGTTACAATAAGTCGGCTAGGTTGAATCATAACGACTTACGCTTTAAAACAAAGTTATAAGTATGTGATTTGGCACTACGTCGCCACCATCACCATAGGTCTTGACACAAAGCAGTGATTCTTGGTTTATCATTATCAGTTAAAGAGAAAGAAGCAGAGGAATTAACAACCTCTTCATTTTTAGGGAAATGTTTAATATTTAAAAATCTAATAAAGAAAAGAAGTGCGCAAAAATACCAAAAACTTAAAGCATTTTAACACCCACAGTTGCAGGAACCTTAATTAAGGTTAATATTATAAAAATGTCATTCTGCCCCTTTCCCTCTCATTGACTTAAACAAGGCCAGCATTGCCACAGAATAAATAATAGTACTACATTTAAAGAAGCTTTAATGGACGTTTCTGCAATTGAGCGTAAGTATATCGAAGGACCTTTACTAACTTGGCCTTCTTAGGCCGAGAAATACAATGTCCTTTTCTTTCAAGATAGACCTTGTTATGGGCATAATGTTGTTTGAATAAAAGCTTAACTGGACCCTACTCAAGCTTCTGTAAGACGAGGGCTGCAAGGGGTGGGCAGGGTTAATATTTCTTCTAAGAGATTGAAGAGTTCTACCTTCGCAAGTAATAAAGTCAATATTAGTAAAGTACTTTTATTAAATAGTACTTCTCAATAAGTCTTACTATACTACGTTACTTGATGTTTACTATTGTCTATTAATTTAAAATCACCGGCCGCGGCCTGACTAATGACACTTAAACATTGCATAAGTACAAGCTTATGACAACCAAAAAAGCATAAAATTTTAAAATTTTGTGTCACCCCCTACACAAAATTTATCGATCGCTTATTAAAAAAAAACTCTTCACACTCAAAGGCCCACATTAAGGTTTTCCCTTGTGCCGTGGGTCCCTTGGAACACACAAAGACAGACACAAACACCCATGACCCGAGAACAAACATCTGCTTTTTACACAAATATTTGCAACATATATTAGCAGTTTATTACTTTTAAACGGCTGAACCGATTTTAATCAAATATAACTAAGAACCATCTCGATTACGTCAGCTTGAAGCAAAAAACCGCACCGAAATCTACGAGCTACGGAGCTACGAAAATTAAGAACTACGATGCTACAGACAGACACACAGATACATCCGTCCAAAAACTTATATTATAATACTCCTTTTTTTCACGGAGGTTAAAAACCTGTATTTGTGCTTGTCATAATGATAGACATGTTAGACATAAAAACCCATCATTCGTTATAAAAAAAAATCATACGCAGTGTATAAGTTATTTTTAGTAAGACTGTTTTAAAATTTACGTTCGGGTAGAAAAACGGACAAGTGGCGAATCGTTGTAACGTGAGAAACGCCAAAATCCCTTCAAAATCCGAGAAACGTATAGGAAATGTCAGCGAGAAAAACCACAACACCAAAGAGTCAAACATTTAACGAAACGTTAGAATAAAATGTCGTTTACGTACAATAGCTCTCAAATAGCTTTAACAGAAAAACAAGACAAGAATTATGATTGAATTTCAGCCTGAAAAAACTACCCTTCAAAAAATCTATCAATTACATAAGAGATTTATTTTATAGTTAAAACAGGGCATGTTCTATTAACGACGGATACTTCAGAGCTTCGGACGGTACATTTCTCTATCCGATGACAGTGACAGATAGATACAATATCGGTTGTAGGTATGTCGGTCGTAATCACAGAACGCGACTCAGACTCTGATCTAATATACTTGAGTAGCAGTAGTCTTTGTCATTTTTATAATGAGAGAAAGAGTAAATCAATACTTATGCTCATACAGGGCTGTAGGTATCTCTCTTTCATCCTCTCGGGTGGTTTAATCAGTCCATGAAACTGAACAACTTTTCTAAGGAACATAGGTAAAAATAAGAAAAAAGAAAATTTGAGTTCCCACATAAACTTCATCAGCATATAGCGCATTTTGTATGGGAGATTTTTTTTTTTTAATTTTGACCTATGTTCCTTGGGGAAGTTGTTCAGTTTCATGGACTGATTTACCACCCGAAAGGTTGAAAGAGAGATACCTAAAGCCCTGTATACATACATACACACCTGCTTAAGTATAGATCAAGACTTGAGTCTCTTTCCGTAATACGAGCCTCTGGACCGTATTGCAGAACGCGACTCTGACTTTGATCTTTAGTAGCAGTCGTCTTTGTCATTTTGATAGTGAGAAAAAGAGACAATCAATACTTAAGTATAGATCGAGACTTGAGTCTCTTTCCGTAATACGAGCCTCCTCAGGACCGTATTGCAGAACGCGACTCTGACTTTGATCTTTAGTAGCAGTCGTCTTTGTCATTTTGATAGTGAGAAAAAGAGACAATCAATACTTAAGTATAGATCGAGACTCGTGTCTCCTTCTGTGATACGGACCTTAAAGAGTTTACGCTCAGTACTAAAAGACCATTTCTTTTGACAGCTGGAGGGGTCGGACGCAGCTGCGGACGACCCTGTTCACCTCAAGAGACGGGTGGGACTCTTCAGTGGGGTGGCTCTAATCGTCGGCACCATGATTGGTCAGTATTACTATATTTCAAAGAAAATCTCAAGCTTCGCTGACACATTTGATCCAACTTCAAGATTTTTTAATTCATGGGAAAGTTCCTGGAAAGATCATTTAAATCCTACTTAACTATTGTGTTTGTCAGGATTGCTTCGTTACTCTGACGAAAAAAATACTGATCGGATGTCTATGAAACTATTAGGGAAAAAGGGTTGTTAGGGACAGCTTGGCAAAACTTAAATGGTGGAATGGAATCTACCCATTACTATGATCGGCTACCAGTAATTTTTTTTCGGGATTGTTTTATGCTGTTATTATTGCTTTTTTTGCAAACTGAATTATTCGAATAAATAATACAGTTTTAAAGTAGAAAAGTTTAAAATCATGAGATACAGATAAAATTTTCCACTGGAAAACCATTCAGAATAAAGATCTGAATTCAGGTTTTCAGGTTTTGCTAAGCTCCCTTACAGCCTGAATTGTACGTATACTTGTTTAGTTCCATCAGAATAACACACATACCTTCCTATTCTTTCGAAATTGATTTAAGTTATCGAAATTGCCAGGGTAAAGAAGTTTCAATAGGAAAGCTAGTTTCGAATAAAAGTAGTAATCAATTTCTGTTATTGAACAATGATGTAGTTAGGGAGAGTCATGTAAAAATTAGAAGGTGCAGTTTTAGGTCAAGTATGCATTTTGTTATGTGAACATGAAAACGGATTTAGTCAGCATTGTGTAGTGACAATTGTAAACTAGGTTACACATTGCTGTTTCTGAGTCAGTCAAAATTTTTACATTTCTTGTCACGTATACTGGTGGCTAGCTTCCTTGTTACTGATTTAGTGTTGTGTATTTATTGTTTCAATAGAAAAACGAAGTTGCATTTTTGGATGCGGCTTCCGAATAAACTGCGTACCTACCTAAAATGTAGGTGAAATTTTATTTATTTTGATTATCGAATCAATTGTCTTTTTTTTCTGATTTTTCTTTTCAATTTAATTTTTCAGGCTCGGGAATATTCGTCTCGCCCTCTGGGCTTTTGTTGCGCACAGGCTCAGTGGGCATAAGCTTCATCATTTGGATGGCATGTGGCCTGCTCTCTCTGCTTGGTAAGACGTAATATTATATATGGGAAAGTTCAACTGGAAAACTTTTTGGTGTTGGGATTCTAATGGTGTTGGGATTGGGATTCTAACTTCTAATGATTTATTTATGTATAACGTTACCACGACCGTTAAATATTTTAAACACTTTTAGTGCTGAAATTGGAGATCCTCTGTGACTCAACCAAACAAAGAGCCTATACGTAGTTTTGAAGCAACGAGTCTAAAAGCTTGTAAAGATTTTATGATGTTGTGACTTCTCACGATTAAAAAGATATATTGAATTCTTGCTCTCCTAGTCTTTATTACCAGTAGGTAAGATATGATACGGGGTGCGTGGGTGAAGAAAACATAGTGTCAAAACTAGCCGACACAGAATGCTGTGTGGGCGCGCTACCGTTGAAAGTCGAAGAGAAATAACTTTTGTAAATTTTTTTTTTGTCAAGGTTAAAATATGATTTCTAAGTAACATAGATTGGAGTTACGACTTTAAAAATCAACGCTAGTAAGTTATTTTATTAGTCAGACTACAAGAACATAAAATCTTAGCTAACTAATACGTACGTAAAAGCAATAGATACAAACAATATCACACTTCTTCTTATCGAGTCGGTCTTATGGCTTTTCAAATAAGTCATCATCACCACACAAAGTTATACATAAGAGTTGACTAAAATAGTACCGATTTTCAAAGTGCAACTGCATACTTACATTGAGTTGCAATGTCAGTGCCTACAACAACAAACAATTGTAGAGTTGTAGATAATTTTATTATTTTCTTAGTTTATTTTCAAATTTAAGTTAAATTGTTTATTGCAAAACTAAAGTTACAATTTTAAGACTAAACATATTATTAATAAGACAAAGTTTTGACAATGTTTAGACTATTTTATACTTTATACAACTTTTTTTCTACGAACCAGGAGCGCTAGCGTACGCGGAATTGGGTACAATGAACACGTCAAGTGGCGCAGAATACGCCTACTTCATGGACGCGTTTGGAGGGCCGCCCGCGTTCCTCTTTTCATGGGTAAACAATCAAATACAAAGAAAACCAATGCAGTTTGTTCTTTTTAGCATGTGAACAGTCTAGACACTTCATACAAAAGTTAATTAGGTACTTAGAATGTGGTAAAACTTCGCTTTTAATTTTAACGTGAACCTTGGTAGGAAAATAATGGACAGCCTTTTAAGTTATTAACTCTATTATTACAGTTTTAAATAAGGCAGTCAAGCGCATTAATTAAACAGTCATTCTTTCTATAGGTAGACATACTTACTCAAAACTATTTCGTAAGTGTCTAGTACCCCGCTTGCATGTTTCGATTATGTAATTAGTCATTTTTATTTCCCTACTAGCTGTCCGCCCGCGACTTCGTTCCTGTAGGAATTGTCCTGATGGATTTTTTTTTATGTAAACCTGATCGTGACAAAAAGGAACACAACAACAAAAGAATCACCCAAATCGGTCAATCCGTTCTCGAGTTTTGCGCTTAGCAACATTCATTTTTATTTATATGAAGTAGATTACTTTCCTTACTCTAAGAAGATCAAATTACATGGTTTTGTTTTACCTTTAGGATTTTCTATTAGATGCCGAGCAAGTTTCTATGAATTAATTGACGTTTCCAGGTATCGACATTGGTGCTGAAGCCTTCTCAAATGGCAATAATCTGTCTGAGCTTCGCTAAGTACGCGGTGGAACCGTTTGTGTCAGAATGCGAACCACCCGACGCTCTTGTAAAACTTGTCGCTGTTATATCAATCGGTAAGATAGCTACTTGAATAAAGGGTCTCGTGGGGTGATTAGTTACAGAAAGTAACACTAAAATCTCCCCACGGCACTGAACAGATTTTCCTTAAGAAATCTCATACAAATTTCTTAAAAAATATTTCGACCTAATGAGTGCTGAACCTCACACAATTTTATTTCAATTTCAGTGATGATCCTAGCAGTAAACTGCTACAGTGTCAACTTAGCGACAAACGTACAGAACATCTTCACGGCCGCCAAACTCGTAGCGATCGCCATCATCGTCATAGGCGGCGCTTACAAACTTATATTAGGTAATAAACGACAAAGGCTGTGTGGTTTCAGTTTTATTTACTTCTTAGAATTTAGAATCATTGTCTAATGAACATTTCGTACTTTTTGTAAGAACTTAAAGCAAATGTCATTATCATATCTCGTACCACAAACTCATTTCAACTTTTCAAGTATCAAGATCATCCACACCCATCAATTAATCATAATGGGATGTAAATATTTGGGTACAGACTGACAGATGGTTGTGTTCGTATGGTGCAGGTAATACGCGACATTTACAGGAGCCCAACTTCGCCAGTAGTACGGCGACTCTGGGCAACATAGCCACTGCATTCTACACCGGCCTGTGGGCCTACGACGGTTGGAATAATCTCAACTATGTGACTGAGGAAATAAAGAATCCATCCAAGTAAGTGTGGCAAGTTGATGACTCGTTCTTTTCTAACTTTATTATTGTTTTCTATCGAATGTAGCGTTCTAAAAATACTATTTATAAGTGTGTTTTAAACTGTTCAGTTAAATAAAAATGCTCCTGAAAAGGCAGCGTCACTACCACACGGTGTTTGGTCGAGTGCCTCTTGATTGACGGGTCCTGGGTTCGATTTGTGTAAAAAAGCAGATGTTTGTGCTCCGGTCATGGGTGTTCGTGTCTGTCTTTGTGTATGTTCCAAGGAACCCACAACACAAGGGAAAATCTTAGTGTGGATCATGGGTGTGGATCTTTGAGTGTGTAACGTTAATTTATTTATAAGAACACCCATTACTTTCCTTCTACCCAGAAGACAGACACTGTAACTTTGAATGATGCTAGCGAATGATGTTATTTCGAATTACTTGCTTCAGTATCTGAATTCCACCGTAACTCTCAAATAGGTACATAAAAACTCCAATATCACATACAGCTATACTCGTGGTTGCAACATATACACGTTCAACGCAACGTAACGTAACGTTCGTAACGTTCGTTGCAACGTATTTCGTAATACTGAAATAGAAGCTGTTTTTAACTAAATAATTTTATCACCAAACAGCATGATATAAAGCAGCACTAACTTGATTATTGTATTTCATTAGTCAGTAAATTATTGATAATGTATGGTAATGCTTGTAGGAACCTTCCATTGAGTATAATAATCGGGATTCCGCTGGTGACGCTGTGCTACGCTCTGGTGAACGTGTCATACTTGGCCGTCATGTCGGTCAGTGAGATGACTGACAGCGAAGCGGTGGCTGTGACGTTTGGCAACAGGCTGCTGGGTCCCATGGCCTGGCTGATGCCATTGGCTGTCACTATTTCCACGTTCGGGTCGGCTAATGGAACGCTCTTCGTGGCGGGGAGGTATGTGTTACTAAATCATTCTGCCTTATCATGTAGGTTTAGTAATTCAATGCAATTATTGGAAAAATATCGACAGTCGTGATGTTGATAATGTCAGATTATTTTCAAGTAAAGAAACCCTTATATAGTTTGTAATACGTCAAAGCCTCGTCCGTTGATCAGCAGGGTGCACCGCTAGCAGATGAGGATAACGATTTTGGAGCACCGAGATGTTAGGCACTAGTTTAGTAGGTAGTATCTTCTCGACATCATCGATGTTGCTTAAATAATTAGCTCTGATCAATTTAACTAATTAATGTTCAGAAGAATGTTCGGTAAGTCTCTATAAAACAGACTTTTCTATGCAATGAAACAAACACGTTGGATAAGAAGAAGAACGAAAATGTATCGATGGATTTTTGACGTGATAACGTCTTATAAATCGATGAACACCGGCTGCACGTACGAAAAAGTGTCACGTTCCGCCCCTGAGCCTGAGCGTGCAAGCGAGAGCGCGGAACAAGCGATAGAGAGGCACGATCGGCCCAAAAACTATAGTCCGTAAACCGACTTTACAGACAACCAATTTTTTTTAAATGAAATTTTAGCCAGTTGCAGAAACGTCCACTAAAGTTAATGGCACTTTAAATGTCAAACTATCACTTTCCGTCTTGTTGGCTGTTGACGTGAACAAGAACGGCATTACATTAAAGAAGCTTTAACTTTAATGAACGTTTCTGCAAATGAACATTAGACGGTTTCTCTCAGTTACTTTATGTTACATTAATTGTAATATGTTAGGTTTGCGACTTACCTGACCAAATTACAATGCGGTCGTCATCGATCTACATCATCTCCGTTTCCTGAACGAAGGCAGAACTTGAGGATTCATCATTTTGGCAAAAAGATGTCTGAAAAATAGAAATACACCCTGTATAAAGGACAGCTTAGCAAATACTAAATGGTGGAATCTACCCATAACTAGCTACAAGTAATTATTTTTTCCCGGAAATGTCAAATTAGAAGTTTTCATTATTTACCTACTTTGGCGCTACGTAACGTAACGCGTAACCGCGCCCCGCGCGTGGTCCCCCCGCGCCACGCCGCGCGCCGCTACTGGAATGCGATGTCCGTTGCTGGTTTTCGTGTTTTACGCTGTTGTTTTTTAATGCAAAATGGATTGTTTTCGAATAAATAATTTAATTTTAAAGCAAAAAATATTTAAAAACTTGAAAAAAATTGGAAAATTTTTCGGAGAAAAATTCCACTGGAAAATCATTTAGAATTATGGTCTGAATTCAGGGTTTCAGTTTTTGCTAAGCTGTCCTTTACACCCTGTATAGTACCTACAGCGAATACTATCCAATTCAACCTCTATAGCAGAAATAAATAATCGGTTTGGTAAACAAGAATCTTTGTTGCAGATTATGTTTCGCCGCGTCGCGCGAGGGACATTTGCTTGACATCCTGTCTTATGTGCATGTGCGGAGGTTCACTCCTGCACCAGGACTGATATTTCATGTAAGTGTCATTACATTACCATTACATTAGCCCATATTGGGTGACTTTAGGTAAGTTAGTTAGCAAAAATTGCGGATGTGAATCAACCCGTTACACTGAAACAATTTTTTAATTTTTTAACAATTTCATAATGGTCCGTTGGGCAAAGTTGCTTATACCAGCGGCACGCTATGATGGCCGTTGTCCACTCGTGAAGTTTCGTATTAATTATAATACATTTGAAGGAGCAAATTGCTGTTCTTTATATAGTCAATAAAGAACAGCAATTTGCTCCTTCAATTACATATATTGTAATTTATACGAAACTTCCTGAGTGGACAAACTTCAAAACGGCCATCATAGCGTGCCGCTGGTGTAGTTTAATTGGTAAAACTAAGGGTTCGCTAACTAGCTTCAGAGGCGACTTTAATCCCCATATACGTCCCCACCAAAGGGGAACAGGCCTCCCTGCTGAAAAGTGAAGATACAATTTAAATTAAGTACCTAATAAAACAATTTGAACTTTGAATGGCCTGATCTGATTAATCCATGGTCAACCATGGTCAGATTGTTAAACGAGAGAGAGCCCAAACAGGACGATATACCTACACACATCAACACGGTCTAGGGTCTAGGGATATTGCATGATTTTTCATACAAAAGAGGTCTGTTTGAGAAGCTATAAAAGCATACTCGAGATACAAGGAGGGCTATAATTTTCAGACGAGCAAGTGCTAGATCTGAATTTTCAATTCCAGTTAATAAATTTTGTTTTATTCGAAATTTGTGAAAACGTGACGAAAATGAAAAAAAAAATTACGTAAATTCGACCATTTTCATACAAAAAGCAGGCAAAAAGTGCATTTTCGTTTTCATTTCCGTTAAAAATTCAAGTTTAGCACTTGCTCGTCTGAAAATTATAGCCCTCTATCTAGAGTATTCTTTTATAGCTTCTGAAACATACCTCTTTCGTATGAAAAATCGTGCAATATCCCCTAGACCTTGTTGATGTGTATACTTTTGCACTGAACGATGTTTAAATAATGATGTACAAACGACAGCACATCAAACTACACATGTAGACCTTACGTCGCCCTTCTCTCGTTCGTTATAGTGCCGGCTTTCGTAGGTAGTGAAAATGTGTAACCATTTGTTACTATCTATACAGAACTGGTAAGGAAGTAAACAGACGTTACTTACTTTGAACGGATTGTCAGTCAATAGTGAACTAGTTGGCGAACATTACTCGATATTGAGACGTGAATCTACGATTTTACCTCTGCATCCCTCTCTTGACAATAATTTTACATATCTTCTGTTTCAGTCCTTGATAGCAGTAGCTATGGTGTTGTACGGGACAATAGACTCTCTAATAGACTTCTTTTCGTTTACGGCGTGGATCTTCTACGGTGGTGCCATGTTTGCACTGATCGTCATGAGATATACGAAGCCACATGCGCCAAGGCCGTATAAGGTACGAGTGGGATTTTTTTTGTAATGGATGTTTGTTTAGGTATAAGGTTTCTTATAAGTAGTTGTAGTGGCGTCAAATGATGATGGCGATGTTTAATTGTGCACCTATCTAGTTTTATCTAGAAAATGTTTTTTCTAATAAAAAGAGGTGTGTATAAAAGAAAACATCGATGCAAGAAACGAGCAAGGAAACAAAAATGGTAAGGAACAAGTGAATGTTAAAATGACGGCTGATTGAAGCGTCTGCAGGCAAATGACAAAAAAACGGGCTGTTGCTTTGAAGACTGTCTATAAAACCACGAAAACGCAAGGATGACATGTTTTGTCAAATAAGAAACCAGTAATAAGAGAAATCGGCAACTCCGGCGTTCCGGTCCATTTCGAACACTGAGTATAGGTAAGTTTATATGTGTATAATTTCCTCTACTTGACCTTTGTTTCTCAGGTGCCCATCATAATCCCGTACTTGGTGTTGGTGGTGTCAGGGTACTTGGTGGTCGCGCCAATAATCGACAAACCGCAATGGGAGTACTTGTATGCAGCGGCGTTCATCTTTGCAGGACTCTTGGTCTATGTGCCCTTCGTGAAATGGGGATACTCGCTGCCGTTTATGGGTGAGATATGTCTAATATTATACAGGTTGAAAAAGAACCTCCTAGCTTTATTAAAAATCCTGAACCAGTATCACTTAAAGAACACTTTTAAAAAAAATATTTTATCGGTGGGTTTTTTTTTTCCTAAACGTAGACACTACTCGGGTCGGGTGCACCCCCCGAACGCTTCCTGTACCCCTCGCGTTCCTGGTGTAGGAGTAATGTCTACGTTTAGGCAAAAAAATGAACTCTTGCCATTGAAAAAAAAAATCATAAATGTGTTCTTTGAGTGATACATACTGGTTCAGGATTTTGAATATAGCTAGGAGGTTTTTTTTCACCCAGTATTATACTATGGGGCATAAGTATCAGCAAGAGTAAAATGAGGGAAAAGGGCAATTTACTCGCCAGGGTCGAGGTCAACTGATAATGTTTGATTTGAAGCGATGTTCGATAACCTCGAAACCGCGTTGTAGACTTCCATAAGTCGAATCCAGTGCCATCTCTTGAGAGCTTACCGTAAGTGGCGTGTTAAGGTTGCCTCAAGCTATATTCTTTATCACTCAGTTGCAAAAACGTCCAAGTTATTCCTATTTTAAATGTCCTTACTAACATTATAAATGCGAAAGTAACTCTGTATGTCTGTCTTTCACGCCTAAACTACTGAAACGATTTTGATGAAATTTGGTACAGAGATAAATTAGTGCCTGGGAAAGGACATAGGCTACATTTATCCCATAGCTGGGCACGATATAACCTGTAGTCCACGCGGGCGGAAAGCTAGTATTACTATAATTAAACGTCTTATATGTGTATATGTGTTAGTATAGCATTACCGTAAAGCCAATACATTTTTACAACTCCTTTTTTTCTTTTTCAGATAAAATCACAGTTTTCCTCCAAATGGTTTTGGAGGTGGTACCGACGTCAACAACTTTCGAGTACTAATGGAATGTCATGCTGGACTTTAAAAAGCATTTGTGACTTTATTTTTAAACAATAGATAGGCACTGTGTTATCGGATCATGAAATTCATGGATTTAAGCAAACGTGGATAAAAAATGGTCTACTAAGAATCTGTTTTCTTATTTGTTGATTTTATAAGTGTTGAAATTTTATTTATTGTAAAAAACTGACTCAGAATAAGTTTAGGAACTGGTGGAAATATTCGTGACTTTTTGATTTATTTAGGTGAGGCAAGTCGATGGCTAGAACTATAGTCAAATAGATTTGAATAAAAAGTCAAATTCTTACTGTTAATCTAAATACATTGGTACAAAATGTAGAGCTATTGAATGAATAGAACTGTATTACCTCTGTATAGTACACATAATTCCAAGTTTGTCTCTATCATCTCATTTCTATCTCTATCTATCATTCGATACACAGTAAAATATAATGTCATTAAACTCATACAACATCGTTTGTGAAATAGGTAGGTAAATGTAATAAATAAAGAAACAGCCAATAAATATTTTTGTGAAATTAGGTAATTATGAGATGTAGAAATAGAAATTTCGTGACTCATTTCATTAGTTTGCACGAATCATTCCTTTAGGGCTACGCTGTATGTGTAAAATTAGCAGGAAGATGGATAACATTGTCCAGTTATGACGTCATATTAGGAGTATCTTTCGGTTAAAGCCTTTCCTCTTTGGGGCTTTAATTAATTATATCTGTTCCTTTCTACGCTGTAACTGACAAAACGGATTTCGATGCTGTTTTCACCAACATTTCTGAAGAAAGGCTTATTTATATGTTATAATATATTAAAAATTAATACACTGCGAAGCCTGAGTAGGCCGCTTGTGTTTCAAATAAAAAGAAAAATAATTTTCATTTTGCAGACATTTCATTATCGTCTTTATTTATTTCGGGTACACTTCCTTTACAATTTTACTTAAACACAGGAGTAGCCCTTTTCGTGTCACTATGAGTAATTGTGCTAAACTCATAGTAATTAGCTCATCGCCTCATCATAGTCAACCTTAGACTTTAAAAGTTAGTTTAGACGTGTTTGATTTTGATATAATAAATATTTTATTAAACTTTTTGCAATAACCGAAAATTTGTCGTGGGATAGGCATACGTTTGTGATAGCGTAATGCTCAAAGGTACTATAAAAGTCGGATGAGATCATAGATTGCCTTGTTGGTGAAGGATTTTTGATCCTGCGTATCATTTTTAGAGAGTGCCGTCTCTGTTTATCCCATTTTTAAAGACTAAAGTGTGTTTTTAACAATGATAACATGTTCAATCGGCCGAGATTTGCGACCGGTAAAATTTGGTCCTATCATTCCTTACCGGGGCAAAGCGACGCCAGCATTGTGTTTATTGATGTTATTTTATACTATTGACTGTTATTACGATTTTGACAAAAATATTTTACAGAAATAAATAGTTATCTGTAGTAAATACATTATACGTAATGTGCTTAGCATTGCTGTTTGGCCCATTTTTCGAATATCATATGATAATGTAAATACCGAATTGGATGACGTTATCATGATTTTAAATGCTAAGTGAAAACGGGCACATAGAAAGTACACACCTAACGATGTGATATTGTTATGGGTAAAACAAAAATGGTTTTATTTTGTGTACGAGTTGATATCAAAAAAGCATACTTATTTAGAAACATATTGTACTTATCTCTTTAAAAAAGAGAACAGAAATATTATTGTTAATATCAAAGAATTGAATAAAATTTTAATAAAGACAGAATTTAATTGAGTTTTATTAGAAACCTAAATTTAAATAAAACTATTTTTAAGTCAACAGTTTTTATTCGTTGTTTCCTATAAACAAAAAGTTACAATACAAGTTTAGTTTATGTCAGTTATAGGTATAATATTTTGGTGAAGGTGATTTATAATTCATTATAAATTTTATCGACGCTTCTGTACTTGTCAGTAAGCAAAAGCTGATTATTGAAAAACTGTTATTATTCATCCAACATATCGCGACTCATTTTAATTAAAATTTATCCAATAATCTCTGTAAGTACTTCGAAAAATTACCCATTAAGTTTCAAATACAAAAGATGAAAGGTAAAACCTTTTTGTTATCTAAAGGGATGGACACCATTAACGGTAGATGTTCTACTCACTGATATTGAGAGAAGAAAATTAACTCTATTTCACAGATGTAATAACTCAAGTTCTTATTGGAAAACAGGATAACAGAAAAGGAAATGTCATAGTGTATAAAAACTACATGTGATGTCAGAGAACTAATATAAATCATTAAGTAAAACATTATTCCTTGCAAAGCACTCAGAAAATATAATATACTAAATGTATTGTCATTGCTATATATATAGAAATATATTGCATTCAAAAGGAATACATATTCTATGGTAAGCCCATAATTTAGCAGATACATAACGTTTGCTTGCAAAGCAAAACATACCGGCCGTAATACAGGTGGTTTAAAAAGTTACTGCAGTTAATCCTTTTTTTGTACTTTGTAAAGAGTTTTAACAAAAAAATTACGTGGTAACCAAAGGACAAAAATACATAATTTGAGATATAAGTTTCTCTGTCATAAAATAATAATGTTGACTTAGTTACCTTTGATGAATTCTTGTATTCACGCAGTGTAACATATTAAACTATAGGAAATTATATCTAAATTAAACATTTAAATGCTATTCAAAAATTTAAAACCTAAGATGCGGCTTATTTTTCATCATGTGCCTGAAACAACGAAAAAGTTTAACTTAGTATTGAAATACTAATATTAGTATATTGGATGACTTTAAATTAACTAGCGAAAATGTAGGAAGTGAATCAGCCCACTAAACTGAACAACTTTCCCCAAGGAAAATGGGTCGAAATATGACAAAAAATTCACATCTCCATAGAACTTGTACGATGATTTGCGTTTGTATAGGCAGCTGAATATATATTTTTGAGAATTTCATATAGGTTTCGTGGGGAATGTTCAGTATTATGGGGAAATCCCTAATTTAAGGTTATTATCCCATATATTATGTATATCTGTATTCTGTATATTATGTATATCTGTATTTATGTATATCTGTATATTATGTATTCTGTTGTGTATGTATATCTGCTAATGCTAATCTTGTTCTTTAGATAAAGTTGTTTGAATTAATAGGAACATTAGTTAATAAGGATTCGCTGACTATTTTACCCCAGAATTAATAATAATCACTTTCGTGGACACTACGTCTATAGGCGGGGTAACAAAATGTTTCAAAAGTGACATTACGTCATATGACGTTGTGCGGAAGTAAGCAAAATTAAAATTTAAAAATTGTTCCAACAATTGTAATAGCAACTATTAATATTATTGGTTTGATAAGCGTAACCATTTTTTTAAATAAGCTGTTATTACGAAAAAAACACAGTCGAAGTTAATAGTTAATTCGACTGTGTTTTTTCGACTGCGAAGTTAACGCGGATAAAGTTTGTACGGAATTTGCTAATGTAATTTTATCATCTCGCCACGTGTTTCTTGTGTCCACGGAGGTGTAACATTAAAAAGTAATTTACACTTACTTATCTAGTGTCTCCCAGAAGCTGAGCAGTATGGCGCGGTCAAGATGTCGTTTGGTGCGGCTGAGGTTAAGCACGGTCACCGCCCAGCGCGCTACGTTCGCATCCAACTTCATTTCATCGAACTTCAAATGGAAAGCGCATACTGGAAGGAGCATTCAGAATTATAATACAGCACAGATAACTGCACATCAGGGGACTACCACTGATTTACAGGGCTTTAGGTATCTCTCTTTCAACCTCTCGGGTGGTTAATCAGTCCAAGAAACTGAACAACTTCCCCAAGGAACATAGGTCAAAATACGAAAAAAAAAAAAATTTTGATCTCCCATACAAAATGCACTATATGCTGATGAAGATTGTATGGGAACTCAATTATTTTTTTCGTATTTTGACCTATGTACTTGGGGAAGTTGTTCAGTTTCATGGACTGATTAACCACCCGAGAGGTTGAAAGAGAGATACCTAAAGCCCTGTATATTTTATATTCTCTATACGGGGTAACAACAGCTTACACATTTATCCTTAACTAGCTTCCCGCGCGGGATTTCGTTCCTGTGGGAATTCGGGAAAATCATGTACCCTATGTCCATCCCGGATAATGTAGGATTCTAATGGTGAAAGAATTTTTCAAATCGGTCCAGTAGTTTCGGAGCCTATTCGATGCAAACAAACAATCTTCCTCTTTATAATATGTATAGATATAGATATAGATACTTATAGATTTAAAACTTACACACTAATAGACAATTATAGTTATCCACACAATTGAAGTTTAAAAACGATTACAGTTGATTATAGGCGATGCAAGATTTTGATTGAACCTTGCTGAATTTAGTTTACATAAAGATGAAAACTAATGAAGATGTAAGATGTGTTATTAAAGAATAACATTACGCAAACGCGTCTTAATATGTTTCACAATCCATGGTAGCTCCCCAGGGCACAGAATCTGACAAACTGCATCAAAATTAAGTGGCCACCCCAAAATCCTCACTTAATATTATAAATGCGAAAGTAACTCTGTGTGTCTGTCCGTCTTTTACGCCTAAACGACTGAACCGATTTTGTTGAAATTTGGTACAGAGTAGATTAGAGCCTGGGAAAGGACATAGGCTACATTTTATTTCACAGTTGGGCACGATATAACCTGTAGTCCACGCGGGCGGAGCCGAGGGCGGAAAGCTAGTTTTTTATAAAAGCTGCCATCTTGACAATAAAGGGAAACAACCCTTTGTAGGCTTTCGTAAAATGTCGGTACAATTTTGATTATTCGATTATTATTCAAATTAATAACAATATGAAAAACAATCTGTATATCAGTCTCCTAAATGTTAATTAATTTATTTATTTATAATCAGGTTCCCTCACGATGTTTTCTCTCACCGTAAAAACATCGGTTAAAGTGCAACTAATGTGCTGCAACTCTAATGCTTGGAGATAAAATTGAAAATAGATAAAACGCTACACACTCAAACGCTACACACACTAAGGTTTTTCCTTGTGTCGTGGGTCCCTTGGAACACACACAAAGACAAACACAAACACCCATGACCCGAGAACAAACATTTGCTTTTTACACAAATGTTTGCCCTGACTAGGGATCGAACCCAGGACCCGCCGATCAAGAGGCAGCGTCACTACCACTTGACCAAACCGGCCGTCATCGATTGAAGAAGTTTGACAGTTTTGGCATAGTATAAAAAAAGAGGGCAGTACGCTATCTCCGGCCCAATCCGCGATATAATTGCCTACCGTACTTGCCTGTCTCAGGGTTGTCATTTTTTGCTAAATTTTAATTCAGTCACAGACCTATATCGAGATAGACGGTAAAAGTTTACCTACCTTGCGTGTAAAAAGTGTGATCTACGGTCACAGTTTTGTCCGACTTAAGTCAGTCCGCTTGAGACCTATGCCGTGAATGATAATCGATTTTAATCGGATTTACATTATTTTACATATCTCTTGCTCTGTAAGTAGTCACTTACTTCCCTGAATGCCGGGGTGTATGGATATCATTACAGCATAGGTTTCAAAACCTACCATGTAATGTTAACATTACAGCATAGGTTTTGGAATTTGAAAAAAGAACTGTCATACTCAATACTGCAAGAAGAATATTTTTAAAAAGTTACTTTATTTTTCTCGGTATCGATTATTTACTCGAATCGGAATCGAGACAATTTATATAAGAATTTATGAAGATTTTATTTTTAATATCGAACTATTTGTTTCGCAGTCACATCGTATGTTAGTTGAAATCGATTTAAAAATCAAACTGGCCAGCACGATTTGACGCGCTTGCGTGCCATAAAATCGTGAAGAGTAAAAAAAGGCAGTCGACTAGCTAGGCGCGAAATTTTAATTAAATACACATGTTTCTCTTTAATAAATGTTCATAGAAACCTGCTTTCTTGTTTTTTTACTTACCTCACAATCGATATGTAAAGCAGAGTGTTTATCTCGGGTGTAAGCATCAATTGCATACTCGGGCTAATTAGCGCCCTCGCTGCGCTCGGGCGCCAAAAACCTCGTATGCAATTGATGTCATACAGCCCTTGGTTAACAATCTACTAATTTACACTCAGCGTCTTTGAATCGTTTCCGCGCGGTCTTGATTTCCCATGACTAAATCTCGCTCGTGAAGTCATTTTAGGTACAAAAAATTCGACACGCTAGGTTCTCATACAGTTTGAAGCGCTCTTTTCTTCTATCTCGATATAGGTCAGTGAATTCAGTGTCTAGAAATCGGCAAGGGCCGGGAAATTGTATTTTTTACTTGCTTTGTCTGAGTTCAGGGATTTTAAGGTTGGTTTTACCTAAACCTTTCACGATGAAAGAAAGAGCGACCGGCGATACCTATGTGGTACTTAGTTACTATACCTACCTACAATACTGAGAAATCGGCATGACTTAACGTAAACAAAGCAATAGCGGCACATCAATTAACAGATCAAAAGTACCTAATACTATTCTAGTGGGACAGCCTTCTTCGTTCGTCTGTCTGACAACAAAAAAATAAGTAGATATCTCATCATCAAGTTAAAATTAAATGCTAGAATAAGTTTTCCTGTTCAGTAGGTAATCTCAACAGAGATAACTCTGGAATCGATGAATCATTAAGACACCCAAACACACAGCAATAATTTCTGCTGCGATTATCACACATTTTTTTATTTGTTTAACGGTGCCGAAAAGCCGTGACACGCGAACCTTGTGCGTTGTTAGCCCTGACTGGCGGCCTGCGAAACATATCGAGATTTTGTTGAGTGTGCGTGCGGCGACGCATAGATACTATGGCGCACACATACAAGCCGCGGTACGTTTGTATGAAGATAACATAATTCCCCTATTTATACTATGGTTTTGGATAGCATGATGTGCCGTTGTCCTTATACATAACTCAGAAAACGAGTCATTCGTACGGAGGGCCGCACATCAGGTTATTACACGCGTGTACTCTGTGCAGTTGCGATAAGAGCGGTTTTGCAAAGAAAATGGAGTAATCTTGTGTGCTGGCTTCTGTACATGGCGGCACTGGGATCGAACTCGGTACCTCTCGCTTACGAGCGTGATCCGCTAGCCGTTAAGACCTCCTTAAAGACGCTAGACTTTAGAACTTTAGGATCTCCAACAGTGGAGTCATTTTACAACATAAAAAACTTACATAATTAAAGGAGAACACAGCATTCCCTAAGATGACGCTTAAATACAATTTTAAATTTCAACTTACTATGAGCAAAAATTTGCACAGGATTGCCGTCCCAGGGCCAGCCTTTGAACTGCCAAGCCGGTCCTTGTACGAACACTGCTACCACCCGGTCCCATTCCGCCGCCGATAACCGGGCTGGGTTGTCTACCACTCTGTATGGAACCTGAAATTAATTTAACATAAATTGCTGATAAATAAATAAATTTACAACTCACACAGCACCATCTAACCTCAAACTAAGCAGGGCTTGTTAGTACTATCAGTGCTAGACTAGATAACTGATATACCTACTTATTATACATTAGCTTTCCGCCCGGGACTTCGTTCCCGTGGGAGTTTGGGAAAAGTATGTACCCCAAGTGGTAATCCAGGGTGTCAGCTACCTCCATACCAAATTTTATCAAAATTGGTCAAGCCGTTCGAGCGTGAAAGAGTAACAAACATATATACATCCATACAAACTTTCGCGTAAAATTACCTAAAGCCCTGTATAATATTAGAATAAACCCTAGACTACTCACAAGTACCTGAAATTACAATCCCCAAATATTTAGGTCAGCCGGGAATCGAACCCGCAACCTTCAAATAAGTTTGCGAGGTTGTCGACTGAACTATCAGGCCGCAAAATCTTTGAAATTATGCTTTTAAATTATAAAAATGAAAAAGATTATATCTACTATTATAATACGAAAAATGCTTCATTCGTTTTACATTCAAAAGTGAAAGAAAGCCAAAAACTTTAGTCTTTGGAGATGATAATGGAATGGAATTTATTATGTTGAAGGTATACAATGACCATTTAGCATACATTTCGTTATTTTAATTACTTATTCAAAGGTCAAAGGTCTTCGATTGGATATCTTACTTAGAATATTAAGAATCAGCCTAAGCTATTATTATTAAAATGTAATGTAAGTGAATTCTAAACGCAGATATTAATTTCTTTCTGGTAAGGCTTTATAAGAAAAAGGTTATTAAAACCCAAATAGTTACCGAGACCTGTAAATGAAAGATAACATAAATAAAAAAAACATTATCATTATACTTATCAACTACTGCTTCAATGACTTTTGAAGTTGTATGTATGTATGTATGTATTTATTCTTTATTGTACAATGATAATACAGAGGATAACAAGTTTACAGTAATAGGAAGTTCACAAAGGCGGACTTATCCCACGAGGGGGAGTTTATTTTATTATGGCATGTCTATGAGTTTTTTTACGCCTGCCAATAACTATAGGGAGTTTTTGTACGAGACTTCTTACTAATGTTTACGAGCTGGCTGATGTGCTGACCGTGCGAAAACTATTCATTTTTCGTTGCATTAAAAGATACCACCGTTGTACTATTCCATCCATAACTCTGGCTAACGTCAGAACCCGACGTTTTCCTGGGGTTGCAGTCTATACCAGTTTTGCGCAAAGGCAATACGAGTTTTTATCGTCTCATCTTTATAACAAAATTAATAGTAGGCACTCAATCTGGGAGTTAAATAATCACGAACTTAAACCAAAGCTAATTTCTTTATTAAAATCATTAAGTTACGATGACACTGAAAAATTTCTTCATACAATACGCTAACAGTAAAATCATTATTTATAATGCATATCTCTCATTCATTATCCTTCACTTTTAAACACATCATCATATACACGTACAGACATTCACTTGAACACCACACACTCACACACACACACACACACACACACACACACACACACACACACACACACACACACACAACTCAATCCAGTATATGGTGCACTATTCCTTTAAATTAAATATTATATTGTTTTTTTGTAGTTAAGTAACATTAATACTAATCGGATTTTGTGAACTGTTCTAGCAAGCACTGTCGAAATGTAACCAAAACATACATGGGAAGACACTCTGTATCCTGTAACACAGTTAAAACTATCACGGGATACAGGACGTCTATGTTGTTATGGCATTATTAATGTGAAATAAAGATTATTATTATTATTATTAATGTGAGTGTTCTCGTGTCTCGCTATGTGAATTTATTGTCTCGTTCTCAACATTCTTTGGAATTTCAAATTTTTGTCTTCATTTGGCTTTTTCAGTTTTGGTCTTCATGTTCGGTTCTAGCTGTTACTACAAAGTGATGCATGCGATCACAAATTGTATTGGTATCAGGTTTGTAAGCGCCGTGATTATTCCGATTTTATGTTTTTCAGAAAAATCAATAAATGTAAGTATGAAATGGTAAACGTGTAAATATAGGTCCTCTGCCACAGACTTTCAGATGATCACAAATCAGCTGAATGCGCTCCAAAGGGGATTTGCGCAAAAGATATGCAAGGCGTACCGCACAGTCTCGCTTACATCGGCACTCGTCCTTTCAGGCCTTCTCCCATTAGATCTGAGGATACAGGAAGCTGCCACCCTCTATAGAATGAAAAAGGGTGTCTCGCAAGACTATCTGCCGACGGGACTGGAGTTGGAACACACTGTAAGCCACAAACACTTACCCCACCCATCAAAACTTGTAGTAATCAAGTATGAACTGCTCGAAACATCAGATCCCGAAACCCTTGCCACTTATCAAATCACCGGACCCCAGATTTACACGGACGGCAGCAAAATGAAAGACAAGGTGGGAGCTGCACTAACTTGGTGGGAGGATGGCAAAGAAACAGAAAACTCCACCTTTAGTTTGCATTCATCATGCACTGTCTTCCAGTCCGAGCTCTATGCCCTTCATAAAGCAGTCCAGATGGCCAAAAACAGCAGTGACTCAACCGTCAATATTATGAGTGACTCAAGATCTTCACTCGATCTACTCAATAACCCTAAGCTGAAACATCCTCTGGCAAAATGCATTAAGAGGATAACATACAGGAGATCAGAGATGACAGGCGAGAGGTTCGGTTTTTCTGGTTGAGAGCTCACATTGGCACTGCCGGGAATGAACGGGCAGATGAGCTTACTAAGGCGGGTGCACTAAAATTGGTAAGCGCTCCAGATTATGACAAAGTCCCCCTGTCATACGTCAAGAAAAAGATCCGAGAAGAATCAGTCCGCAAATGGCAGGACAGATATGAAACATCGAGCACAGGGTCGGTCACAAAAACGTTCCTCCCGTATAGTGGCGTACCGTATAGTGAGGTCTACAAAACTGACACCCATACAAGTGCAGGTTTTGACAGGTCACGCAGGGATCGCAGAGTACTTACCTTTGCGAATAGGCGTAGAGTCAGTAGGGTCAATAGAACGAATGCGTATGTATGTATTTAAATCCTTTAATGTTTGTTTGTATGTATTTCATGTAATCTTGACTTGTTTTAAGTGGCATCCTGAATGTCCTATAAAATAAAGATTTTTTTCTATTCTATTCTTACATCGGTTCAAATTGAAGGACAGTCCCGGTTGTGAGTGTGACCCCGGCGTTAGTGAGTCTGTGTGGCACATATTACTAGATTGCCCACGATTCGCAGCTGCCAGAATGGACGTTGAAATCATCATGGACACTACACTAAACAAATCAGCGTTGCACGACATCGTAGCTGATGCTGTAAAAAGACACCATTTCCTCGCGTACGCAGAGACAATATTCCGTGTTGCCACCAAACGCAACAGCACTATAACTCAAATAGCACCGAGACACCCCCCTATCCAAGCGCCACTCTCAAGTGTTCAAGTCACACAAACCAATTTTATCCCTACAGGGGAAATGACAGTCAGCCGAGGCGACAACGCAACCCAGCTGCTTACGTACGGAGAACACGGTGTACCCGGGCTAAAAATTCGTGGAGTGGCTCTTTTCATGGACAATAACACTGAAAGGCTGGGTATAAGCTTTTGCTGCGCCACAGCTCGAGGGAATGTCACGCTATAACCAGGCCTCGCAGCTCTATTAAACGGCAGTAATTTCAAAACGAGCATGAAACGAAAGGCATTTTATGCGCTGCCCGAAATAAAAGTAGCGAACCATTCATGCCGACTTGTGCGATCACGCAATAAGACGGTAGCGCTATTTGAAGGAAGCGCAGAAGAAACTCAGTTTGCTCAGGCATGCTCAGTGCTTACAAAACTAAGAGAAGAGAGCAACAATATCTTGGTAACATCCCGAAAGATAAGTGTTGACGCAATGGCGGTTGGACACGTCAAAGGCGAAGTGTCTGATTATATGGGATGTGTTAAAGCCTCAGAAGTACACGAGGTAGTTGTTTACAAAGATAGAGGTGAAAACCTCAACTTTCTCTTACCATACACACCCAATAACGAGACAACTACCAATGCCACCGATAGCTGGGGCCAACCCATTGCGGGAACGCTTAGTGCATCGGAAAGGCTACAACAAAAGATAGCCGTAGCAAACCACACAACGCAGCAGAAGCATAAAGGGGGAAGTCAAAGTCAAACCAAAGGCAAAAGCAAGGTAAGTGCAATTCTTGATGCATTAAATGCCGCTGCAGCCAGAATACCAGGCATCCTGAAGAAGAAAACTAACAAAGTAATCGCTGCAGAAGAACAGCAAGCAGCTGCTAAGAGTTTCACGAAAGGTATTCCTAAAAGGCAGCCACCAAACGCCCCATCCAACCGAACAAAAGCTGACATGGGGCAAGTAGAACCGCCCTCTCTAAGGCAGGCAGTGACTCCTCTTGACCACATGGTAAACGCATTTCTTGAGTTCCTAGCAATAACAAAAGCGACTAGAGAAGTCAATGTTAAGACTTGCGAGAATATCTTGCAATCTTTCATGATAGAAAATGAAGGTCTGCTAAAGGTGAAACTCGATTAAGCGGATGCAACTGTTTACGACAATGACACCTCCCAAGTTCTAAAAGGTATAAAAATGAGTCCACACATGGCCGCATACAACAAAACAAGTGGCTTTGTTACTCTCAATGAGGAAGTAACTCGCCGCACGGGTACAATAACGTTCGAAACCCCTTCAGATGATCCTATAGTTGTCACAGCCCGATGCACGAAAGTCATGCTAGATGACAGGATCCTTAAAATGGCTGAAGCGGTTTCGAGGGATGTTTCGGGCGGCGCAAGCTTTGATTCCTGGGAGGTGCCAAAAATATCATGGATAAATGGAATTCCTGGATGTGGAAAAACAACTTGGATCGTAAACCGCTTTGATGCCGAATTAGACCTGGTAGTTACAAACACAACCGAAGCAGCGAAAGACCTGAGGGACAAACTTGCGAGTCGTATAGGGGCTGACGTGAAAACCAAGGTGCGCACCCTTGCATCAGTTCTTGTAGATGGCCTTAAAGAGCCGAACAGGAAGAGATGCAAGAGACTCATGGTAGATGAAGCACTCATGAGCCACTTTGGAGCTGTCATAATGGCGGCAGTAATCACGAAAGCAAGCGAGTTGTTTCTCATCGGTGATATAAACCAGCTACCATATATTGACCGCAACAATCTCTTTCCTCTGAAATACACCCATCCTGACTTAATAAGTAACATCACGCAAGAGCTCCTGTGCACCCATAAAAACCCACTCGACGTAGCATTTGCGCTTAGAGAAGTCTACAGCGGCATCTACTCGTCAAAACTTAGTGCACACTCCCTGAGACATGAAAGGTTTACGGGCGCGCAGATCAATGGAACCAAACCCGAGACGTTGTACCTTGTCCACACACAGTCAGTCCTTTTCTGAATGTCAAGGAATACCCTGAAATGTCAAGGATACGGGTCGGGAACTGGATCACGCGTCCTCACCATACATGAAGCACAGGGCTTAACGTACGAAAACGTGGTAATTGTTCGTACTATAACAACCAGGCAGGAGCTACACAACAGCATCCCACATGCAGTGGTTGCCGTATCGCGCCATACCGTCAGCTGTGTATATTACGCGGATGACGGTAATGATGCGATAGGCAGTTTTATCAAAGAAGCAGAGGCGGCGGGCCGAGGAAAAGTGATTGATTATAACCTTAAAATGGCCATCAAAAATCGGGATACGGTTGTTATCGATGCTTTAAGGACTAGAGACAATAGACAGAAACCACCGCTGGCTTAGGTAAATAAACATAATAAAAATGTATTTTAGTATATTTTAGTTTCTTTATATGTATTTATTGTCTCAAATGGAGAGTATAAAATCTGCTGAAAATGTAAAATTAGTATTAAAAATATAAATTATAATAAGACAAGGGCACGGACATCAAGTCTGTGGATGCAAAATTAAGTGTAATTAAAAAAAACAAAAAACGTGTAAATATAACAGATATTTGCAATGTATTTAAACCAATATCTTTGGTACTTAGACGTCAAGACGCAGCGTGGTGTGCTGCCTACAAATTCACATCTCAAATAGAAAAAAACACACAGGTTGTTAGCGTCTATAAGGGATTTGAAAACCATTAGAAACATCAAAATGCTGTGAGTTGAACCTTAGAAATTAACAACGTACCGTAATAGAAGACGCGTTGTTGGGCGCATGTTCGCCGGTAGGGCCTTTTCTCCGTTGTAAGAGCACTTCGTTTTCACGCGCAGCGCCTTCTGATTTCTTCTGTTCTACAGGTACGAATCTAAGACATTTTTTTGGATTAAGTTCAATGTTTACGTTGAATTTTGGCAGAATTATAAAAACATCATAATCGAAATCTAATATGTAAACAGTAGTTTATTCGCAAAAGGCCTTACGTGATTTCACATTTTTTTTACGAAATTCGAATTTTATCGACAGAATATTTGATAAAATTAAATAAAATTTCTTAAAAAACTGAGAGCGCAATCTAGCGAATTTTAAATAACTGATTACATAACATAGTTATTAAAGCACGTTATACAAATACATAAGTACATATGTAGTTGTAATAACAAATTTTTGCTATTTTAATGATTAACATGTATGTTCCTGTCAAAAATGTTTGATTTTAATTTGATAGAAAGTTTTGTAACATTACAATAATGTCAGTCGAAAAGGGCTTATTCGATACAGATCACAGTATCCCTATGATAGCCTTATCCAATATTGGCTCGAATTACTACTTTAAGCGTAGAATCAAAACTTCTCTGTTAAGTGGGCAGTTTTAAATAAGATTTATTTTGAAAATTCTTGCTTTATAATGAGTCAAAACAGCAATATGTTTAGCTGTATACAAATGTGAGATTTAGCAGCATAGCTTTGACGTTGTATATTGAGATTAATATAAACCGAAAATCTGCCAAAGGGAAACCGCTGGACGCATGTGGCACAGGACCGAATAATGTGGAGATCCTTGGCACGTTTTGCGGTTGATATGACGATGAACAAGCCAAGATGTTTTTCAACAGCATACTAACTTGAGATCTTGCAGCATGTCTTTGACGTTAAACATTGATATGAGAGAGGTTGCTGCAGCTGGTATAATAATGATGGGTGTGCGCGAAGGCCGCTTGCCGCCGCCGCCCACCGGGGGCCGCGCCGCCGCCACCGGCAACAGTTGTCGACCGCTCGGCGTCATGGTCGGTGGAACTGATTCCACCCCACCGCCGCCGCCTAATTAAACAAGAAAAATCAGTTCTAGTCAAAACCACACTTAAAGTCATACTCATTTTTTTATAATAACATAAGTACACGTCATAAAATCAGACGAAAACGAATTCCATATGAATATTTCCAAAAGTTTCAGACGTAGTGAATTGGTAATGTTGATTTCGTGAAATGAATTTTAATCACAATTTTTAGACCAAAAATGAATGCTAAGGCCCGTATTACAGAACTCAAGTCTTGATCTTATTGATTGTCTCTTTCTCTCATTATCAAAACGACAAAGACAACGGCTACTCAAGTATAGATCAGAGTCTGAGTCGCATTCTGTAATGCGGACCCATGTCTTTGATAGGTTTTAAATTGTTCATCTGTTATGCAACAGTTGAACCTAATGGGAAGCTCTGGGTAGGGTTACGTTTAGGTCCAGGGGTTTCACTATCTTTCCTTCATCCACAAAAATTGATGACAGTTTTTGTCTGTCTCTAAACTGCGAATGGATAGCACTTACGTGGCATTTGTCGTGGGTGGGTAGGTGTCTGTGGCGCGCGCGCAGCTAACGGCACACTAGGGCCCTCTGTCACCGACTTCAGAGTCATACCGTGATATGTACCCATAGTGTCGATCTTGAACCCTTCAGTCTCTGTGAGATAAAAAACATTGGTAAGATTGGCTGTTTAAATAGATAAAATAAACACAAAGTTTTCAACATACTAAATGATACACAAAGATTTGCAAGACAGGAATGGAAGCTGAACACAAGCAAAAGAACAGAGTAATTAAATCCTCTTTTACTCAAAAATTTATATTTTATGGACTAGCAGTATATTATGAGCGATTTCTTTCGTGTGAAAGTAACCTATGTTATTCTCAGCCCCTAACTATTCTTGTAAAACATATTCATTTGTTGATCTGTTTTAATGTTAAAGAAGGGCAAACTTTTGATGTTTTCATTACAAAAAATAGTATTACCTTCTTTCTGTCTAATAAATCTCTCCTGATCGTATCTGTTGTATTGAGCTTGCTGGGCGGGTAACGCTGTCTGTTGTGTTGGCATTATCACTGGTTGAGGTCTAGGAGCACCAGGCCTGCCCTCTTCACGGGCTCTTATACTCGTCAGCAGAGCATTTATGCTTTTGGCAAATGTCTACAAAAAAGAATTCAAAATTTTATAAAAGATCTTGTAGATTAGATAGATAGATAAATCATTTCAGATTATCTTTTTTATATCTCACTAGCTTTTCGCCCAGGACTTCGTTCCCGTGGGAATTGGGGAAACTTATATACACTATGTCCCTTGCTGATAAGAGAGCTTTCTATTTGTTACGGAATCTACACTTAATATTATAAAGAGGAAAGATTTGTATTTTTGTATGTAATGAATAAACTTAAAAACTACTGGACTGATTTCAAAAATTCTTTCACCATTAGGATGCCACATTATCCCTGAGTAACATAGGCTACATAATTTTCCCGAATTCCCACGGGAACGAAGTCCCGAGCGGAATGCTAATTTTTTATATATGAATTGTCCACTAAACAAACATGGGCATTACAGACAGTTCCCTATGGAGTGGTTGCATGGACACAAAACAGACTCCAGTGTATTTTACGCTAGAATAGCACGGCATGGAAACACAACGGGCACAGATCCTGTATAACCCAGGATCCCTGCCAGAGGCATACAAGAATGTCAAGAGCCAAGCATGCAAGCATGCTTATGGGAGGACATAGGCTGGCCAGCCAGCCTGAAACATATCACACACAATGGCCCAATCAAGAGGCTAAGTGCAGAAATCGCCTGACAAACCTAACATGACTAGAGGACCTCCAGGACAATGTTCCAATTGAAATAACTTAAAGCATAATTCACTATCGTAAAGCGAAACTCCATGCTAGATTTTAGTTTTCTTATGGATTAGGCCTGGGTGTTGATGAGTCAGTGATTAATTATTGGGATGATTATGCAATTCACTATTACAGGATTATGCTGTGAATTTTTACTCAATGTGTTGAGTATTATCAAGGTCTTGCATACATTGTAGCAGTGCCCACAAATTTCTATAGACCTTCTTGAAAATTCAAATCGAAGATAGCATTTTACTTACTTTTCCATTGCTTTCTAATACTGTAGTCCTAGTCCTCCATTGACGTTCTCGACTGATGATGTCTTTAGTGAGATCCACATCATAATCCAGAATAGCTCTCAGATCAGATCCCACTACTCCTAATGTGTCAGAGTAATCATTACTCTTAATGGTAGTCCTTTTCTTGGCCAAACGTTTTGCTTTAATGGCAGCAATTTTCTCAACAGACATAGCCTCTGATAGTGACCTGTAAAATGAATAAAAAGTTTTCAGAAAAACTGTAATTTGTAATAATTGGTTCTTTCTCGATAATTTAATATCAAACAAAAAATATTAATTAAGCATATGTTGGCAATCGGCTGCATAAATTGGGCAACCATTGCTACAACATTATTATTTTTCAAAACTGCAACAAATTTTACTTGATATTGTCAACAGTGACAGAAGCTTCCTTCGGTGCGTCAAGACGAGCTGCAAGTTGTTCCTTGACCTTCTGCACATGTGTCTGCTCAATGCGAGGCTTTTTAGCTGCTGATTCACCTCCATCATGGTCATGTGTGCGTTTCACCTGAAAGATCAAAAATAATAAATTCTACAATGACTATGTTTTGTATTTAAGGAATTAAAATTGAAAACTAGCTTTAGTAAACAATAATTTTCAGAAAATGTTTAATAACTATGCATGTTTAATTATCTTATAATTTACATCATTACATTACTGTCTATAATGTAACTTTTACTCTGTATCATGATCTATAAAGTTGGTGTGCAATAAAGTATACACATCAACACGGTCTAGGGATATTTCATGATTTTTTATACAAAAGAGCCCTGTTTGAGAAGCTATAAAAGAATACTCGAGATACATGCAAGTGCTAAACTTAAATTTTAAATTCTAGTCAATAAATGTTGTTTTACTTGAAATTTGTGAAAACGTGACAGAAACGAAAATGAAAATGCACTTTTTGTCTGCTTTTTGTATGAAAATGGTCCAATTTACGTAATTTTTTTTTCATTTTTGTCATGTTTTCACAAATTTCAAGTAAAACAAAATTTATTGACTAGAATTGAAAATTCAGGTTTAGTACTTGCTGAAAATTATAGCCCTCCGTGTATCTCGGGTATGCTATTATAGCTTCTCAAACAGACCTCTTTTGTATGAAAAATCGTGCAATATCCCTAGACCGTGTTGATGTTTGTATATTGTATTGTATCATTTTGACCAAAACTGCCCAATGATAATTCATTTGTTGTATAGGTACATATTTAGTTTACAGCTTAAGACTTACAACTTATAAACATCATTACTTGATAGGTTCCTAGCTAATTTTGATCCAATCTTAATGGATTATAGGAAGCAATCACTTACCTGTGTAGGAATCTCTAATGGGGCACTCTTATCAATAGATGCGCATGTAACAGTTTCTCCATTTAAATATGCTAAAATATCCTTTCTGTCTGGACGACGTACAACAGGAATATTTGCTGCCTGAAAGGAGATATTAAATATTTATTACGTTACAAGGTCTATAAAAAAAACTTAATAAGTATTTAAATTGGTTACTTACTGCTGCTTGCCTGACATAGACTGGATGAGTAAGCTGGATGTTCTTGAGGATGAATAAGAGACATTCGAGTGTATAGTACTCCTTAACATTGCCTTCCTTTCCAGATCTAGCAGAGAAAAGAATTACTCGATAGATATCATACTATTCATAGAATGAAATTATACTTGGTAATAAAGATGCATAAATTTGCACTTACCCCCATATGAGATAGTTGGTTTTAACATTTTTCGGCCACGAAAATTCACCAAATATGATGTGATTATCACGTTCAATAATTTCTTTTTTATTTACATTATACTGGCGCAGTAAACTCAACGGGTCCGCCATGATTACGTAGTGTAGTTAATTCCACTTTCAAGCCACGAAATTCTATCGGCACTTGAACCACAAATTCTGTTTAGAGACTGTGACTACTAAAGATCAAGAGAACCATTCTGCAGACCAATTTCTAGCACAAAAATTATAGCATTTTATCGCAAAAGTCGCAAAACCCACGGCACGAAACACAACTGTCAGACATACATGACAGTTTAAACTTTTAAAACAGTGTTGCCATTTTTGGCTAGCAGTTTGCACAATTTTTCCCAGACATGGTAGCACAATATATGAATAAAAGAATAAGACCATGCCGTGAATAGACAGCTTTAAATCTTTTGTAAGAGAATAGGTTGTATCAAGAATAAATCCTCAGCTTATACCGCTAGAGAAAAGTTTGTTTCGGAAACATCAAAAATGGCTGCCGGTTGGTTCACTTCTCGATAAAAGTGTTTGTTATTTATCGTAATAATTTGTATTCGTTCTTGTGTTGAATTATTTTAATGGACCTGTGAATTTGGCGTAATATGCCGTAGTGGACAGTGTTAAAGTTTGCGATGACTTCTACTCCAAAGACTGATAAATGCGGGCAAGGTAAGTTATGCGTAACATCGCTGCTTTTCCATTCCTGGGAATAGGTACATTGAATTACGAGGATTGGCTTAGCTGAAAGGTAAACTTTCATTCGAATACATTTGGGCGGAGCAGCTTTAAAATCTGGACACATTCTCATTTAGTAAAAATGTTAACAACCATTGCAAACTAGCAATAATTGGCTATGTAGGAATGTCTTCGTGAATAGAACTAATAAAAAGTAATGTGATGATCGATTTGATTTCCATTTCTCTTCTTACATTCTCTAAATCCCACGTTACAGTGTGTGCATGATAAATTGATAACTTCAAGTACCTGCCCACGTCCACGGTAAATTTTTGACTTGATCTTCATACACACAGGTACTTAGGTGGTAATTTATCAATTAGGAAAAAAAGATGATGATTGGTAAAAGAAATTTTCGGAATAGACTTATTAGATAACTAACTAAGTATACACAACTATTTATTTTCTTAATCACTCCCATTAAAACTATGGCGATGGATTTGAGACTGACCTGACATGGTTCACCAGTAATTTTTTTTTGATAGGTACAGCTACAGCTATGTTATGTTTGTTCCTTTTACCCCTTTTAATTTTGTGGATTATACATGGGTGAATACAATAGGTACTTCAATTTTCCTGTCTGAGTTGCTCTTGATATATTTGTTACCATACGGTGGCAATATCTTTGCATTCGGTATCAAAAATGAAGAAATATGCTTTGGATGATCTTAAGCATAGTGCAATGATTCCAAGTTACCTATGTGGGTCATAATAAGTTAGATATATTTTACATCTTTTTATCTAAGTATACTGTGTGTGTAGTGGACATCAAAAATGGGATTTGTTACCACTAAATGTGATAAACTCAAACTGACAATAGAACCTCAGATATTTAAAAATGGTCTATTCAATTGTTCATCTCACACAATAAAAATAGAAAATAGATTATAAATATTTTTAATGTTTGTGTGAGGATGGATGATGGAGTAGGAATTTTTGTTACTCCTTTACACAAAAATTACTGGACTGATTTTGATAAGACTGCAGCTTAGACATCAGAATAACATATAGGCTACATATTTTTCTCAAATTCTCATGGGAACAAAGCCCTTGATGTTAAGCTTGTAAATCATAATTTATATCAAACTGAAGTTTTTTATTAATTTAAATGAAGATTGATTATCTAGTACAATGATTTTATTATTACTTTGTTGTATCAATTATAATAATTGCTTGTTATTTTCTAGTAAGACTACAAAAACAACCACAATGAGTTTCCCAGGATGTTTTTATTAGTATTAAAGAGGAAACTAATAAAATTGTTAAATGATTTATCTAGGAACTAGACTTCCGCCCGGGACTTCGTTCCCGTGGAAATTCGGGAAAATTATGTAGCCTATGTTCATCAGGGATATGTAGAATTCTAACGGTGAAAGAATTTTTCAAATCGGTCCAGTAGTTTCGAAGCCTATTTAAGCCTATTCATTGCAAACAAACAATCAAATTTTTCTTCTTTATAATATAAGTATATATATAGATAAAAATTAACAAGATAGGATCAGTTAAAAAACTATTAATAAGTACAGTAATAGGTCAGTTATGCATTCATTAGTAGTTTTCTTCAAAAAAAATTATTGTTTTTGAAAATGAAGTTTTTCTTTGAACACACACAAATCAGTGACAAAAACTAACCCATTCTCCAAGCTTAGTTTCCAAATATGAATAATCTTCTTATTACACCAGTATTGCAGATAACCAAACTTTAAAAACGAAATTTTTGAACAAGTTTCTAAGTCCTCCTCTCTTTTAAAAGTGCATGCCCAATCTGTGTTCATAATATTGTCACTGTAACACACCAAATGCAATTAAATAATTGAGTATTGAACCTGGGACTGTCTGCTTTCTGATCTAAAGGGCATTAATAGGCAGACTTATTGTTTGTTTGTTTACACTAAATAGGCTCCGAAACTACTGGACCGATTTGAAAAATTATATCACCATTAGAATGCTACATTATCTCTGAGTAACATAGGCTACATAAATTTCCCGAATTCCCACGGGAACGAAGTCCCGAGCGGAATGCTAGTATCCAGTAAATCTGCGCCTTATTCCCTTGTTAAGTGATGGCTCCCATGCGATATGGGACTCCCATTTCGCATTTAGATTATCGTTTAGGGTTTAAACAGTCCATTATGTATATACCTAGGTCGTGAGCTCTGCTCCAGCCATTTAAACTCTGACCAAAAGCAGAGAATTCTCCTGGGAAATTCACAAGCTTCACTAATCAATCTGATCTCATGGACGATTGATCGTTTTTCATCCTGTGGATACCTATACCCTTTAGATGGAGCCGTCAGAGCTGATCAAGTCTATTATGTGCTCAGTAGCCCGGAAGTGGCCATTATTTATAGGTAGAACATTCTGTTAGACTAGGTAGTTTTTGCGTAAGAAGTGGGGAAGTTCCTATGGCTTCCTTCAGCTCCCGCGCGATACTGCCGAGGGTGGTCATAGTTATGCTGTTCCATAATCACAAAATTACACACAAAATTGACCAAATATAATTGGAATAGTGATCCATTGCATGATTGAAGGATATGGCCCTGTTAGTGGACATGATTATTTTCATGTTCTTTTGCAAACTCGATAAATCCCGGTTTGTAGCATCCACATCGACTTGCATTTTTTTTTTCAACAGGTCTTATCGTGTTAAATCGCGAGTAACGATAAATATCGACGTGAAATGTGTATCCAGAGATTAGGTCATTTTTCTAGTTCTTAGCTTTTATTATAGCGACTTAATTTTTTTAACTACGTCTTCCCGTCGCGCGCTTGTTACCGCTCTGTGCGATACAAATCCTGCACACCACGGGTGTGCATAAATCGCGCGAGGGTTAAAATGATTGTAAGAAGAAAAGATAGACGCGAATAAAGAAAACGGAACTTTTAAGCATGAAAACATGGCTTCAAAAATTAACAAGACAACGGCCTAGGGCCGATATATGTATGTATGTATAGTGTAGAATGTGTAGATAATCCCGGACGCTATCAGTTGTATGAGCAAGCTGACCTGACCAGACTACGGCGTGCATCCGCCGAGCCCTCTTTTTCCGTCCCACATCTGGGCCAATTCACTACCGTACATCGTAAACTGTATAAATTAGTATTTATCCACAGCAGGCGCAACAGGAAGCCGACGACTCCGACTTATCTCCGGTTATTTACCTACCTTTCACTTGCAAAAGTTATTTAAATATCTCAGATTGTTCGAACTTTAGGATATCTTGAAAATATAAGCAAGTAAGTAATATTTGAATAAAGGATCATGTATTAACGTTACATCACAGATGAACTAAACACTTAATTTCTAGAGCACTTTTTGTTAAAGTGGCACCAAACTATTATCATTATACATATTCGGCGTCACAACTCTGGATTCCACGTCTCTTTAAATATGAACAAGTGCCGAGCTTAGTGGAACATGTAACTAAATACTCCGATGTAGTTTGTTCAAACCTCCGGCGTATGCCCTCTCAAATAGGTCTATTTGAATTGAACATTCCTCCTGTACCGGTATTGCGCATAGATGCAAAACCATTATAATGCCGTTCACTCTACATTAAGTCAGCATTCGACTTTTATGTCTGGGTTCAGCGAAGAGATTCACCGTTCTTGCTCGATACTCTTCAATATTATTATTGCTCGTGCTATAAGGTCGAGTCTATTGTGTTTGTATAAGATGTTATCTTAACTCTTCGGTTGTGGAGCTTATTTTATGTAATGTTGCTCCAGGCCATAGTTTATTTTATGTAATGTCAGAGTACAAATTGTTACGTAAAATTTATTTTAAATTTAAAATATTCAACCGAGAGTTATGTTTACGCTGTATATTCTGTAGTTTATACGTAAACCTTGAAAATGATTGCAAAAAAATGTGTTTATAGTTAATAGCTATAACATTTGAAGCAGCCTCGTAAGAGGATACATAGACAGCTGGTCTTATGACTTTGCATTTATACATGTTACACGTTAATTAACCTTCCACACGGAAGTCATATTTTGTACGGTATTTTATACTTGAGTTTGAAACGGTGTACGGTTTAGAAGTCCGTCGATCTGTTATAGCTATTTTGATGTTGTTGGTATGTTAGGTACTTGTGCACGTTCAAATCTGATCTGTAGAGCCACTAACGGTACCACTACAGCGTCGCCACTGCACTACGTGCTTGCAAGCTTCTATTTTCTCCACATATCTGTTATTTTGATTACTATGTTTCCATATTTTTCTCCAGGCCAGAGCACTCGACTAACTTTAGCACTGACTGCTTTTGATAATTATTTCGATAATCCTAGTATTATAACTTATTTAGCTATGAATTTTAAAAATGATTTGGGTGAAAATTCTTTACAATAACCAAAATGTTTATTTCGCTTGAAGGCGTTTGACATTTTCTATCCATCTCTACTTTATCTAGAGACCCGTTATGAGGAACCCATTTGCACTGTTTCCTCGATCATCTCGAGCTATTTACATACCACCTTTCACGTGCAAATGTTTTTTGAATGCATCGATTCAATCCTCTTTAGTGCGTCTTGATGGCTGGCCGTCGGCACGCAGATTGCCTTGGCCCTTGGACATATCGGTAGTTGCAACAGTACACCTGTTCATTCGCAGTCATAATTCAAGTATTCATACATGGCTCGTTGCTGATTTAAACCTGCGGCGCCGACCCAGTATGTGTCTCTTGAACAGATGTTTTGCTCTCGTGATCGGAGGTCGAAATTAAGATCTGTTATTATAGTAATCTTGCTCGTTATTGTCGAGGTCGTTATTGTATGTAATTATTAGTTCTTTTGAATTTTTAAATGTTTCAGGCATAGATACAATTAGAACTTGTAAAACGCTAAATCGTTTTGTGAGACGCTACTTTGTAATCACGTGGATTTTTTACTTTTGCCTTAGGTTGACTTTGTCTTTGCCTTTATTTTCAAGAAAAGCTATACTTATATATACACTTCTATAGTATAGAATCTATACTAATATTATACATGTAGAGGAAAGATTCGTATTTTTGTAACGAATAAACTCAAAAACTCTTCAAATCGGTCGGTCCAGTGATTTGAAGAATTCTTTTATCATTAGAATGGTACATTATCCCTGAGTCACAAAGGCTACATAATTTTCCCCGATTCCCATGGAACGAAGTCCCGGGCAAAAATCTAGTCATTCATAAGTTCATAACCCAGCTAAAAGCACCAATATTTCATACTAACTCTAATATTATTGCAATAATTGTAATTTGTCCACCGAATTCATCCATTAGTTCTAGACAATTAATTCTAATATTTCGTTCCGCGCGTTCGCCGTATTTCATAGTCTTTAAGATATTGCTATAAGCAATTGCGCAATCGTAATACCTAGTGCCGAGTGGAGCCGGCCTCAACCTCCCTTTGATAGAAATCAATTCGGTCCGCGATGAGCGCGTGATACGTACGGGCCTCTCAAATGTTTTCAACCTTCAGTTGCACCACAGGTCATTTGTAATGTTGGATGCTATCTACGTTTCAATATGCCTACTATTGCAATCTTCGTTTTGTATTTTTCTAATTTTCATCGATACTCATTGCACAGTATGGACGTGAGAACACGCGTGAGAACAACTATTTGGCTATTATGGTCAATTACTGGAAATTGACAAATTGAAAGGCTTTCGGCCTTCATTAACTGTGATATTGTATTTTGATACTGTTTAGTTTCATGAGAGGCAGTAGAGATTCAATTTGACATGCATGTGGTCTTCCTGTTATTGATATGATTAATTCTTCCATTGTTCCTCTTGAACTTCAAGAGCGTGGAATCATGTCCGTAACGTTTCAATTTTAGGCTGTTAATAATAACAATAAGTTCAAACATCTCACGGCTTTTTAATATTGGAGCATAAACATTTATATTCCTGAAATTACATGATTACTGAGCTTAATGAGAAAAAAATTCTCATAATTTGTTTTATTGTACATAAACATGTAAGGTTCTGTGTAAGGTTACTGCAATTTCGATATTTTTTTGTAACTTCAATATATTTTTTGTGCCCAAATGTGCCCAAATTGTCCTCATAAATCAATTTAATTTCCTACAGTATTCGTATGTTACACTGTAATGGCGATGCTAAATGCTCATGAATTCCGAGTTTTAATGGATAGTTTTTTGTTGCTTTTTTAAGATTGTGGAAATTAAAGCACGCGATTCTATCCAAGAGCAGTCTCTAGTTTGAAAGTATACGGGACATTGGACGTGATGTATTTTTTATGCTAGGCTAGTTGCGGCAACGAGACGGCGCGCGGCCCAAAGAGCGATGTAATTCGTTTATCATTACAGTTTCTTGCTGCAAAGAGTCGTGATGAGCTGCTCTGTCACCGCAATGTTGAGCAAAGCTAACCATCACGACGACTTTCGTAATTTGTTGGTTTTATTTTGTGGTTCTTAAATACGCAATTGTAATATCAGTGTCTGAACCTCGTTGCTTTTGTTTGAAGCGTTCGACACGGTAGATAGTTGGGTGTGTTGGTTAGATAAACTACCTCTAAGTATAATGTCCCGTTAGGCTAGGTATCACGATCGGGCTAGTTTATTGGAAAGTAAGTTGCATGGACCGTGGCCGGTGGTCGACTGCGCCGCAACCCGCACCTAACTTTCTGCACTCGGAAGAAGTATAGACACAAACAATAAAGCGATTGGTTTCTTGAAATTGGTCAACCAGATGTAATTCTGTGCTATCACAGCTTTATATTGAGTGACTTTAAATTAGTCAGCGATAATAATGGATGTAAATCAGCGCACGAAAAATCGCATTTTTTTTAGAATTTCAAGTAGATTTCATGGGGAAAGTTATTTAGTTTCATGGGGAAAACCTTTAGTTGATCGAAGGGGAAAACAACCCCCTAAAGTTTCTCTAACTAATTTAAAGTCACCGCTTTTGTTTTCATCACGCCAGATTATATGAAATATGGATTGGATAGTGAAGGTGTATAATATTTATCTTAATGTTTTTGTAAGGTGTTTCACACTCACAATTTCGTTAATTGATTGGTTGTAGTTTTCTTCCGTCGCGTGATATGTTGAATTCATTTTTACTTGTAAGCCGAGTGCTAGAATTTTGTTGCATGCAGTCTTGGCCTGACATGCTGCTAATGGTCAAGTGACACAGATCTCTGGCACACTTCACTTGTTGACATTACACCTCGAGTCTCTAGAATAAGGCAAACTTCGGAAACTAAACGGTTGCTTCTGTCTGAAAGTTCCCCTTACTTTTAAACAGCTTTTATCTAGCTAGCTAGACGATGATAATGCGTTTTGTATTTGTTGTCCTCAATAGTGTCTGCGTCGTGTTGGTCAATTTTCCATGGTTTAACACATCATGCCTAATGTGAAGCATGCTAAATCATTACATTAGGTAAGAGAAAGAAATACTTCATTTCAACATTATTCATTTTGTGATTTTCAATAATTTGTGCTGAATTTTTGTTCATTCAGCACAAACTATTGTTTTTTGTTGCATAATAATTATTGTGTATCGGAAGGTTTCATCATATAATTACGCCCCTTGTGATTTAAAATTACAGGTCAGTGCTATTTTGTTGTGTAGGAAGAGATTTATACCTACTTAGGTAATTATGCTGATGGTCACACGTTAGTGGTTGAAGCGAGTACAGGACAGCTGAAGTTAGGTTCAGATTGTGGAGATGTGCGCCGGCGGCGGAGCAAACACTTTCACTCTCGGCTGCAGTGTGACAGCCGTGGCCGCGACCACCGACCGGCAACCTGCCAACCTGCCAGTGCCGCCGCGCAACCGTCGCTGGGCGCACCACTCGACTCTCGCGCCAATCTCTGTGCCGGCGCCCGATCGACACCCTATGTCAATCGCATGCCCCGCTGCGCATGAGTTCTCCGGCTCGTTGCATCGATAAATATTGAGATCGTGAAAAAAACGATTTAAAAAAATAATTGTATACCTTCAGTTTAGTGAAGTTTGATGAAGTGATTCGACGCAAAACGACGGTTGGTTGGTGACACCATGGTCCATCGTTACATGTGCTAGCTATTTGAGATACGGTGTCGCTGCCAGCGAATTAGATACGTTTCACGGTGCTCGCCGCAAGAGATTAGCTAGAAAATGTGTTAATATAAAACGATTTTTGTGGTGAATGAAATTATAAACACTAGCCAAAATTGGCGGCATCTCTTAGAGAAAGTTTAAAATTCCGACGTACAAGTTTCCTCCTAGTGTAAATATTTATCGAAACTCGATTTCGTAACTTTCGTTTGGATCCGTTCGTGACTTATGGCCTTTTTGCTCTTTCTTAATTACCTGATCTGTAAACATTTGCATGTACGCATATGTCAGATTTGGATAACTCCTTTCATTAACAGTGACTTTGATACGAAGGACGTGTAAATGATAAATTAATAACAAACGTCAAACTAACATTAGGCTGGTATTTTAATGACAAGGTTGTCGGGGAGCCTGGAGGGCAACAGATGAAGTATGAGATGCGCGCACGACGAGACGTTCACTGTAAATAAATAATGACCTAATTGTGTACATGTACCTCGCGTATTTGCTATTTCTGATTCTGACTGATACAGAGGAGACACGTACATCCAAGGAGATTCAAGATTTGAAGCGCTGTACTGGCCTGGGACTCAACCCTATGTAACAATCAAAAATAGTCATCTTTGGATCAAAGCGAAACGCAATTTTAAGTTCAGTATCTGCTTTCGAAGATTTCTAGAGGGCCCTCCCTTTCTCTACGAAGAACTAGAAACAAGCATGCTATCTCCGGTTGCTATGGAAATTGGAACCAGTCGTCAGAGAAAATCAGAAATAAAGAGGAATAAATTATAGGTGTCGTATTGTGTACCGGTAGAGAATGTGACGAAAACACCACACAATTTCTAGTTGATGCGTTTGTTGTTTTGTGAAAAGAGTAAATATGCCTCATTACGATGAAAGTTTCATTCACGATGACAATCAAAACCAAAGAAGAAATAAACGTAGTTACCGTGTTTACAAAAGTGGTTTGAGCCCTTTGCACTTTTTGGAGAAAAGTGCACTTGCCCTAGAAGAGCATGGTACGTCAGTCATCAAAAGAAACATCAAAAATATTAAACATCGTGGGAATCGCTACAAATCCGTATCACCTACCCGTCTAAGGTGTAACCACGTTAACTATATAACGCCTGATATTATAGTGGATCATTGTCCTCGCATCAGTGTTTATCAAACAAACAAGTATAACGATCTGCGGAATAACAACGTTATACTCACTCCCTGTAAAAGTTTAGATAATTTGGCTATAATTCGGGAGAAACGTAAGGAAGTAAAAGATGGCATAAAATATGGGGCTAGTTTGCAGAATTTGGCTAATGAGGAGGTTTTGAAGCATTATGCATCGTCTGTAGAGGACTGTGTATTGGTGCAATCTGAAGACACCAGGAATTCGTATTCGGTGTCGGAGGCACGTCGCCGGCCAATGCAGCGTTTCTCACGGGGCACCGCCGCGCCGGGAAATGGTGTTTACCGCCAATTAGCCTGCGAAGGTGTCACTAACAATGGTAGGGATTCTTTATTACTAGACAATATTTATTGCTGCTTTAACTTTCCTATTTGTCTGGATACAGCTCAAATATTTTTTAATTAGGTAATCTACTGGCGTAACTCTCCTACCTAGATAGATTGTTATTGTAGATCTCTACAACTATATACTATGACGTAACCTTGCTTGTATTGCATAACCAAAGACTAGATTAATGCATCCTTACTCCTTACTAATATAATAAATGCAAAAGTTACTCTGTCTGTCGGTCTGTCTGTCTGTCTTTCACGGCTAAACTACTGAACCGATTTTGATGAAATTTGGTACAGAGATAGATTAGAGCCTGGGAAAGGACATAGGCTACATTTTATCCCACAGTTGGGCACGATATAACCTGTAGTCTACGCGGGCGGAGCCGCGGGCGGAAAACTAGTAGAATATAAAATAATGTATTGATGCATGGAATAGTTACAAAATTATTAAAAAGTGTGCGGTTCGCCTTCGCATAATCATTCCAACCGTGACAGATTTTTGTGACACAATAAACTATTGAACGTGACATCTATTATTTCTTGGTTTGCATGTGTAACGTGATACAAGGTTTCATTGTCGAGTTACAAATTAAAATTGAAAGTTTCTATATATTACTGTCGTTGTTCCAAAGTACGGACAAAGATTTTCAGCCCTGGAAGCGGAGGAAAATTGCTTTCGCATCTATGTATATTCAAAGGTTTTACTTGATTTGCTATTCTAATTTTGCAGCTGACTTAAAATTGTTTGCTTTAATATTTGGTGTATGCTTCAGTTACATATACAGGGCTTTAGGTATCTCTCTTTCAACCTCTCGGTTGGTTAATCAGTCCATGAAACGGAACAACTTTCCCAAGGAACATAGGTCGAATACCTAAAGCCCTGTATATCCTTATCATAATACTCCTTATACAACGTCTCACTTCTATCATTATCTAATTCAGCAATCAGGATCGTCTGCTCAAAGTACCACAAAAATATTATGTTGATGTTCATAAAACCTTGTAGATATGTATGTCGTTTTGCAGTTTTTATAACCTGATCTGCTAAATCTTGGATCATGGTCAATCGTGCCCCAAATACAAAACGGGACAGGCTAGGAGGTTGAAGGTTTAGCGAGACATCGAACCTCTGAAGACATCTCTGTCTCGTCAACGGGCGTTTGTCCGTCTCTTGGCCATGGGACTCACTCAGAACCAGTGTTGTGGCTCGCGGTCTTATATTTCCTGATTCCCCCGAGTCACAACATATAGCTGAGTTGAGGACCCTTTATTTCGGAGCCTACAACATAACGATCCAAAGCTTGTTCGTTATTTTTGTGTTTTCCTCTTGTGTATTGTTATTGTATTACTGTGTGATCTCTTGCCTGTTCTATGTGATGTCCGAAATGATAAATCTGTCTTTCTTTCACCGAAAATTAATCAATGTTTGTTTTAGAGTGACTTTGAGTTGTCGTACAAAATCTGATAGAAACCGTACAAATAGTTAAAGAAAAATAAAAGCTTACAAAAAGTCTGCAAATCTAGACGGAAGACCAAGTCGCCTTCCTCGTCCGCCTCAATGTTACGTTGCAAAAAGCGCGTAAGTGTAATGAAATGGCTGATCTTGTGTAACAAGACGTAAGAGACGCGGGAACACCATTATGTTCTCATTGTTCCGATAATGTTAAGGCCGCACGCAAAAACGCGCGACTAATGCCTGAGCAGTCTGCTTCATTAGCTAAGATCTTTGTTCGCTTTGAATTTGCACTAGAACGAGCTTAATATGCATTTATAGGAGACAGTCCACTATGTTCACGTCGTCGTCTTCCAAGATCGTTGGAGACAGTACTGTCGGATCGAAAATGTTTTCGTGCTTCGGTGAGCATGTTTTTGTAGACTTCAAACCCTATTATTATTGTTGTCGATTGATTTGAGTCGGAAGACACTTAGTAAAATTGGTAACTTACATGTGATTTCGCTAATACGCTAAGAAATGTATTTTCTATTCTTGTTTTCTTAATTAAAGTGAAAGCTTATTCACTAAAATGAAATTTATAACTCAATTTAGTCAAAATTCTTGTTTTGATAAAATTTCTAATCAAATTTTCGTTAACGAGATATCTCCATGTAGGTAGGTCATGGCCAGTAGTTTCGTGCACGTTTTGGATGCGCTCTGATATAACACTTTCTAAAAACGTCGCAAACACTACATTCTCATGAATATGGAAAACTTAAATGTGTTTACTGTTAAGCATCAAATCATCATCATTTGTCTCTTAAATAAAAGTGAACAATTATGTTGTTAGTTATATGAAAAGTTTGCATCATGAAAAGTTTTACATAGTACGTATGTACATGCAGCAGCAAGTCAGGTTATCTATTTGCACTACGAAAGCCGACGCTATTGCGAGCGAGATAAGAGCGACGTCAAGGTCAATATGTATAGCCTGATGTGCTGCTGGGTGTACTTTTATTTTACGTGTTTTTTAAACCCCATCCAAAAAAGAGGGGGTGTTATGATATGTGTATGGTATGTGCATATTTGTGTCTGTCTGTGGCATCGTAGCTCCTAAACGAATGGACCGATTTCGATGTGGTTTATTTGTTTGAATGCTGACGTGATCGGGATGGTTCTTAGCCATTTTTCATGAAAATTGGTTCAGCCGTTTAAAAGTTGTAATCTGTGAATATCGGGGGTGATACATTTTTTTTTAATTTTAAAGTTATAGGGTTTTGTATTGCCACAATAGATGACTGTTTTATTTAAAATTTTAAGAATATAAATCTTTAAATAACGTAACACGCATTTTACCATACCAAGGGACGATCAAGATACTTAAAGAGCTCGATACTAAAATATGGTTTACGGTTTTATTATCTTCCTTCGCTGTTCAAAATTAGGATCGCAGGCGACAGGCGGGTGCTACCGAAGCCGCATGCTAAGTAGGCGTTAATATCGAGTGTGCTTATGTTATGATGTGCATGACGCACTTATCTTAGGGCTGTCATTATCGATTAGGATGCTTTAAGCACCTTTTTGGTCTCAGTTCTAGCATTATCAGGTATAGGTACTAGTTGGAAGCAGACGTTAGACCTCAGATGTTTTTTTGTTATTAGTCAAGTTCGCCACATACTTGATTATATTTACACGATAAGGAAGAGTAGCCTACTATGCACGCATCGTTCGTTTTAAAATTATGCATCAAATTGGTATTTAACCATCTATAATGAAAAGACTTTTCTTCATTCCTTAGCTTTCTCTTTAGCAAATCTGTTTCGATCTCCCCAGTTCGTCCCACTAGCTTCTACTATCTGTAAAATATCTTTGCGTGAAGAAAACTATATAATTCTGTGCTTTGTGCCGTTAATTCCATTACTGTCAGATTAGAGATAGTTGTAACTGTATGGTTATGCTCAAGTACGATATCATTTTCCGTGTTTAAATTGAATTGCGTAGTTTTAACTGACAATCTGTAAGATTACGTCTAACAAATGCAGTTTATGTAGAGATGCTATCACGTTTCATTGTGTGCAGAATGTACGTCGACGTAGTGGTAATATGTACAAAAGTTATTAAATCATGAAATTTTTAAGTACTATTGTAAGGTACATGGCAAGGCAGCCCTGAGTCATGTTGACCTGCAGTCCTCAGTCGCGGTTCGCCGTCGCCAGTCTCGGAGTGCCGCGGCTATAGGCGCGTCCTGCTGTCGCCTGCGCGTTTATAAATAACTCACAAACGTCATCAGTGATAAAACTAGCTTTACTACGCCCATTGCCAACTCTTAGACTTCATTCATAAGTGTTCATAACAAACTCTCCCAGTTTCACAAACTTACTGTGTTGAAATTTCTTTAACACACAAGGTAAGGACAAATGTAACGCAATCGACCAATTCGGCATCTGTCATTGTTCGCAATACAAACTTCTGTATGTCTGCTTTAGGTACACAAAAACAGGTTTCCTTATAGAATCGTAAGAATGTGATGTCATTACAACAAAATGTTTTTAAATCTTGTTTAATTTTTGTATTGGGTTATTTTATTATCATTACCATAAGTATATCCTGAGAACATCTGGCGCATTTACTTTGCTAAATAAATGATGAACTTTGTATATTTGTAGCTACACATGTATCTATCTTAATGTTCAGATATACTTTGATCTCATTGCACAAAGGCACATAATTCAATCAAATCTCAGCACATTTTTAAATTTTTTCGACAATATCTACTTACTGACTTAGTCTTGCTCGTGTGGTACTTTAGTTGTGGTTAATGTCATTGTTCTACTTATCGCCTTATTATAACAAATTAGAGCTTACATAAAATCGTGTATGGCTCGAACCCGTATTACTCATTTACACAAGCACTTCCCTGTAAGGTAATGTACCCATTGCCCTTTTCCTTATTCGGGGCAGTCTGCTTCGGTATTGCATTACACGAACCCGTGACCGTTGTTATGTCAAACATCAGTCGAAGAATTAGTTTGCCTTCCCTTTTTAATAATTCAAGTCCAAATGTAGAGTTTAGTACATCCATTGTAGGTATTACTGAAAGCTTCGATGGTAAGTGGCTGAGTAAATTGAATGCCTATACAATTATAATTTTCTCTAAGCAAAGCATAAAGACATTGACTTGTCTTCATGCTTTGCCGCTGGATGTTCAAATTTACAAATATCTTAAAACTTTAAAGTTATTAGATATATGTCGTTTTTCTTAAACTCCGAGTGCATCATGAAAGTCTGATTAAATTCAACTTAAAACCTATAACGACAATGTTTTTCCGATGTTCTCAGTGAGATAATCCCAACGAACAGTGTCAAAGGCAACATTTTTGACTCTTGGGTATCTTGCTATCTGGAATAAAGGCGCGAGTTAGTTAATTTTACTGTGTATTTATTTGTGGCCTGCATAAGTTTAAGTCCTGTTTTGCTTTAAGTTCTCGCCTATTTATTTAACTATTTTCCGGTTATGTAATATTAATAAATGTGACTAGTTTATTGTTATTTTAATTACAAAAGTAAAGTCTCCTTGAAGTTGATCTTTATAAACCGTGCTGTTTCGGACGCTTTAGAATTTTTTCCATAATCAAATGCCTCCACCCATAGTCATTTCGCAGTAACAATTTAGTTAATAAGTGGAACTTAAAGTAATAATTAATTACCTAGCAACTAACATCACGTGTCTGTAGTTATTTTCTAATTATCATCAAAATATTAAACTTTTTCATTATCTCATAAATATAAAGAAACAAGTCATTATTTTATGGACCCATCCGCGAACGTTTACTCAATTGATTCGCCGCAGTAGCAATTTAGTCAAAGGAAGTGTATGATTTTATAATCGACCGCAAATTGTTGTAGAGCAGATTAGGGTTCGCACTCAATCGTATGTAAATCAACTGCTTTTAAATGTGAATATGAATTACAGACTAAAGTACGTGTATTACTGATGTTTAATGACTTTAATTTTTACTTATACATGACTCTTATCGCTTACGTATAACGACTAACTTCCAAAGTCACTTCCAACTTCCAAATCTTTTGCATAAAATAAAACATTTGCTTGTAACTGGTTTCAGTCCCCAAGAAAACCGTGATTTATTGCGATAAGTCCCCAGGAATCTACCTTCCCCAGAAAAAGGCTCGATAAGTGGTTTCGATTACAATGGATGTCAATTTGTTGCAGAGAGCGAGTCGAGTGGCGAGCCAGGGTCTGGGCACCGCGGCTCGCTGCGCGGGGCCAACAAGCTGGCTCGGCGCGCGCGCTCCTTCAAGGACGACCTGCTCGAGCGCATCTCCAATATGCGTTCTCCGGCACAACAACATCACCCGCCGCATCTCTCATCCGCTATCAGGTCAGAACTGCCTCCATACATTAGTCTGCAATACTCCATTGTCCATTGTTTAGTATTTAACGCCTGGGTAATAAGACGTCGCAAGATACCGTCTATTATGATAACGATTACCGTGCATGTCCACAAAACAAGATCAGCACAATACACTGTTTAGTATCGCACTAGTTTTGAAAATAGATTGTATTAGTTCTTAGTAACTTTTGTTGCATGTGTCGATAATGTGACTGTATTGTGTCTTAATTAAATGATAGGTTGGTTACCTACTGATACGTTTTTGAAAGCTCGCTTTAATTTTATACAGGGATATATCAGAGAAAAAAGTCGACCACTTTAGTAACTATAGAAATAATGCAACATAAGATTTAAAAAAGTTCGCAATCACACTGATTGATGAATACTCGTACATGAAAGTTGATATTTATCTTCACATCACTTTTAATTCCATCGGTACTTTAATATGCAACTCCATTTCATAATTAATTTATTGCGACGATAATTTACAATCTCCTTCAAGAATTGAATATAAACATTCAATTGACCTCAAATCTCTTAAAATTACTTGTATTTCTTAACAATTTTTATCGTATGAGGATGTGAGTGGTTATAGGCGCTTAACTTATACGGCGTACAAGTTACGTTAAATACGTGCTGTGTTAAAATGTCGTGATTGCGTGAAAGTCACAAATGGGCAAATGGTGAAACTTTGACCTCTTTTCATACGTATGTATCACTTCTTAGCGTTTCATTTAGACATCGTCAATTAATAAAATACCATGACATGATTATACGAATTTCTCCTAACTGTTGCCTATTATAAACAGACATGTTCCAAGAATGATCTCTACGGCATGTAATTATAACAACATGCAAATGACACATTGTGTTTTCAATGCGTTTTGATTTTGTTAATGTGTGATTTAATACTAACACGGGTCAAAATTCGCGTATACATTCCCGTGTTAGTATTAATTTTCGCGTTCAAATCCCGGAAATGTAAGGTGTTATTTTGTGTATGTGTGGTCCAGACACACTTTAGTAAGAGTAACATCGACATAAACTTGTACTTATTTCACACATTACTACAAACTTGCAAAGCTAGTCAGTAAGAATAAGCTTAAATATAGAGATTACTATAATGAGTTCACACGCATTTACATTTCAAATGCGCCAGTACACATGTTTTAATTAATTTCCGTTAGTAGTTTTCGTACATAATTAGGTATAATACTTATTATGTTCTTTTATTATCCGGTCGTGTATTAAGTTATTAATTAGGAAATGACTTCCCATTTTATGCATCGTGCTACTTCGTTTAAGACGTATTTAGTATTGTTAGTAGAAGTACTTCGAAATAGACGTTAACGTAAAAAGCCAAAAATAAAAATAAAACTAAAACCAAAATCACTGTAAATACTCGATATTTTCAAGTATATGTTTAAAAGCTTAATCCTTGCTCGAGCTATTGAGATAGAACACGTTTTATCAAAATAATAATAAAATGTTTAATAAAAATACTGGATAGATTGTAAAGATGTTTCTGTTCTACATTGCAAATGTTTTGTTTTTGTGTTAGAATTCGTTTTGGAATGAAACCAGAAAAAAAAACAATTTCACTTTACTACAGGTACGGGAACTTCTATAACATACTAAAATAATTTTTTATAATGAGTTAATGATAGAATAATTGGAGAGTAAAATCTTGACTGTGTCCTCCCTAGATAAGAGTTTGTCGCGGCTTGATATTATGTATGACGCATAAAAATACATCACGAGAAATCTTTCTCTAACAGTCCACACTTAAAAAAGTAAACAATTCACTGCTGTTTATTAAATGTCATACAAACGGTGTAAATGTAATCTTACATATCAAACGTTATCTGGTTAGTTTGTTCTTCACCATGAAATTTACGAACTGTATTGTTTCTTATCTAAATTGATAAATTTACATGCATAACTCCGCTATCTAGCAGACTGACAGCAGCATAAGAAAGTGTCGCTCCTTCAACAGTTTTATCTCGGCCACTGGTGAAAGAACATCGATGTCTAGTTGCGCCACCGCTATTAAAAATACTATTTAAATGATTCCGCAATCGTTTCCGGTGTGCGTACAGCGAGCTAGTGCCGAGTGACGAAAAGCATTGCGCCGGCGCTGGCGGCAGTGGCCTGGTCGCCGTGGTGTGGACATTGCACTGAGTGTGGCGGTGATTATGACTCACTATCACGACCCGCGATGTCGCTCTCATTAGTATAGTGACATTGTCCGCTGAAATCTCATTAGTTAGTGCGTGCACTGTTAAGTGATTACATTTCAATGTTCACGCTCGACGACATGACGTCTAAATTGCTCCATTATTTATTCTAACATGAGTTTTTTAGCACCGAAGTGTTTTGAAAGTGTTGCTTAGTTCTAAAAGTGATTAGTGCTAGCAAGTGTCGTGTTTTGTGTTGCATCTGAAGTTCGAAATGGCGAACGCAGTTCGGTTGCCTGTTGGAGATTGGTTCAACAAACAATCAAACAAACTGCAACGGAGATGGCACGATGGAAGACGGTACGATAAACTTTATAACGTTTTCGGAAATCTGTATTTAGAACAAAGCAGTTAATATTTTTTAAACTTAGATCTAGCTAAACCGTTTTTATTTCTTTACGAAACAAAACTCATAAAAAAGTTTAAAAAACATGATTAAAATGTGGATTGAACAGATAAGGGGTTTACACAGTATACACTTTTTAGAACTTCATTTTTTTTCTGTTAACAACAGTAAAGTTAATGTAAAAAGGCTCTTACGTTTCTTTGTTACATCCGTACTTAAACATAAACTCGCCCTATTGTGTCCCACTCCCACTATGGCGTAGACAGAAACACAAATTAGCAGGATACAAGCAAACCTTTTTCGCTTTCGCTCCTTTTGTCAAAGTTTATTTTTACCGTATCTCATGATCGCAGATTCTGGACGGGTTTTTAAACGTTAAAATTAAACGTCATATTTATAGTATTTATATGATACGCAAAATCAATTCATCGGAATGTGGCTGAGCTTCAATGGCAGCCGAATCTTGATTTTTACCCGACTGCCAAAGAAGGAGGGTAATGTTTTTCGAGTGTATGTAAGTATGTATGTATGTCTTTTCCTTTGTGACCTCCTGTAGCCTAAACGGCTTGATGGATTTTGATGTATGAGGTATCGTTAGATTTGTCTTGATTACGGGAGTGTCATAGGATACATTTTATCCTAAAAGTCCCACGGGATAAAGACATAATAATATTTTTTCTAAATTTCCCTTTAAAAAAATATTTTTAGTGTGCAGTCGGGTATTTTGTTTTTTTAATAATAATTGTGCTGTTATTAATGATCTTGTTTTGTTTGTTTGTAAGGTGAACCGGGACCTCCTACTTGAATATTTAAGTAACAACAACTTAGTGTTACTATTAGCAAGGCTATGTGGGTTTGCTAAACATACCTTTTCTTTTGCAATACCTACATAACTACGTTTAATCAGTACTATATGAAGTTCTATGGACAATATGTATTCATATGACTACATATACAGGGCTTTAGGTATCTCTCTTGCAACCTCTCGGGTGGTAAATCAGTCCATAAAACTGAACAACTTTCCCCAAGGAACATAGGTCAAAATACGTAAAGAAAATTTTAACCTCCCATACAAAATGCGCTATAAACTGATGAAGTTTGTATGGGAATTCAATTTTTTTTCGTATTTTGACCTATGTTCCTTGGGGAAAGTTGTTCAGTTTCATGGACTGATTTACCACCCGAGAGGTTGCAAGAGAGATACCTAAAGCTCTGTATTCAATATGTAGATATTTTACACTTTTAGTTTATTAAATGTTTATATTTACTAAATATTCATGTAGAAATTGCAATTAGCTAACGGTTATGTCTTATGTGTTCTTATATAAGGATATTTTGCTACGATGCTGTAACAAGCCGTATTTGCAACTCTTAAGGTGAAAGTTATGTGTACATAGTCATAACATGATCGAATTTTGATTTCTAACAACTTTTATTTTGGTTGTCAAATGTGATATTTAGTTTCTTTCTAGAAACATACACCTTTATTCTCATATTGAGGTAGGCAGAGATGTAGCATTATTAACGGCATGCAGTAAGGCTGTTGCTCTAAAAAAATAACAGACAGCTACGATCAGTTTATTCCAGACTAGCTTTCCGCCCAGGACGTCGTTCCCGTGGGAATTCGGGAAAATGATGTAGCCTATGTTACTCAGCAATATTGTAGTATTCTAATGGTGAAAGAATTTTTGAAATCGTTCTAGTGGTTTTTGAGACAAACATACAAAAATAAAAAATCTTTCCTCTTTATTATGTTATTGTTGATAATTTAGGGTTTTGTTATTTTTTTCCTCTATGAACTGCTTAGACCAAATATCCTTTTTTAGCAGTTAATTATAATTACTTAGTGATTGTTTACGTCAAGACACTTATCTTGAAGTGGGTCTTGTCAGCTATAGAAATAATGGTATTGTTGGTACAAAACCAAACTGTGTCAATATAGCCATGTCTTATCACGACAAAACAGTTTTTGTACTTACAATCATTAAAAAAGTGTTCAGTCATCATATTACTTAGCGTAATAACACGAGGCAATTTTGACTTCGCAACAAAACGACCCATGTTTTTTTATACATTCTGAAGCAATTCAATAAATCTTCGTTTCTGCAATTTGGACTTATATAAAAGAGCCGATAGTAATTGAGCTCATATTGCGCGATGTAAAGTGGGGTGATGATTGATGCGATGGGCTAATAGGTAATACTGTTGTTGCAGATCGCATTCCCCACTTAGTCCGAAGCTTCGGAACATGGGGACCAAGTCCGTCACTGCTGAGGAGGGGGAGATCACGCCTGCCAAAGAATTGGAACGGCTAGTCAAAGAGGTCTGTCTTAACCTGAAATACCTTTTACCGTGATCACCGATCAAACCATTCAGCCGGTAAATTACATCCATTGTTGTCTTGGAACTAACCTTTTTTACCAATTACAGGTTACATTCGGTCTCAAACACTTTTCTGACGTTATTACTAAGAGGAAGCTGGAAATGCTGCCAGATAACGGCACTATCGTGTTCGAGTCAATCGCAAATATTCATAAAGGTACGATCATCATCTATCAGTATCTTTTCGTTCCGAGCGTGTGTTAGAAAAGTTTAATTCTAATATTTGGTAACTTTCAGCAATAAAACCATATTGTGGGAGATCGCCGCAGCTCACGAGTGCGGTACGGCGACTGTGTGCTGCTTTAGCGATGTTGATTCGCTTGTGCGATGAGATCACAGCAGTTAGTTTGCGAGCTGATGCTAGCAATGAGGAGTTGGATACTTCGGCCGCCGCGTTATCTCCTGAACATGTTAGTTCTGTAGTCAAAGGCGTGACTTCAGCTGTAGAAGAAGTATCAGCACTAGCCCAGCAACATATGACGCGCCCTGCTCTCTCGCCTAGACCAGCCCTTGTATCGCCTAGGGCAAGCACGCAAAGGAATTCCTTACCTGGTAAGTATAAGTAGCATATTCAACTTTGACTTTTGTAAAAGTTATGACATAATATGCGTTAGTAATTTAAGACCGCTTGATAGTTTTTGCACATTCCGCAATTGGTGTAATTTGAACATGGATTACGTAATTGTGTATTAACCTGTATACTGGTGGTTTATATACGCGTCGCATTTTGTTTTGTAAATATATAAACATACATGTACTATGCACTTTTCAGATATCCCTCTGACTCCCAAAGAACGGTCACTGCTCTCCCTAACGGGAGACGGTAACAAAGAGCCAACCGGCGTGCGCGCATCTCACTCCACTGAGTCTGTATTGGACGCCCCTGATTCACCGCCCCCTAAACCAGCTAGGCCAAACAGGTCAGTTATTATTTTCTATGTTTATTTATTTCCATTTTATTTTAAGTAACTTTATTTTGCTATGTAACATAGATTCATTTATCCATCATTTGTCACACATAAGTCGATTTACCTTAAGACAACCCTTGCTGGCTTGCTTTAATACTACTATTCTAAGAATTCCTTATTATTTTCACCTTCAAATACACTAAACTAAATAAACACAATACAAAACCAAAATAGACTCATGAATAATTTATATACCACAGATGTGAAAGACTGGTTTTATTACGACTTTATGATAATAAAATTAGTTATTTATTTTTAATAAGGCAAGTAAAATAGTCAGTGAAAGTGTTTATGTGTTTGTTACAGGAAAATCGAGTTAGCCCCACCTTTGCCACCGAAGCGCAAGTCGGCGAACGACAACTCCCTTCTAGCGCTGTCTATTGACCGGTTCGTTGCACTTTAGAAAGTCTAGACCCTTTCTAGTACATCATCTTTTGTAGTGAATGAATTACCTAATGCTAACTAGGAGAAATTTTATTCGCTTTAAGAGTTTAAGTTGAATAATGAGTTAATGAGCCCTTTTGCTTTGATGACGTGTTCACTCTACAAACTCTACATACTGACTCATGAAAATCAAATATTATGTCAAACCTAGATACAAAAGATTTTGTTATCTAAAATGTATTTTGTGGATTTGTGATAAGATCGGTTCTCCAACAAAAGTGTTTTACCGAGTGTATTATCATATATGTTTAATTGTTTACCGACCGACAGTCGGTTTTCACGTTATGATGCGTCGCCGCCGCAATGCGTTGTTTGTCATTATTGCTTTTCTTTTAGGATATTTTAATCAATATCAGTGTCACTATGAGACGTAAATTAAACTTTATTGAGTACATTTTAATAGGAGACTGAAAGACGATTTTCACAGGCATTCATGTGTTATGCTTTATTCCTCACATTTTTTTTCGCGAGAGCATAAACACACACTTGTTCCTAACTATATGCAGCTGGTAAGCAGTATTTATTTATTTATTTATTTATACTTTATTGTACACAAACATTTATATATATATATGAAGTATATTATGAATCGATTTTTATTTTCCAGATTATCCCTACAATCACACAGCAGCGGCTCGCTGGATTCAATGCTGAATGTCTCGAATGATGAAGAGCGTAACTCGCACGAGACCAATAACCATCACAATGTGTTCGCCACGCCTCCTAATTCCGATTTAGTAGGTGAGTTATGTTTGGGTTCAATCTGTTGTGATCGGTTCGTCAAAAGCATAATCCTTTTTCTTCTTCTTATCGTGTTGGTATAGTGAGTGGTAGAGATAAAAATAATATTAAGTACATACATGGTTCCAATTCAAGGATTAATGAGTGTAACACACACTTTATAATTGTAAACAGTAAAGCAGTTGCTTGGATCTTGCTAGAACCTTGTCATATTTGACTTAAAACCAGTTTATTTTTCCTGTGTCTTATGATTTGTAATTTAAAAAAAATGGACAAATAAAAAACATACACATTGGCCACATTCACCTGTCCCAGAATGGATCTCATTCCCTAACAGTAGATTTGCAAGAATCTTCTAAAAGGCCCTGTATTAAGCACGCACAATCGCACATACATCAATCTACAAACCGCACATCAAACTCCACTTCACAAACCGCTAACGGATGTTTTCTTGACCATCAGAAAGCAGGCTCTCAATATAGTTAACCTACAGTACAGATCGAATTAGGCCTGGCGAAACATAGATTACTTGAGAGACAAGTCCACCTTAGAGCAAATACCTTTTTGATCCGATAAACTGACGAACGTCTTTCTCTTGTTCATTATCATAATATAAATTGAGTTTGATTTTATTTGCTTTTGATAGCAAGCTAATGGGGATTTGCTATAGAAAAGATCCAATCCTTTTTTAGCCTTAGAATGGTAGTGAAATTACCAGCCAGTTCAGGGTAACATAGCTTGAGGACTTAATGATTTAGAAAAACAAGGTCGTTTATTCCCAAAATGTTTAAAACTTACATCATCAAACATCTCGTTCGTATGTCTTTTTCACATTACCTTAAGAAACTCCTGGCGTGGTATCAGTGTATTTTAACCCCCAACTAAAAAGAGGGGAATTATAAGTTTAACGGGTGTATCTGTGTGTCTGTATATCTATGTGTTTGTCTACTCTATGGCATCGTAGATCCTAAACGAATGGACTTCGATGGGTTTTTATTGTTTGAAAGCTGACGTGATCGAGATGGTTCTTAGCAATATTTGATCAAAATTGGTTCAGCTGAATATAACCTATTAATGCCGGGGGCGATATAAATATTGTAGAGTTATAATGATATCAAATGTCGGTTCCAGGTATATGCAGTTGCATCACGCGCGCGTCGCTAGACTCGCACGATGCGCATCTACACGCGCACCAGAATGCCAACCACAATCGGTATGTCAACCAGTATGTACGCTGAGTTTTACTTTTATTTCGCGCTTTTTTGCTGTCTCATTTGTCTCGTAGTGTGTGTGTTCCCTTAATTGGTATCTACCCAAGATTCTTGTCCACTGGTGATAAATTTCATATGAAATTAGAATGGATGATTATTACTATTTATGATTTATTATTCTAATATTAGAATGAAGTTGTATACTAATTGAGGGAACCGATAGCTTATCTCAGTGTCTCCGACATACTACGATTAGTAGTCAAAATAAAAATAAAATTAAAAATTATCCTGAGCGCTAAGAATGACTAATCAAATCACATTAAACAATATAATTTACTTTTGATTTAAATGTAGCCCATAAATTAAAGCTATTTTAAATGTAGCCCATAAATTAAAGCAATCCAGGATAGATAATGATTATGACGGAGACGCTGCATTGTGCACAATAGAAACATCTTGCATATTTTTTACGCTTTCAATGACGCCATAAATCAATGTGTAATAGCATTTTGATGATCTGTGAGTAATTGCCAACTGTTACAGAATGAATTTCATTTACATATTTTACTCTATAATGGTTAGTTTGGTATGTTGATGTTTTAGATTGTCTTAATTTCACCAGCGACATGGAAAGGCATCGTCCATGACATCGCTGCTTATATTTATTTTGTTTTTGTCTATCTCTTCTAGATTTTCTAATGAGTCTGGTTTCGTGTCCGTGGGTCACGCTGAAATGTCAACGGAGCACAGTTTTACATCGTCGTTCTCTTCACACCACTACACTAGTCATACCGACAGGTATACAGTTTTTTGTTCACGCCTTTTTTAAATGTTTGTTGAAAGTTTATTTGTAAATTCGTTTGACTTTAAAACTGCTAATTTTTAGTTTGTTACTCCCTTTCTTTTACCTCTATAATGCTTTTGTGGCTCTTTAACACTTTTAAAGTGATTTGGTGGCTGCAAAAATCAGTCAAAATCTTTTTAACAACACTACACACAATAAAAAACACTATTCATCATCTTTCTTCTTCTATGTGTGAATGTTTTGTTTTCTATGTCTTGAGCTTCCTGTTATTGTTTTTGCAGTACTTTTGACAGTACAGACTGTGTGTCCGAAATGAAGTGCACCCTACAAAGCTTTGAAAGAAGCATGAATATTATGAATATGAACAGTTTATCCTCGCATCATTCTTCAAAGTGAGTTTATTGTTTGCTATTTTTCTTTTTTTTTGTCGTTAACTATTTTAAAGTAACTAGGTCAACTAATAAAGTCAGTGTAACAAACGTGTCTTATCAGATTTACTTTCAGAACGATAGAACATGTTGCTTAAGAAATTAAAGTTCATCAAATTCCAAGCACATCACTCGTCTAGTTATTTCGTAAAACTTATACAATTTATTGGTACATATATGTATTTGAAAATATGAAGAATTGCGTATTTTCATTTCTGTTCTAGGTTATCGAACTAATTTAGATCCAGTGCTGAAAAGTTCAGAATCTCTGTTGGAATACTAACAATGTTCCTTCTAATATTAGTCAGAATGCATTATGTAATAATTTTTTAACTTTAAAACCTTTACATAAGGCGTAAGAGTAAATATGTATTTAGGGTCGAGAAATGGCCATATATAAAAACTAGCTTTATGTAGTGTAATTATTAGGGCATTGAAACAATTTCTCCTATTTAAGAGTCTCCATATAATTGTGGTTAAAATTAGAAATACCACATTCATCACTTTCACCCTAAACCAAATTAAAACGAGCCTCAATACTTCCAAGGTCGGCTGACATAACACTTGGATTGGCGTTTTCGTAACGTGGTTTATGTTTACAGTAGACTCGCAAGCATAACGTCAGACGAGAGCGAGACGCCGCCGGAGTTGCCGGTGAAAACGCGGCGGAACATTCGCGCCGACGTTCAGCAACACTTCCCTACTGTCGAAATCAGGTGATTACCCCATTCGGCCTTAATGCCTGCCTTATCGCTTATTTCAACTCAAGGTCACACTAGACTATTAAGACGTTTCTTTTATTTGACTTTTAATTCGTCACTTTCATGTGTTGGTTTGTAGTTTAGCCGGATATGTAAGAGTGGTTTTACATTTGGTTTAGTTGCAATGCGATTTTAAGGGTCCTATATGAGGAAATAGGTTAAAACTGGAAAGCGGATTGTTGATTTAACCCTAACATTTCAGATTTCAAACAACATTAGACTTTATCTGTGTTAACATGTTTTTTTCTAGGGCTTTTTCTGTTTGGTAAACATATTTGAAGTAAAAGCGCTCTAATTATTTCGCAAGACGCTGTTATGTTAAATTAATTAAAATCTACATTTAAGTTCTTAATACGTTGGCCGTCCAAGTGAGCCAAGTGAGACGCCTTCAATACTGCCACTCTTTTTCCTTCGCAGCTGTTCCTCGATTTAACTACGTAGCGTGAACATTCGAGGTTCGTGTCAGTGTCAGTGCGGCTACAATTCGCTTCACGTGCGATTGTTTTGTTCTTGCTTTGAGCAATTGAAAACAATGTGATAGTATTTAAAGTTGTTTTTCTCGCGGTAGTATTATTTTTTTCTTCGTGTAACTGAGAAGTCATTTATGAAGAAAGTTGAATGTTAGTGATGTTTAGAAGTTATACGAATTCGCTATTAGTTTCATATTTATTGAAATAATAATCTTACAAGGCGTGTTTTGTTTTTATATTTATTATATTAAATTGCCAAAAGAATCGTGAATGGCTAAGCTATTAATTAAACGTCGGCACAGTAAATAACACGCACGCTGATCGTTTTATTAAAACATTAATAACTCGCTCGTTAAAACCTGTGCTATATGTATAACTTTGAACACACTTCAAGTGTTTTTATAAACTTCCACCAAAAAACCTAGTTCAAAATTATTTTCATAATCAACCCACTAAGGAACACGGCCCAAAACAAATTGCATCTCCATACAGGTTGTACGATCCTTATGCCGTCTCTTAATATATATTTCCAGTCTATTAGGGTGCAAAGCAGATGTTTGTTATCAGGTCTAGGTGTTTGTGTTTGTTTTTATTTGTACTAAAAAGAACACAGGACACATTGTAACTTTAGTGTGACCTTAAGCGATTAGGCGCTTTATTCACTGTCTATTTCGCTGGACCATCCTAGAGTGATAGATCTATACTAGGATGCGAGATATTATCGTTTCTTAGTATATCTCCGTCATAATTCAATACCTTCCATGCTGGAACGGGAGTGAAAGAAAAACTTAGAATGTGCCAGCTATCTACTTTTCCCAGGTTATACAGTAAAGGTCTGTCAGTGAGATGCGAGGGTTTTTCTGTATAATGGGCAAAAAGCTGACCACCTCTCAATATTATACACTATTGTACTCTCACAATTTGTGTAAAACGTGGCATCTAGTGTTTCTAGAATCAGTGATAATCTGCCTACTCAGTTAGGGATTATAGGGCGTGAGCATGTGTACGTATAATTTAGTGGACCGGCATGACGGAGAGTGAGTAAAGCCCTATAGTTGCATTTATTAGTTGTTGCTTTTGTTGTTGTGGTAAGCCCCCTCTAAGCGGGATATCGTTTCCAGACAAAGCCCGGTGTGCTCGCTGCACGGCGAGGCGCGGCCGCACACGCTGGCCGACCACCACCCCCCGCGCCCGCCGCCGCTACCCCTCAAGAAGAAACACAGTCAGTATCATTATACCACCCACACATCTCTACACGACTTCTCTTATTAGTACACTCAGAAATTTGATCATGATTAATTTCCACCGGAAGAAGGGTGATTTTAAATAAGTTATCGAACATTTAGAATTACAGAATTGGCCCGCTACACTAAACAACTTTCTTCTAAGGAACTTAGATTAAAACAAAAACAAAAATCCGCCCCGGAGTTTTTGAAATCCGGTTTGAAATTTGAGTATATTCATTACAAACTTAGAAATCTTTCCTCTTCATAATATTAGCGTAGATTATGTCTCTCCGTACAATTGACAAGTTCGCCACGCACTTGCCTATACCTAACGATAAGAAGAAAACTTGAGCAATCAGCAGATTAATTACCTTGTTATGAGAAGTCGAAAAACTTTTTAGATAATTTCAAATGGGTTCCTTGGGGAAGTTGTTTCATGGAAAGAATCGAATCACCTTCTAACGTTTCGTTAACTAATTTAAAGTCGCCCCATATAAACTAACTAGCCTGCTCTCCACTTGTTTGCCGCTCAAGAAGAAACATAGTCAGTATATTTAATTTATTACACCTCACGCCTCTTACTACGCTACTTTTACACCACAAACTACATCTACACTCAACAAATTAAATGGACTTCAATAAATAAACTAGCTTGAGAATGCATTTCACTCATTCGTTCTTCAAATGGAGATAGCGTGATTTGATGGACCGGAAATTGAAGAGGCGGACCGCACACCAGTATTTTCTCTAAAATATCCACAGTGTATTATCAGTATCACTATAGTATAGACTATAGAAGTACAACACGAAATACGCTAATATACATCCAGCAAATATTTATTCTTGATTCCAAAAAAAAACAGCTTTAAATGAGGAATTGGTTTTCTGTAATACCAATATTTACTTAACTAGAAATAATTCAAGAATCTTAAGTCACAGTAAAAAAATACGGTTAATGTAAATGTAATCGATTAAACGGCTCGAGACATCTAGCGGAATGAATCCATCATTTTTCTTCTTTCTGATAATTATAACGTTAAAGTCTCTTCGACAAGTACAATTGATTTCGTGTTGCCTCGTAAATATGAATTGCAAAAATTGTCCGCATTGAATAAGAAACTGGTTTGGTTACCTTGCTTGCTGTACAAGTAAACATAAACACTGACGGTTCATATGGTTGCAAATGCAATTGGGCTTTAAGGTTATGAGGGAATAACGGCATGTTTATTTGTTATGTCGGTGCGGCGCTGCAGTGTTCCAAAGCGTCGCATACAGTGGTGAGTGGATGCATGAAAACAAAGCACTGCTTAGTTCTGCGAACAAATCCGATGACATATTTTTGCCTTGTCATTAGTGTATTTCAGTCGAGTAGGCTTTCTCCAAGTTGCAGACCGTTGGAGATAATTTGCCGAGCTTAGCTGCTTCACTTTGTTTTACTCAAGGCACTGTTTGCAGCATTTCAAGCTTCCTTAATCATATTTCCGTCAAAGACGATGATGTATTTGACTTCAGGCTACATTCATGCCTTCAAGTAGATTTCATTTGACTTTTTACGAATCGATACGTGCTAATACTGAAAACAATTTGAATAGGCTTCTTTGGGGTGAGCTTGCTTCATTCTCGACTACATCTTCACCCTGAGCTCGATTGTACTCAACAGTGAACCCATCAATACTAAAAAAGCGTTATCATTACTTCCCTAGCGGTCTTCTTTCTTCGTGCTTATGATATTAGATAATTCCGGTACATTTATCAAAGTCGAATCGATCTGAATATTGTCTAACTCGCCAGTAATAAAGGCTCACGCAGCTTAAATATGTCTGCTAACAAAGCGGCATTCGTTCGCGCAGTAGTTAATTATCACCTAAGATGATGGATGCTGTTAGCGCTTCATTATACGATCATATTTTGCCCTTGTTTTAGTTTTAAATCAACGCTCAAGAGGCTACAATGGCGTCTTATCATTATTTTAGTGTTCATAAGGGTATCAAATGTTTTATATTTCGACATTTGACATAGATTTTGTTTGGTTAACTTTTATAATGTAACTAATACTTGTAAAAATTGTTCAGTGTTGAGTGCTCTTTTTATGGTTTTTGGGAATATTGTTTTTGCAATGATTCGTTTGTATGTGCAGTTATGGCGTATATGGAGATGTTCGGGAACTGCAGTCATCCCCCGAACAACGCGGCTGCTCCTCCAGATATGTTCAGACACTCCATACACACTTACAATCTAGCCAGGTGCGTGTATACTGTATAAACTTCGATATTTGCTGTGTCATCACTTATAGAAATAGCTGATATATAAAAGGATTTATCCCATTATTTTGTCGACCACTTATAAGGCCAGGGACTTACTTGTCCTTTTACTACTGTTATTTTTGTTTTGTATAATATTTACGATGCGGCTTCACTAATATGGCCCATACTAAATTACAAGAAAATAGTTAAAATTACACCTCATTGACTTGGATTGACACTTCAACGACCAAACCGGGTTCAGTGAAAGAGAATAGTAGAATTGCCTCTACAAGGACCGCTTCTGGGTTCGATTCCCGGTCAATTGTTTATGTAAAAAGCTTATCTTTGGTCTGGCTTCTTGTGCCAGTTTTTGTTTGTATGTTTTTCACTTTATGGGTTTATGGTCCAGAATGAGTTCAGTGTTTTCTTTGAGCTTTGCGCGTATTTAATCTCATGTTATGATTTCCAGTGCACAGCACGCATCCGCATCTGGTTTAAGCATCCAAAGACACCAGCAAGTTCAGCGGTCTTTAGCGCAGTCCTTCACTGTACAACACTTCGGTACTCCACCTCTTAGGTAGTTATTGTCAATTGGTCTCATTGCTGTGATAACTCTAAAATGAAACATTTTGTATAACCCCCCACATTTAACGCTTACAAATCTTAAACGGCTGAATCAATTTTGAACAAATATAGCTAAGAACCATTTCGATTGCATCAGCTTTCAAACAACAAAAACCGTATCGAAATCGGTCCATCGTTTAGGAGCTACGATGTCACATACATCTACACCGACATACAGACAGATACAAACGTCAAAGTTATAACACCCTTATTCTTTTATCAGGGATTAAAAATAAATGAAGCAATGTTTTAACATAATTTGCACAACCTAGCGGCGATAGTCTTAGCAGATGGTAGACAAAATGACAAAACAAAATACAAAAATTGATCTGTGTGTAAACGTATCTAAAAATTTTGATGTTTCTTTCCCTGTCCATGTTGTGCGCTAATTAGCTAACATTGTCCACAGTGGGTCGGAAGACAGTGTTAACATGAACACATCAGCGGGCACTAGTCCTATTCCTCCAGAGCCACCAGCGTTGCCTCCTAAAATGAATAAAACCAAACAGGTAATTCTAAATATACACTAATAATAAAAAGAGGAAAGAGTTATCTTTAAAGTTCGAGTGAATAGGCATCTTCTGGGTGAGCTTGCTACATTCTCGACCACATCTCCGCCCCTGGGCTGGATTGTGGTCAAGAGCAAACCCATTATCTATAAAATAAAAGATTTGTATTTTTGTAACGAATGAACTTAAAAACTCCGGGATCTGTTACAAAAACTCTTTCACCGTTACAATCCCTAAGTAACATGGCTTCATAATTTTCCCGAATTTCCACGGCAACGAAGTCCCGGGCGGAAAGCTAGTAACATATATCATGAATGGTACGTGATAATTAGCGCCCAAAAAGTACTGTCAGCTTAGTGTAACAAGAGGTTGAAGTCTGGAAATCGGCAGCTTTTCCGGTCATTACGACAATTTTCACACAAAGACAACGGTATCCTGCCGCATCCACTATTTTCTCCTGGGCCTTGTGATTTTTGTATTTCTTCAAAAATGTAAGAAAAAAATATAGTAAGGAGGTTTGAAGGCAGAGAAGATGCACTTGCTGCTTAAGTTTTGAGACTTCAAAGGTGTCTAGAAAATATCGGGCACTGATGTTTTCCATATGGTTTAAACGTATGTAAAAGTGTATCCGCGCTCAGTATATAATTTCATTGACAACATTACAACAATTTCAGATTCAAATGAACTCGAGCAACGAACTACTTCCACCACCTTCACCACGGCCCTCGTCACACAACAGTTCTACATACGAATCTGTACCAAATAATATTGTTAATGTAAGTTTTTTAACAAACATTCTCCGTTGACTGGTCATGCTTCATCATGTATGACCTACCATTTTAAAGAGTATGAATTATCTCCCTAGAATTTTAGTTAAGCCCTAGAAGCTAGGAGATATGGCCGTAAACGTGCAGTCTATACAGTTCCTTCAATCAAGTATCCACACAAGTTTCTCGTTCGTTGGTTCAAATTAGAACGTTTTTATGTAGGTATTGTAAGTTTATTAGGCGCTGTTTGTTAGGGTTTTTTGTTGCTCTGTGTCGACGGGCGCCGGGCCGCGCGCCGCTGCTGACACTGCAGGCCGGCGCCGGCCCCGTGTGTGTATTCCCCGGAGGTCGCCTTCAGCGCGAGCGCAAATTCAACCGCCTTCTTGTCGTCGAGCGAGGTTTTGACGAATAATCGCGAACGCATTCCCTCGCTCCGTAGTCTCGACACAAATTGATCGCGAATGTCCTCTTCTAACCTCTTTCCAAGTTGGTAATGAGCCAGACTTGTAATCCGAAGGTCGTGGGTTCAAATCCTGGTGCGGGCCTGTACCACTAAATTCGTCTTTTCGGATTTATGCACGGATTTCTAATTATCACTTGCTCAACGGTGAAGAAAACATCGTGATGAAACCCGCCGTCCAAGAAAATTCATTTTCGAAAGACGAGCAGTCCACCAACCCGCATTGGGCCAGCGTGATGGACTATAGCCTAAATCCCCTTCGTGTTTCAAAGGGAGGCCCCTCGGTGGGAACGTATATGTGCTGGTAAGAAGAAGAAGAAGAACCTCTTACCAAAGTTACAATGGGTGGCCAGTCGCTTTAAATTTTGTAGAAAAGTAGTTATCCATTCACCCTCTCGTTGTCGACGTTGCCTGCACGTGTGCTGTTCGGCTATTTCTGATTGTTTTGGCTCCAGATGCTTCTCCACTAATGCGATTAGCTCATCGAAGTCTTTTCCCTCCGGGTATTCCGGCGCACAGAGGTCGCACATAAACAGATAAGTAGCCGCACCGACGTGAGTTACCAACGTGGCCACGCACGCGTAGTTCTTTTTTTATTTCATTCAATAATATAAACTGTTTCACTAAACACACATACGCGTGCCAGGTCCCGGGACCGTCGAGGTCAAATTCGTGTAGTTGTAGCATCGCGAGTAAATCAATTATTCGTCGCCACTAAGGAATATCGAGACAAACACAATGGCGGTTTACAAGAGACTGATTTATTGCATCTGTACGGGTACATAGAAAACAATATTTGTAACTACCTGTAAATACACTACAGTGCTTCCTTCACATTCATAATATTAATTATGTATTTGTTTATGCAGAATTCCGAGGAGTCGTTTAGAGGGTCAACGCCGTGCAAGTTCCCTCTTGAAGATGAATTGGAGATGCTCGTACAACAACCACCTACGCCATCTCCTGTTCCTTCACAAGTAAGTGAATCTTTTTTACCCGTCAAAAACGCTTACATTCCACTTTTTTATAATAATTGTTATTTGCATCTACAGATATATGTCCGTGCATAATAACAATGTTCGTAATACATATTAAATTACGAGAGTACGTAACGTAACACATATTAATTAAATTGTAAATGAAATAGAAAAAAAACAGTTTAAGTCAGTATCAAACATGTCGACTTTATGAAAGCTGATGTAATTTTGTAGATAGCGAACTGAATGCTATTAAGAAAACGCGAATTTTACTACGCGATCCTGTTTAAAAATGAACCCAAAACGCGGTCGTGGTAAAATCTAAATACATATCTTTCTTCAGAGAAGCGAAAGCAGTGCTGAGGCCGCGCCCGTATCAGAAGAAAACAAAAACACATCAGTGGCAGCAGACAGCGACGATATCATCTTACAAACAGAAATTAGCCAATGGCTGCTTCTCAAAACCGGCAAAGATGGACCTGAAGTGCGAGGCGGAAACCCTGATGCACTTATTGTCCTTGCCACCAAAGCTACCAAAGGTACGTACTCTTGCTTGAGTCGTATAAAATCAAAAATGCATTTCAATACCATTACATAAAGATCAATATCAGTCATTTAACATTGGTGTGGAAATAACAGACGTAAATCAGACATTGGATGTCAAGCACTCTTGCTAACAATTTTTTTTTTTTACTAGTTATCGTCGTCACATTGAATAAAAAATGATCCTTAATAAGTCATAGGAAGAGTTTAATGCCCGTCTCAGTTCTAATTTTCAGTACCACCATATTAACCTCTGAACTTTCATGCCTTCCCTTTACAGAGACGGACGAGTGTAAGTTATAAAAGTTCTTTTGCTCAGAAAATTGCTAAGTTTATAACTAGCAGCTTTGCAGATTTCTCCGCTGTCTCTAACGCAATTTCGGCACATTATCTGTTTCTTGTTTTTTTAAAATTATGTAACACAATTCACTAAAGTACACTCATTTTGCATGTATATATGATGCTAGGTTATTCAACTATCTTATGTTTTTTATTTCTTGCAATTCTCAGCAATATTTGAGTTAAATATATACGGCCTTACTAATTATGTACTTACACATTGCGTAGTACAAGCTTATAACGACCAAAAACCTATGAAAAAGTGTTTGCGCATATTATACGCAGTGTATAATTTATTTTATTAGTAAGAGCGGTAAGTTATACTGCTCTTATGCATCTATTTCTAAAAATCTATTGTTAAAGCAGTTTTTTCTTTTTTGCAAAGATTTTGTATTAAAAATATTTCAGAACTAAGTTTACACGTGCTTTTGCATGGAGTTACATAACATTGATACGCGTATGGATGTGCTGTCAGTGAAACGTGCTGTTTACGTGATCCAAAGAATTCGTAAACCACTAAAAAGACAGTTATGTTGGCTTGTGACTTAGAACTGATAAATGATAAACGATAAAGACAGATTTGCTGCTATATAGTGAAAAAGGGCTACTCAGAAAATAGGCTCAAAAAATTACGTATTGTGCAGATACCCTCAAAGAAAGAGAGGGTTTATAATACCTACCAACTGACAGCACGTACAACTCACTATTATTTTAAGCAAAAGCTTACTATTTAACATTCACTCACAAATGAATAAAAGCAGTTGCGGCTTTCTTATTTACACTCGATTTAAGAATGCGTTCGTAGCGTACACTCATCTTCTTTCTCCTATTAACTCGAATATTCCGAAATTATGATGAAAATTTTTCGACTGTTGCTTGATATGCCTTTAAAAAAAATGTATAAATTAAACGCTGAGTTAATGATAGCATTAAACGGGATTTCATTTCTGATACTCTTTTATCCCACCTATTCTTTAATCGCAAAATATTATTTTTTATCCTTGTTTAAGTTTACTCACAATATGGGTTTCCGCTATGAACTGTCGCACAAACGCTTTGAATCGCGACGATCGATTAGTATAGAGTGTAGCGGGTGGGGTTTTGTGCAGACTTCGCGTACCAGGAGGCATTCCTCGCAACGTATAGGACGTGGGTGTCGCCCAGCGGGCTGGTGGCTCGGCTGGTGCGGCGCGCGCATCACTTCAGACCACGGCCGCATGAACTGCGGTCTACGCTCAGCCTGCTTACCAGAGTTGTAGCTGATCTTACGTGAGTATTTAAACTTAAGATTGAAGTATTTGTGTCTTGTGATCAAACATATAAGATGAGAATTTTCGTTGTCTGCCAAAATATATATTTTTCAAATATCAGGGTAGTTTATTTGAGGCGTTTTTCAAATAACAAAAATAACAACAACGTGATAGTTCAAATGTTGAAATTGTTACTTGATAATTGTAAGTTTTAAACATATTATAATGGGTTCTCTTCTTACCGCGATTTTAACCCGTAAGAGCGAGAATCTTAACAAGATATTGGCAATTTAAAATTACATTTACGGAAAATATACAAAACTAGTATTCCGCTCGGGACTTCGTTCCAAAGTTATGTAGCCTATTTTACTCAGGGATAATGTAGCATCCTAATGGTGAAAGAATTTTTGAAATCGGTCCAGTAGTTTTTAAGTTTATTCGTTACATACAAAAATACAAATCTTTCCTCTTAATAATATTAGTGTAGATTAAGGCGAGGTTGGGTCTATAAACGATATGTATGATTCATTCAGAACTCGCTCTTAGTTTTTTAGACGTGATAAACATGTCTTGAATTGTTAATTTTGTCCGGCAAAGGGATCTCACAAGCGAATCATTATTATGAGATGATGTATTTTGATGGCGAGTCTTACTATTCATCTATTCACAGCATGGCTGACCTAGACCGACCTTTAATGCAAGAAATAATGGAATTCATATACTGGCTGGTGGACGCCGAAGAACTACCTATAGCGAAAGCCCTCAGACAGATTCTAGTCGACAAACAAAAACAGTTACACTTCCAACAGGTAAATGTCTAAAAGTAAAGTGTCTAGATTCCAAACCGAGTCAGACTCTATTTTTTGAAAACATCTGCAAAAGAACGACCCTAGTTCTTATCTAGACAGATAAAGATAAATTTGCACGATTAAGGCACGACTCATGCGACACATGACAGTAACAAGTGACTGCTTTGTATGACTGCGCCTTAAAGAAAACGACAGCGCCACGTTGGATTTGACAGATGTTGTTGCGTTGACCAGGACGATCTTTGCACTTAAACTTTAAAGTGCTAACAGTCTTTAAAATCAATGATTATAAAATCCTGAATTATTAAACTGATTTTGACTCTTTTTGACAGCTTTTTTATTTTTTAAATTCTTGGTAATCCTAAAACTTAGGGCTATTATTACACTGGAGAGCAAAGAATCCGGGCCACTTAAAGAATCCTAAAAGTCTCGGAAACTAAAAATGCTAACCAAATTAAATAAATTGTGCTCTCCTTGTAATATGAATTTCGCTCTCCTTGTAATATGAATTTTCTCTTTCTATACAATGACAAGAGGTCCTTTCCAAGTGATTCCAACTCAATTAACCCAGCCATCAGACCAGAATAACTCACTCCTTTTTTAATTACAGCAATCAAACAACCGCTACGAATACGACACTCCATGCTACGGCTCTGTATCTCTGGCTAGGGATACATTACTCGACTTCAAAGCGACAGAGCTCGCAGAACAAATGACGTTGTTAGACGCAGCTTTGTTCGTCCGTATCACAACCGCTGAGGTCCTTTCGTGGCCGAGAGACCAATCGGAGGAAAGTTCGCCAAATCTAACGCGGTTTACGGAGCACTTCAATAAGATGAGTTATTGGGCGCGATCGAGGATACTTGAGCAGGTCAGTGTGATTTAATTTCTTGCGATGTTATAGATTTAGTTGAATAAAACTAATTTAATGCAATACTTACAAAACTTCAATGGAAACATAAATTCGCTGCCACTGCAGCTAAAAGCTGTGGTCAGGCCTTTAATAATGTAGTGTATTGAGCACATTCAAGAGCAGGATTAAATGTAAGTATGGTACGTAAAAAACTTAAGTCTCCGTTCAATTTTCCGGTGAGACCTGATCATGACTGACACTGGACTTTGTTCCGATCTTATTTCATGTGCTTAATGGGTAAAATTGCACTAAATATGTCGTTCGTGATTTTCTCTTGTGTATACCTGTAAATGCACTGCACTGTAATAAAAAATAATTCGGCAATTTAATTTAATTTGTTAGTTTCTTTTACAGCGACAATCTGATCTAATAAGCTCTTCTTTTCACAGGACATGGCGAAAGAGCGCGAAAAATATGCCAACAAATTCTTGAAAGTGATGAAGGCTCTTCGCAAGATGAACAACTTCAACTCTTACTTAGCGTTAGTGTCAGCTTTAGATTCCCCTCCCGTTCGAAGATTGGGGTGGCCACGGGCTATAGACGATGCTCTGTTAGACCACTGCGCTATTATTGACTCGTCCTCTTCATTCAGAGCTTATAGACAAGCCCTCGCTGAAACGCAGCCGCCTTGTATACCCTATATGTAAGTATTTTGTCATGACATGACTAATAAATGCCGTTTACCGAATCAGCGGATTATGGCCACAAATGAAAAAAAAAGTCACGAAAGTTTTTGACGAAATTGAAGTTTCGTAGCTTATCGTTTTACATTCGTTGGCCTTATTAGCAAACAGTTTGGTCAGGTTACAAATGTCACCACTGGTGGATATTCTCAACCACTTACTAACAAACCATTTTTAACTTCATTTTGTCAACTTAACATTTGCTGAATTGTTTGTGGTAAGGTTAATGTTTAGAAAGAATATATTTGAATGATTAAATTGTTTTTAACAGCGGTCTAGTCCTGCAAGATCTTACCTTCGTTCACATCGGCAACCCGGACCTGTTGCCTGATGGCAGCATCAACTTCACCAAACGCTGGCAGCAGTACCACATCATGGAGAACATGAAGCGGTTTCAGAAAGAGTAAGTGTTTAGATGACTATTATTTATTTTATTTTATTAGGAAGATTTACAGCCAATATAAACTATGGATATACACGGTTATATGTTATATTAAGCTAATTTTACACTACGTAACATTGGCATTTGTTTAAAACTTTGCAAGCATCATTAAGACATAACCTACCACGTGACCTTAGCAAGATTGTCAATCCATAGGCGCATACAGCCTTCTTGGCAAAAGGTATTTTTTGTATGGCTCCAAAACTGTATAATAAATTGCCTATAGACATAAGAGCATGTAATGCAAGACAATTTAAAAAAAAAGGTTAATTAATTTTTAATACGTAAGTGCTATTTCAAAAATGATTTTTTGAATAATTCAATGTAAATAGAATTTTTATCGTATTAAGTAAGTACATATATTGTATAGTCGGGAGCAGGTCGAGACAATGAAACGAGTCAAATGTAGAGTAGATACTGATTTATTAGGTACGAGATTAAACAATATATAGAATCAATGTTCTTACGTCACTACACCTCCTACGGTAATTTAAAAAAAATGAAAATAACAATTTTTATTTTTTTTTTGTTTCTAAATTAAAGTTAACTACTTTAGTACACATTTTTTTTTATTAGCTTACCATAATATTAAAATATAATATTCTGAGATTACATGTTGTTATGTACTTATACCTATTTTATTATCTTCAAACTAGCTTAATCATGTAACAAATGGTTTTGTTCGATTTTTGTGAACAATATCAATTTTCCCATCTTTTCTTATCTTAACGTTAGTACCTAAATCTTCAATTACTACATATGGACCTAAATATACAGGGTCCAACTTATTTTCTATCGGGTTTCTTAATAATAACAAATCATCTTTACAATAGGTTATAGGGTTGATTCGTTTGTCATAATCGGTTTTCCTCTTTATTTTCTTTCCTACAAGATTTTCTTTAGCATCTCTTTGTGCTACTTGCAATCGAAATTTGAGCTCTAGCGCGTAGTTGCTATGATTGTACAATGGTTCTACCATGTTAGTAGTTAGATTACTAGGTAAATTAGGTGACTTACCGAACACGAGTTCGTGTGGTGTGTAGTTGGTTTCCGAGTGTACTGTATTGTTGTACGCAAAGCACCAGTATGGAAGCCAGCTGCTCCATGCATCTGTGTGTTTTTCACAATTTATTCTAAGATACGCACCCATGGTTTTATGCGTGTTTTCCAGTGCACCGATGCTTTCGTGATGATAGGCGGTTGAGGTCATCTGATTTATTTTAAGCAACTTACATACCTCCTTCATAGTTGAAGATATGAACTCGCTACCCCTGTCTGTTGCTATTTCCTTTGGAATTGAGTATCTAAGGACGAAATTCTCAACAAACGACCTTGCAACATTAGGTGCATCTTTTGTTGTTAAGGGATAGGCTTCAATGAATTTGCTTAGTTCACATTGTATGGTGAGAATGTAAACAAATCCATTCAAGTCTTTAGTGGGAGGTCCTACTATATCTAAGTAGACTTTTTCAAAAGCTGTATTGGCTGTTGATGTTATTTCCATAGGTTGCTTTATCTTCACGCTGTGCTTATACTTTTGACACTTATCACACCTTGAAATAAACTCCGCTACGTCTTTTTCTAAAGATGGCCAGAAATAGAATCGCTTAATGTTATTTGTCATCCGCTTAATACCTGCGTGGCCACTTGTAGGCAATAAGTGGAAGTCATTTAGGATTATCTTTCTGTCATCTAAGTTATCTATCCTCTGTAAATCTTTAACTATGCACACTTTAATATTTGGCCATTTTTCGCATTCTTTTATACCCTTTAATAAATTCTCAATAGACGTCTTTTTATTGTTTCTTTTTTTGAGTACACAAATTTCTTCTATACAATTATTTTTACAAAAGTTACCCAATTCTCTCACTAAGCCGTCTCGCGGACATAATGATCGAGATTCTGGGCATATGTAAATAATTGATTTATCTTTATCGTATATATACACTTTGAAATAAAATCTTGGGTCGACTCGTCACTACTTTGTAACTTTAAAAACTCTTTCTGCGTAAGTAAACGCAACTCAATCAATTTTTTCGGTTTTTTAATGATATCCACAATTCTTGGGTGATCAGTCCTCGAATCCGGGATAACATCATCACTTGAAGTAATTGAATTATTCTTTCCTATTCCTGATTCTAATTTTTGTCTCTGTGCTCTAGTCATTACGGTCACTATTCGTTCGGTTATATCCTTTAATTCGTCTGACGTTATTGTAATCCGAGATAGAGCATCTGCGACCGAGTTATGGCTACCCTTTATGTATTCAACTACATAGTCGTACTCCTCTAATGACAATCTGAATTTTAATAAGCGACTTGAAGGGTCTCTCATATTAAAAAGGTAAACCAGTGGACGATGGTCAGTTTGGATTTTAAATTTCCTACCGTACAAATAAGGTCGAAAATACTTGACGCTCCATACTATTGCTAAGAGTTCCTTTTCAATAGTAGGATAGTTTCTTTCCGCCTTATTTAATGTACGGCTGGCGTACGCTATAGGGCGTCCGTCGCTATTACATAGAACTGATCCTATCGCTTGGTTAGACGCGTCTGTTTGTAGCAAAAATTCATTTGTTTCTGTAAAATCGGGGTATTGCAAAACAGGTGGATTCGTTAGGGATGTTTTTAGTTTTTGGAAAGCCGCCTCGCATTCATTTGACCAAAGAAATGGTGCGTTTTTTCGACAAAGTGAGTTTAGTGGGTAAGCGATTTGAGAGAAATTATTGATGAATTTCCTATAATAGTTCGCAAATGCGACGAATCGCTTAACTTCGTCAGCATTTTGAGGATTCGGATAGTTTTCTAAAACCTTCGTTTTTTCCGGGTCGGGTTGCACTCCCTTTTCTGATACTACATGACCAAGATACAGTATGTCTTTTTGCAAAAACTTACATTTGGAAGGATTTAATTTTAAATTTACTTTTCTGAGTCTGCCGAACACATCTAAGAGATTTTGATTATGTTGTTCTAAATTTCTTCCAAAAATACAGATATCATCTAGGTATACCAAACATTTTTCGTAATTTAATCCTGAGAGAGCTACTGTCATCATTCTTGAGAAGGCTCCTGGGCTTGTTTTTAAGCCCATGGGTAATCTGGTCATTTGATATTGTTTCTTATGTGTAAAAGAAGTACACTGTCTACTTTTGGGATCCAACATTATTTGGTAATAACCTTGAAAAAGGTCTAAATGTGAAAAATAAACTGCCCCTGATAAGGAATCTAAAATATCAGTAATATTAGGTAAAGGAAATTTGTCATCCTGTATTAAATTATTCAACTTTCTATAATCTATTACAATGCGCCATTTCTTTTGTCCCGATGCGTCCGCCTTTTTTGGAACGATGAGTAATGGACTAGACCACTCGCTAGCTGTCTCCTCGATTATTCCGTCCTGTAATAACTTTTCTATCTGTTTGTCTATCTCTTTTTTTTGGTAATGGGGTAACCTATACGACTTTACATATATTGGACTGCTATCTGGCTTCAATGGGATGGTATGTTGGTAGAGGTTTGTTACTGTCGTGGTATCGCCCGGTAAGTGAAAAATGTCTGGAAATTTAGCGCAAATATTTTCGATTGAAATTTGTTCATCCTTTCGCAATCCTTTTAAATTTAATTGTGTAAACAAAGTTTTTACTCTTTCGGCGGTTATAATTGGCCTATCGAACTTACATACATCGTAATCACTAGCTTTTGTAATATTTAGCGCAAATCTATTCAAAGAAACATCTTGTTCCCTAGTATTTAATATTTTAATTGGAATTTTCCCGTTTTCCGGCTTTACTAACGCACTAGCGACAAAAATTCCCTCACATAACTCTTGCGAACTTACTAAACACTCTTCGTTAAACGGCACACTAATAAAATGTATAGATTCAGATCGGCTGGACACAGTTAAATAGCTACTTTTACTACCTGGAATTTGATTGATTGGCACGGTAGTAACCTTGTTAAGGTCATTGCTTATGTGCAACGTATTAAATTCATAGTCGATTTTTGCCAAATATTTTCGTAAAAAATCTTCTCCTAAAATTCCGTGAGTTTTTATTGGTAACCTTTTGAACACATGGAATCTATGATGAAATGTTTCATTACTATGTGTCAGCTCTAAGTCAATGAACCCATCCGAGTAAACATCTCCTCCGATACCTTTTATATGCACTCTCCGTGTATGGTAGGGTAAATTCAGTTGTTTCAAAACATCATACCTTATAGCTGAGATCGATGCCCCGGTGTCAATTAGCCAACTATATTTATTATGTCCTATATTGAAATAAGTCTGATTCATGTTGCTACCCGCACATATAAGGTTATTCACGAAAAAAATGTGAAAGTACTTCGGTTCCTTGGTCAGCATTATCGTTTTCAGTTGACATGGTGTTCGCGCTCCTGTTGGGGAATTGAGTGTTAGGAAAATTCTTACCTCGATTTCCACGGCGCGAAAACTGCGATGAACCTCGCCTACCTCGTCGGTTCGAAAAATTCTGTGGGAACGACCTGTTAGATTGAGAATTATAATAATAATTTCCCCTATAGTGCTTATTAGCACCACGATTACCTCTGTTCGACCTTGACCCACGCCAGGGTCGTCGATTTTGACCTCTTCTATAAGTTGCCATGGTTTCACTTGGGGTATCGGCTGATGAAACTTCCTCGTCCTGGGCTGCTTGAATGGCGTCTTTTAGGCTTTGAAAATCCCTAGCAGCAATAATGGTGCTCAATCGCCGATTTCTCAGCCCGTCAGCAAATTTCTTAATAGCATATTTTTCATTAAGTGGTTTCAATATACCATAGCTTGCAGAATTGCCATATCGTTAAATCGACAAATAGCTCGGTTAGCTCTTTTCCATAATCATTGATACTTCTGTCATTTTGCCTAACTTTCTGTAAACGACTTTGTATCGCAACCGCTGATTTACGCGGCAACAATTGGTACCGCATGGCCTGCACCAAGTCCTGAATCGTACCATATTTAGAGTCTAGCTTAAGTTTTGCCGATTGAGACAAGCGATTTTTTAAAACAAATTCGATTAAATTTGCTTTCCAACCCGAACCTTTTAACAATCCTCCATAATACTCAATGGAATCAATTAATTGTTTGGTATTTGACTCTTCGTCGGTCATTAATGGTAATAAAGTCAATGCTGTTTTTAAATTAAATTCCTCCATTTTTTCTTTATTTTCACTACATAAACTTAGAGTGTCATTATAATACAACTTAAATGTTTCGCATTGCTTATTTATTTCTTGTCTTTTTTCGCTAGATATTTTACCTAACTCTATTTGTTTTCTTAATATATCTAATAATTCATTATACTTTAGTAATAGTTTATTTGCTTCCTCTAGCTTCACAACTAAAACCTGACCTGCCCTTCGAATGGGACCGATCTTAATTAAATAAGTGCGAATTTTCTTAATTTCTTCGCATAAATTTTCCAGAGTCAAATCCATTAATCAACTTTTACATAAATAAGTTTATTTCTAGTACTTAAATAATTTATATATTAGGTGGTTATGCAATTTAAGATTAAAATAGCTCTTATCTATTGATTATGGCATAAAAGGCTTGATGTTGCTATACGATTCTCTTACCGCTACGAGGGAATCGCCGCACTGCACTATACATACACGTAATAGGTTGCACGATATGTCTGTTGAATCACTTCAGTTAATGCGAAAATGCACTTACGGTTTTCACACGGTTTTATAGAAATGTATCTTGTTTTTATGTTTTCTTAGAAGTCTATTGCGGTTAGCTACACAGCTCCTCGGGTCCATAAATAAATGGTACAACTGGATCTCTTAGATGCACTTGCTTGTACTCTAGGTCATAGACGATGAACAGCAAGTGATTAGATTAGAAAAAAAAAATTCTCTTATACATTCTCCAACGGCGAAATCTTTCGCAGGCGCAATATGCCGCTTTCCGTTCTTCGCTCAATTCTTTTATTTGGGCATGTATTCATATACCGGATTAGTAAGAATACTGCGGCAATAAAAACCAAAACGGCAAATAGGAATAGACACCAGCTAATTTGCGTAATTCCTTCCGCCACGATGAAGTGATGCTGCATAAGATTGTTTTGACCTACTTGCGTAATAACATCATGGTGATCGATTGGTGCTACGGGTTTCGGTGGCTTCTCTGTGGTGTTCCCCATCTTCAGAAATGTTCACTATTTTTTTTCACAAAGTTTTATTATCTCACAGTAAAACTGTACACTGATGTGGTGAACGAACTCTGCACGCGCTACCCAAATCCGTACAAGGCATGGGTCGCCATGTATAGTCGGGAGCAGGTCGAGACAATGAAACGAGTCAAATGTAGAGTAGATACTGATTTATTAGGTACGAGATTAAACAATATATAGAATCAATGTTCTTACGTCACTACAATATTTATTATTTTGAATCATATTATTTATTATTTTGACATTTTGAGTATTTTGAATTGATGTATTATGTTATTTTTAATAGGAATGCATATATATTTTTTAATTTAATGATTTGATGGATTTTTATCTCATGGACTTTATTTTTTCTGAATTTTTAGCTGTCCCCCTTATAAAGCCTTTTTAATATTTTTACGCCGGCGCTGCAAGACAAAACATGCTAAGACACTTCTATTTGACCTGTATTTTTCATGTACTCATGTTTGACAAATAAATGATTTTTATCTTTGGTTAAAATTGGCTTATCGCGCAAGTACCTGCGATTAGTCTCCTTTCGTTTCTCTCAAGGGTTAGCTTGAAGAAATCCCTCTAATAAAAGGTATAAACTCGCCTTTGTACATTTAGTTTTCTTTGTATCCATCTCTTTTGTTTTGTGCTTCTGAGTATGTGCAATACATTACATACATACATTCTTCGGTAACTACTAATACGATGGAAAACGTTTGGATAGGACCTAATCTAACCATTAGGTGTTATTGGGCTTTTACTTTTGATTCTTGGAAGAGACTTAATAGCATTGCCATCAAGCCATATAAGTTTTCACTGAGGGCACGGGCCTCCCTTCGAAGCCGTAAAGTTGTGGGGGGGGGGGAACTTAAATTCAGCATAAGTTTTACAATTAACTTCATCTAGAAAAAAATAAGATTTGTCGCGTTATAAGTGAAGTGAAGATATTTACAACAGTTTGAAATGCAAAGTCTAGTTTTGCAGTCTTTTGTAGAAACGTAAGTTAAAACTGCTGTAATGTGGTGCCTTCTTTGTCGATCGACAGTATGATGTTTAACCCGTCAGATGCTTCGGCTCGCGGACTAATAAGTGCTTAAAATGTCGCAATTTTGCTACATTTTTATGATTTTAGGTTTGGTTAACATTGATAATTATATGCTACAAATCGTATATCAGCGTGTTCCTTATGAAATTTCCTGCCAGATTATGTAATCTAATAAGTTTTTAATTAGATAATAAAATTTACCTGACCATGTAAAGTAATATTTACATTTTCATACGCTCCTTGCCGGTATAATTTGACACATTTCACAATTTTGTGGCACACACATCACAAAAGTAACACTTTTGTATAGTAGTAAACATATTAGGCTATCAATTACATAAATTGTTTCACTAAAAAAGGCTAATTATACTTCACAATTAGTTTTTTTTAAATTATAAGATGGGTTAACTCTTGACCTCAATCTTGACCATAAGGTCAAAGATGAGGTCGACGATGGAGCAAGTTAACCCAGAAAATGCCTATAAAGGCACTGGCACTTTTTTCGCAACACAATTAAACGAGTGTAAAAATTGTGCGTGCGCGGGAAAGTTTCTGACTTTTTACACCAGTATTTTTGTCACTATTCTTAAAAATGACACTTATAACATGTTTCGTGATTAATTCTCAGTAATTTCATATAATAATATATATTAGAATTAGTCACCGTTTCCTACGGGAGATCATTTTCCTTGTACCAATTTGACACAGCTCGACGGAAAATGGCCGACGACGCTCAATTTTTTTCTCTACGGTAATTCTTTATTTTTTTTATAGTTGCGTTCATGTAGCATAGAAAATAAAGCACACATTACACCACCTCTGAATCAAACATATAAAAATATTTATGGATCGTCATCCAGCGAAAGAAAAAAAATGGTTCCGACCATAGATCAAATGTGAACACATGGTGTTCACGCGACAAGTCTGGCATTGGAGAAAGCTCGAACACGTGTTCGAAAACACGTCACGGGTTAAAGGATGTCTCTGAAACAGATGTATATCCGATGTTTATTTAATACTAGCATCCCGCTCGTGACTTCGTTCCCGTGGGAATTTGGGAAAATTATGTAGCCTACGTTACTCAGGGATAATGTAGCATATAGTAGTTTTTAATTTTTTTCGTTACATACAAAAATACAAATCTTTCTTCTTTATAATATTAGTATAGATGACGACCATAATCTTCTAGCTAGAGGTAAATTGCATGCTGTTTATGAATCTTAAAACATAATTCTCATTTCCTACAGCAGACAATACAAGTTCAAGAAGAATGAGCGCATCCAGGCGATGTTTAACGACTTTGACGACGTGTTAAGTGAGGAGACGATGTGGCAGGTGTCAGAGAGCATCAAGCCGCGGGGGGGTCGCACGCGCCCCGCCCCCGCGCCCGCTCCCGCTCCCGCCCCTGCGCCCGCGCCCGCCCCCGCGCCCGCGCACGCCGCCGCCTAGCCGTCGCTTATGTGTTGCCGGTGTTACGGCTATGTAAGTTGCTTTTTATCATTGCCCCTCGAAAAAGGGTCCGTTATTCTTCAAAAACAGTGAATAAAACGCTGTTTATTTCACTGAGTGAATAAAACATTTTGAATTTGGTACATGCGCGAATGTACGGATTTTAGTAAGAAAACAAAAGAAAATGTGCAAGGAGGTTGTATACTCTCGCTATAAAAACGTACTAAAACTTGGCTGTATGTAATAACTGGCTGTATGGAATATGGCTCAGTTAAAAATTTTAAATTTAGATTAAAATCAATTTTCTGTGCAATTTTCATGCAATTAAAAGTTTCTGTTAAAAGTTTTTGTCTCAAGAGACGTATTTTTGAAACAATAGAATTCTAATTCGCATACGAATTGACCAGATTTGTATGCGATTCTCATGCGAATCTTGTCAATTCGTATGCGAATTGGAATTCTATCATTTCAAAAATACTTCTCTAAAATCATAAAATGAGTTCGACATCCAGTGATGAAAGTTAACCTCTCGTTCTAGAGTCATTTCGCGTTAAAGCAGCAGCTATTGTTGATAATTTACTGTCACAAAGTAATTATTTTCTTTTTCTCGTAGTCAATGGTAAAAAGTAGAGTACCTAACACGTGAAAAAAAAAATCATCTCGGCTCTTATATCCCTCGATCCGCTCAGGATTCTAATCTAAAGTCGGATTTTTAATCAGACGGAGTAAACTGAGAGATCGAATGTTGCCGCTTTTTTACAAAATGCAATTAATGTTGTGCTTAAATGATTTACTCAATTTAATCATTTCAGTTCAGTATCTAAAATCCAAAATATCTGTCTAATGTGTGTTTTTGCTACCTAATAAAGGGAACTAGAACACAAAAAATGGGACATAAATAAGAAACATGTTATTTTCATTATAATAATTTATTAACTATCGGAAGAATCGTCATCATCATCAGTCACATTTATCAAAAATCTGTCACTAACAGTATCAATGTGGTCGTCGAGCTGGCGCATTTTGATTTCTTCTTTTTTTACATGAGTGACGCAATTCTTCCACTTCTCAGGAGTCACGTTACGTAAACCCTCTTCAAAAAGTATTTGACAGACAGTGGATGACAGACAATGACATTTATGCGTCAGCGTCATCATCTTTTTTTTCGCTACTAAGAAAAAGCTTCGAGTCCATACAGCCATGTGCGATGTCTGACAATTAACTGACGGTAATTTAAATACTTTATCCCCAATGTTCAGAGAAAAAAATAAGCTTTTTAGAGGGGGAATGGTATAAAATATAATGTGTAACTTTTGAATGTAGTCGAGACTTTTGTTATTATCTATTTCATAATTACAAGAATATATTTACTGATATACATAAATTCATTACAATCATATCATCGTCAAAAGTCAACATTAATAAGGTTATAAAAATGTCAATTTAAACAATCTCCCCGAGTCATCCCAGGTGCAAAAGTACCCATCACACTTGCGGCATTTCTACGCTGTATAGCGATGGATAACCTTTGCAGCAGGAACGACCCGGAGCGAGGATCACTGCCTTTTTTCCGCAATCGACGGCCGATTTCCTGGATAAATTCGATTGCCTCAGAACCCCAGCACCCGGTCGTTTCAGCCGCTACAGGAACGAACACCGCGCGAGTACTGAGTATTTTTCTCTCTTCTTTAAGGCGGCCTTTTCGGCCGCTGCTCCAGCCGCTCGGACGGCGCGTGAGAGGTGAGACGCTGCGAATGTGCTGACGCATGTTGCATCCCACAGCAGGCTCTTTCCCCTCTGCCATGGCAATAAAGTAAGGCCATCAGGCCTTTTGCCATCCGAGCGACTTAGGCCTGGAGGCTCCAGAACGCAGGGAATCCCAGCCGAAACCAGTGCCCGCCTGATTATGTCATTAAGTGCGTGGTGGCGGGGGAACCTTCCTGAGCACCGGCAGCAACCCAAAGCGTGGTGACCGTTGGCCTCTACCATGGAGCCGCAAACGCATAAATGTGGTTCGCACACGTTGCAGCCCAGGCGAAGAGCCATCGCCACACGCAGTGAGTCACCGGCTAGGAGGGTCCCCAGATTGGGAGATGATAATGCCTGAAGCCACGCACCCGACTCAGGCTGTGACACTGCCTTCAACCTCGCCAAGTCTGCCCCGGAGAATCCATCGAGAAGCCGCGCCAATGTAAGCTTAGCACCTACATCGTCCCAACTCCGCTATCTCACCAGGTCGTCCGGCGCAGACAGACAGGCGTTCAAGGTCAGCCAAGCTGTCCTCGCGTCATCCTGAAAAGGTATTCTTGGGTTGCTTGCGCACGGCGAAAGTATTCCGGCAACAAGATCGGCAACCCCGTAGGAAGACGCAAGAAATGCTGGCAGGCTGATGTCCTGCGCTCGCCGTATTCCTAGACCCCCCAGCCTGACTGGCAGTGTTGCCTGAGTCCACTGTGTTTCATTGTGGCACACATTTAGAATAGACTCGACAGTATTCTTCAAGGTGGCATCGAACTTCCCTATCGACTCAGGGTAAAGCCAGGTTGGGGATGTCCTAAGTAGGTAAGTCATTTTTGGCATAGCGAAGCAGAGTCTCAGTAAAGTTAGCGCGATATGGGCAGATAATTCTATAAGACGCTTTTGAGCTACTTCCAGCATGCGCTCTCTGGCTTCAAAAGCCTCAGGTATAGCGACGGGATAAATCGGGGAGCCTAAGAGACTGAAAGTTTTTGCATACAGTTTGATGAGGCCAGGGATTAGGGACTCGAAATAGTCGAAATGAAACTGGGTCTCGGTACTTCAGGCAAAGAATTCGCTCTTGGAGGTATTGACTTCCAGACCTAGTTCCTTAAGCCGCGGTACAAGCTTCCGAATATCCCTCTCCACGACCTCGGGGCAACCACCTCTAGTGCCATCGTCGAGATACCAAATGTTTAAGGGGGACTCAAGATCGACGATAGCATTCTGGATAGCGAGACTGAAAATAAGTGGTCCCAATGGATCACCCTGCTGTGCTCCCACCTGAGATTCTATGAGATGTTTGTCATAGAATAGGTTGGAAGGTTGCCTGTAAATCTGAAGTAGAAAGGGATACAGTGTGGGAATTTTGTCCTGGATTTCGTTCAGTAGAAGGTCTCGCTCCATACTATTAAATGCGTTTTTAACGTCTAGTTTGACAATTACCGCCTCTGCATTCTGTGGGTCCATCGCAAAAGTCCGAGTGGCATGAATGGCGGCCTCACACCCGGACTGCGTACCAAAGCCGAGCTGATGGGGCTGCAGATAGGCTGACATCTCATGTCTCACAGCATAGCATCCCACTTTGGCAGTCAGCCTACGAAAGGTATTGCCTATAGCTATGGGTCGTATTCCCCCATCTTTCTTCTTCAGTGCACACAGTGATCCTCCATACATATAAGGACAGACCTCTAAGTGTAAGGACCCAGCAAGCAACAAGTTACACAGACGAGCTAACGATTCCAAAAGTCGAGGACCGTTATCGCCTGCTGATCCTGATGTGAGCTCCTTGAGATGCTCTGGCCTAATACCATCCTGTCCGGAGGAGGAGCCGTTATGGAAAGACGCCAGTGCTCGGGAGACGTCCTCTACCTTGACAATCAAAACAGGGGCCACGGTGTCTTGGGTCGGCGGGAAGAGTAGTTGTCGGGATGATGGAGGATGCTTGGCCTGAAGGGAAGAAAAAGTCTCGGGGCTGAAGGGAACCACTGTATCCTCAGAGGACAAAAGACGAACCGCCCCCTCAAGTCCCCCTCGTGCACCTTATTTTCAATTGCCCTAAGTACGGAGGGAACCTTCGGCCTCGTTGATACTTCAAAAGACTCGGGCCGCAAAAGGTCTAAATTCCTCTTTACTTTGGAGGTGAGTTTCCCAGCGGTAGTATTATCAGGAACTTTTAGCGCTGTATACGCAAAAGTTAGGAGCAAAGTCCAATTCTCCACTTGATTGTTTGTCAGGCAGCCTTCTATAATCGCAACAAGTTTGCCAGCAACCAAAGAACGCGCCCCCCTTGGGATATGATGCTGAACGGGCACACTCTTTTTAAGGGCTGGAAGGTCAGAAAGAGCGCACAGTACCCCCCTAGTCTCAGTAGTAGGCAAGTCCTGCGATTGGGGTATCTGGCTCGGATTTGCTGGATTTATTTTTATGTTTGTGGCCTATATGAATTTTAAGGCCATGCTGACTAAAAAGACGAGAAGATTCTGGGCAATGAGGACATTTTACTTGACAAGAACCGGACATACTGACACAGAAGTCAGTTTGGGTTATTGGAAGCAAAACAAGCAAAGACGGTTCGATTGCGGGAACTTACAGTGTCACATACAAATTTGAAAAATAACAAAATTATAATAAAACTCAAAAAGTACAATAACGTAAATAGTAGGTCGGAATAAGCTACCTATAATCTTAGTTTTTAAAATCAAAATAAACAATGGTGGAATAAAATAACAACAATTTGAACACAATATCAGATCCAGGATAAAATAATAATAATTAAATTTCATTAAAAATAAATTTAAAATGGCAATTTTATCCCAAAAATAAAATAAAGAAATGTCAAAGATATTCCTAAAACAGAATTTAAATTAAATTTTTTTTTTTATAAAAATTAAATAAATCCATAATTATCTTTATAAAAACGAAAGTCAATAAGTAAAACAAAAGAGATAAAAATTAACAATTAATAAATGGGAAGCGATATTGAATTTCAGATACTTTAGGCAACAAATAATAAATTAACTCTTACGATAAATAAATCAATTCATTTAAGTTACTCTATACCAGGGGTGGCCAACTCGATTATACCCAAGATCTCCTGTTTACTAACGAAACCCTGTGCGATCTACCAATAACATACTTCTTGAAATCTTAAATGAAACAGCATAGTTCAGTACACAATCATGTAGTATTTTTTTATTATATTAAGAGAAAAAACTTAAATGTGAAATGTTTTTTTTATTTTTCGCGATCGACCGGTTGGCCACCCCTGCTCTATACTATACAGAAAGAATATCACATGAGATAGGTAAGAGAAAACAATCTGATGAGACAAACAAGCCAGCGATAATTTGTCGTCCTTACTGCGGCTTGTTCGGTTTACGACAGATTCTGGTTTAAGACAGATTCTTGATATGACAGATTCGTTTTACGACAGAAATTGTACAGTCGGAGGTAAACGACGTTGATATGGTCCTGCCACTTTGTACCACCACACACCAGTGGTGGGACCACGTTATAGGTCCACAGACCATGCACCCGTGGACCAATATATACAAATGGTTTTGTTGGGTTGGAATGATGAATTTGGGTAGTTTTCAATTTAAGATAAATTCCATTAGTTTTCAATTTAATTTATTACACAAAAAAAAAATACAAATCTCGCTTTATAATATCATTTTTCAACACATTTGCTCATAAAGTCGGCCTTATATAATTGTTTTAAGGTTCATAATGATATGTATTACCCAGCCCGTGAGTAATAAAAATAAAGCACTAGTGCGTAATGTTTTTTTTTTCTAAATTTCAGCAAAGAGATCAGATCTTATTTTATATTTAAAATTAAGTGAAAATATTAAACTATTTGTAAATAAAAATATAATTCCACTAAATCATTTAAATTTAACAGAAAATTATCATTTATTTATCAATGTGAATCTCATTTTGCGTGCGAAAAAAGAAAAAAAAAATAGCGCCTCTTTTCAGAATTTTCAGATGTTTTCACTTGGTTTTCACAAACGGAATTTGTATTCATCTGATTGTTATTATTGTCAGAAATACAACACAAAAAATGTCTTCTTCAAGTGCAGAACAGGAAACCTACGTGGGTACACCGCCAGAAATACTTTCCAACATGCAAGTGATAGCTTGTTGCCGTCAATATCAAAGGAAAATTTTTATTTCTTTCTTTCCTCGCAAATGTGTTGAAAAACGCCTTATGACACGTGTGCGCATTGGATATTACATTCTCAGCTCCATTGAGCCCTCGCCTTCCTCTAATGTAATATCCAACTTAGCACACTTGTAGCATAATGTACTATTAGGTAAGTACTGATAACTTATAAGTACCTAGGTATAAAATCTCATTCTACTTTAGTACGGAAACACTTGAAGTATTTCATGCTTAGTCATTTGTTAGTTAGTGTCACATTAGTGCTAACCTTCGCATTTATTGATTAAATTATTATTGAAACATTTGTATCAGGGACAAAAAAATAATATTTATTTGTCTGGTTCGGTCCTAGTTGCGGAAAGGTTTCAATAAAATTTATAAAAGAAAAAGGGAAAGACCGTACTATTGCATACTGGGCATCGCTATAATTTAGCTGTAGAAAATAAAAACCAAACCTATACCGAACAAGGACAATCAACAACATTGTTCAGACTGTACTTCTGTCGTAAAACGAATCCGTCATATCAAGAATCTGTCTTATACAGAATCTGTCTTAAACAGAAGCTGTCGTAAACCGAACAAGCGCTTACTGCTCTGTCATTGATCAGCAGGATCCTTTCTGCATAAAACGGAACGTTGTACGGTTTAAATTCTTGAGAGCTATCACAGACAGCTGTCACTGTCAACTCTTGAATAAAACGGATTTTCATCGAGGGCTATGAATCACTCGCGTCATTCAGGGTTCTAACACTTGAATCACTCGGAATCTTTCGTTTGCTCGTGATCCAACTTTGGCCCTCGCTTAAAATCCGTCTTTTATTCCCGAGTTGCACAATATACTATTTCTTCGAAGTAGTTTCTAGAATTAGAATAAAAAGATTGTAGCAATTTTTCAATTGTTATTCTTTTTTCCGACAATTCATATATTACAGGCGATCTTTTTTTATCACCACCCAAATTTTTTGTACGTAAACTTTAAAAAAAATTAACAAATCCGTATTTTTTTTGTTTCTACTTTTCATATAAATATTTCGAGCTAGATCGTCATATGATAAAATAATTCAAAATTTTTGTATGGAAAAAAAATAACATCGTCCAATTGACTTGAAACTTGGTAATAGTATTCTTCAACACAATTTGTGACACCAGTGTTGCTGCGTTTTACCAAAATCCTTTAAGACGTTGAAAAGGGGTATGTATCAAAATTAAAAAAAAATTACTCCTTATTTACGTATTATTAACGTAACTGACACCGTAAGAAAAATTTGGATGGTGATAAAAAAATCACCCTGTATTTTGTTATTTTCATATTACAGTGTTTTTTGGAAAATTGCTCCATGACAAAATTTCACATAGATCCGTTGAGTTTAAGTGTGAAAACCGTTAACACCGTTTACATGGAAAAATTTGTAACTCTTAACAAATGTTTTCTTTGTCCACAGATACTCCAAAATTAATCCAAAGAAAATAATGATGAAACAGAAGCGGAGCGTACTGAGGTAACGTTAACATCGTCGAGTTATGAATTGGTTCGATGAAATGTGATTATCTGTCCTAAAAAGGCCTAATTAATGTTAGTGTAATTATTCGTATTTGTGCGATTTCTCATCTGTGATCGGTCGGAGAGCGAATGTGACGCGTGACAGAAGGCGGCGTTCGGTAAACACTCCATTGTTCCCGCTTTCGTCGTGACACGAGTTAACTTATTTCTATTCAAAAGCCAAATAATTTTACTATCAGTATTGGAGTCGGGTTACTGTCGTCTTTTTACATATCAGCATGTGACTTGCATAGTGTACTAAAGAATCGAGTGACGCCTTGATGTTTAGGGTTAATATCATCGATATTCTTCTTGTTGTTGTATTTGCCATTGATGTCAGTCTAGTATACATTAAAGTGTAAGCCAGTTTCGTTAATACTACTCAGTACATCGAATTAGAATATTTGAACTAGTAGGATTGTAGTCAGACTGTTTGACTCTGTCTTTGAAAATGTTGAAAACTTTAGGAGTCGTTGCCTGCACATTGATGGTGGTTAGTAATTTAAACGTTTTAAACGAGAGACTATAAGAAATGGGACAGTTTGTTTTGTTTTCAATTATGTCCAGTTTCCGCCTGTGATGATTTCATGACATCATTGGGCGAACGACTCAAACGTATGGGCTTCCATACGACAGAACGTACAACCCGAAATATGACTTGAACTAATGCTTAAACGAAATAATAAAATATATTTTTGTAATCATATCTACACACAACGCAACACAACCGATACATATCATAAAAAAGTGTGCCAAATGCTTAAAATAATTAAAATGTCCCATTTCTGTATGTATTTATCTTGCTATAGTAACTAACGAAGCGTAAATATCTCGTTCGTGGGCGGTTAATTATATTTGCTACGATTATCTTTCTCGCAATATAGTACAAGTTACTAGGACATTTTGGAAAATTCTCTATGTACAAGTTTGCGCATTTAGAGATAAAAAATTGACATTTGATAACTTGAAGTGATGTTTTGCAAAATGCTTTAGGATCACAAGCGTTTGAAACCATAATGAACACAAACGACCGTGTTATCGAGCTCAGCCTCTATTTTCTCTAGTATTTTATGACATTTTAAATAGTGACGCAAATTTTTAATATAATGTGTGGTTGCGTCTTCGCCATTTTATTCTTGTTGAAGTGTGTATTATGCAATATTTTTGTGCGTATTAAAATTCAATGCAAATTTTTATTTTTGATATTCAGAAATTATATTTTTCCTAAAAGTTGCTACCTACAAGGTAACAATCGGTTTATGTATAGCATACTTTTGAGATGTATTGATTATATAATTCGTCAAGGATTTTTTCATTCTATTCGATAATAATATTAAAGTTAGGCTTTAGATTCAGTACAATTTCTGAGACAGTTATAGAACGTTAAATTAATTTTTGGGAAGTATCTATTAGGGTTCACTTTGGTTGATAGCCGATAATCGTGTTCACAATAAGTAACCGCATTTTAAAGTAATCGTAGAGAAAATAAACAATAGTGTAATCAGCATTTACTTTGCCTTAAAGACGGTCGTGTCCTCAATGAAATAGCAATAATTTTTGATTGTTGGTAGACTCGCTGCACATTTTGTGATACTATTCATATAGCGTGCCGCTTCTACTCAGTCTTATTGACGTCCTCTTATACGTAGACAATTATATTAGGCGAATTTTAGCCGTAAGAGTAATAAACCCCAGTATATTAACTAACTAAACCAGTAGCACAACTTTGCTTGTTGAAGAAGTTTCAGGTTTAGCGAATCAAACTTTAAGAAAAATCATTTTGTATTGAAGATAGTATACTTTGTATCACGGTAATCCGTAACATTTTGCGCAAAATGTGTAATTGTATGTGATTGTGAAAGCCGCGCAAGTGCCTCGTCTAAGATAATGTATGTCATGTTGGCAGAGGTGTGCCACTGGTCTGGTGGTATTATGAGTAATGTAATTACATCGATCTGGTAGTTCGTGTATTGTTCGAGAGGGGACATTAGTTCCATGCAATAACTAACTAGACCAATATTTAGAACGTTTTACAATGCTTTACTGAAATAATGTGCTGGTATTGTATTTTGTATGTACGATTAATAATTTTGATTGCTAGCTAAGTTGGTAGGTTACCATTTTGTCTGGTGTTATTTATTTAATGAATTGTAAAAGTTTTATTATACAATGGGTTGAAATCATTATTGATTGTAGTGTATTAAAGACTGCCTAAATTAATTATTCAGTATAATTCACGTTTTTTTTTCGTTCAGTTTAGATCTGCATAGTGAACTAAATCGCCTGAGATTTGTCACAATACCCGCTATTGATTACGTCATTAGAATAATGAAGAAGCACGTTTAGTAACAGCGTACATATTTTTTGTTGTATTAGAAAGTTCAGTATTATGTTACGAAGAAATGCCATAATGTATCAAATGGATTTAAACATATTATTTTATCGTTTATATACTATATTTCTTACTTTAAGTATTTTATATTTTATAGAATAAAATTTATTGTAAATTACGTTTATTGAGTTATACATAACATATTCATTATATCTGAATTGCATGCGTGTACAGTTTAATTTGTGTGTCAAGTTTTTTTGTAATTATTTTGTAAAATAAATATAGCACGTTATTTACAACATAAAACTGTTATTATTAAACCGATTACCTGCTTTTAGTTTTAGAAAAAGCAACTAACAAGTCTTAGATCAAATAAGTCAAGGCAAATTTGAGAAACTGTAATCAACGCGCTTTATTTGGAGAACAAATGGCTTATTTAAACACGTTGTTGAGTCAGTAAGGCGGTTGCTGAGGTGTCATTTTCATACAACACGTTTCACCAGTTCATGCCCGACTGAAACTATATTAGATTCTCCAAACTACTTTGAAAAATTGTTTAAAAAATCTAGTTTTCGGCAATAAAGTTATTAATAACACAAACCATTTTTAAATTATATGTCTTCGAAATAATTAACATTTTTGCCTAGCTTCTGTATATGTGCGTTACATTTACACAAACTGACAGATACATCGATAGGAAGTCAGAGGCCATTTGGCGGTTGGAAAGACAAGTTCGCCACACACTTGACTATACCTACACGATAAGAAGAAGATCGATAGGAAATGTCTCCCGCCATACATAAATTGGCCGGTCTGAGACGTGATACTGTTGAAATTTGTTTATAGGCCAGCCATATGTTACATTCGAAATAGACATCATTGCGATAAACTTGCTCTTTTGGTATGTTATTTGGGTCCACCTAGATAGTATTAATCCATATTTGCAGCAGTCTGAAAGTCTCGCGCGTTGAGTAGTTTTGAAAAACCACAATTTTTTTTCTCTTTTTTTAGTTTTGTGCCAAAAAAAAGATATTGGAAGGCTCTTGACGACAAAGGTCACTACTACTTTTTAAAGTATTTAAAAAGTAGTAGTGACCTTTGTGACTATTGTGTAGGTCTTATAGTAGTGACTATTGTGTAGGTCTTATAGGTCACACGATGCAGGGTTCCCAAAGTTCACTATTTTCCCTTTTCCCAAAATGTTGGAAAATTGGAAATGTCTTATTTTCGACCAAAATATCAGGTTATTGAGCTATATCAGGGGAAATTAATGGGAAGTATTGGGAAGTGAAGTTATAGGATATGTATGTATGTATGTAAACTCTTTATTGCAAACTCTTATAGACTAATACAAAGATACATAGATGTGCAAAGGCGGACTTATCCCTGAAGGGATCTCTTCCAGTCTACCTTAGAGATGGCAAGAGAGAAACAGATGTGGTGCGGGTTACAACGCAATAATGTTTGCATTACTACCAATTAATTAATTAATATAAAAAAAACAAACAACAAAAAAAACAAGAAACTAACATATGAAACCTATTTCTACAATATACAAACAATAATATAATTATATGTCATAATATACACATCAATATATATATATATATATATGTCGGGGATTCAAAATGATTCTCTTCACTGTCGGACACGTCATCGTCCGCCATGATGATTTCTGTTATCAATACAAGTCAGTGCACACTGCCGATGCCGCCGGTGGTTGAACACAGAATGAATGTGGTCCCTCTCCCACCGAACTACTGACTCATGGATAAAATTGTTAACTTGAACTTGCTTGAAAGCTTGAAGCCTCTCACGTGCTGATTTAGTACCAACCAAACATAATAGGCTGCAGATGGCGCTAGCAGTAACTAAATTCCAAAACCATACCTGTCACGGCCATTCTGACAGGTAGCGCGTTCTCGCGCGACCTTTGCTCAGGACACGAAACGAGGATCTTTCAGCGTGCGCGTAGCGAGCATGAAGCGCGGAGCTTCCAATGAATATCAAATCAGCAGAACATGAAGCGCGGAGCTTCCAAGGAATACCAGCAGAACATGAAGCGCGGAGCTTCCAATCAATATCAGCAGAACACGAAGCGTGGAGCTTCCAATGAATATCAGCAGAACATGAAGCGCGGAGCTTCCAATGAATATCAGCATAACATGAAGCGCGGAGCTTCCAATGAATATCAGCAGAACACGAAGCGCGGAGCTTCCAATGAATATCAGCAGAACACGAAGCGCGGAGCTTCCAATGAATATCAGCAGAACATGAAGCGCGGAGCTTCCAATGAATATCAGCAGAACATGAAGCGCGGAGCTTCCAATGAATATCAGCAGAACACGAAGCGCGGAGCTTCCAATGAATATCAGCAGAACACGAAGCGCGGAGCTTCCAATGAATATCAGCAGAACATGAAGCGCGGAGCTTCCAACAAATCAAAACGATTTTTGTCGCGGCTTGCTTGCTCGTCCATTCTGACTTTAGCCTGTTGTCTAATTTCAAGTAGGTCAAGTTTCTCATACTCGTGGACTAATGCATTGATCCTAGGTGGATTTTTATTACAACCCATCAACATCTGTAGCGGGCTCTTACCCGTACTTTTCGATACTGTGCAGTTAATTGCCAGTTGGACCTCACCAAGGACGGACTTCCATGATCCGTGTTCGTGGTTTTCTGCGATTGAATTAAATTTTTCGGATATGGGGATTTGATAAAATCCTGACGCCATATCGAGTGTAGTAAAAACAGACGACTGTCCTAAAGTATCAAGTTGTTCCGATATTAGAGGTAGCGGGTAATTGTCGCGAACCGTGTTAGAATTCAGCTCCCGGTAGTCAATACAGACCCTATCACCACCATCTTTTTTTTTTTTACCAAAATTGCCGGGCTGGAAAAAGGTGATGAACTCTCACGAATTATGTTTTTAGACAGTAAATCAGATATAATTTCTTTCATAGCCTTGCGTTCAGCTGGAGCCAGTCGATAAGGGTGACGTTGTATTATTTTATCCGGATTTTTAAGCTTAATCTCCATCTCGCCTGTCTTAACTACTGTATGAGAATTACCCTTAACAAAATTATCACTATATGCTTCGATAATAGACTTCAACCGAGTGATGTCATCCGCGTCCGTTAAATCGGTATCAAGTTTCGCAATATCGGAGCTTTCCAAGGCGTAAACTTCCGTCTGTACTTCGCGTACGACATGGACACCCTGAAGTGTAACAGAAGGTGGGTCAGGGTGGCGAAATAAAATCGCTGGTAAGTATACTCTAATACAACTGCGTCTATTTAAAAGAACGTGTTCTCGTAGAGAGTAATACAATCCAACTAACTCAGTCGTCATACAAAAATATCCCGGGCCCCTTCGTCACATTAATTTCATTAAGTTAACCTAAACAATAGTCACGAACAACACAGCAAAACAAGAGGATCCCATTACACGTTAACATAAACAAACTGAGGTCTCCATGCGTCACTTGCGCTTGTACTTGCGCTTAATGATAACCGATAAGAGAGTACAAAGAATCACACGAGATATTTAGGAGCCCGTCGTAAGATGATGTAAGTACATAAGTCAAATATTTCTATAACACTTTAGCTGAGGCAGAGCCGATACCCGTGAGACCCGTGAACTCAAAATGTCTAACACCCTTTGTTTCGTCGGCAACTTGTTTAGAATTGAGAGAACATTCGGAGCCGCTGTCTACTAAAGCTCGCAATTTAAACTTATCAATGTTTATATTAACAAACGGGGCGTCAGATTGCATACACACGTTGACAGACTTTGCGGGCAAGGTAGTTTTGTTTCTATCGTCCCTTTGTTTAGTAAAACAAACCTGCTCTGTGTGTCCTACTTTGTTGCAATAACTACATTGAATATTTTTCTCACTGGGCTTGGATACAGAACGAGGCATTCCCCCACTAGTGGAGGCATGCGACCCGTTTTACCACAATTATGACACTATGGAACTACGGTCGGTTGAATCCACCTTTCGTCTTTTCTGGTCGCTTGGTACAAAATGAGAAGAATTTATTCGCTTTAAATTTTTTATCTTAGGGTAAGTACCAAGGTGTCTGTCGAGAGCCACAAAGTCCGTAGGCGTATTTTTTAGCAAATCAGAACGTACCTGATAGTCTGCAATACCTGAGATGACCACTTCTATCTTGTTCGCCTCACTCCAACCCGATTCAAGCCTGTCGATCATCGCTAGTTTGTTGGTCGAGTATTCCACATAGGTTCTGGCCTTATCACTCGTGAACTGCACCATATCCCGAAAAAGGTCGTGGAATCTCTTCGTAGCCGCAAATTGACGCGTCAGCCGCTCCTTCGCTTCTTCCCAGGTCTTGCAGAGAGGATACGATTTCGAAGCCCACTTACGAGCGCGTCCGCGTAAGTGTGTAAACGCTGCATTCCTTGTCTCGTAGTCAGTCCACGTATTCTGTGTTCGGTGGTGATCTATTTCCTCACACCATTGCGCCGCCGTAATCGTCAGGATCAAAAGAAGGTATGTAAACATCACCTGGTTTCATTTTCTTGGTAGTCTGCTTCGGTGGAGGCATTCCAGTTTCACTGAGGTTACAACTTTCCGCCATTCCACGAAAAAACGATGCCCACGCAGTGGACGAAAAATTAGGAATATTATTTTCCGTAGCCGTAGGTTGACTGGTTGTCCCGGAAGCATGTTGTAATCCCACCGCTGCTGTCGGGGATTCAAAATGATTCTCTTCACTGTCGGACACGTCATCGTCCGCCATGATGATCTCTGTTATCAATACAAGTCAGTGCACACTGCCGATGCCGCCGGTGGTTGAACACAGAATGAATGTGGTCCCTCTCCCACCGAACTACTGACTCATGGATAAAATTGTTTACTTGAACTTGAACTTGCTTGAAGGCTTGAAGCCTCTCACGTGCTGATTTAGTACCAACCAAACATAATAGGCTGCAGATGGCGCTAGCAGTAACTAAATTCCAAAACCATACCTGTCACGGCCATTCTGACAGGTAGCGCGTTCTCGCGCGACCTTTGCTCAGGACACGAAACGAGGATCTTTCAGCGTGCGCGTAGCGAGCATGAAGCGCGGAGCTTCCAATGAATATCAAATCAGCAGAACATGAAGCGCGGAGCTTCCAAGGAATACCAGCAGAACATGAAGCGCGGAGCTTCCAATCAATATCAGCAGAACACGAAGCGTGGAGATTCCAATGAATATCAGCAGAACATGAAGCGCGGAGCTTCCAATGAATATCAGCATAACATGAAGCGCGGAGCTTCCAATGAATATCAGCATAGGCTGCAGATGGCGCTAGCAGTAACTAAATTCCAAAACCATACCTGACATATATATATATATATATATGTTTATATATATATATATATATATATATATATATAGGATATATAATTATCTTTATTAAAGACTAGCTTTTTCCCGCGGCTTTGCTCGCGCAAAGAACTCTTTCAGTCACCCATTTCATTCTTGACCCCTTAGTGGATGATTTTCGAAAAATCGCGAAACACGTGTCAGTTTATTTGCTTCAAGGTATATATTGACGAAGTTTCGGGTCAAAATGTCCAAAAAAATTGTTCTCTCCATACAAAGTTTGAACCCCCATTTCACCTCCTTCGGGGTTGAACTTTGGACAATCCTTCCTTAGTGCTTGCCTACGTCATAAAAGACACCTTTCTGACAAATTTCAGCTTTCTAGGTCCAAGGGCTTTGGCTGGGTGTTGATGAGTCAGAGAATCAGGACCTCCAATTTGGGGAAAATAGTGAACATTGTATCGTGTGACCTATTAGAATAAACTAGCTAGGTCAATCGAATTTAACCAACAAAAAATTCAAATCGAATTTAAATCCTACAGGAGATTTTATTGTTTTAATAGCTTCATTTGTTGCCAAATAAGACTATCCTAAGTTTTCCCCCTCGGCGGAGGTGTGCATAAGTGGTGGGGGGTAAAAATGTATCCAAAAAGGGATATTTTTGCGATTTTTCAGCTATATCTTGTAAAGGACTTACAATATCGAAAACTGTACTTCATAAAAGTTGGAGGGCATTTAATCCTGCGTAGGATAAGACCAGATCCATATTTTTTGGACTACCCGTTCTCATGCTTTAGCTCATCAAATTTGGATAAAGGGGCAAGCAGGCTAAGCGAACGGTCATTCTTTCCTGTATATAGGCCGCCAATTTGTAATAACTTGCGACCATCTGTTGTCCATTACTCTTTGTATGTGACCCGCCCATTTCCATTTTAAAGTTAGAATTTTCTTTATTGCATCTTTTGCTTTTGTTTTTTCCCTGATTGTCGAGCTTTTAACTTTGTCTTTTAATCTGATGTTCATGTAGCTGAACATCAGTGGTCTTATCCTATGCAGGATTAAATGCCCTCCAACTTTTATGAAGGACAGTTTTCGATATTGTGAGTCCTTTATGAGATATAAACGAAAAAACGCAAAAATATCCCTTTCGGGGTACATTTTTACGCCTCACCACTTACGCACAACTCCGCCAAGGGGGAAAACTTAGGATAGTCTTATTTGGCAACAAATGAAGCTATTAAAACTATAAAACCTTTTGTAGCAATTAAATCCGATTTGAATTCTAAGCCGATTGGGCTATACATAAGAATTAGGGCTCAAACTGTCAGGAATTTTGTACACTTTAAAAAAGTGTTAGTGACCTTTGTCGTCAGAGCCTTCCAGTGTCATTTTTTGGCACAAAACAAAAAAAAGAGAAAAAATGGTGGTTTTTCAGCAACTACTCAGCGCACGAGAATTTCAGACTGCTGCAAATCTGGATTAATAGGTACTATCTAGGTGGACCCAAACAACATACCAAAAGAGCAAGTTTACCGCAATTATGTCTATTTCAGCGATTTTATTTGTACGATATGACTAGCCTATTAATAAAAATTAATGTATGAGTTGAATATCGCGTTATTTTAATTAAATTTATATTTAACTAGCTTTCCGCCCGCGTGGACTACAGGTTATATCGTGCCCTACTGTGGGATATAATGTAGCCTATATCCTTTCCCAGGCTCTAATCTATCTCTGTACCAAATTTCATCAAAATCGGTTCAGTAGTTTAGGCGTGAAAGATGGACAGGCAGACAGAGTTACTTTCGCATTTATAATATTAGTAAGGATTAGTAAGGATATAACACATATATGGAAAAATATGGAAATCTAGATGGTTGTTAGCAAAATTTAATTATTTTAGTTACAAGTTATGAACGTTGTTGGTTGGGAGTTATATTTTTTTTTAATTTTTAGGGTCATAACTAAGTTAAATTATTCAATCGATTAACTTAGACATTTTAAAAATGAATTAAATTGTTTGATTACTTTTGCTTGTTGCTGGTTTTCATTGCACCTTATTTACTTTAACAAATATATATTTTAAAAAGGTAAAATAATAATAAAGTATAAGAACACGACATCATATCAGACTATACAGTCATATCGAGACGTCGCACCTGTTCTATTTGCAATAGTACCTGGTTTTTTAATTCATAAAACTATTACCCTGATGTGCAGTTGTCTTTTCCTAAGTATGTATGTATCACAGGCAGGGTAATGGAAACTAAACGCATAATTAAATACTAAAACGGGTCTAAATTCGCGTATGGTTGAGATTAAATTATTACATTATCAATAATTATAAAATGCTAAAACTAGAGTTCGTGTCTCCTCTTGAACAGATGACGATCAAGTCAAAATGATTGAGGAAGGAATGGCCGACATCTCAAATAAGTTGTGTATCAAATTCAGACCAAGAAAGAAGGAAGATAAACATGCGGTCATCATACAAGTAAGTCTATAGCTCTTGATTTAATTGTCCTATTGGTACCTATTGTCCATGACGCTCGCTTCCAACTTTTTCCGACGGTTCTAGGTTCGAATTGTTTGGGCAATTGTTTAAAATAAGTTTTAAAATATAGATGTTTGTTTAATGATCTTGGTCTGGTTGTGAAATTGTGTATGTCATAAATTTATTTCCAAGGCAATCATCTAATTGCACGGGTAGTACGCAGTTGGGTTTTTTTAAGATCTTTGTTACTTGGGAAAAGGTCTGTAGTTTAGTAGATTGATTTACATTTTTAATATTTGCTTAGTGATTTAAAAATCACCGATTACAAGGTATAATTCGCGGATAATGTGTTTACGTGTTAAGATATTTAAGATAATTTAATTAATAAGTAAAGTGTGCAATGACCAGCGAAAACATAAATACTACTAAATTTAGAACTCGAAAAAACGGGTTCTTTGAATGCCAAAAAAAAGAAAGTGATACAACAACATTTTTTAAAATTTATTTTATATTTTAAATTTCGGGTTGCATTATTTGAATTCATACATCGTGAGACCTTAAAGTAATTTACTTTGTACATATAATTATTCATTTCAGTGATAATCTGATAATTGAACACTGGCTACTATTTTATTTTTCAATTAATCTTGCTACTACTTAAATCATTCAACTTCTTAATAGGGCTTTGCAACAAAATTCGTTGCCGCCATTTTTAGGGTTCCGTACCTCAAAAGGAAAAAACGGAACCCTTATAGGATCACTTTGTTGTCCGTCTGTCCGTCCGTCCGTCCGTCTGTCAAGACCCTTTTTCTCAGGAACGCGTGGAGGTATGAAGCTGAAATTTATATCAATTACTCAGGTCTACTGTCCCTTGAAGCTGTGAAAAAATCAAACTTCTAAGCCAACGCAATCAAAAGATACAGCCGTTTATGCCGCAAATTTCCGCAAATTTTCGACACTCGCAAAGGAATCAAAACCTACAGGGTACTTCCCGTGAACACAGAATCTTGAAATTTGGTACGAAGCAACGTCTTATAGCACAGATAAAGGAAAAATTGCGAAAACCATAAATTTTTAATTACATCATATCATAAAAATATTTTTAATATTTTTAAACTTACTACCCCTTTCCTCATGAACGCGTTGAGGTATTAAATTGAAATTCATATCAAATACTCAGGTCTACAATACCTTTAAGCTAGGTTTGTACGGAACCCTCGGTGCGCGAGTCCGACTCGCACTTGGCCGGTTTTTTTTTTTATTTCTTGATAGCTAATTCTCTTTATCTTAAAATATACCTAACGTTCTGTTAAGTTGTGGTTTAATGGGAATAAACAACACGACATTGCGATCTCTCATACTTAGGATAGTCTCGGTCCTTTACCAAGCGAAAAAACCCCAAGACACGTTAACTGCATTCCCCAAGTGTTCCGGCGGAGGCTGCTTTTCAAGCGTGGGCTTCAATAATCCTGAAGACGACGAAGATGGTGAAGTGCACCAGGTCCTCAACCTAGCTAAGGGGTGCTTTAAACACGGTACTGTGGTTCATGAAATGCCACATGCAAAATACTTATGACAGGGATGACTTCGTAAAGATTATTTGGGAAAATATCAGGCCAGGTAAGAGTATATTGTTTGTTTAATTCTCTGCTCTACCTATAGATGTAAAGATTAATGTGTATATGGGGTGACTTTAAATTAGTTAGCGAAACTTAAGGTGCTAAATCTACCCATTAAACTGAACAACTTGACCTAAGGAAACGGTATGAAATTCTCAAAAAAAAAATCGACTTGCCATACAAAGGCTAAATCAGCTAATCGCACAAGAGGCTAAATTTGAAGAGGCTACATTTTTTTCGTAGCCTCTTCAAATTTAGTGTAATTTGAACATAAATGATGTAATTATGTATTAACCCGTATTATACTGGTAGTTTATGTACGCGTCGCATTTTATGTTGTAAATATACAAACATACATGTACTATGCACTTCTCAGATATCCCTCTGACTCCCAAAGAAGGATCACTGCTCTCTCTAACGAGAGACGGCAACAAAGAACCAACCGGCGTGCGCGCATCTCACTCCACTGAGACTGTCTTGGACGCCCCTGATTCACCGCCCCCTAAGCCAGCTAAACAAAACAGGTCAGTTATTATTTTCTATGATGATTTATTTTAATTTTATTTAATATAATTTTATTTTGCTATGTAACATAGATTCATTTGTCACAAATAGGTAAGTCGATTTACCTTAAGACAAGCCTTGCTAGCTTGCTTTAATACTACTATTCAAAGAATACCTTATCATTATCATCTTCAAATACACTAAACTAAATAAACACAAAACTAAAATAGACTCACGAATAATTTATATACCACAGATGTGACAGACTGGTTTTATTACGTCTTTATGATAATAAAATTAGTACTTTATTTTTAATAAGGCAATTTAAATAGTGAGTGAAAGTGTTTATGTGTTTGTTACAGGAAAATGGAGTTAGCCCCACCTTTGCCACCGAAGCGCAAGTCGCCGAACGAGAACTCCCTTCTAGCGCTGTGTATTGACCAGTTCGTTGCACTTTAGAAAGTCTAGACCCTTTCTAGTACATTTCTAGTACATCATCTTTTGTACTGAATGCTAACCAGGAGAAATTTTATTCGCTTTAAGAGTTTAAGTTGAATAATGAGTTAATGAGCCCTTTTGCTTTGATGACATGTTCACTCTACATACTGACTCATGAAAATCAAATATTATGTCAAACCTAGATACAAAATTTTTTGGATTTGTGATAGGATGGGTTCTCCAACAAAAGTGTTTTACCGAGTGTATTATCATTTATGTTTAATTGTTTACCGACCCACAGTAGGTTTTCACATTATAATGCGTCGCCGCCGCAATGTGTTGTTTGTCATTATTGTTGTTCTTTAAGAAATAGAAATGTCTTTATTTGCACTGATAATGGTTATTACAATGATATAAATTATTAACGATATTTTAATCAATATCAGTGTCACTATGAGACGTAAATTAAACTTTATTTAGTACCTTTCATAGGAAACTGAAAGACGATTTTATAAGCATTCATGTATTTATGCTTTATTCCTTAATCACATTTTTTTTTATGAGAGCATAAACACACTCTCGTTTCTAACTATATGCATGTGGTAAGCAGTATATTATGTATCGATTCTTATTTTCCAGATTATCCCTGCAATCACACAGCAGCGACTCGCTGGATTCAATGCTGAATGTCTTGAATGATGAAGAGCGTAACTCGCACGAGACCAATAACCATCACAATGTGTTCGCCACGCCTCCTAATTACGACTTAGTAGGTGAGTTATACTTGGGTTTAATCTGTTGTGATCGGTTCGCCTAAACTTCTAAAGCATAACTGAGCTGTTAATTGAAAAATAATATTAAGTACATGGTTCCAATCTTCCAATTCGAGTGAGCATTGTGCATGAGATAAATTGGCCATCATATTACTGCAATAGCAGGATGATGTAACTGTGTATTAACCTGTATTATACTGGTAGTTTATGTACGCGTCGCATTTTGTGTTGTAAATATATACACATACATGTACTATGCACTTCTCAGATATCCCTCTGACTCCCAAAGAACGATCACTGCTCTCCCTAACGAGAGACGGCAACAAAGAACCAACCGGCGTGCGCGCATCTCACGCCCCTGATTCACCGCCCCCTAAACCAGCTAGATCAAACAGGTCAATTATTATTTTCTATGATTATTTCTTTTTATGTTATTTTTTATAAATTTATTTGGCTATGTAACATATACATTTGTCACAAATTACCTTGAGTCGAACCTTGCTAAATTGCTTTAATACTACTATTCAAATAATACCTTACCATTATCACCTTCAAATACACTAAACTAAATAAACACAGAACTAAATAGACTCATGAACAATTTATACAGGGTGCAAATTTGCAAGCTTGCCATATTCACCGACGTGATAATAAGTCATGTTTCCTACTTTATTCGATAACTTCCAAAACGGAATACTTTATGAAAATCTAAAATTAAACAAAACTTTTTTTTTAAGTGTGGCCCGGAACAAATTACATAAATGTTTTTCTTGTCCATATTAATTTTACGAGCAATAGAAATTTACCTAATGTTAATTTCAGAGTTATACGGGATTCCTACTAAGAAATAAAGAATTTTTGTCAAAGTAAAAAGCCTAAATCACATTATTTACAACATTTACACGTTTATTTCACAGTATTTTTATTTTATTTACTCAGTACTTACAGTATTCTAAGTTCTAGTTCGCAGTTACGGTCATAGTCATCTTAGAGTGCCCATCATTTCGCACTAAACACAATCTAGCAGAGACGCAAATTCTTCTTTTAACAACACAAAACGAATACGTGTTCTGGCATTGTTTGGAACGCAGACACAGTTTAGGAGTCAATGCCTCCAGTCTTCATCAAGCTGGTCTAAGTTGGTGACTATGATATGTCCTCAGTTCTGATGACTTTCCTTACGATCCATTGTGTTATTCTTGGTAATTTTACGTATTGCCCCGTGGCGTGAGCGCGACCAGTAAAAATACCCGTTCAACTCAACTTATAACTATTAATTTATGAAAAATTTCGTAAAAAACAAACAACCATTTCTGCCAAAACTTGTGCCAATGTCAAGTTTTTTACTTTTTCTTATTTGATAGCAAATAGTTTGTGTAAGTTAAATTGATAAGTTGACAAACCGTACAAACCGTGATCAATTTAACTAATAGGGATGTGCATGAGTTTCGATAATGTATCTATAAATTAGTGCTGTGTGCATTAATTGTCGATGAAAATAAATAAAACAAAAAAAAAAAAAATTTTTCAATTTTGTTTTATAAATGATTTAAATTCTTTAAAAGCAGTACAGTGACCTCAGTGAATATGGCAAGCTTGCAGATTTACAGTTTGTATACCACAGATGTGAAAGACTGGTTTTATTACGACTTTATGATAATAAAATTAGTAATTTATTTTTAACTAGCATTCCGCTCGGGACTTCGTTCCCGTGGGAATTCGGGAAAATTATGTAGCCTATGTTACTCAGGGATATTGTAGCATCCTAACGGTGGAAGAATTTTTGAAATCGGTCCAGTAGTTTTTAAGTTCATTCGTTACATACATACAAAAATACAAATCTTTCCTCTTTATAATATTAGTATAGATAAGGCAAGTAAAATAGTGAAAGTGTTTATGTGTTCGTTTCAGGAAAATGGAGTTAGCCCCACCTTTGCCACCGAAGCGCAAGTCGCCGAACGACAACTCCCTTCTAGCGCTGTCTATTGACCGGTTCGTTGCACTTTAGAAAGTCTAGACCCTATCTAGTACATCATCTTTTGTACTGAATGAATTACCTAATGCTAACAAGGAGAAATTTTATTCGCTTTAAGAGTTAAAGTTGAATAACGAGTTAATGAGCCCTTTTGCTTTGATGACATGTTCACTCTACACACTGACGCATGAAAATCAAATATTATGTCAAACCTAGATACATTTTTTTGTGGATTTGTGATAGGATCGGTTCTCCAACAAAAGTGTTTTACCGAGTGTATTATAATATATGTTTAATTGTTTACCGACCGACAGTCGGTTTTCACGTTATGATGCGTCGCCGCCGCAATGCGTTGTTTGTCATTATTGTTTTTTTTTGATATTTTAATCAATATCAGTGTCATTGTGAGACGTTAATTAAACTTTATTTAATAGGAAACTGAAAGATGATTTTTACAAGGATTCATGTATTTATGCTTTTAGGCACCTTCAATCACACAGCAGCAGCTCGTTGGATTCAATGCTGAATGTCTCCAATGATGAAGAGCGTAACTCGCACGAGACCAATAACTATCACAATGTGTTCGCCACGCCTCCTAATTACGACTTAGTAGGTGAGTTATACTTGGGTTTAATCTGTTGTGATCGGTTCGCATAAACTTCTGAAGCATAACTGAGCTGTTAATTGAAAAATAATATTAAGTACATGGTTCTAATTCGAGTGAGCATTGTGCACGAGTTAAATTGGCCATCATATTACTGCAATGGCAGTTTTACTTACGATTCCAGGGCCCTGTTTAATAAAACTTACAATTGTAAAATACAATTACAATTCGATTTACATTGTTAAGTGACAACCCTCATAACTAATACTATATTATTTTAACTCATAATGACTACGCAATGTATACCGAATTGTATTTTACAATTTGTAAGTTTTATTAAACACATTATAAAGAGGAAAGATTTGATTATTTGTTTGAATAGGCTCCGAATACATTATCCCCGATGAACATAGGCTAGTTTATTTTCCCGAATTCCCACGGGAACGAAGTCCCGGGCGGAAAGCTAGTACTTTATAATTTCAAACGTTATAGCAGGTGCTTACCTTGTCATACTTGACTTAAAACCAGGCTTAGCTCTGCATTAAAATGTATTTTTTTCGTAGGCAGTTTATTTTTTCTGTTTTAATTTTTTTGTAGGTTATTTTTTTTGTCTTATGTTATGTTAGATGATTTGTAATTTTAAAACAATGGGCAGGAATAAAAAAACAGACATTAGCCACGTTCACCTGTCCCAGAATCTCATTCCCTAACAATAGATTTGCAAGAATCTTCTAAAAGGCCCTGTATTAAGCACGCACATAAGTACATCAATCTACAAACCGCACATCAAACTCTCCACTTCGCAAACCGCTAACGGATGTTTTCTTGACCGTCAGAAAGCAGGCTCTCAATATAGTTAACCTACAGTACAGATCGAATTAGGCCTGGCGAAACACAGATTACTTGAGAGACAAGTCCACCTTAGAGCAAATACCTATTTGATCCGATAAACTGACGAACGTCTTTCTCTTGTTCATTATCATAATATAAATTGAGTTTGATGTTATTTGCTTTTGATAGCAAGCTATATTTGTGTTGGAGTGCGATAAAGTATATTGTATTGTATTGTATTGTGTTGTGTTGTGTGTTTTGAAGTGCAATAAAGTTTATTGTATTGTATTGTACACTTTATTGCACTTCAACACAAATACGGTACAGTTACATTTTAATACAAAACAGATACTTGAAAGACAAGTCCACCTTAGATAGAGCAAATACCTTTTAGATCCGATAAAATTACGAACTTATTTCTCTTGTTCATAATCTTGCTTTTGATATGATTTTGATATTGATATTTGCTTTTGATAGCAATGGGGATTAGCCATAGAACAGAAGGGAACCTTAGGATTGAAGTGAAACAACCCATCAGTTCGAGGGAACGTAGCCTAAGAACTTAAATTACTCTTTTGATGTGTAAAAGTTCCGTCTTAGATAGCTTAGATAAAGTGTTTTAGACGTTTCGATCGTAAGTCGTAAGCGGCGTTGTGGGGTCGTTACAGTTTCACTTCATTACTTTCGGTGCACATGAATAGAATAGAATCATTTATTCTTGCAAATGTGGTTACAATTGATTGATCTTATAGTAATAAACATCGTCCAACACCTTTTACCATTGAGGAATGGTGTACGAAAACGTTGCTCAATATTTCATAAAATTAATAAAAAGAATAAAAATCAATAAAATTAAAATAAAATGTCATAAAATTCAAAATGTCAATAAATTAAAAATGTTTTATAAAATCATACTTAATGTCAATTATTTTTGTCAGTTAAATCTTATCAATTACAATATAATATTATTCTAATTTTTAGTGTTTAATTGTAACTATTCGGTAACACTATAGAAATTATAATTTTGAAGCCACTTAAACAATTTTCTCTTGAATTCCTTGATTGTACATTTTTTAAAACAGTTTGGCAGTTTATTAAATATTCTGACACACATGCACAAAGTACTACGGTAATATTTTTCAGTTATTGGATTTTCGTCATAACGTAAGCTGTCTGGGTCTCTACGATTACGTGGGTTAACGTCAATAGCACGTTTAAACAAATTGCTATGTTGTTTTACAAATACGCACACTTCAAATATATACATTGCGGGTAGTGGTAACAAACCAAGCTCTTTAGATAAAGGTTTACATGAATCTCTTGGAGATTTCCCAGTAATAACTCTTATGCATTTTTTTGAGCAATAAAAGCCCTTTTAACGTTAGTACCGTTTCCCCAAAGAATAAGGCCGTGACGGAGAATTGACGCAACATATGCATGATATACTGATAAAACAGTATTTCTATTTGTTATATTTCTCAGCCTTTTTAGAACAGTAACGTATCTGTTTAACCTATCACTGACAGTTTTTATTTGACATTCCCAGTTTAAGCATTTCTCTATATTTACACCCAATAACTTTGCTCCAGTTAATTCATTTATATCTGTATCTTTGTATGTTATATCTAACTTTCTAACATTATTATTAAAGTTTATGTAACTGGTCTTTGAAATATTTATTTGTAGGTTATTTTTATATAGCCATTTAGTTACTTGTTCTATCGTATTACATATGTCATGTTCATGATCTTTTATTGAAGATTTATTTATTTTAAATTGAGATGTCACTACTATAGATATATCGTCAGCGAATAAAATACTTTTATGTTTTGTCGACTCTGGTATGACATTTATGTACAAAAAAAAAACGGACCCAAGACACTTCCTTGAGGAACTCCACACCTATTACATCTGTATTCTGAGGCGTATGATACAAATTCATTTTTCTTATTTAACTTTCACAATGCTACACATTGTTTTCTGTCGCTCAAGTACGATGAAATCCAGTCCAAAGGTAGTCATCTTATACCTAGCCTCTAATTTCTTTAATAATAGGTCATGTGCGACAAAATCAAAAGCCTTGGTCAGGTCGAATAACAATACAGTAGGAAGTTGTTTTTTATTTAAGCTGCTTATGGTGTTCTTTAATAAAGAAAATATCGCAAGCGTAGTTGACTTTTTTTTCTGAAAGCCAAATTACACTGACCGGATTATGTTGAATTTGTCACAATAACTAATAAGACGCTTGAACATGCATTTTTCAAATATCTTGGCTAAAATTGGAACCAACGTTATTGGCCGATAATTTGTTCTATCATATTTGTCTCCTTTATTTTTATAGAGCGGAATTACATCCGCCATTTTTAAGATTTAATGCAGGTCTTCAGACTAATAATCCTCTTCTAGCAATCCATCTTGTGATGCCTTCTGGCTAAGATTGAAGTCATTATTTTATGATCTTTTAATTATGATTTACGAAAACAAGGTCGTTTATTCCCAAAATGTCTAAAACATACATAATCAAACATCTCGCCCGCACGCGCGTTCTGTGACTTAGGCAGTTATCATGTTCCGTCTCTTTCACATTACCTAAAGAAACCCTTGGTATAGTACCTATCTTTATTTTTAATCCTTGATAAAAAGAGGGGAATTATAAGTTTAACTTATGTATCTGTGTGCCTGTATATATCTATGTATCTGTCTATGGCATCGTAGATCCTACACGAATGGACCTATTTCGATGCGTTTTTTGTTTGAAAGCTGACGTGATCGAGATGGTTCTTAGCTATATTTGATTAAAATTGGTTCAGCTGTATAACCGATTAATGTCGGGGGTGATATAAAAATTGTAGAGTTGAATGAATGAATGAATTAATGAATCGTTTATTTCTGCACACACAAAGCTTACATTATCATATTAAATCAAATTTCAGATTTAAAAATTAAAATTATTAATAATAAGAAAAAAAAACAGGCATTAAATAAATAAAAAAATAATAAGTTATAATGATATCAAATGTCAGTTCCAGGTATATACAGTTGCAACACGCGCGCGTCGCTTGTAGACTCGCACGATGCGCATCTACACGCGCACCAGAATGCCAACCACAATCGGTATATCAACCAGTATGTACGCTGAGTTTTAATTTTATTTCGCGCTTTTTTGCTGTCTCGTCGTGTGTGTGTTCCCTTAATCGGTATCTACCCAAGTAAAGATTCTTATCCACTGCTGATAAATTTCATATTATAGAATAGAGTTGGATACTAATTGGAGGAACCGATAGCTTATCATAGTGTCTCCGCCATAGTACAGTTAGTATTCAAAATACTTGGTTAGTAAAAATACAATGAAAATGTATCCTGTGCGCTAAAAATGACTGATCAAATCAGATTAAACAATATAATTTAGTTTTGTGAATTCAATACTACTAAAGTTTATCACACCTTTATCGACTAGTTTTGTTTAAGAACATATTGGTCTTATTTTTTACTCTAGAAATATGACAGCCATTGTAGAGTCGGTCCTCTGAAACCTATGTTTTTTTAATTGTTGCAATAGCCTGTCATGGGCAACAAAGTCAAAGGCTTTGCTTAAATCTAAAAATAATCCAGTTGTTTAACCTTTTCTCATTGAGATTACTGAGTACTGATCTAGTCAGGGAATATATAGCAAGAGCAATGGATTTATCTTTCTGAAAAGCATATTGTTCGTTTGCTATAATTTGGAACTTGTTACAGAAGGCAATCAGTCTTTTTTGCATGCATCTTTCAAATATTTTCAAAAGTATAGGTATTAATGTTATCGGTCGGTAGTTGTTAACATCTTCCGTATTTCCTTTTTTGAAAAGTGGCTTGACATCAGAAAGTTTCAATACTTCTGGGAAAGTTCCAGATGCAAAGGAAAAGTTTATTAAATAAGTAAGAATAGGAAGAATTTCATCAATGCAAGACTTCAAAACGGTTGTACTTAACTCATCCCATCCTTCTGAAGTTGTATTATTCAACAGCATTACTTCGGTTTTGACCTCTCTCTCTCCGTCATTTGGTACTAAAAACATTGTATTCGGTAAGCGAGTGTTTGTTATTGGTTTTATCTGATTGTGTTCAGGAGCAGTTGACTCGATAAAATGATGGAGTAGTTGACTCGATAAAGTATGAAAAATAGTAAGGGAATCTGTAATGTGTTCATTATTGACGATGATTGACTCTATGTTATTATTTGTACTAAAACCAGCTGAAGTTTCATATTTAATCACCGACCAAGCAGCTTATTATTTTTTTTACTTTGATGTATAAATTTAATATTTGAAAGCTTTTTTGACCTTATATATGTATTTTTTAATGTATGATTTTGTTTACTAATATTCATAATACTTAAAAACATAATTAGGGAATTGAAATATTGTTTAAAATTATTTACGAGTCTATTATTACAATTATTACAATATGTATAATTGGCTAAAATTAGAAATACCACATTCACCTTAGGATACTTTCACACTAAACCAAATTAAAAATTAAAACTGGAGCCTCAATACTTCCATGGTCGGCTGACATATCACTTGGATTGGCGTTTTCGCAACGTGGTTTATGTTTACAGTAGACTCGCAAGCATAACGTCAGACGAGAGCGAGACGCCGCCGGAGTTGCCGGTGAAAAAGCGGCGGAACATTCGCGCCGACGTTCAGCAACACTTCTCTACTGTCGAAATCAGGTGATTACCCCATTCGGCCTTAATGCCTGCCTTATCGCTTTTTTTGTTATTACTTTCTTGGTCCATGGGACATCCTGGCCACTGATATTGTCTAAGTTTAAACAGGTTGTTTGTATATACGTCAAGCTAAAATAGCATATACAAGAAATTGCCTTTTAATTTGCTAAGGCACTTCTAGTAGGTTACGGCCCCTATAATGCTTTAACACTGCTATAATAGTAAGAATTTGTGCTATGGAGAGTGCAAAGAAACCTTTACGGGCAACGAGAACCGTGCCGGCAACGCGAGAATTCCACAATGTCATCAGGAGCGTCTCAGTCCGGAACCTCTATAACGAAACTCTCACTCGAACTGTATTTGTGACATTTACCTGGTTATTTTTTATGGAATTACTGTTATTATTTATATCGGAAACTTTAATATCCGTGCCTTTGATGTATGTGTCTTCGTTTTATTAAACATTTTTGCCTCACATCATACTATAAACGCCAATTCCATAGTAAATAACCAAAAACCGTGAAAAAAACTGTTTTTATTTACATTGACTTTAAAATTTTATTGCTTGAGTTTGGCTCATATCTGGCCAGTTTTAAATTTTTTAAATAATGTAAGGTATGTTTTCAATGTGTACTAATTTTGAAGGATATACATTGTATGGCTTTTGAAATAGATCAGTAACAATTATTTTTTTTCAAAAATACGATATTTTGGACGTTTGTCGTATTTTTCATATTTTAATTTTATTTATTATATTTTACGATAGCTACTATCAAAATACGTATTTCCTGAAAATTTTGACAAGCTGTCTATAATAGTTTGAAAGATGAACACCAAATGTAAATATCAATAAAATGGACGCCCTATAATTCTTTCCCATGGGAACTCCGTATCACCTCATTTAGGTAAGTTTCCAAAATATCTGAAGATCATTTATTCAAAATTTTAAACTTACAGCTTCAATAGTTTTGATTTTGCGTGGAAATCTTTAAAAATCGGATTTTTTTACCCACTGAAAAACATTTAAAAAAAACACAAATTATCAAAATTAATTAAAAAGCAAATAAACGCTTCGGTATCATAAAAAGGACCAGATCATAAAATTATTATATCTATACATATAATAAAACTGTAGAGGTCGAATTTCTGTACATAGAAAAAAAATGCTAAAAACCGAGTCAGGGGGATATAAGAAGAGAAATAAAACAAATCCCGATTTTTTTAGATTTTTTTGTTTCTCTGTTTGTCTGTTTGTCTGTTTGCACGGGCTAATCTCCGTAACTGTTGGACCGATTTAAATGAAATTTTGCATAGGGGTACCTTATATCCCCGGTTAACATTTAGGCTACATAAAATCTCGAAATTTAGCCAGTAAATATAAAACCAACAACAAAAACCCCTGAAAAAATTCAAAGCTAGGTGTTTTTCAGAACATTTTACTCATACCATAGAGATCAACGTATTTTTGACATATACATGGGCTAAAAGCAAGGACATGTTGTTTTTTAAATTTATCTCTTTCGAGAAAGGCAAAGGAATCTGCATCCATACAGCCAGGTCTTCAATATTATGTATTTCTTAGCTATGTCTTCAATTAATATTTCTTTACTTCTCTCATTCTCCGTAAGCCGATAGTGTTTTGTTTACGAAGAACTATGGCGGCGAGAAGCACTGCCGCTGGATCGGAGTAGATACACTGTATCACTTGAATTACTTTTTAACCGACTTCCAAAAAGGAGGAGGTTTTATGTTCGACTGTATACAGGGTGGAATTTTGTAATGCCACCTGAAGGGAAAGTACTCTTAATACTGTAGATAGAAAATTGTACTTAAAGAAAACATTCCTTTATTTTTGAAAAGAAAGAAAACTGCATTCAAGAATTTTTGAAAATTCGCTTGCCCCAACCGGGAATCGAACCGACTAAAATCTGTAAGAATACCCTGTACTTTTATTGCGTCGATCGTTAGGGTCAATCATAAGGATGAAATCTTTCTAACAAACTTGATAAATTAAATGAAAGGAAGACTACGAAATCTTAAACCATTGTATAACTTTATTTTATGTATGTTCACCGATTTTTCCGCCATTTGGACCGATTTTCAAAATTCTTTTTTTTGTTCGAAAGAGTATACTCCAGAAGTAGTCTTATTGTCACCAAGTCAGGATCTGATGGAATCCCATCGAAATCAAGGGCAACCCTTGAATGGAATAGGCACTTACAATGTTTCTCAAGTTCTTTCTATTATTTACGCCAAACATAGAAAAATATACACATCAACACTGTCTAGGGATATTGCATGATTTTTCATACAAAAGAGGTCTGTTTGAGAAGCTATAATACCATACTCGAGATACACGGAGTGATATAATTTTCAGATGAGCAAGTGCTAAACATGAATTTTCAATTTTTATCAATGAATTTAATTTTTCTTGAAATTTGTGAAAACGTGACTAAAATGAAAAAAAAAATTGCGCTAATTCCACCATTTTCATACAAAAAGCAGAAAAAAGTGCATTTTTGTTTTCGTTTACGTCACGTTTAAAAAAAAACAATTTAAACAAAATTCATTGACGAGAATTGAAAATTCAGGTTTAACACTTGCTCATCTTAAAATTATATCCCTCCATGTGGCTCGAGTATGCTTTTATAGCTTCTCAAACACACCTTTTTGTATGAAAAATTAAGCAATATCCCTAGACAATGTTGATATTTAACTTATTTTTTTTATGTCTATGAGTACGTAGCATTTGATAAAAGGACCGGATTGAGATTTATGAGATATTTTGTATAAAAGATCCTTTCTTAATTTTTTGTCGGAAGTTTGGTTGAGTAGTAGAGTTACACAGCCTGTGAATCGACGGTTTCTGGGTTCGATTTCCGGTTTGGGCAAACAAACCATACGAGAGAAACTTTAGTGCAAAAAGTTACAGTGTGAAGTGCTAATTAATTGATTTTATGATAGATAGATAGATAGATAGATAGATTGACACTTTATTCAATTGACATAAAACAGCACAACACAGTAATAGACAAATAACAAACATACAAGTAAACATGAATCAGCAAGCAAACAATGAAGTAAACAGAGTAAGAAACAGAAACAAATAATTTTATAAAACTATTTTACACCGTGTTATCTGTATCATGCCAATCAAATTGGCGCTGACTCAACATATTGCTGCAGTACCAGACTGCAGCGCTGGTATTCTGTCATGATGCTACTTATTGAGTTTTCTTTGTAGGTAATAATAATCTTTTTCTAACTTCATAAATTCACCTTTAAAAAAGTACTTTATAAAGAAAATCTGAGGGTGCTGCTCTATAATTAGATAGATGTTATTTTTAAGAGCTATCGTCGAATATAAGTGAGTCTGAAGAAATTAAAATTATTGTAACTGACCCACAAAATCCAAAAATAAAACAAAAACTTCTGTGGTGAACTGGCACTGAACAAAAAATTTAGAATGTGCCAGCTGCCAACCAAATACATTGCATTTTTGGTACAGAGGCCAGCGCATCAGGTTACTCCATTTTCAATGCAAAACCGCTCTTATCACAACAGCACAGAGTGCACGCGTGTGGTAACCTGAGTTGGGGCCGTCCGTGCATTGCAAAATTTAGACAACGTATGTACTCATAAACAATATGCCATTTTTTAAAATGACATGTAAAGTTATGTGACTTATGTTACCCCAACGAGGATTATAGGCGTATAATATCTAAAATATCGAAACTTTTGTCAGCTTCCCCATTAATAGTTTGGCTATTCTGCACTTTTTTAACGAACCAAAACTAAATACTTAATACAGTGTTAATAAGAACTAAGTTGATTAAGTATTTAGTCTTCAAATCTTAATTCAATCTTTCAATCTTCAGGATATCACTTTTTGAAAACAATAAAACGGCTTATTTTTATTTTTAAGCAAAGGAATCTATGGCCGTACAGCCGGTGTTTTCAATGCATTTCTAATTTTTAAAGGCGGGAAACTCAATAGAATCTAACAATTGACATTTGTTTTGTTAAAACCACTATGAATTTGGTCTATATAGGTTTGATCTATGGCTTTGATGTTCTGACATGAAATAAGGGCTATTTATTGATTTTTTTATTTTAGTTTACATCAAGCGTAGCATTTCGTATATAAGCCATGGATAAATATTATAATATTACTATTCTAATAAGTTTCTTAGCTTGGATCAAGCACTGACACCTTTGCTTATTTCTACAAATGTCCATTGAAGGGAAAAGCTTAGTCATTTCTATCTTAAATTTATTTTTTTATTGAATCATTTTTACACAATTATCGCAAAGCACAATAAAAGCAGCGTGCTAGCTGAAATCTCAAATGCACGGGGGTTGTCTTAGATACTGACATAGGTGACCTGTTTCAGAAACTTCTATTCCACTGAAAATCAAAAATAAGTCCGTAATTAGCACTAAGGAATTCGTGTGCCATTTATTGTACTTACCTAAGTAATAGGTCTTTCAACATACAATTTTCGTAAATTTTTTACTCCACATATTTTTATTTTATCAAAATTGATTTTTTATAAGTACAAAATCCTTACGTTTTTCACAGAAACGCGAAATACAATATTAATTAACCACTTTTTGTGGAATTGTTAAGACAACAAGATGTTTTAGAGGCACCACTGACTTATATTAAGTGTTGATTGTCTATCTCTCAGTATCAAAAAATCAAAAACGACTGCTACTTAAGTATAGATCAGAGTCTGAGTCGCGTTCTATAATACGGACCTTAATCTATCAAAAGCAGTAACAATGGTATTGAAAATATAAGCGATAGAGGAAACAACTATGTTTGACCTTTGTTTTCAGATCCAAAGTAATGTATTAAGTATCAACCTTATATGACATAGTTAGCCAAGTTTTCAAATAAAAAATATTTTTAGAAATTGCTTTTCCTTATATGAACGAAATAGTTGCTATTCGTTCATATAACGAAAATATGAACGAAATAGTTGCTTCAATAAAAAACGGAAATTCATGTATCTGTAGTTGTGTCAAAGTACAAACTCGGTCTATAAAAATACATACAACACGCAGACGAAGTTGCGGGCATCAGCTAGTGATTCAAATAAAAAAAGTTTCCTTCTCTCAAATAATCCGTCCGCCGCGTCGGGTTCTACATTTTTTTGCGTCATAATTCTATATGAAAACCCCTACTTAAGTTATGTTTTTATAAATTAACATTAAACAGGCTATATTTGGGTATTTTTTTTAACACTTATATTTCTCTTAAATAAAAAAATATAGGCTGCGAAAGGTTTTTCTTTGTGATTACAATTTTATATTTTTGCGATTATTTAAAAAAACATTGCACATATGTGTAAAATAAGTACCAGAAATGAATTCCTCGTTATTGATTTATACGAAAACCATACCAAACTCAACCTGGTAGCTACAAATGAGTGGTAATATTTTTTGAAGTTACGCCGGGCGGAGCACCTCTTTGACCCTCCCCCTCCCGGTTCAGAGGGGATATTTTAGAGGGCTACCGATATTTATCGGCTTATTTTAACCTAAGGAACAATCATACCCAGTGGTTTGCTTTAATCCAGTAGAAAAAAGTGAATCCGCTTAATGACTCTACTATAATAAGTTTTGGCAATCAGTATTGATCATAATAAGTTCGGAGGAATATAAGTTTGGAACAACTGAGTGGTTTCATTTCTGAGATATCCTATAATACATACATACATACAGGTCAAACTGAGAACCTCTTTTTTTTGAAGTCGGTTAAAAATAGCAAATACAAGAAATTGCCTTTTAATTTGCTAAAGCACTTCTAGTATTTTTTTAAATAATATTAGTATATACTAAAAACTCGCTTGTTAAAACCTGTGCTGTATATAAAATGAATTAATGAAATCACAATGCCAAGTAATTAATGATTACTTACAATATCCTAAAAAGTATTCTTTAAAAGCGTGTTTAATTCACAAAAAAACTTAGGTCAAAATTATCATCATCATGATCAGGGGCAGGGGCCAAAATATGAAAAAATAAAAGATCGCATCCCCATACACAGCTTGTACGATTCTTATGCCGTCTCTTCTACATTAACTGATGTTTTTTAACAGGTGTTTGTGTCTTGTTTTTGTTTGTGCCCAAAGGAACACCGGACGCATTTAGTGTCACCCTGTAAGCTTGAGCGCTTTATTCACTGTCCATCTTCCTTGACGATCCGAGACTGATAGAGCTAAACTATGATGAGAGATATTATCTTTTCTTAGTATAACTCCGTCATAATTCAATTCCTTCCATGCTGGATTGTAAGTAAAAGAAAAACTTAAAATGTGCCAGCTATCTACTTTTCCCAGATATACAGTAAAAATCTGTAAGTCGGATGCGAGGGTTTTTCTATATAATGGGATTCATGGGCGAAAGGCTGACCACCTCTCACTATTATATCCTCACAATATGTGTAAAACGTGGCATCTAGTGTTTCTAGAATCAGTGATGCTCTGCCTACTCAGTTGGGGATTATAGGCGTAAGCGTGAGTTTGTATAATTCAATAGACCGGCATGACAGACAGTGAATAAGGCCCTTTAGTGGTATTTGTATTGTACTGTAGTTGCTTTTGTTGTTGTGGTAAGCCCCTTCTAAGCGGGATATCGTTTCCAGACAAAGCCCGGTGTGCTCGCTGCACGGCGAGGCGCGGCCGCACACGCTGGCCGACCACCACCCCCCGCTACCGCTCAAGAAGAAACACAGTCAGTATCACTATAGCACCACACATCTCTACACGACTACTCGTATTAGTACAAGAAATGTGATGAATTTTCATTTTAATAAGTTAGCGAACATGAAGAATTACAGAATCGGCCCACTACACTGAACAATAGTGAACAACTTTCCCCTAAGCAATTTAGACGTTTTCCGCCCGGGAGTTTTTGAAATCGGTCCAGTAGTTTTTGAGTTTATTCGTTACAAACATACTAATCTTTTATCTTTATAATATTAGTGTAGATTAGTCTTGTTATGAAAAGTCGAAAAACTATTTAGAGAATTTCATATGGGTTCCTTGGGGAAGTTGCTTCTTTAGTAAGAATCGAATCACCTCCTAACGTTTCGCTAACTAATTTAAGCTCATTTCTGGGAGCAAAAGAGCTCATTTCTGCTCCCACTTATAGAGGAACGCCAGAAAATCATTGGCGGGCGTAAAAGAGATTTTAATTTAGAACATGTGTCATTCATAGAAACCGAACGCAAATTGTATGAATACTGGCTGGTACGTGTTGGCTGCACGGCGGCGGCCCCCGCGCTAATTGAAAAAAAAACGCGCGAATGAAGTCTATGTTCTTGTAATTTATTTTTTCATAGAAAGCGGATGAAAAGTAGAGAATATGACTCAAGAGCAAATTATTTTTACCTCGGGCGATGTACTTTGAATCCCTCGCTGCGCTCTGGATTCTAGTTAGAATCCTTCGCTTCGCTCGCGGTTCATAGTAGCGCCCTCGCCGTAAAAGTACTTCTTCGCTCCCTTGTCATACAATCTACTATCACGCCTTACTACGCTACTTATACAACACAAACTACATCTACACACTCAATAAATTAAAAGGACTTCCATGTGTAAACTATAATGAGAATACATTTTACTCTTTCGTTCTTCAAATGGAGATAGCGTTTTTGATGGATTTGATGGATCAGAAATTGAAGAGGCTAACCGCACACTGGCTTTTTCTCAAAAAATATCCACGATTCGTTATCAGTATCACTACAGAATCTAGTATAGATGTACAACACGAAATACGCTAATATACATCCAACAAATATTTATTCTTGATTCCAAAAAAACAGCTTTGAATGAGAAATTGGTGTTCTGTAATACTAATATTTAGTTAACTAGAAATAATTCAAGAATCTTAAAAAGTCACAATAAAAAAATACGGTTAAATGTAAATCATATGGTTGCAAACGCAATTGGGCTTTAAGGTTATGAGGGAATAACGGCATGTTTATTTGTTATGTCGGTGCGGCGCTGCAGTGTTCCAAAGCGTCTCATACAGTGGTGAGTGGATGCATGAAAACAAAGCACTGCTTAGTTCTGCGAACAAATCCGATGACATATTTTTGCCTTGTCACTAGTACGAGTATATTTCAGTCGATTAGGCTTTTAAGCTAGAAGAATAATCTGAAAAGCATTCCCCATTTTGATGTTGAACGGCATTTAATGTAACAGTTTGACATCGGGTTTGTTTAGACTAATTCGACCCTGCTGAACTTGATTTTTCCCGGTGGCAGACCAATCTCCCCCCCTTTTCATTAATAATTTGTCCCTCACCACGGTTTTCTCCATTTTGTACAAAAACTGTTAGATCTAGAAGAAAACTGTCAATGACAAAATTTACCACATGGTATAAATTTCATTTTTGTAGGTCTTATAGTTTTTGAGTAACATCTACCCAAATTTCGAAGTTTTAATTTTTTTTTAATACTCAAATTTCGAAGTTTTAATTTTTTTTAAATTTTTACTGTATTCTCGCCATTTTGTAGGAAAACCGCTGAATTTGGAACAAAGTGATGTATGTGTTATGAACTAAGTGATTAATGCGGGCATTATTAATAATGTCTAGCTCTATCGGACAAAATGATTCATTACTATCTAAACTTCATTATTTATCATATTCCCGGTCAGTACTATATATTGCTACGTGACAATTGAGCTATTTGATTATAAAGCTAAGTTTGATGCGGTATGCGGTGCAGGGAGGGAAGCGCCCTCGTTGCAATTTAAAAAAGTTTTTTTTTTCACGGCCGCCATCTTAAATCTAAAACGACATCCATGACAGATTTTTTGAAAAAATGCATGTCCGCCATTTTGGATTTCAAAATGGATGTCGTTTACGGAATCAGCACCCCCGAAAACCTATTAAACGACACCGATGACAGTTTTTTCAAAAATGTAAACGTCCGCCATCTTGGATATCAAAATGAAGGACATTTTCGGAATCAGCATCCCAACAACCTATTAAACGATACCTATGTCGGCATGCCCGAAAATTTCATACCCGCTTTCTTGGATTTTTTATTGGGGGAACCGCGACGCTCCGGGGTTTGCCCTTCTCTTCACGATTCCCCCAACTAAAATCCAAGTTGGCGGATATGAAACGAAAGGCAGTCGGCGGGTAAGACGCTTGGTGACGCTTCAGGCTTCGCCCTAAGCGGAGCTCGGCCTTCGGCCTCGCCCTATACGCAGCTTGCCTCAGCATACGACCTCACCCCATCTTTAGAATCTAAATTTGTATGGCGGCCATCTTGAATTGGAAGGGGACGCTCCGGTCTTGCTGTATCATGGGCGAAAGGCTGACCTGACCACCACTCACCATTACACAACATGTTCCATCTAATAATCCTCACCATTTGTGTCAAACGTGGCATTAAGTTGTTTTCTAGAACCACTGATGCTCTGCCTACCCCGTTAGGGATTATAGGCGTGATCGTATGTATGTATTTAGGTTTCTAAAGATAAGCAAGCAAATCTTTTACAGAGTGCTAGTCAACGATATACATACAGGGTTAACGGGAACTCGACTTATTCCTAGTAGGACGTGATAGGGCAGCCAAAATGCAACAAATTTAACCCACCTTATGTATGGCCAAAAGTTAATAGTTTTCGAGATTTTGTTAAATTAAGATTTTTTAAGAAAGTACCCAGATTTCATTTTAACCAAAATTTGAAAATAATTACTTATTGGATGGAATTACGTTTTACTTTTTTTTAAAGTTGATAGCTTAATAAAGCTAGGAAAGTCATTACCACCCACAATTCATTAACAGTTTTAAATCATGAGCCGAAAAGAAGATTCAAAATTTTTAAATTTTCTTTGTAACAGATTAAATACCGATGCCTAGGCCAAAACTATACTATGACACCGAGTGTACAAACACCTTAACTAACTTTCTCATTTAATAAGCTATCCAAAAAGATACAAATGTCAATACAAACTTATGGTCTACATCACAAAAATCACTTTTGATTTAGTGCAGGTAGAGTTCATCCCTTAAAGTTGATTCACTTTTTTCGCAGTTTTTAAAACTTTTTTGAGTTTCTTTCCGCCTTCAGTGCCCAATAGTGCAAATAATTGTGATTTGCGATACCATGACAGTCGAACCTTGATTCGTCCATCCACAGAATGTTTAAAAAAACTTGTCTTCAGCGTCGACATTTAACATAAAACGACAAAATTCCAACCTTCTAATGGGTCTCCCTCTTCCATTGAATGGACAGGTGCTGATGGTGATATGGATGTCGGCCCGATAAATGTACTAGAGACCAGACTTTCCATTCTGTCATTCCAAATTAACGCGCTACGATGTTAATCGAGGTGTTGGGGTCGTCAATAAATTTTATCGTTGACTAGCACCCTGTAAAAGATTTGCTTGCTTATCTTTAGAAACCTACCTCTACGAAATACGTATATAAAGTAGATAGTTGTTGTTCAATGTTCGCAAGTTCGGCGCTGTAAGTTGTCAAAAGTGAACGAAATGAAGATTGAATCGTGCATAGATCACTTTGCGGTTTCCTATAAATGGCGAAAATACAGTTAAAATTTAAAAAAAAAACTTTGAAGTTTGGGTAGATGTTACTCAAAAACTATAAGACCTATAAAAATAAAATTTATACCATACGGTAGGTAATTAAATGTAGATTAATTTTGTCATGACAGTTTTCTTCTAGATCTAACAGTTTTTTGTATAAAACGGAGAAAACCGTGGCGAGGGACAAATTTTCAATGAAAAGTGGGGGGAAGTGTGGAGAAATTGGTCTGCCACCGGGCAAAATCGAGCTCAGCAGGGTCAAATTAGTCTAAAAAATTAGTCAAACTGTTACATTCCATGCCGTTCAAAGTCGTAAAATTCAAAAATTCTTTTAGTCTATTTCTCCAAGTTGCAGACTGTTAGAGATCATTTGCCAAGCTTAACTGCTTCACTTTGTTTCACTCAAGGTACTGTTTGCAGCATTTCAAGCTTCCTTAGACAAATTTTTGTCAAAGACGATGACGTACACACATCAACACGGTCTAGGGATGTTGCACGATTTTTTATACAAAAGAGGTCTGTTTGAGAAGCTATAATAGCATACTCGAGAGGGCTATAATTTTCAGACGAGCAAGTGCTAAACCTGAATTTTCAATTCTAGTCAATAAATTTTGTTTTACTTGAAATTTGTGGAAAAGTGACGAAGTTCGCCCTGTGCTCGATTGTACTCAACAGTGAACCCATCAATACTAAAAAAAGCGTTATCATTACTTCCCTGGCGGTTCTCTTTCTTTGTGCTTGTGATATTAGATAATTCCGGCACAATTATCAAAGTCAAATCGATCTGAATATTGTCTTACTAGCCAGTAATAAAGGCTTACGCAACTTAAATACGTCTGCTAACAAAGCGGCATTCGTTCGCGCAGTAGTTTATTATCACCTAAGATGATGGATGCTGTTAGCGCTTTTTTATACGATCATATTTTGCCCTTGTTTTAGTTTTTAAATAAACTCTCAAAAGGCTACAATGGCGTCTTATCATTATTTTAGTGTTCGTAAGGGTATCAAATGTTTTATATTTCGACATTTGACTTTTATAATGTAACTAATACTTGTAAAAATTGTTCATTGTTGAGTTTTTATGGTTTTTGGAAATATTGTTTTTGCAATGATTCGTTTGTATGTGCAGTTATGGCGTATATGGAGATGTTCGGGAACTGCAGTCATCCCCCGAACAACGCGGCTGCTCCTCCAGATATGTTCAGACACTCCATACACACTTATAATCTAGCCAGGTGCGTGTATACTGTATAAACTTCGATATTTGCTGTGTCATCACTTATAGAAATAGCTGATGTATGAAAGGATTTATCGCATTATTTCGTCGACCACTTATAAGGCCAGGGACTTATTTGTCCTTTTACTATTGTTAGTTTTGTTTTGTATAATATTTACGATGTCGCTTCACTAATATGGTCCATAATAAGTTACAAGAAAATAGTTAAAATTACACCTCATTGACTTGGATTGACACTTCGACGACCAAACCGGGTTCAGTGAATAGTAGAATTGCCTCTACAAGGACCGCTTCTAGGTTCGATTCTCGGTCAATTGTTTATGTAAAAAGCTTATCTTTGGTCTGGCTTCTTGTGCCAGTCTTTGTTTGTATATTTTTCACTTTATGGGATTATGGTCCAGAATGAATATCCTTTCAGTGTTTTCTTTGGGCTTTGCGCGCATATAATCTCATGTTATGATTTCCAGTGCACAGCAAGTATCTGCATCTGGTTTAAGCATCCAAAGACACCAGCAAGTTCAGCGGTCTTTAGCGCAGTCCTTCACTGTACAACACTTCGGTACTCCACCTCTTAGGTGATTATTATCAATTGATCTAATTGCTGTGATAACTCTACCCATGTACGCCCATGTACTTTTAGTGCATAAGGTTAAATGAATAAATAAAATAAATAAACTCTAAACGGCCGGTTTGGTCTAGTGGTAATGACGCTGCCTCTTGATCGGCGGGTCCTGGGTTCGATCCCCAGTCGGGGCAAACATTTGTGTAAAAAGCAGATGTTTGTTCTCGGGTCATGGGTGTTTGTGTTTGTCTTTATGTGTGTTCCAAGGGACCCACGACACAAGGGAAAACCTTAGTGTGGGCCTTTGAGTGTGTAGCGTTTTTTAAATTAAACACTAGCTTTACGCCCGGGACTTCGTTCCCGTGGGAATTTCGGAAAATTATGTAGCCTATGTGTTAATCCCGGGTATCAGCTACCTCCATACCAAATTTGATCAAAATCAGTCCAGCCGATCTTGAGTTATAAGTGTTATAACAAACACGACTTTCTTTTATATATATAGATTTTGTATAACCCCCCACATTTAACGTTTATAAATCTTAAACGGCTGAACCAATTTTGAACAAATATAGCTAAGAATCATTTCGATTGCATCAGCTTTCAAACAACAAAAACCGTATAGAAATCGGTCCATTCGTTTAGAAGCTACGATGTCACATACATCTACACCAACATCTATACAACGTCAAAGTTATAACACCCTTATTCTTTTATCAGGGATTAAAAATAAATGAAGCAATGTTTTAACATAATTTGCACAACCTAGCGGCGATAGTCTTAGCAGATGGCAGACAAAATGACAAAACAAAATACAAAAATGGATCTCTGTGTAAACGTATTTAAAATTTTGATGTTTCGTTCCCTTTCCATGTTGTGCACCAATTAGCTAACATTGTCCACAGTGGGTCGGAAGACAGTGTTAACATGAACACATCAGCGGGCACTAGTCCTATTCCTCCAGAGCCACCAGCGTTGCCTCCTAAAATGAATAAAACCAAACAGGTAATTCTGAATTTACTATAAAAAAAAACTTTATTTCTTTAAATGTTGTACATTAACATATCATTTGCTGGGCACTCCCAGTGGGCAACAAAGTTACCTGTGGCGGGAGCGTCCGCTCCTCCTCAACAATTCGTCACATCGTTTTACAACAGTTTATTGTTATAGTTACCACAATAGATACCGACTTATTAACTACAAGTCTTTAAACAAAAATATATCAATAAAATAAAAAAAGAGGAAAGAGTTTTCTTTAAAGTTCCGAGTGAATAGGTATCTTCTGGGTGAGCTTGCTACATTCTCGACCACATCTCCGCCCCTGGGCTAGATTGTGGTCAAGACCAAATCCATTATCTATAAAATAAAAGATTTGTATTTATTAAAATAAAACTCAAAAACTCCGTGATCGATTACAAAAACTCTCTTACCGTTACAATCCCTGAGTAACATAGACTACATAATTTTCCCGAACTCCCACGGCAACGAAGTCCCGGGCGGAAAGCTAGTAACATGTATCATGAATGGTACGTGACAATTAGCGCCCAAAAAGTACTGTCAGCTTAGTGTAACAAGGATTGAAGTCTGGAAATTGGCAGCTTTTCCGGTCATTACGACAATTTTCACACAAGAACCACGGTATCCTGCCGCACCCACTATTTTCTCCTGGGCCTTGTGATTTTTGTATTTCTTCAAAAATTTAAGAAAAATAATAGTAAGAAGGTTTGAAGGCAGAGAAAATGCACTTGCTGCTTAAGTTTTGAGACTTCAAAGGTGTCTAGAAAAGATCGGGCACTGATGTTTTCCATATGGTTTAAATGTATGTAAAAGTGTATCCGCGCTCAGTATGTAATTTCATTGACAACATTACAAAACTTTCAGATTCAAATGAACTCGAGCAATGAACTACGGCCCTCGTCACACAACAGTTCTGCATACGAATCTGTACCAAATAATATTGTTAATGTAAGTTTTTTAACAAACATTCTCTGTTGACTGGTCATGCTTCATCATGTATGACCTAACATTTTAAAGAGTATGAATTATCTCCCTAGAATTTTAGGTAAGTCCTAGAAGCTAGGAGATATGACCGTAAACCTGCAGTCTGTATACAGTTCCCCCAATTAAGTATCCACACAAGTTTCTTGTTCGCTGGTTAAAATTAGAACGTTTTTATGTATTGTAAGTTTATTTGTGCTTCTGTCACATTCATAATTAATTATGTATTTGTTTATGCAGAATTCCGAGGAGTCGTTTAGAGGGTCAACGCCGTGCAAGTTCCATCTTAAAGATGAATTGGAGATGCTCGTACAACAACCACCTACGCCACCTCCTGTTCCTTCACAAGTAAGTAAATATATTTTTCATTTCTCATACTCGGAAAGTAGTGTTATTATGATCTGATTATTGTGTGGAAAATGCTGCTTCCCTCCATAGGGAGGGAAAAACTCATACAAATTACTTCCCACCTAAGGGCCGGAATGAACTTTATAAATAGAACTGCTGACAGGTGTGTAGAGTTTTATGTAAAAAAAACTAATTAAAAAAATGCTGCGGCCATGTGATTTTCTAAACAGCCGTTGTGAACTTAGCGTAAACTTCTTTGAGCGGAATAAGCCGTAGCAATTGCGCGGTGAGTTCCATATTTAAATTGTAACTTCATTTCACGAATTGTCCTAATTTGACAATTAATTTTAAATAGGTATTACTAATATTATTATGTATTATCAATAAATAGTTTAGATAAACAACTAGTTTTATTTTCCTCATATTCGAAATGAAAAGTAGAGTGTTTTACACGGGTAAAAGAAACAATTCCTACTCGGATTCCTCTCGGTCTAAATACCTCAAGAATAGGGATGTTGACTACATTTTTTTTATTGTTTATCTTAAAAAGGACCTGAATCCAAAATCCAAAACCGAAATAATTTTTGAAAATTATTGAGAAATAAAAAAGTTACAAGCTATTAAACTTTAATAGAGGGGGAAACTGTCAAACAACGAAAAAGAGATGCACTTAGAGACATGTTACGTCACCGCCATTTGTTTGCGTAGGTAAAAACGAGATAGCTAGCTCTCCCCACAAAACGAGATAGCTAGTCCTTACGATAATATAAATGCTAATAACTTGTTCATTTATAAACCAATTTAAATGCTGTTTTCGGATATTAATATATTTCTAGCATTATTTTTTGTTTCACATACAATAATTCATAAAATCAAACACCGTCAACATCCCTATTGATTCCTTCCACCCTCGGTTAATAATCTACTATTTTATTACTCATACTCGGATCAGTGGTAGGTCTGAAGATGCCTGAGCAGCGAGTTGAAAGTAATACTTTTCAACCCTAGGGAGAATCGTTTTCCACTGACAGCTGTCAAATTATAAATAAAACATGTTCCACTTTCTATTCAGCCACTCAATTACAGCGCGATGAAATGACAAAAAGTTAAGTACCTATTCATTAGAGATTAAATTTTTTTAAATGTCTTTATTATTATTTACTTTTAGCTATTTTTTTAAATAACATAGATTCGGCCAAAATATTTAAAAAAAATCAATTATGAAAATGGAAAATAATGGTTGAATAGCTGACCGACCAGAGAAAAAGAAACAAAATAGGCGGGAAAGTGGCAATCCGATTTTCATGTGTTTTTTCGAGTTGTAGAATTTTGTTTATACTTCCGCATAGCAGATTTGTATTAATACAATGAGTTCAGCTTATTTATGTTTTTATTTTTACTTTCCTTGAATTCGTAATGAAAAGCACGGTGTTTACCTCGGGTTTAAGACTTATTTAGTCCCTCGAACTATTGGCTACGCTCAGTCGCCAAATCCCGTCTCGGGATTTAAATAAGTTACTTTCACCCCTGAAGTAACAATGTATTATTACCCTTTTTGATGCTGACTTTCCACTTTTTTATAATTGTTGTTATTTGCATCCACAGACATACATATGTCCGTGCATATGTTAGTTTGCGAGTTATCTTACTTATTCGAAAAGAATTTTCACTTTCAGAGTTTAATTGTTAAATAACACTGTTCATAATACATATTAAATTATGAGAGAGTGATCTTAATTAAATTGTAAATGAAATAGAAGAAGAATTTAAGTCAGTCTCAAACATGTCGACTTTATGATAGCTGATATAATTTTGTAGAGATAAGCGAAATGAATGGTGTTAAGGAAAGGTGAATTTTACTACGCGATCCTGTTTAAAAATGAATCCCAAACGCGGTCGTAGCAAAATCTAAACACATTTTTTTTTTTCAGAGAAGCGAAAGCAGTGCCGAGGCCGCGCCCGTATCAGAAGAAAACAAAAACGCATCAGTGGCAGCAAACAGCGACGATATCATCTTACAAACAGAAATCAGCCAATGGCTGCTGCTCAAAACCGGCAAAGATGGACCTGAAGTGCGAGGCGGAAACCCTGATGCACTTATTGTCCTTGCCACCAAAGCTACCAAAGGTACTTACGTACTCTTGCTTGAGTCGTATAAAATCAAAAATTCATTTCTATACCATTTCATAAAGATCAATATCATTGGTTTGGAAATAACAGACGCAAATCAGACATTGGATGTCGAGCACTCCTGCTAACTTTTTTTTAACTTGCTATCGTCATCACATTGAATAGAAAATGTTCCTTAATAAGTCATAGGAAGAATTTAACGCCTGTCTCAGTTCTAATTTTCAGTACCACCATATTAACCTCTGAACTTTCATGCCTTCCCCTTACAGAGACGGACGAGTGTAAGTTATTAATAGTAATGTGGTAGATTGTTGCACATAGCGCAAAGTGAGTTATTAACGCACGAGTGATGTGCGAGGGCACTAAATTAACGCGAGTGCATTGATTACTAACTTTATCAAGGTGTGTTATCTACTTTTCTTTCAACTACCAATCTACCCTACCGTTATAAAATATACCTATTCAAAAAAATCCCAACTTAATGAAAACAATTTCATTTGCAGCTGTTTTTATACTTTCTGGAGTAGAATTCATATCGCTATCGCTGTCTTTTTCCATTTCTTAAAAACTTTTTTGCTATATATGAAGTACAAACTTATTAAACTTTTACAATCAAATTTTTTTTAAATTTTTTTTTCTTCACAAAGTAGGTTTTTCAGCCAGTATCCTTTTGATCTGCACACATTTTATATTGTACAATGGGAGACATTAAACCTCTGTGATAAATTTATATCTAAATTAAAAAAAAAAAAAAACAGTGCATTAATGAAAAACAGTGCAATAATGAGATTTCATATAATATTTCTGCACTGTGTTGGATCTAAGCAAAAAAAAAGTCCTTTGTGATCGGTTGTCTAGTGATTAATGATAACATTACCACGTAGTTAAAAGAAAAAGTTCTATGCTCAGAAAATTACTAAGTTTATAACTAGCAGCTTTGCAGATTTCTCCGCTGTCTCTAACGCAATTTTGACAGATTATCTATTTTTTCATTTTCTATAATGTATGTAACACATATGTTGCAATTACTGAAGTACACTCATTTCGCATGTTGATATGATGCTAGATTATGAAACTATGTTATGTTTTTTATTTCTCACAATTCTCAGCAATGTTAGAGTTAAAGATGTACAGCCTTACTAATAATATACATATGTACATACATACATACAATATATTTACACATTGCGTAGTACAATCTTATAACGACTAAAAACCTATTAAAAAGAGTGTTTGCTCATATTATACGCAGTGTATAATTTATTATTAGTAAGAGCGGTAAGTTATACTGCTCCTATGCATCTATTTCTAAAAAGTTTTTTTTTGTGTTTGCAAAGATTTTGTGTCGAAAAAGACACTTAGCGGCAGAAAAAGCGGCCCACGCACAAAATTTGTCCTAACATTATTATTATGAAAAAAAACTTATATTTTGTTATTTTAATAAACTGCTTATCCATTATTAAGCTGATTTTAAACAAACGTTACGCTAAAATGACTGTCATTTATTACAAAAATAATGTCGATAAAAACGTTTTTTTTCTGCTAAAATTTATTTCTTCGTAAAAAAAGGAAAAAAAAATTAAAAAAGAAAAAGAAAATTAAATTAATACCTACCGCTTATTGCTGCACCTAGCTGTAATGACTGCTTGCATACGTTCTGGCATGCTTTGCAGTACGTTTTTTATCTTTATGTGCTGTGGGGAAATTCCGGAAATTTGTATGATGCATTTGTGATACAAAAGAGATGTATACGGGCACTTTGCAGTGCTGCACCTCTTGATTCCTGTCGCCCACTTTTTCGTAAATTAAGAATTCTACCCTTACCTTCTTTATACATATTTGAAGTGGCCTGCTTTGTAAAGAAACATACGCATCTATTCAAAACTAAAATACAGGTCAATAAATTCAACTCTAGGTATCCAAATAAACTGGTGCTACCAAGCGGAAAAAGCTCCTTATATGACAAAAACTGTCCTAGAATGGCGGTAAGAATATATAATATTTTACCAAACGACGTAACAGATTTACCTTTCGCGATATTTAAGAGAAAACTATTTAACTGGCTGTGTGATAGGTGTTTTTATTCCCTTAAGGAATTATATAACTATAAGGTTTATAAAACATATTATTAATTGAATTATTTGTAAATTTTGAATATTTGCATGCCATACGATTGGTGGATTATGAGACGCATTTCTTTTAATATATTATCATTGTAATTACCATTATCCGTGCAAGTAAAGACATTTCATTTCATTTATTTGAGGAATTTGTTCCCAAACTGCCGTGAGAGCAGATTTTAAGTCACGGTGGGTCTTAGAGGGGTACGGTAGTGCTCGGACGCGCCTGTTAAGCATGTCCCAGACTTTATTGACGGTCCATTAAATATTGATTTAGTTTAAGATTTAGATTTTTACATACAAAAGTTTTTTCCCGCTAACTCCCGTTTTCGTGAGAATTTTGCAATATCCTGTTGCATGCAACTAAGCTTTAAGTTTACTAAGGTACCTGCATGCCAAATTTCAAGCGTCTAACTTAAGCGGTTTAGATTTTTCATACAAAAGGATTTTCCCGCTAATTCCCGTTCCCGTGGGAATTTCGGGAATTCCTTTCTTAGTGCACCTCTACGGTACCTAAGCTAAGTGCCTACGTTTAGCCGTTTATGCTGTGCGTTGATATGTCAGTCAGTCAGTCAGTTTCTCCTTTTATATATTTAGATTTTATTCCACTTATTCTATAATCGCAAAACATTTCTTTTATCCTGATGTAAATCTCAGAATATGGGTTTCCGCTAAGAACTGTTGCACAAACGCTTTGAATCGCGGCGATCGATTAGTATAGAGTGTAGCGGGTGGGGTTTTGTGCAGACTTCGCGTACCAGGAGGCATTCCTCGCAACGTATAGGACGTGGGTGTCGCCCAGCGGGCTGGTGGCTCGGCTGGTGCGGCGCGCGCATCACTTCAGACCACGGCCGCATGAACTGCGGTCTACGCTCAGCCTGCTTACCAGAGTTGTTGCTGATCTTACGTGAGGATTTAAACTTAAGATTAAAGTATTTGTGTCTTGTGATCCAACATACAAGGTGTTAAGTAATTCGATCTTATTCTCTCGGGTGGTGAATCAGCCCATGAAACTGAACAAGTTTCCCTAAGAACAAATGCCAAAATACGAAAAATTTTTTTTTACTTCCCATACAAATTGCATCAGCTGATAAATCATTTTGTATGGGAAGTCAAAAATTTTTTTTTCGTATTTCGGCATTTGTTCTTAGGGAAAGTTGTTCAGTTTCATGGGCTGATTCACCACCTGAGAGGATAAGATCGAATTACTTAACACCCTGTATAAGATGAGAATTTTCGTTGTCTGCCAAAATATATATTTTTTAAATATCAGGGTAGTTTATTTGAGGCGTTTTTCAAATCATATAACAAAAAAAAAAAGAACGATGATAGTTCAAATGTTGAAATTGTTACTTGATAATTGTAAGTATTAAACATGTAATATATATCAAGACAAAAATCCCTGAAATAAATAAATATTTAAAAAAAACATGTTATATGGATTCTCTTCTTACAGCGATTTTGACCCGTAAGAGTGAGAATCTTAAGTTAGATTTGCAATTTTAAGTTAGATTCACGGTATTTGCAATTTTAAGTTAGATTCACGATAAATATACCGAATGAAGCCTTTTGGAACTTGCTCTTAGTTTGGTAGACGTCATAAATGTCATAATCATGTCTTGGTTTGTTAATTTCATTCAGCAATGGGATCGCACAAGCGAATCATTATTATGAGATGATGTATTTTGATGGTGAGTCTTACTATTCATCTGTCCACAGCATGGCTGACCTAGATCGATCTTTAATGCAAGAAATAATGGAATTTATATACTGGCTGGTGGACGCCGAAGAACTGCCTATAGCGAAGGTCCTCAGACAGATTCTAGTCGACAAACAAAAACAGTTACACTTCCAACAGGTAAATGTCTAAAAAAATTGCATCTAGATTCGAAAGTAATCCAGACTCTTTTTTTTTCGAAATTATCTTTTTTTTTATTTTTTATTATAAGATGGGTTAATTCTTGACGTCAATCTCGACCATAAAGGTCAAAGATGAGGTCGACGATGGAGCGAGTTAACCCAGAAAATGCCTATAAAGGCTGCATCTGCAAAAGTACGACCCTCGTTCTTATCTAGACAGATTAATATAAAGCACGAATAAGGCATAACTCATAAGACACGCAACAGTGACAATTGACTTTGTCTGAGTCTGTTTTGTATGGATTGTGAGAATATTTTAAGTGCGCCATTAGGAAAAGCGATAGCTCCACTTGACAGATGTCGCATGTTGTGATCTTTTTAAATCAACAGTTATGAAATCTTTGATAAACTCTTTTTTTTTACAGCTTTTTATTTTTTATTTTGAAAATTCATGTTAATCCCAAAAATCAGTGCTATAAATACGAATTTTCTCTTTCTATGCAATGACAAGAGCTCCTTGCCAAGTGATTCCAACTTGATTAACCCAGCCATAATACCAGAATAACTCACTCCTTTTTTAATTACAGCTATTAAACAACCGCTACGAATACGACACTCCATGCTACGGCTCTGTATCTCTGGCTCGCGATACATTACTCGACTTCAATGCGACAGAGCTCGCAGAACAAATGACGTTGTTAGACGCAGCTTTGTTCGTCCGTATCACAACTGCTGAGGTCCTTTCGTGGCCGAGAGACCAATCGGAGGAAAGCTCGCCAAATCTAACGCGGTTTACGGAGCACTTCAATAAGATGAGTTATTGGGCGCGATGGAGGATACTTGAGCAGGTCAGTGTACTTAGTTTCATTTCTTGCGGTGTTATAGATTTTAGTTATCGCATTGAGTAAGATAAATTTAATGCATTCCTTTCAAAACTACAATGGAGACAGAAATTCGCTGTCGCTGCCGCCAGAAGCTGTGGCCAGGCCTATAATGTAGTGTATTGAGCACATTCAAGAGCAGGATTAAATAAAAATGTGTTACGCAATAAAAGTTAAGTCTCGCTTCAATTATATTATCCAGCGAGATCAGCGCCATTCGATTCGAAATCGACGCACGGAAACACTCAGTGCATCCCTCTCTTGCGGTATCTAGATGACAGTGACGTGTTTAGTCTTGTCGAATATCGGATTCGAGATGAATGATGAAGAATACAGGTGCTGGTCATCATTGACACTGGACTTTGTGTCAATGATCTTATTTCATGTGCTTAATGGATAAAATTACACTTAACACTAATCATTCGTGAGTTTCTCTTGTGTATACCTGTAAATTACATGACACGCACTGTAAGAAAAAGTCATTCAGCAATTTAATTTGGGAATTTGTTAGTTTCTTTTACAGCGATAATCTGACCTAAGCTCTTCTTTTCACAGGACATGGCGAAAGAGCGCGAAAAATATGCCAACCAATTCTTGAAAGTGATGAAGGCTCTTCGCAAGATGAACAACTTCAACTCTTACTTAGCGTTAGTGTCAGCTTTAGATTCCCCTCCCGTTCGAAGATTGGGGTGGCCACGGGCTATAGACGATGCTCTGTTAGACCACTGCGCTATTATTGACTCGTCCTCTTCATTCAAAGCTTATAGACAAGCCCTCGCTAAAACGCAGCCGCCTTGTATACCCTTTATGTAAGTATTTTGTCATGACTAATAAATGCCTTTGGCCGAATCAGTAGATCATGCCCAAAAATGAAAAAAAAGACGCGAAAGTTTTTGACGCAATTGAAGCTTAGCAACTTGGCGTTTTACATTCGTTGGCCTTATAGCAAACAGTTTGTTCAGGTTACAAATGTCACCACTCATGCTCTACGATTCTCTAGTCTCCAGTTACTTTGGTGGATATTCTCAACCACTTTTTTAAACTTCATTTTGATAACTTAACAGAGACATTTGCTTAAATTGTGGTAAGGTTAAAAAAATGTTTTTTGAATGGGTAAATTGTTTTTAACAGCGGTCTAGTCCTGCAAGATCTTACCTTCGTTCACATCGGCAACCCGGACCTGTTGCCTAATGGCAGCATCAACTTCACCAAACGCTGGCAGCAGTACCACATCATGGAGAACATGAAGCTGTTTCAGAGAAAGTATTTAGATTACTATTTTTTATTTTATTTTATTAGAAAGATTTACAACCAACATAAATTACGGATATACACGGTTATATGTTATACTAAGTTAATTGTACACTACGTAACATAGGTTAAAATTGGCTTAGTGCGCAAGTACGCCGATCATTTAGTTTCATTTCGATTCTCTCAAAGGTTAGCAGGAAAAAATCCCTCTAAGGGATAAGCTCGCCTTTGTAGATAAATTTTCTTTGTATCGTTCTTTTTTTCATGGATACAAATTGCCAAACATTCCGTTTGGCAATTTTAAATCATCGTCAATCGAATGGGAAAGAAATCCTTGGCTCCCATAACCCAATCGATTATCATGAGCGTGTAGTCTCATTGCTTATGCTAGGGCTGCTGGTATTTATTTAGTATGACTATCGTAGTCCTCAAGAAGTATGTAACATTCTGTAGGTATAAGAGGATTAAAACAATGTTCTTATTTCCTACAGCAGACAATACGAGTTCAAGAAGAATGAGCGCATCCAGGCGATGTTTAACGACTTTGACGACATGTTAAGTGAGGAGACGATGTGGCAGGTGTCTGAGAGCATCAAGCCGCGGGGGGGCCGCACGCGCCCCGCCCCCGCCCCCGCGCCCGCCCCAGCGCCCTCCCCCGCGTCCGCGCACGCCGCCGCCTAGCCGTCGCTTATGTGTTGCAGGTGTTACAGCTATGTAAGTTGCTTTTTAACCGACTTAAAAAAAAAGGAGGAGGTTCTCAATTCGGGTGAATTTTTTCTTTTATTTTTATTTTTTATGTTTGTTATCTCAAAATTCCGTGATTTGTAGACCGATTTCATTTTTTTTTCAAATTCTTCTAGATTGGTCTCATAAAAAATGTATCGAAATCGCTTCAGTAGTTTATAGCGGAATACATAGGTGAATTCATAGCGGAATATGGTAAATAGAGAGAAATTTTTTTTTGACGTTGGCGCCGGTTTGAACAGGACCCTAGTTTAATGAAATAAGTATTCTACAAGCTTTTTTTGGCAGTATAAAAACTAAGATGGTTATGCCATGCGAGTTATTGTTCAGCGCCGACGTCAAAAAAAAACCTCTCTATTTACCATATTCCGCTATGAATTCATCACCTATTTACTGTTTTACCCGTAACCACTACTTACTCGTGAATATAGCTTTAAAAAATTATTTCACCCTTTTTGAAGGCGGGTCAATCTTTTGCTAAAAATATTTTATCTTCTAAGTAGTTTCTAGGATTAAAATAAAAAGATTGTACTTATAGCAATTTTTAAATTGTTATTCTTTTTTCCGACAATTGATATACGGGAAGATTTTTTTATCACCATCCAAATTTTTTGTACGTAAACTTTATAAAAATTTAACAGATCCGTATTTTTTTGTTTCTACTTTTCATATAAATATTTCAAGCTAGATCGTCTGAAGCATGAAATTAATTCAAGATTTTTGTATGGAAAAAAAAAATAACATCGTCCAATTGACTTGAAACTTGGTAATAGTACTCTTCAACACAATTTGTGACACGCGTGTTTCTGCGTTTTACAAAATTCATCCTTTAAGACGTTAAAAATGGGTATCATAATCAGAAAATTTTGGAAAAAAAAATTTTTTCCTTCTTATTTACGTTCTATCAACGTAACTGACACCGTAAGAAAAAATTGGATGGTGATAAAAAATTATCCTATATTTTTATATTAATTATCCTATATTTTATGTCAAAATTTCACACAGATCCGTTGAGTTTAAATGTGAAAACCGTTAACACCGTTTACATGGAAAAATTTGTAACTCTTAACAAATGTTTTCTTTGTCCACAGATACTCCAAAATTAATCCAAAGAAAAAATGATGAAACAGAAGCGGAGCGTACTGAGGTAACGTTAACATCATCGAATTGGTTCGATGAAATGTGATTATCTGTCCTAAAAAGGCCAAATGTTAGTGTAATTATTCGTATTTGTGCGATTTCTCATCTGTGATCGGTCGGAGAGCGAATGTGACGCGTGACAGAAGGCGGCGTTTAATAATTTTATTATCAGTATTGGAGTCGGGTTACTGTCGTCTTTTTACATATCAGCATGTGACTTGCATAGTGTACTAAAGAATCGAGTGACGCCTTGATGTTTAGGGTTAATATCCTTGATATTCTTCTTGTTGTTGTTGCCATTGATGTCAGTCTAGTATACATTAAAGTGTAAGCCAGTTTCGTTAATACTACTCAGTACATCGAATTAGAATATTTGAACTAGTAGGATTGTAGTCAGACTGTTTGACTCTGTCTTTGAAAATGTTGAAAACTTTAGGAGTCGTTGCCTGCACATTGATGGTGGTTAGTAATTTAAACGTTTTAAACGAGAGACTATAAGAAATGGGACAGTTTGTTTTGTTTTCAATTATGAACGACTCAAACGTTTGGGCGTCCATACGACAGAACGTACAACCCAAAATATGACTTAACTAATGCTTAAACGAAATAAGAAAATATTTTTTTGTACCCATGTCTACACACAACGCAACGCATCCGCTACATATAAAAAATAGTGTGCCAAATGTTTAAAACGACTAAAACGTCCCATTTCTGTATGTGTTTATCTTGCTATAAATAGTAACTAACGAAGCGTAAATATCTCGTTCGTGGGCGGTTAATTATATTTGCTACGATTTTATCTTTCACGCAATATAGTACAAGTTACTAGGACATTTTGGAAAATTATCTATGTACAAGTTTGCGCATTTAGAGATAAAAATTTCACTTTTGATACCTTGAAGTGATGTTTTGCAAAATACTTTTACAATGCAGTTGCTCGGAAATGGCCCCGTAACATGGCCACGGAGTGTGCGTTTACGTACCCCATAAAACACATGTCATGTTATGTAATTTTGAAATGAGAAGAAGATTTTGAAAAGAAAAAAAATATTTGAAGTAATGAGCAAATAAACCATTTTTCATATACCAAAATTCAACTTCAGTGGCTATTCTGTGATCCAGTAAAGTTATTTTTTTTTATTAAATGATGAATAAAAAGTAAGCAAAAAGTGAATAAAATACTGACAAAAATGTATGACGCAATAAAGAGAAGATGATTTGATAATTCAGTGACCCTTTTGACAAATGAGAGCATTACCTTTTTTATAAAGCTTCATGCTGGCTGTATAGAATGACAGCAAAGAGTTTTTATGTCTGACAAAATAATTATTTCTGACGAAAATCTTGATTTTAAGTGAAATAAAATATAAAAGTGAATTATTTATTTTACTTTTTCAATAAAACAAATCTGATTTTTAACAAATTGTTGACCTATTTAATCATTTATGTAGGCGCAATTGGAATTTTATTTACTTAGCCTTCGCCTCCTAATTGTGGAAAAATATTTTGCTCGCCATTGTTTTGCCCGCCATTTGAAATTATTTGTTCAACAAAATCATTTTTGTGTTATAAAAATGTTAATTCCTTAATGTTTTGTGTTTAATCGTAAAATATTAGTGCACATTGTTCAATTGAAACACGTTTTCAGTGAATGTTGATTGAAAATACTATCTTTTAAGAACTTTGGATATACCTATACGATGTAAGTTTTTGACAATTTTTTTTTTAGTTTGTTTCCTCGGCTACTGCATTGTAAAACGTTGAACAATATACGTGCCTTAGGTTATGTGTAACTGGAGCCCTATAAAACACTCGCTTCGCTCGTGTTTTAAATGGGCTCACGTTACACATTACCTACGACACTAGTATCGTTAATAACTATAGGATTACAAGCGTTTGAAACAAGAATGAACACAAACGACCGTGTTATCGAGCTCAGCCTCTATTTTCTCTAGTATTTTATGACATTTTAAATAGTAACGCAAATTTTTTATGTTACGTGTGGTTGCGTCTTCGCACTTTTATTCGTGTTGAAGTGTGTATTAAGAAATATTTTTGTGCATATTAAAATTCAATGAAAATTTTTATTTTTGATATTCAGAAATTATATTTTTCCTAAAAGTTGCTAGGTACCTACAAGGCAACAATCGGTTTATGTATAGCATACTTTTGAGATGTATACGCGTGAGATGTATAATTCGTCAAGGATTTTTTTATTCTACTCGATAATAATATTAAAGTTAGGCTTTAGATTCAGTACAATTTCTGAGACAGTTATAGAACGTTAAATGAATTTTAGGGAAGTATCTATTAGGGTTCGATTTGGTTGAATGCCGATAATCGTGTTCACAATAAGTAACCACATTTTAAAGTAATCGTACATATTATTAATTGAATTATTATTAATTGAATTATTTGTAAATTTTGAATATTTGCATGCCATACGATTGGTGGATTATGAGACGCATTTCTTTTAATATATTATCATTGTAATTACCATTATCCGTGCAAATAAAGACATTTCATTTCATTTCATTTCAGACATTTCATTTCATTTCAAAGTAATCGTAGAGAAAATAAACAATTTTGTAATCAGCATTTACTTTACCTTAAAGACGGTCGTGTCCTCAATGAAATAGCAATAATTTTTGATTGTTGGTAGACTCGCTGCACATTTTGTGATACTATTCCTATAGCGTGCCGCGTCTACTCAGTCTTATTGACGTCCTCTTATACGTAGACAATTATATTAGGCTAATTTTAGCCGTAAGAGTAATAAACCCCAGTATATTAGCTAACTAAACCAGGAGCACAACTTTGCTTGTTGAAGAACTTTCAGGTTTAGCGAATCAAACTTTAAGAAACATCATTTTGTATTGAAGATACATAGCATACTTTGTATCACGGTAATCTGTAACATTTTGCGCAAAATGTGTAATCGTATGTGATTGTGAAAGCCGCGCAAGTGCCTCGTCTAAGATAATGTATGTCATGTTTGCAGAGGTGTGCCACTGGTCTGGTGGTATTATGAGTGGGTAATGTAATTACATCGATCTGGTAGTTCGTGTATTGTTTAGTTCCATGCAATAACTAACTAGACCAATACTTAGAACGTTTTACAGTGCTTTACTGCAATAATGTGCTGGTATTGTATTTTGTATGCACGATTAATAATTTTGATTGCTAGCTAAGTTGGTAGGTTACCATTTTGTCTGGTGTTATCTATTTAATGAATTGTAAAAGTTAGTTGCCGTTTTACGGTTTTTTCCTTCAGTTTAGATCTGCATAGTGAACTAAATCGCCTGAGATTTGTCAGAATAGACGTCATTATAATAATGAAGAAGCACGTTTAGTAACAGCTTACATATTTTTGTTGTATTAGAAAGTTCAGTGTTATGTTACAAAGAAATGCCATAATGTATCAAATGTTTGTAAGTATTTTATATTTTATAGAATATAATTTATTGTAAATTACGTTTATTGAGTTATAAATAACATATTCATTATATCTGAATTGCATGCGTGTACAGTTTAATTTGTGTGTCAAGTTTTTTTGTAATTATTTTGTAAAATAAATATAGCACGTTATTTACAACATAAAAGCGTTATTATTAAACCGAGTGCCTGCTTTTAGTTTTAGAAAATCCTAGGATTTCAGAAAATAAACGCAACTAACAAGTCTTCATCAAATAAGTCAAGGCAAATTTACGAAACTGTAATCAACGTCTTTATTTGGAGGACAAATGGCTTATTCAAACACGTTGTTGAGTCTTAAAGAGTTATCAGGAGTGACGCCCCGTGGGGAACTCAGCATGCTTCTTGCGACGCGGCCGATACTCGTAGACTCTTCCTTAGCTGACTTTTCCTTGAAAACTAGCTTGTTGAATCGCTCCTGATAGCTCTAAGTATCTTGGTTAAGTAGCACTAGATAACGGGAATGGCGCAACAGAAACCACTTATTTTCGAAAGTAGACATTGTTCTTAGATTATATTTACCTATCTAATTAGGTGATCGATATGTAATCCTATTAAGTGGGCGTTACTATTTAAAAGACGCGCTGAAAATGTACCATTTACAGTGTAGTGTAGTTAGTATTGTAGGTTGTTGAAAGTTGTTGGGATGCTTAATGGTAGAATAACGATGTTTTTAGTTTTACTGTCAGTTTTCGTAGCTATACAAGCAGCGCCTTTATCGGAGGATTCTTTGAGAATATCCAGCCATGAAAACGGTAGGTAAAACTATTTATTATAATGCTTTTATGGGTATTATTGTAAAAAAACATGTGATATTGTGATATAAAACAAAATCAATTTAAAGTGCAATGTTGTTATTAGGACAGCTTTATTTTACACAAAAGTTTCCATGCACTGTAATAATGACATTGATTCTAGTGTATAACCAAGTTTGTTTAGTTCATCTCTTGCCTTTTGTTTTGAGAAGACAGGGACAGGCAGTTAAACTAAGTGAAGTTTTCAGTGAAGTAAAAATGTTATCAACTGTAGATCCAACCAACAGTAAAAGACAGTTTCTTTCAAATTTTTATTTTACGCTAGTTTACTAAAATGTCGTCCAAAAAAGTTATTGTCCTATTTCAATATGTCCTTATTGACTTTGAAATAAGAGAAAGTGATCATGTTTGATTTGCTCAAGACAGACTTAAAGTCACAGACTTCGAAATACAACGGCCAAATGGCTCAAAGGGTGTAAGAACCAGTCACCCGAATTTCGGGGCTAAGCTCGTTTGAATACAGATTTCCCTTGACATGCAGTGGGTGAGTTCGGAGAGCACTTCGAAGGAGATATGTTGCTGACGTCATCGCAAGAGCGCGCTGTTGCGGCGTCTGCAGACTCGCGCAATGGCCTACGAGGTGCCGCCACCCGGTGGCCGGACCGCACTGTAGTTTATTACATTGAAACCGATGACTTTGGTTAGTACACCTTCAGTTATTCCATTGTAAAGTGATTATTCCACTTCCCCAGTGCAACAATGTCTTTAATAACTTGAAACAATAAATAATTATTGCCTCCTTTTTAATTCCCCTACAAAAAAATTGGAGTATAATAAGTTTGACTTTTGTACCATCGTAGCTCCTAAACGAATGGGCCGATTTTGATGCGGTTTTATTTGTTTGAAACATTTGTTATCACTTGGTCGGATTCGCAAAAGGCCGGATTCTCACTTTGCCGGAATACAGTTAAGAAAAAAAACAGGTTTAGTTTCCTTAAATTTACACCTAGTCGGGTCATAATGTAATTAATGATACACTTTTTGTTAAATATTTAGAAACTAGCATTCCACTCGGGACTTCGTTCCCGTGGGAATTTGGGAAAATCATGTACCCTATGTTCATCACAGATAATGTAGGATTCTAATGGTGAAAGAATTTTTCAAATCGGTCCAGTAGTTTTGGAGCCTATTCAATGCAAACAAACAAACAATCTTTTTCTTCTTTATAATATTAGTATAGATGGGTAGATTAACGCATAATCCTGGATATACAGACTCTACATATTTGATCTTCGTAGAGGAAATCGTTCAATTGATAGTCTTTTGTTTTGTCATTTGTTCTTGTAATTTCTTTGAGATATATAATAATATAGGTATGTGTGCTGGAAAATTGTAATGTTTGTTTAATTTTATTCAACAACATGAATTTACCCGGAACAAGTAGTGGTCAGACTGAACTTTGTTTTATTGAAAGTAATAAAGGCAAGAAAATGCTACTCCATGCTGGACACAGGTACCACTTCGCCGTCGCTAACAAATCGGGCTCAACAAATTGGCGTTGTGCAAACAGAAAAGACTGTTACTCTTCGATTACATTGGATGCCAAAAACAATATAATAAAAGAAGCTTTTCATTCTTGTTTGCCCGATAACGACAGTACCCTATTACATGATTTTTCCGAATTCCCACGGGAACGAAGTCCCGGGCGGAAGGCTAGTTTGACTATAAAATTATGGTAAGTATATTCCATCCAGATTGTGTGTATATGTACAGACAGCAGCACGTTAGGTTACCCATTTGCACTACGAAAGCCGGCGCTTTATGAGCAAGATAGGGCGACGTTAAGGTCAACATGTATAGCCTAATATGCTGCCATATGTACAAGTACATACCTACCTAATAAATACATATTGTTTTTCTTATTACATACATACATAAGCTCACGCCTTTGTCCCATTGGGGTAGGTAGTATTTTTTCTTATTGACTGTACAAAATCCGGCGAAGTGAGAATCCGACCAATTGCGAATCCGACCAAGTGAGAACAAATGGTTTGAAAGCTGACGTGGGTAATCGAGATGGTTCTTAGCTTTTGATTAAAAATGGAAATCTAGATGGTTGTTAGCAAAATTTGATTATTTTAGTTACAAGTTATGAATGTTGGGTTGGGAGTTATATATTTTTTATTTTTAGGGTTATAACCTTATAACTAAGTTAAATTATTCAATCGATTAACTTAGATATTTTTAAAATAAATTATGTCTTTTGATTACTTTTGCTGGTTACTGGTTTTCAGTGCAGCTTATTTACTTTAACAAATACTTATATATTTTAAAAAGGTAAATAATAATAAAGTATAAGAATACAACATCACATCATATTTTAAGGGAGTTGTCATCCTGGATGCTTCCAAATTTAAAACTGCCGTAGAACTTGGTAAAATATAATTTATTTACTTGATAGCAAACTATTTACAGAACAATTAATAATTATTTAATAAAATGCTACAGTTTACTAGGTCTAACTCCTATGCCTGCCGCGCACAAACTATATAGAGATACTGACGTAACTGCCGCGTAAAGAATGATGCAAAAATGGCCACCTCTCGAATTTCATATTCACATTTTAGCGGTAAAATTGGCTCTGATTGGTTTAAGTCTCCTGTGTCGTCAGCCAATAATCTTCTTGTTCACAATGTTGGAGGGAAAATAACGGGTTCCTATTGGCTACCGAAAAAAAAGCGCCAACCAATCGCACCCAAACAAGATGGCAGTCCTGAACGGAGTTGCCATTTGATAAAAACAAGATGTTGCTACTAAAACTTCTTTAAAAATTACTAACCCTAACAATATTATACAGTCATGTCGAGACGACGAACCTGTTTTATTTGCAATAGTGGCTGGTTTTTTATTCAATAAACTTTATAAGCCTGATGTGCAGTTGTCTTTACTTAAGTTGTCTTTATATTTATGACGTTTTCAAGAAGCACTACAAAGTGCTTTTTTAGAACATACAAATGTTCTATGAAAATAAAGTATCTATGTTTGATTTTGATTTTTGATAAGTACGCACACGCGTTTTAGAGATTACCTTATTATTTTTTAAGTAAGTAGGTAGCTATAAATTATCAAAAGTTGAACATTATAAAATCCTAAAACTAGAGTTCGTGTCTCCTCTTGAACAGATGACGATCAAGTCAAAATGATTGAAGAAGGAATGGCTGACATCTCAAATAAGTCTTGTGTCAAATTCAAACCAAGAAAGAAGGAAGATGAACATGCAGTCCTCATACAAGTAAGTTATATTATTTATATCTCTGAATTTAATTAAGGCCCGTGTTCACCAAAAATATAACCAACGGTTAAACCGCGGTTAGAAGCTAATCAGACAAAATGTCAAAAAAATGTATGAATATGACATTGTCAAATCTCTGGTTAGCTGCTAACCGTCGGTTAAATTTTTGGTGAACACTGACCTAAGTATCTTAAAAACTTCCCGTCCATGACGCTTGCAACTTATCTGACGTCGCGGTGTCGGGGCAAGTTTGTTCACAGATCCGCGTCTGTGTGGATTTGTTTGTAAAATTGTGTATGTCACAAATGACTTAAATGTTATCGGGGGGAAGAAATCATTTTCACTTCTAATGCAATCATCTTGCACGGGTAGTATGGAGTTGAGTTTTTTACGATCTATGTTCCTTGAGAAAATCTTTAGTGGATTGATTTACATTAATATTGGCTTATTAAAGTTATAATTCGCGGATACTGTACTTACAGGTACAGATATTCAAGATGATTAAATTATAAGTAAAGAGTGCAATGACCAGTGAAAACATTAATACAACTAAATTCAGAACTCGTCGAAAAAACGGGTTCTTTGAATGCCAAAAAAAAGAAAGTGATATAGCAACATTTTTAAAATTTCTTATAGATTTCAAATTTCGGGTTGCGTAATTTGAATTCATACATCGTAATACTTTTAAGTAATTTGCTCTACACATATAATTACTCATTTCAGTGATAATTGAAGATGGGTTACTACTTCATTTTTCAATTAATCTTGCTATCACTTAGAGCGTTCAACTTCTTAGGGCCTTGCAACGGAATTACCAAATTTATTTATACAGTTATTACCAAATTTTTATTTTTCGATAGCTTATTCTCTTTATCTAATAAATATACCTACTCGTTCTGTTAAGTTGTGGTTTAATGGGAGTAAAAAACACAAAATTGCGATCTCCCATACTTAAAAGGTTTTTTTTAAATTATCTGTAATCCATGAAACGTACAGGATGTCACTTAAATTAAGTCAAAATTACATTAAAAACATACAAACATACATTGAAGGATTTAAAGACATACATACACATTCGTTCTTTTAACAGTAGGGTTAACTCTACGCCTATTCACAAAGGTGCTGTCTTCCCCAGAGAATAACAGGCAAGAAACTCTGAGGGTGCTCTTTTTAATTGCATTACAAATTTTAGAGCTGAGCATGCCATGGGTATTTCTGATAATTTAACAAAATAATCAGAAATTCTGTATTAGCCCTTTTTGCGAAGTTTTTTTTAATTATTGTCTTGAAATTGTCCAAAGGTAAATTTTGAATACACAAACACGACCCATAATAACGTAAACATTGACCCATAAAAGAGTTAGTGACCTTGTGGAGACGACTGTCTAGTACCTACATCCAGTTTATGCTTAGTCCTAGTGTTTACATTGTGCTTATCACTATTTTTTTAAACATGTTCATTTTTCTTCACATATAAAAATTGCCACATATACATATTGGGATGCAAAAGTCAGAATATCTATTTCTTAAAATATTTGTCTTAAAGCATTCCAAGTCTCATTTGATAAATCGCGCGAATGGCCCTTTTCTGCAGAAAAAAGATCTTATTGTTTGATATCGGCAGCATTACCCCACAGCAGAATGTCATAATAAGATTAGTCTCTTTAGCACGACATCAATTGTTTAAGTTCTACAAAGAACAAATGAATAATGCCCAATATAAGGAGTCTGTAATGGAGAGATGAGGTGCCTTAACCAAGCGGAAAAAACCCTATGACACGTTAACTGCATTCCCCAAGGGTTCCGGCGGAGGCTGCTTTTCAAGCGTGGGCTTCAATAATCCTGAAGACGACGAAGATGGCGAAGTGCACCAGGTCCTCAACCTAGCTAAGGGGTGCTTTAAACACGGTACTGTGGTTCATGAAATGCTTCATACCCTCGGATTTTACCACATGCAAAGTACTTATGACAGGGATGACTTCGTAAAGATTATTTGGGAAAATATCAGGCCAGGTAAGAGTTTTTGTTTATTTAATTCTCTGCTTTACCTATACATGTAATGTATATGGGGTGACTTAAATTAGTTAGCGATAGGGGCTAAATCTACCCATAAAACTGAACAACTTGACCTAAGGAAACGATATAAATAAAAAATGAATTGCCATACAAAGGCTAATCAGCTAAACGCACAAGTTGTATGAAGAGGCAATTTTTTTTCCTTGGGGAAAGTTTTTCAGTTTCGTGAACTGATTCATATCCTTAATTAAAAAATACCCCTCCACCTTGAGAGTTACTCAAACATACCTAGTTGTTGATGAACAATTAAATAATCGATCGGTAACGTTTACACGATCAGTCGATCACTATTTAATTCTTTGACATTCTGTAGACTTTTTGCTCCCTTTTCTCACCCTTTGCGCCTAAACGTCACAATCAGATTGAGAAGCGGTTTAGTAAGTTAGTAAATTTACCTATGTAATTGACTTTTAGGTACTGAACATAATTTTGCGAAATACACAAATGACACAGTGACGGACTTTGGTGTGAAATACGACTACTCCAGCGTTATGCACTACCCAGAAACCGCATTCTCTATCAATGGAAATAAAACCATAATTCCTCTACAGGTAAATTCAATTCTACTAACTACAATCTGGTTCAATTAAGTTGGCTCCTCACAGCCACGGCAAAAATAGTGATAGGCTAATATATCGGATCCCAAATTGTGAATTTCCAAATGCTTAGACATGGTTAGCAGGAAACACCCACTGTTTGGATTTGAAAGTAATAAATCTTGGATAATTCATGCAGCGAGCGCCATTTAACCGTGTGGTGATCGGTTGAGAATAACACCACCCCATCTCTTTCCGTGGGTGTCGTAAGAGGCGACTAAGGAAACACAAATGAGACCGGCCTCCTAGTAATCCATCCCAGGCAACGACACTTCATTTTTTTCTGTATCTGAGGTGTCGTCCTATGGTCTCATGCGGTGTGGTAGGCTCTGTAAAGGGCCGTCTGGTTCGCGACCACCCTCCTACTGAAGTCCGACGCCAAAAGCTTGCTGTGTTCCGTCGGTGCGTAGGAGTACCAGTGCCTTTATAGGCATTTTCTGAGTTAACTCGCTCCATCGTCGACCTCATCTTTGACCTTATGGTCAAGATTGAGGTCAAGAGTTAACCCATCTTATAATAAAAACAAAACCCTAAACTATAGGTGTCGGATAACTCATATACATACATATTATACGTAAACATCAGTTAAAGTACGCTAAAATATCAGTTCTAGTTGTTCGTATTCCTGGTTAATATTGTGCATTATTACGAGGTACAAACTTAACCTGGTAAAAGATGCAGCTGTACACCGCTACTGATTATTTAATACCTAACATTGACTTAGTTAGCGAATGAGTTCCAATCTGATGAACCGCCAACCTACCGTTAAAACTTTATGCAACTTTTAATCAGACAGATAAGATCGGCACCGAAGATGGTCATCAATCTACATATTTCTAATTTTTTTACAGGAAGATGTTAAGCTGGGACAAAGAGAGGGAATGTCTGAAAGCGACATACTGAAACTGAACAGAATGTATTGTGAAATGCGATGAACCACACTACATAACTACATAATTATTAATTACCTACATTTACATAATGCTTAAACTTAAAATTATAATTACACCAAATTTAACAAGGAGTGGAAACGGACTAGAACTATAAAGTAAACTATGTAAAACAATGTGTATACGTCTTACCTCACATAAATCAGTCTGTGTAGATACTTCAACCACAACTTTGTGGAACAATAAATTCAAACTGAAAGTGTTAATCTTAACATAGGGTAGTTAAGGGTAGTTAAACTTATAAGTAATTTAAGTGTCTAATTTAGCCTCATTATAATAATAATAAAAGTTACAAACCACGTAACCATTGTAAACAAAGAATAAATAACTGTTATTTTAAGTAGAAGCGTTATACCTACTGAATAACACCTACCTACCTACTCGTATATTTATAACCTTTTGTTTGTTTAGGCGAAAATATGTTTGGCAACGAAATCTCAATAGGTCGCAGTTTAAGGGAAAGCGCGACAACCTTCAACATTTTTGCAATGTACGTTATTCTAGACCTTATTCTTCTGATTCGCTCTCCTCAATTCAGAAAATATAATAGATTTTTTGTGTGTTCAAATTCGTTTTTTGACTATTCGACATCATTGACATCGTTAAATTATTGAACAAATGGCTGTCACTTTCGGTCTATTATTTATTATATTCGTCCATCCACATCCTCTGGGTCTCTGTGTTTATCGCTCGACACTTGATAAAACTGCATTGCATTTTTTAAATACAAGTCATTTTGTCTTTTGCGTCAAAAAAGAATGGGTCCGTTTTTTTCTGATTAATTAAAGCGGGATACACATGGTCTTGGCCCTGGTAAAATTTCTTCTCTGAATAGATATTTTTAGCATAGTAGAAAGTAATATTTTATTTAAAATTACAGCAAAGTACAACAATTTTGTAGAAGATAACTTCTTTCGCCGATCTAATACTTCGGTAAGGTCTGACAATGACAATGAATAATTATGAAATGGACCATCGAACACCTAATCTCGATAACGTTAAATAATCTCTGTCCTGTCTGTTGACGGCGCTGTTTTTTTCGTGGTTTTACGATCTAGAGACAAATTACAAAGCGCAATTAGTTAATCATGGCGATCTTTCAGTTTGACTAGGGGATCTTTGTTGCATCTAAGCCATCAAAACACCTTTACTACCGTTTCGGGTTAGATACGGATAAAAGTTTAAAAAAACTGAGTCATATGTTTTTAATACACATAATCTTAATGCCCACAACTTCCCGAAAACTTTTACCCATCGATCTTCGAGGAGCAACTCACCAATGTCGTCATCAGCTGAATGGTACTGGCAAGACATATGGGAACAGTGCCTATCCTAAACAAACTGTATAAATGCACTGCTAAAATTACATTTCCGGTTTCTGTATTAATTTTATGGACAGATTTTTATATCAAGCATTAATTATGCCTTAGATCAAGTATAAGCAGCAAGTTGAAAAAAACCTTCATAGTTATAAAAATGTGGTGTCGTTTTAATTGGCGACCGTAACGGGCAGTTACTATTCCGTCACTATTACACTCATCCAATTACAAAAATAGTTGGAGCATTGTCAGAGAAATGAAATCATGATTTGAAATTATAAAGTAAATCAGCCGAAAAATTTAGCAACTTGCCGTTGCACGAGTTATGTGGTGCAGTGCGCCGTTGCTGTCACCTGCGCTGTCGCAAGCGGCGCCCGCGCAGTTGCGGCCCACCTCCTTGTGAAATGGTCGTATCTGAAGCTATATTAAATCCCGTCTCACCCTGTTGGGTTTTGTTCGACGAAGAACTAACGCGCAGCACTGGCTTCCAATAGCTCGAACTCTACAGCTCTACAATGTCTCTATTACACCGCTAAAATGCTGAATGTTCCACCTGAAGCAGTCTTAATTAAGAAGGATATGTCACACATGGTTTTATGATCTGTTCCCCGAAAATTGTATAGCTACAAGAGTTAGCATGAAGTGGTTAAAAATATCAGTGATCGGTCTGATTTTCTGTGTGTTTATGTGTTATAGTATGACAACAAGTGAACTCGAAGATTTCAGTAACTTCCTTAAAAGGACCTCACAGTTGGACCAAATTTTAAAAAGTAAGTCAATCGTCATTATCAATCAACTTTAAATCGAATAGGTAGTGCCTAGAATCAAGCTATTTAAATTTATTCTAGTCAGGTACATGTATTAATCATAATGTAAAGAAAACATAACTTTTTATTTACCTCTTTTTTATGTATTCAAAGCGAGCCCCTGAAACATAGGTCAGTTATGTAGTCTTAAAATACTATAAAGGAGATACCTACCAAGTTAGGTACGCACTCCCGGCTAAAGTTACCTAAAGCTAAATATTGAATTATAATACAAAGGTGGTACTTAAGTATATGTCACAGGAAATTATTTGCCGAAAGCTTCTCCGTCACAGAGCATTTTCGCTGTTCTACTTACATACATGCCAATCTCAGTTATGTTGATTAATATAAACATTCGGTAATAAAATTAAAAGTACCTGTACGTTCAATTAACGTGAATCCTGTGTAACTATTATAGAGGGTACAACACCGGATGTGAATTCTGACGAAGACGAAATCATATCAGACCATGCGTGGGAGGAGAGCGGGAAATTTGAGGGAGATCTCATCCTGAATGACCGACAAAGAAGGGTGATAGTCCAGGATGTAGCCGAAGGGCTCTCGAGAAATGGACTTAGGGACAGCACTAAAAGGTGGCCCGATAACGAAGTCGTATTCTACATCCAAAGAGAACACTTCAGTAAGTAGACTGTTTGTTAAGAGTTTAATGTTAAAAAATGCAATGCTTAGAATAATATTTGTTTTAAAGGTGGAGACCAAGTGCAAGCTATCATGGACGGAATAGATGACCTATCCCGAGCTTCGTGTGTCAAGTTTAGACCATACAGGAAAGGAGATCGCGATGCTGTCGTCATTCAGGTACACTAACCAAACGAAATATTGATTAAAGTATTTAGGCAAAAATACACAATGTTTCTTCACGTAAAACTTTACTAATTTCTCTTATTGAATATTCTGTTGCGTCCGTTTATTTCAAACATGCACACTAAGGTATAAGTAAAGGCAAGTTAAGGTACTTATATTTGCGCAACTACAAGCTATGGTTTTTACTATTTAGAACATTATGTCCGCAGAAACATTGTTAGTCTTATTGATTCTCATTTATAACATTATTAGTTAAATTACAGGCATCTAGGCCCATAAATAAATACCTTACAGAGTAACATACAGATGAAATATAATTAAATTAAATTAACACTATTACCCGGGTGTTTTTTCGGGGGTGTCTGCAACCGGGAATAATAAATAAAATATATTTTTATTATAAAATCAATCACGAAATGTTATTTTTTAGGGTAGTAGACGAGGATGTTTTTCGCAAGTGGGATACCAAGGAGGCTACCAAGTACTAAACTTATCAGGGCGACATCCAGTTGGAAAGGGGTGCTTTCGGCACGGTACTGTTGTCCACGAGCTCTTGCATACCCTCGGCTTCTACCACATGCAGAGCAGTCCTGACAGAGACGACTATATCGATGTCAAGTGGGAAAATATCGTCGAACGTACGTACTCATTTCGTTACAACAGCAAGAAATAATGAAATTTCCCTTTCAATTCAATGCGAACGTTCCCGTCGTTGGTAATACTTGGTAACTGCAATTTGCAATAAAGTTGTTAAAAAACGTGGGATATGACAGCTGGCTTCCTTTGTGTCGAGAAAAGCGAGCACATTGTGTTACTGTGATCTACCGTTACTCCACACCGGTGACACCTATACCTAGGCTTGCAGGCTGAATACAAATGCTATCATTACCTGACGTGACGAGCAATCAAATTATCTTAGACTGGTGTCTATGAAACGGGAACTAGAATTCTAGCATAAGCAACTAAAGTTTGTACGTGTTAGGAAATATGCCTTTCAAAATTAAACTGTTCGTATATTTTTTTGCAGCGGCCAAGCACAACTTCCGAAAATACAACACGTTTTCTGTATCAGATTTCGGAGTAGGCTATGATTACGATAGTGTGCTGCACTATAGTCGACGCGCTTTCTCTAAGAATGGACAAGACACTCTCGTGCCTAAGCAGGTAATTTATCAAAGTATTTAATGTTCTTTTTAAATCTTTATTGAAGAATGTAAGTACCCAAACACTTTTGTTTCTTTACAGAGCGGCGCCTCAATCGGACAACGAATTGGCATTTCGGACAAAGATGCCCAAAAACTTAACAAGATGTATTGCGACGCTGACTCCGATAATGCAGACGCTAGTGAAGAAGCTACGCATAAACCTATTATCATTAAAAAGACTCCTAAAAACAAACCTTTCGAAGGCCACGGCATTGGCTATCATCAAGGTAAAACCGTCGTTATAAAACTTCCTGCAGCTGAAACGATAAATTTGCAAGATCCGCCAGCATTTCATGTGTTTGATCATTTTAGTAAAACGCCGCAAACCGTGTCGCCGGCGGTTCCTCAAGGATTTGGAACTGGAGAGGAAATAAGGTACGACTACAAGCCGCCGCCGTTTGACCCAAAGGACTTCGAGAAATCGTCATTTTCAAATACGAATGACAAGAACAATAACAGAGTCCCAAAATACGATTTTAATATTCACAAAAATGTGTTCGAGTCATCAACCCCCGCTGTCGCTGTAACATACGATGAGAAAACTTCTGAAAAAATAGGCCCAGTTCAAGATGTTCTAAGTTCGAGTGCTCCTGGTAAACCTAGAGACGATATAAACGAGGCCTTTGACCGGCTTGGAGAAATCATCAAAAGTCATGTATATCCTTCACACCCGCCTGAATTGGACATCTACAAGAAAAGGGACTACAGTGAGTATTATACACCTAAGCAATATCATGAACCTGAACCAGAAATAGTGAAAGTGGATAAGAAATTCAGCTCTACTGTGACTCTTCAACCTCCAATCGTCAGTCAACATCAAATGAATGAACAAAAGCAACCTGAGACTGAAAAAACAAAATACGATGACGTTGAAATATTTGGATCACCCTATACAGATGAACGCTTACACAAAGAATACGATGCTTCTTACGGAACGTCTTACCCTTTGAACCTCTTACCTAGAGTGAATGCAAAACCTTTTGTTACACCAGAATACGCAAGATTGGAAAACCTTGCTAACAAGCACAACTATAGTGGTCTCTATAGGCCCATCGGAAATGATGAGCCACGGAACGAAAAACAGCATACTTTGTTGGGTTCATTCGGGTATATTGTTCCTATACATGGTCCTTTCTACAATAATGATGACTTCAAGAAAGACAATTTGAAGTATGATCAAGGCTCATATTCGAATTCATACGGTTATGAGCACCGTCCGGCAAAATTCGTCAAGGCTGAACCACAGTATACAGATGATAGTATTTTTGGCCATTCACCTGGAAAACAGGCATATTCCTTATTTGGAGTTCTAGTTCCACTGACTCAGAAGTGGTATAAATTGGATTATGAACCCCATAAAGGTCCATATACGATAGAAAAGCCTGAATCCAGTGAGGATTATAGATAAAATATAGTTTAAGGAATAGATTAATCTAATTGAAGTACTCATATACCTACCATGTAAATGGAACTACATAAATTATAAAGATAGCAGAGACTTTACGTTATTGTTGCAGTTTGGTCGCTGAATAAATCAAAACTTCTGTTACATAAATTACATTGTTTAAATTAAATGTTTCCCTCGGGTATTGTACCTACTTAGTTTCTCAGCGCAGGCAAACGATATTGCCCGATTTCTTACGTAGGTAATCTCACTTTAAGGAACACACGGCAGCACATCAGGCCATGCATGTTGAGCTTGACGTCGTCGCCCATATCTCGTTAGCAATAGTATCGGCTTTCGTGGTGCTAATGGATAACCTAATGTACTTACTCAAATTAAAAATATTTTTATTTCATAGAACATTCAGCAAAATTCTGTCTATCTGTACTTATTGTATTAGCTAATGAAATTACGAGAAAATTGCTGACATGTTCGGGTTTTTGGTAGATGGTACTTACGATCCTATTTGATTCTGCCTTTCAGTCCCATTGTCCCAGGTTCGAATCCCGGTTTTCCATCTTCACAGTCCTAGCAGCAGTAGTGACAGTAACCAAAACCCAATATAACCTAATGTACCTACTAAAATTCAACATATTTTTATTTCATAGAACATTCAGCAAGATTACTGTCTGTACATGTTGTACTAGCTAATGAAATTAGCTCCCAGGTTCGAAACCCGGTTTTCCATCTTCACAGTCTTAGCAGCAGTAAGTATAGTAACAGGGGGGCTACCACCTAAGTGAAGTTGATGCTGATTGAACGAATGGAATGATGTACATTGCTGTGTTTGGTTCATATCATTAATCAAGGTCTCCTTATAAAGAAGCAATCGTCAACATTTCACTCGTTCACCCAGCGTCAGCTTCGCTTAGATGGTAGCCCCCCAGTAACCAAAACGTAGTGTTTATTTTTATTTGTGGCTACGGAGTTGCCTACAATTAACCAAAACGAGCAAAGTATTATATATATTTTTAGAAGGTTAATTTAAATGCAGCTATTCAAATGCGATGCTTTGAGTATGCAACTATTGTGTAGTGATTTCGCACTCCTTCCTACTGTGTGTAGGTAGGTAATTGGATTTTCTTCATGCTAAACGTCCTTGTTTTTGGCTCTTCAGTGAATCCGGGTCCGGGTTCCCGGCCACGGCCACGTGTGTATTTTCTTCCCTAGCAATAAACTGTACATAACTTTCTTAATTTAACGAATTGAATATAAGTAACTAAAGGCTGTATTGTCTTTTTTATATTGCCTCCATCCAAATAAATGAAATGCAAATGACCAAACTCAAAGATGAAAAACAATACAGTAAAGTGATCTTTTAGACCAAGATCCCAGAGCCGCCAGACCTTACTAAACTTATTTTCTCATTAGCCAAAAGTATGGGAAAGAGAAGTGCTAATATGTACTATTAACATATGAATACCAGCTAGCCTGGGCCAACGGCCAATTTTCAGCTACCAGGTTCTTAAGGTACTTCCAAAAATTGCTCACTTGTCTTGAAGTCTGAGTGCTATAAAAAGTATTGTTATAGTTCCCTAAACACTAAACATCATATACAAAAATCACGGCTCAGATTGTAGGTATAATCGCATAATTTACTTGCGAACTGTTAAGCGTCTGACAGAAATTACGGCCGACGACGGAGTGTCGTCTGGCGGTGTTGATCATTAATTTTTATATTTAATGAATTATATTCTATAAGATATCAGCAGCCATTTTGACGACCAGTTTGGTCTAGTGGTAGTGGCGCTGCCTCTTGATCGTCGCGTCCTGGGTTCGATTCCCAGTCGGGGCAAATATTTGTGTAAAAAGCAAATGTTTGTTCTCGGTCATGGGTATTTGTGTTTGTCTTTATATGTGTTCCGAGGGACCCACAACACAAGGGAAAACCTTAATGTGGGCCTTTGAGTGTGTTACGTTTATTATTTATTACGTTTAAGTATTATTATAAAAAGCAGCCAGGGGGGCTACCACCTAAGCGAAGCTGACGCTGGGTAACGAATGGAATGCTGTCTATTGCTTCTTCATAAGGAGACCTTGATTAACGACATGAACTATGTACATACATCATTCCATTCGTTCATCATTCGGTTAATCAACATCAGCTTCGCTTAGGTGGTAGCCCCCCTAACTTCATCAAGTGAGTAATTTTTGGAAGTACCTTCAGAACCTGGTAGCTGAAAATTGGCCGTCGGCCCAGGTTAGCTGGTATTCATACGTTACTAGTACGTACTAGTACTACTATTTCCCACACATTTGGTTAATGAGAAAATAAGTACGGTCTGGCGGCCTTGGGATCTTCGTCTATTTGGCGGGAACTTTGCGTGGGCAGTTGCTTTGTCAATTGAATTTTCGTTTTCTGCGTGAAAAAGTTGTTTAATGTATAATAGTGATGCATTAAATTGACAAAAAATCGTGTAGTGATAGAAAATTCAAGTGATAACAGTGTTTGTGCTCCTTTTGGTACCGATAAAGATCCTCGCGGTTGTGCGTCTGTCTCGCCGCCAGTTTTCGTAAAACAGACGCTATCCGGTTATACGCAGAACATGAGGAGCTTAGGGCTTAAGTTAATTTAGAGAAAGAAAGCGGGGGTTCCCAGTAGTCTTACTGAGTAGTCCTACCAGTCAAACTACTGGGATTTTCTTTCCCAGTAGACTTACTAGATTTGAGATTGGGTTCACTGAAGACATGGCTGTATGAACGTATGATAGTTTCTTTTGCCTTTCCCGAAAGGGATAAATTAAAAAAAAAATTATTAGAAATGTCAAACTTGTCAAAGTCAAAGTGACAAATGGGCACAAATGGTGGGCTGATACTATTTTCACTGACCTCCCACGGTTCGCTTTTTTCACACGAAAAGCGTGCAGTCATTAAAAAAGAAAGAGACCAAAGATAAGTCCATACAAAAAATGGTTTTTTGTCTCACTCTACAGTTTTACATAGCGCCAAATAACAGAGTTGACAGATGTGTTTTTTCGGTTGTTATTAGTGACGAGTAAAACGAAACAAAAACTAATTAAATTACTATAACAGCGTCTCGGTCTTTGTCATGAATGATTGTAGAAATCTTTAAAATTGGCCGCAATCTTGTTTGTTTTGGCTATTTCTACTAATACCTACTGCTGGTTCTACTAATACCTACTGCTGATTAAGCGGGGCGGCAATTTGAAAAATATAGATATTCTTAGACGACACATGAGGATACAACAATAAGTATTTTAAGATGTGAAAGCCAACTGGATTCGACCCTTATCGTATTTTAGAGGTCAAATGACAACATCGATAATGTTTATTCCGTTCTAATGTCTTTTTAGGAATCCAATTGGGAGGGTGTAAGGAAGTGACATAAAAAACAAATCTACACATCATCTGCTTTCTAACGCCACCCTAATCATCAAAATCGGTTCAGTAGTTTAGTCAAAAGGTTTTTTTCCATTTTAGAGGTTGTCTAGATGACTAGATACTGATTGCTGAAAGAACCTACTTACTGATTGCTGAAAGAAAATGATTTGGTTTGAGAACTAAAAGCATCGGAGAGTATCTTCTACCCTTCATACATACATACATAAGCTCACGCCTTTAATACCCATCGGGGTAAGCAGTGCATAAGGGGTCTTAGAACCACTTGATGCCACGTTTGACATACAATTTTGAGGGTTATTAGATGAACCAATGATGTATAAAGGTGAGAGGTTTTCAGACTTTCGCCTATAAACCTATAATACAACAAAACCTTCGCGTCCTACTTACTGACTTTTGTAGTATGCCCGGGAAGAATTTATTGGCAGCTGGTACTTTTAAAGTTTTACTTGCACTCCCAGTTCAACGTGGAAGGCTATCTTCTATTTCACTCATTCTGTCGTAGACACGGCGGCACATCTGGCTATACATGTTGTCCTTGACGTCGCCCTTATCTAGGTCGTAATAGCGACGACATTCGTATTGAAAATGGGTAACCTGACGTACTGTTGTCTGTCATTAAAAGAACAAATTGTTCCAACACTGGTATTGATTCCGAGCTGATATCGCTGGAGCTTTTCAAAAGCTTAAAGTATCTTCTTCTTCTTATCGTGTAGGTATATTCAAGAATGAAACGAACTTGGCTAACCCTGGTGTCAGAGTTTTCAAACCGCACAATGGCCTCTGACTTGGTTTTAATGACTGTAGTCAATCGACAACAGCCAGGACCGACAGCTTAACGTGCCCTCCGAAGCACGGAAACGCTCGTGATAAATTTCCTCTTTTGGTCACCCATCAGGTTCCCTGCTTCTGTGTGCGTCCCTTAACCTCACTGATCGGTTGAGATTAGCGAGAGCCGCTGGGTTACGAGCGCTTCAAGCTTAAACTATAAACTTCTAGAAAAGCTTTCTGGGTGTCGAAAGCAGTCTTCTTGCCACTGCCATGCCGATACCGCGTCGTCGGCTAGACACAGTGTAGCATCCGTAAAAGGCATGGAAAATGGGCATATTCATGCATTGTGTTGGATTAGCTACCAGTTTAAGAATAGGTATGCCTATTCATAAAGTGCATTTTTATGAATAGAATAGAATGCCTGAAACTTTACCCAACACCAAAGGCAATCAATAATTCTTCGGGAGTATTTTGGTTGAAAAAATGCAAAGTTTTGTATGGGAGCCAGAGTCTGACTCGCATTTGGCTTTTTGTTGTTATAGCGATAACAGAAATATATCATTTGTGAAAATTTTAACTGTCTAGCTATATCAGTTCATAAGATATAGCCTGGTGAGTGGTGACAGACGAACGGACGAACTCACCCTTTATACACCCTTTGGATACGGAACCCTAACAAGTGGCTGTATAAATAATAACTCCTTTGCCAGTGTTAAATATAAAAAAAAGAGTGGCTGTACATTCATGTAATCCTTTGCCAATACTAAAATTAAAAAAAAATGTCAGTAGAAATAGCCTCGTCGCAAATGGTGTAACATCGTCATTGTAATTGTGAGAATATAGGATAGTGATTTTTGTTGTGAAATAATGATTAACATTCGTTTAGTAATCCAAGACATAGTGTATTGATGTCAAAATTTATTATCTAAAATTATGAAATGATTCCCTGGCGTCGGTGACAAAGGAGACACAAGAAGACGGAGCGGAGTTTACCTATTTGTTTATCTTCAGTTTCGTACTTTTATTTCATTATTACATGGGTTGTGCTGTATCATGCATGCACCGGACAACAATGGCGTTGTTTGGTAAGCATTCCACCAGCAATGAGGATGCCAGAGCAAGATTAGAAAGGAAATTATACTTAGCCAAAGAATCCCCCGAATCAGACTTTGATCTATCCGACTGTGACCTGCGAAGAGTACCTTCCGGCATATACTCAATCTGCAAAGTATATCGAAAAGAACAATTATATTTACAAAACAACCACCTGCAATCTTTAGATGGGGGAGGACAATTATCAGACCTGTATCTTATAAAAATTCTTAACCTTAGTAGTAACAAGTTCTCAGAGCTGCCTAACGATGTTAGGTTTTTAGTCAACTTGAATGAACTACATCTACAAAATAATATGTTCAAAGAAATTCCTGAAGGTATCCTTACCTTGCCTAATCTAAGAGTTCTAGATATATCTAATAACATATTGAGAAAATTATCTCCAGCATTGAGTAATTTAAAGAAATTGAGAAAACTAAATATTACCAAAAATAAAGAGCTGCAGAAGCTATGTCCTGAACTGTGTCTGGCTACAAGTCTTGTAGAAATTGAATTAAATGGGGAACAATTTATTTTTCCTCCACCAGAAGTGACCACTCAAGGTACAAATGAAATAATGAAGTTTCTAAGCAATATTTTAGAAGTAGAATACATAACTCCTACTTTATTAGATGTTGAAGTGTTTCCTTTACAAAGCTCAAGTGCAATTACAAATCCATTTCTAAAAAACAACCCCATCACTTGGGAAGAACAAGAAGCTGCCATGATTGAACAGGAGAATAAAGTACACGAAGCTGCTAAACTACAGAGAGAAAAGTTTTTGTCAACAATCTTACAGGAGCAGTCAGAACTAGATTGTGAAATAGCTAAAATCCAGGAAGCTAAAGAGGCAGAGCGGTTAAAATTAATTAAAATGATTCAAGAGGATGAAAAGGAAATTGAATGTTTAGTGAAGAACTTTATTCAGTCAGAGAATCTAAAACCTGAAATAGTACAGCAACAACTGGCTCATGAGCAGGCAGAGCATGACCGCTTGTTGGAAATCACCCGGCAGAACTATGACAACATCAGAAAAGCTGATATTCTAAAAGCAATGGAAGAACTTATAGAAGAAGATTATGTGCTTCAGCATTCAAAGAAAAATTATGAAGAATCTTTTCATAGTTTCAAAGAAACCATGCTTATGCAAGAGTTAGAAGGAGCCGAAAAATTAGACGACTTATTGAGAGCGAAAGATGAATCACGTACACATATGGTGCAACAATTGTTAGAGGATCAGGATATTCAAAAAGCTGTTGTTGCTTCATTGGTTGAAAGGGTAGATGCAAGAAGTTGGAGTTTAAATGAAGAAATTTCACTTATTTCATCACACCTAGCTAGACTCAGTGTTATTGAGCAAGAGAAGAAAAAACTACAAGTTGTTTTCAATTACAATGAGCTACTTCAGCAACGAATGCAACTTGTTACTTTGTTAGATGATCTTTTGGACCAACAATCTATAAGGAGAAAACAACTTATTAATACTATGAAGGAAATGGAGACTCAAATGGACAAAACAACAGACTTTTGGTTAAAAAATTACCAGAAACTTTTGGACTCTGCTCCAAAGTCCTTGCTGAATGTTGGTAAGCATTTAGATCCTGCATTTGCAAATTACCTTTTGCAAGAAGGTGTTATACACTGTTTGCCATTTTTGGTAAAATTTTTGTTTTCTGAGGAATCTTTGTTAGATATTACTCCTGAAAAATTAAGAGAAAATGGAGTTCTTCTGTCATCAGACAGAGAAGGTATAATAAGAGCCATTGATTTATATGTAGGGAGTGTAAAGGGTAAAGAATTGGATGCTGAGTTATCTGATCCTTCAGAACCAACAGCCCCTGAGGATAAGAACGAAGAGCAAGTCTGTACAGGTGTGTTAAATACTACAGAAGCGGAAACCACAATTGAGACTGAATGTGTTATTTGTATGGACAATAGGTGCGAGGTTGTATTTGTACCATGTGGGCACATGTGCTGTTGCCAATTGTGTGCCAGTAAAGAAATGGATGGTTGCCCCATGTGTCGAGGTGAAATTGAAAGAAAAATAAAAGTTATTGTTCCATGATCATAATGATAATGTATAACCAAATCAAATACTCATGAATTTATTGGGTATTTTGATGTTTCGTTGTGTATTTTTTTCTAATGAAAGCTCAAATTAAGTAATGTGATTTGTTATTTCAAATATGCATAATTTGTTCTAAATCTTTTCCAAAACTATTTTCCTAGTCACCGTTTTATTGCTTCTGTTTGATCACCAACAATTAGCAACCTTTTCAATGCCTCAACAATTAAGCTTTAAATTTTCCATTTATGTATTAAATCAGTACTGTACTCAATATGTATTTGTGCTGTTTATATCCCAATTGTAATCTACTTTTAAAAAATACTAAGCAATATCTATTGATAAATAAGAATTAAGTCAATCTAAAAGATTGTGCCTTTACAATTATGTAGTTTCTTTTTAAGTTTGTAATTTAAGTAGGTAAGATGTCATATAACTACAACAAAGTAATAATGATGTCAGTTTTGCACAAAAAACGTGTTAACTTTATTGCCATCTGTCCTGCAGTTAAATATAACAGTGTAACTGAAGTGACACTACTGTTTATTTATATGGCAATCGCATAATAACACCCCTCTTTTTTTGTCGGGGTTTAAAAATACCAAAGAACATATTGGGGTGTTTATCATTAATTTTACAGATTTTTTTCTTTTTTAAATGCATAGTATTAATGCGATTTGTAAGTAATTTAGAAACATAATATACAAACATGTACCTATTCCATTGTGCAGGATGCCAATCTATTTTGTATATCTACAAAAGGATGATTGGCATTTTGGTATCGGTATTAGTATGGAGCTTGGTACCGGCACCAATTGAAATACATCGTTAAAAAGGTAATTTTCTGTAGAATAAGAATAATCGAAGCACTAGTCCTGATTCATTGTACAATTAGAGTAATCCTGCCTTGAAAGTTATTTATTTTTCATCATTTATTCATTTTTTCTTTGACATTATTCTTCATTTTGGCATAGTATTTTTATTTATTATATTAATTATAAATAATCATCATTAATTTTGTTACACATTAAATGAAAAACCTACTTTCAACTTGTTTTATTTACTGAGAGAAAAAACAACCAATGATAATAATTAATGATGATTATTTATAATTATTATCATAAATAAAAAACATCTTATCAGCTTATTGCAGTCCACTGCTCTATGTTAACTCTTCGCCACTCTGCACGATAAATAAAAATAATATACCAAAATGTAGAATAATGACATTTATGACGCAGAAAAAAATAATAAATTATGAAAAATTTATAACTTTCAAGGCAGGATTACTCTAATTGGACAATGAATCAGGACTAGCTTTTCGGTTATTCTTATTCTAAAGAAAATTACCTTTTTAACGATGTGTCATTTGTTCCAATTGGTACCGGTACCAAGTTTCATACTAATGTGCCCATCATCCATTACGCATATAAAATAAAACAAAAAACCGTTAAAACAAGTTTGTCTTGCAAATAATTTATGCAGTTAATATAAACATTTTCTGTGGAGAAAAGTTTTTAGCAGTACCCTATTGGTTCAGGATGACCATATAACAGTTTATTTCGAGTGAAATTTACGCCAGTAGCTTTGATATTGTATTCAAGATCTGCAGCAAACTGCTTTGGAGCCTTGTCGTACTAATTCATACAATTTATACATGCCATACTCCTTCGTGTTAAGTGCCATTTCCTGACTGAGTCAATTGGTTGATAACAAGCAGATATGAGTGCCACTGCTGATACTTGAAGTCTTATATAAATCTTGTTCAGTCTTTCATGTCATGTTAAACGTAATGATAGGTTAATAATAAGGCTGTGATTAACTAATCAATTATATCGCTATAGATTTTCTTATTCATAACTTTTAAGATGGCTCTCTATATCAAAAAAGTATTTTCGAAAAATGTTTTTGCGTGTTGTGTTGTTTTATGCTATTTTTCGAGCCGCATTTTCAATTTTTTTTGATGTAGAGAGCTGCATCCCTGTTCTATTGGACTTTATTCTGTGTAATTAATATATCCATTAAGTATCTATATCAAGTTACCTAACCATGTTCCATTGTAAATTATAGGTGCGGGAAACATTTTCCTTAGTAGACCAATAATTATGTCGACTACATACATGGGCACGTACAAAGTTTTTCGTATTTTCATTGCCAAAAGTTGTATTTATTTTCTTACAAAACATAATTGTTACCTTTGTTATGATGTATGATATTTTATCTATTCTTAAGTCTCTTTTTCATTTATTTCGCCATTAATCGAACTTTACTTTAACCATTTCTTTTAAGCTTAAGGCACTGTTTATACAAAAGCGTCATGGCGCGGCGATGCGGCGATCAAAGCAGCCTAAAATGAATCTTAATAGCTACGGAGCAAGCAAGTTTTTTTTCGTCCGTCGCGTCGCTCCGTCTTCAGGCGACGGATGTCTTTTCATGCTTCTATTTTCCGCAAAAAAACTTTTACTTCGTAGCTGTTAAGATTAATTTTAGGTACGTTGCTTTGATTGCTTTGTTGCCACGCCACGTCGTCGCTTATGTATAAACAGCGCCTAATGCCAACCAGGTTTACCTGTCTAGAAATGCCACTACTTCTGAATACCGGATTGCTATTCAGCGCTTTTGAAGTGTTAAATTTCTATATTACACGTTTTAAAATACATAATTTTAGCACAATAATTTCAAGTTTTTTTTATTACCGTCAATAAACTACCAATAAGTAAGAAGTTGTTAAATTAGCTAGCGAAACATTAGGGTAATCCTCCATTGAATTACTTGCCCCAAGGAAACTGTGTAGTACAGTAAATTTGTCGTTTGAAAGTAGGAAGTAGGTAAATACGGTATCTAATGAAAATTTTTTGTTGACTTGTTTATGATTATGAGGTTGGTTGATCCAATCAATAACCCAAGTTTGAGATCTCTAAATCCGCTACTTTGTCAAAAATATATAAAAACACGAAGTCAAACTTTTTTCAGTTTTTTGATTTTTAATCTACATGGACCCGCCCTTTCATTTGATACCACACACGATAGGTTTCAGAAAAATGAAAAATATTTTTTCTGAAACCTATCGTGTGTGGTATCAAATGAAAGGGCTTTTAAAGGCGGTTCTAAAATATACCACATTATTACCTTTTAGTCAGTTTTGTTTACAAAAAAACAAAAATAATTTTCAAAACATATAAAGTTTGGGGACCTATAGGTACAGATACGATATGGCAATTTTTTTTTCGTAAAATATACCTCAAATGGATAGGTAATATTCTCATATACAACCTCCAGAAAGCAATTTTGAAATATCATTTAGTATTTTTTATATTTTTTTTTCATTATGACGAAGTGAGATAGTTCTACTTAACTATCTATTTTAGGGGATTTATGGAATTGTACTGCAGATACGGTACATATTAATCATAAAACGATACGTAGTATCCATATTTTCAACTGAGGATACCTCATCAACCCTTTTACTGCATTTTTCCATCAGTTGGTATAGTTTAGTGTTTAAACAAACTACACCTACTTAAAAAATGGCTTAAAATTGAATGGGAGATGTTTTTTCCCGTTGCTTTTATCGTATATTTACTATATAATTGCTTTTTAAAATTATTTTTATATGTTTTTTCTTCTTTTCCATATTTCTTCCTCTCTGTCTTCCATATACTTATTGCTGCAAATAAAAAGCAATATGCATAAATGAATTCACATATCTACTAAAAACGGGTAAAATGAGAAAATTATAGCGCACCTCGTGTTATGGCAATCACCGTGGCAAATTTTGCAAGCTGGGGTGCAAGGGATGTTTTTTTTTTGCACGAGCATCAGTGGGTTTCGCAACCAATTTGGCATCCACACCTATCCAGCTCCTTAACTGCTTCTCATATCCAGTTAAATTCAGTCCAATTAGGCTCTATCGACTGGTCAGGTCTTCTCTTCCATCCCCACTGCTCCGGAGATGGTCGAGTTGTTATTGCTACGCCCCCATATTTCTCCAGCCTGATACTAAGCCCTTTTTAGGGTTCCGTAGTAATCTACGAACCCTTATAGTTTCGCCATGTCCGTTTGTCCGCGGGTTTCCTAAGAAACTCTTGGTACTACAGAGCTGAAATTTGGCATGGTCATACATATAACCACATATAACATATAAACTACGCCGCCAGAACTGTAGAGTAAAATCTTAGAAAAAAAATTTTTTTCGTGTGTCTCGTGAAGGGCGATGAATTTTTTTTTCTCGCCTATATCATCAAATGGGGTGTCATAGGACAGCTTTTTAAAAGACAACAGGGGTTTACTACGAACGTTTTTCGATTCAGCACTCCGTTTGCGAAAAATTAATTTTTAAAGTGAAAATTTTTGTCAAACACAAGTGTCCCCCCCCTCTACCAGCTAAATGGTTGTTTCTAAAAATGTGAAAAAAATCACAGTGGTAGTATATACAACGAAATTAAAAGGAAAACTATCACACATAAGATGGCTCTTCAAGTTTGCGAGTAATAGTCGACCAAGTGCCAAACTTAGTTGGGATTCTGCTCGTAGAGTTAAGAAGCCAGCTGCATATTTGAACCATGTTGCTACGGAACCCTACAATGCGCGTGGCCCGACACGCTCTTGGCCGGTTTTATATGCTAAAGGAGAGCAGCAGCAGTAGGAGGGATTAAAGTGAGGGTATTCTCACCGCTGACAAACATTTGGCGTCGAGCTTCATTTACATGTTTCAAATCGCAGCGAGGATTATACATTTTGATGGTGAACGTCTCCAGCGATATGACAATTTTAAAAAGCAATCATATAGTAAATATACGATAAAAGCAACGGGAAAAAACATCTCCCATTCAATTTTAGGCCATTTTCTAAGTAGGTGTAGTTTGTTTAAACTCTAAACAAACTATAAACTATACCAACTGATGGAAAAACGCAGTAAAAGGGTTAATGAGGTATCCTCAGTTGGAATTATGGGTACTACGTATCGTTTTATGATTAATATGCACCATATCTGTAGTACAATTCCATAAATCCCCTAAAATAGATAGTTAAATAGAACTAATCTCACTTCGTAGTAATGAAAAATAAAAAATAAATACTAAATGATGTTATTTTCAAAATTGCTTTCTAGGGGTTGGATATGAGAACATTACTATCAATTGAGGTATATTTTACAAAAAAAAAGCCATATAGTATCTGTAGGTCCCCAAACTTGATATGTTTTGAAAATTATTTTTGTTTTTTTTAACAAAAATGGCTAAAAGGCCATAATGTGGTATATATTTAGAACCGCCTTTAAAAGCTCTTTCATTTGATACCACACACGATAGGTTGCAGAAAATTTTTTTTTTCCTATAAGTACCAAAAAAAATTATGACTCAGCACACCTCTCCTAAGGGAAACTTTTTTAGGAACTGCGGATCAAAAATTTTGTTTTGACCTCTAGTATGCGTGTGCCAAACGGCTAAACTGTACATCGATTTGCGGTTTTTTTTTGCGTAGGGTTTCAACTATTTGAAAGGCCGTATAAAAGGTAAACTTTGTACCTACAAAATTTCAGATGTCGTTCAAATGTCTAGGTCCAAGAGTTTGGGTTAGGCTTTGATGAGAATTTTTATATTAACGATTACCCCATAATGGGGTCCCCAATCCCCATTTCACCCCTTTAGGAGATGAAAATCGAAAAATAGCGAAATACGTAAGTATTTATTTATTTGGTTACTTAACCCTCGGCATACCAGGTGAAAATTTGTAACATGCCATACAAGATGGGGTATGACATACCCTAACAAAAGGGTCGCTGTAATCAGATAGGAATTATTATTTTTGCATATTTTTGAAATTGAACATAACCTGAGTAGCACTTTATAAAAAAAATGAAATAGATTAAATGGTTTGTTGAAAAAGGGTAGCGAAAATGCCATCTTCTGACTACTAATTTAGACTTGAAATTACCCTAAGAATTGATAATTACCAATGTTTGTAATTAAACTGACTAAATTTTAAAAAAATTAACAACGATGATAAATCTTTAAATTTTTACTTCAATCTCGAGGTAGGAGTTCTTTAGTTCGCCATAATTGCATTTTGTATATGCTCAAATAACAACAACTCTAAACAAAAACGCATCTAGAGCCCTAAAAAACGCACGCACCACTAAACGTATGGTACTTGCCAGTGTAAGAACGTCGCAACTCCAGCTACTGAGAGCTTCAGATTCCGCGCACGAAAATTTTTGAAAATATATCGATTTTTCACCGCCTGGTAGGTATGCGGAGGGTTAAAGGTATTTCCCTACAAAGTTTTGAGATTTTATACATGGTGGCTTCGCACTTGGCATGGAACTTGGCGTACGCGGTCTCAAACTTGGATTATTAACCGTGTGGTGATCGGTTGAGAATAACACCACTGCATCTTTTTCCGTGGGTGTCGTAAGGCGACTAAGGAAACACAAATGAGACCTGCCTCCTAGTAAACCATCCCAGGCAACGACACTTCATTTTTTCTGAATCTGAGGTGTCGTCCTATGGTGTCATGCGGTGTGGTAGGCTCTATTAAGGGCCGTCTGGTTCGCGACCACCCCCTACCGAAGTCCAACGCCAAACAGCTTGCTGTGTTCCGTCGGTGCGTGGGAGTACCAGTTCCTTTATAAGCATTTTCTGGGTTAACTCGCTCCATCGTCGACTTCATCTTTGACCTTATGGTCAAGATGGAGGTCAAGAGTTAACCCATCTTAAAAAAAAAACAAAAAAAAAACGATTATTCATTGGACGAACATGACAACTGTCGCCGGAAATTAATACGAATCGTAAGTTGATCAATTTTCGTGACCATAACCCCAGAAGCCTCATGATGGAATTGAACGTTAAATATTACATATGCCAATAAATAGTTCCAGAAATAGTGATAAATATGTAGTACTAAAATGAAATAATTAGTACCTCAATACTTTTCCAGTTATAGATAGGTGTCGGTGAGGCTGCTGGGATGACGTGGCTCCAGAGGATTCACCAAGAACGGCTGAAGCTAGCGACATGCTGTTGATCTCAAAAAATAGTTATGAAATAGTTCTACCCCTGTGCCAAATCTCAAAAATAATGCTTCAGGGAAACCAGAGATATGAGGGTATCTCGGTGAGTATGCTGGGCTGACGTCATCCCAGCATACTCATCACAAAATCTCGATATCCACTAACTCTTTCCTGTCGGAATTATTGTCAAAAAATAGTTCTGAAATAGTTCTACAGTTTTCAGAACTATTTTTGGATATTGGATTCATCAGCATATAAGTAGCGCATTTTGTATGGGAGATCAATTTTTTTTTCGTATTTTGTCCTATTTTCCTTGGGGAAGTTGTTCAGTTTCATGGACTGATTAACCACTCGAGAGGTTCTTACGGTGCGTCAGTAACGTTGATAGAACGTAATTTTTTTTTTAATTTTCTGATTTTGATACCCCTTTTTAACGTCTTAGAGGATGAATTTTGTAAAACACAGAAACACGGGTGTCACAAATTGTGTTGAAGACTACTATTACAAAGTTTCAAGTCAATTGGACGATGTTTTTTTTTTCCATACAAAAATTTTGATTTATTTTCATGCTTCAGACGATCTAGCTTGAAATTATATGAAACGTAGAAAAAATAAAATAAAGTTAACGTATTTTTTTGTAAAATTTTCATAATACAAAAAATTTGGATGGTGATAAAAAAATCTTCCTGTATATTAGGAAAAGTAGTTCAGTTTAATGGGCTATTCACATCCTTAATTTTCGATAGCTAATTTTATAGTCACACTTCTTAACTGCTGCTGCTATCTGTCTGACTGAGAGTACCTAAAACTCATAAGGTGGTAAGCTAAAGTTGTTTGTGAACGACACGGAGTGAGCTTTCTGCTGTGTAGTTCTAAATACTTCTTTGCCGTGAAAACAGATGGCGCTACTGAACACACTTCTGTTTTCAGAAGCAGGGTGAATTTGTATGTAATTTGGAGAAGAAACCATGGTCTTACATAAAGTTTAAGAAATTGGCTTACAAGTTTATAACTTGTTTTATGGGCTTTGGGTTTATGCTATCTATTTATCCAACGCCTCCCATAAGACCGACGGCGACGAATGGTCGGGCTAAAAAGCCTTTGGAAGCGGGTAGCACACGAGATGATCTTAGGTCCTTCGGTCCTTACCTATGAAATTGGCGTTTTTTTAAACAAATTTTTCATGCTAAAGTTTTTGGATTTTTCTCTGAAATGGGAAATCCAAGATTTGTAAAACATTAAGTTAACTTTAATCATAGGTACTTAGTTTATTAAAAAAAGAATTATAACAGTTATATAATCTTAGTTACTAAGGTACAGCAAAAATAAGCACTGAAACGGGCAATACAGTAAACAAGCTACGTTTGAGCTTCGTTTTCAGTAAATAAATCTAAAGTAAAAATGTATTAGTTTCACTGAAACTCTCAGTTATATTTATATGATTAAGCTTTTAAATAAAAAAAAACTATTTTTTTATCAAATAAATTATGAACAAAATAAAGCTTGAGAAAATATCGCCAATTTCATAGGTAAGGACCTAATAGGTATTTAGGAAGGCGTATGCACGTACTTATGTCCAAATTGTCCAATCATAGTCAAGCAATTTATGTCTTGTTAGATAGACGTAGCTTCTAAGAAGCTGCAGCTGAATTGTTGCTTGTACTCGTAACAACAATTAGGTATTAAATTCGTTACAATATGTTAAATATCCATTACCTTCTTAGGTAATGCCAAAATTTAATCAGTCTCTACAAAGATTCCTTTTAGATTGCTTGCTCTTATCAAAATAGAGTTCTTCGTCAGTAGATATATACGTTGAATATATTAGATTATTTCGGGAACAGCAAATATTCCCACATAATAGGCTTTTGTTGCTGTGATGCGAGCTATATTTAATGGAGTTCACAGGCAAATGGCAATTACGGGGTAGCCTTTCATGTCAACCCTCATTCCGCTCACAACGTGAAAGCAGTTTTATAATAAAGGTGGAGGGAGAACCTTTCTGAGAAATATTTGTAACATTTACCTTAAAATTACCTACAACGTTCTAATTGATATTCGTAATGAAATTTTCATGCGTATATGTATAGGTAGTTTATAGTATTACAAACAAATTATAATTATGTTATAGGTACTTTTAGCTTTCTATTCACGATTTCGTTCCCGGTGGAACTTCCGTAAAATTATACAACCATATCATGTTATTATCCAAATCCGTTCATAAATCAAATCAGATTGTTATCATTTATCAATTATCATATAATAAAAACTAACTTGTAAAATGCCTTCATTTTTAAGAGCTACCTTTAGGTAGGTACATAAAAAATCCAAATATTAAATTCCGTACGACGAAACTTTTGAAACATGGTCCACAAAAACTGAAGGAGAAAACTTTGCTTAGGTAGGTAGGTAGGTAGGTCAATATTTTCTATTTGCGAAGAAATTTCAGTGCGGGCAGGGTTGAAGGCTGTTCTTCCAGAGTAACGCCAAGTCAACAGTGGCAGAATAAATAATGCCAACATTTTTATTCAGGTCAGGCGCTTCAGAGCGTCAAGAACGCAAGGTGCTCGATCTCTCAGTCTCACTTGATCTTATACTTTTTCTTACATTTAAAAGCTTTTCTTTATGTTTTGTGAGGTATTTAAAGTTTGCAGTTAGCTATTTATGCTATTTTTGTATATTTTTATGCTTTTATCTGTAATACGGCTTTATATTTTTGGTAAGTACCACATTTACTTATCTTGAAGTGGGTCTTGTAGTTTTCATATAACGTGCGTGTGCTAATGTATTTTTTTTATTTTTTATTATAAGATGGGTTAACTCTGTGAATCAGACCATCAAGACCATCTCGTACAACAGTATTCTTTAATCATATAGTACTGATCTTGTACTGATGATGATCATATAGTGATGATAACCAGAGCAAATAAGCACAGAATAATGCAGCACGTGGTATAATTTGATCCTGCTTTTGTTCCTAGAGTTACTAAATTAAGTCAGTAAGTAGGTACATACCTACTATGTTACTTATCTAAATCCTTATTCTTACTTTCTTTCTTACTAATATTATAAACGCGAAAGTTTGTATGTTGATATGGATGTTTATTACTCTATCACGCTCAAACGGCTGGACCAATTTTGGTAAAATTTGGTATGAGGTAGCTGATACCCTAGATTAACAAATAAGCTACATCATTTTCCCAAATTTCCACAGGAACGAAGTCTCGGCCGGAAAGCTAGTAACTAATAAACAAAGATTTTAAATAGTCTCCTCGCAACGACCACTCTACAGCGCGACAACTGACTTTGCTGAACATCGAAATACGCGACTGATGCATGACCCGTTTATCTTTTCAAACGTAATGTGACTTTGCCATAATTTCACGTCTCTACCCAATGCACTTTCTTACCCATTACCTCGATCGCGCGAGTTAGCAAGATGCGTTTAGCAAAAGAAACCAAATAGGCAAGTCAACTTCTTCAGCATATAGCGCATTTTGTATGGGAGATCAAATCTTTTTTTTCGTATTTTGACCTATATTCCTTGGGAAAGTTGTTCAGTTTCATGGACTGATTAACCACCCGAGAGGTTGAAAGAGAGATACCTAAAGCCCTGTATAGGTACGTGAATAGGAAATTGAATCACGCCACATAACAATATCAGTAATGAAATGAGACCGAGTCGGAAACTGTAACCACATGATCAGGGTACCTACCACGATCGTTTAAAAGCATTTCTGTTTAGGATCCAACTTTGAACTGCTTTGCAATTGGAATGTTTTTTAAAATGGTACCATGATGGCGCTGCTTTTGAACTGTAACACTACATAAATTTTCGCTGGTCTGCCTCTGAATCGCAACAGCGCCAAAATTGAATCGCTTACAAGCCATCATGGTACGAATGAGCGTTGGAGACTTGTTTAGGTCCTAAATTGGATCGCGCTAAGCGATCATGGTAAACCTCCAGATCATGTTATCTTGTGACTCCTGTACTAGATACTAGGGTATCTAATCAAGCGACCATAACGTGAAATTTGGTTTCTCAAAAAAATTAAAGTAGCTGTCACAATTGGTAAAAAAAGCCGACACTTATCAAATAGTGTTAGGTGACGTTTTATTTTAAACTGGCAGCAAGATTGGCAGCAAAAAAAATAACTTTTGGCTTTTAAAATGTGAAAATGGGATAGTTTTAATAGGTTGAGCATACAAAAATCGTTTATTTTTGATACTAGAGTCTTTTTTTAGGGATTCTGAGATCGGGTTGGAATAAAGAGAATGTCCCCCATTTTTGAATCCAAGAAGTCGGACATCTAGTATTTTGGCAAAGGTATCATACTTTTTTTTAGGGCTCCGTACCTCGAAAGGAGTAAACGGAACCCTTACAGGATCACTTTATTGTCCGTCCGTCCGTCCGTCTATCTGTCTGTCAAGACCCTTTTTTTCAGGAATGCGTGGAGGTAATTTTGTGAAAAAATCAAACTTCTAAGCCATCGCAATGAAAAGATACAGCCGTTTATGCCGCAAATTTCCGCAAATGTTCGACATTCGCAAGGGAATCAAAACCCTTTTTTTTCAGAAAAAAGTACTTCCCGTGAACCCAGAATCTTGAAATTAGGTTCGAAGCAACATCTTATAGCACAGATAAAGGAAAAATTGCGAAAACTGTAAATTTTTAGTTACATCATATAATAAAAATATTTTTCATTTCTCATACTCGGAAAGTAGTGTTATTTTGATCTAATTATTGGGTGGAAAATGCTGCTTCCCTCCATAGGGAGGGAAAAACTCATACAAATTACCTCCTACCTAAGGGCCGGAATAAACTTTAAAAATAGAACTGCAGTTAGCTGTGAAGCGGCCATGTGAGTTTCTAAACAGCCAGTGTGAACTTAGCGCAAACTTCTTTGCGCTAAGTTCACACTGGCTGTTTGAGCGGAATAAGCCGCAACAATTACGTTGCGCAACAATTGAGTTCCATATTTAAAATTTAAAAAGTCGACATAAACGTATTTAATAATTGTAAACCTATAGGTTTCTACGGAACCCTCGGTGCGCGAGTCCGACTCGCACCTGGCCGGTTTTTTTCAGAATTTCATTGGTTTCTTGAGGATTTTTTTTTTCCGAAAGTATTCACAAAATTCTTTAAAATTAGGGATCGTACGTTTAATTGGTTAGATATATATATGTAGTTTTCTAGACTCTCGAATTTGACAGCTGGTATATAATGGCAAATTATCTGCTGCCTGATAGCAGTAGCAGCTCATGAATATGAACGCGGTGCGGTCTAACACTTGACGGGATATTTCGATAAAGTTAACAGGCCTGGGACCCTTGGATACGATATATTGCTTTCAACTAAGCCCGGTCCCTTCTGCATTTGACAATATAAACCGAGGGCTTAAATTGTTCAAACGAATATCCACCGTAACTCCGTGAGTTTAGAATTGGAAAAGTGTACGTCTCCAATCGGAATCTCTTCGATTTTGTCGAACGTAAAATAGTGTTAAGTTTTAGGCACTTAAAGCTATTAGCACGTTCTTAGGAGAAACGTAGTTTGCAAGTGAGGTTCTCTTTGTCTGCCATTGCAATTAATTTTGTGCTAGCTGGAAAAGACACCTGTATTTCGTCCGTGCAATAGCTATGTTGGTACTTTAACCACTGTATCGGGTCTCGTTGCGAACGTTACGTACTTATACGATACATACGTAGGTACGTACGTTTGGTCTCCCATGAGGTCATTGTAGTTACGAAATAAGACTAATCAGCGAAGAAATAAACTTTTTAAGGAAGTACTTATTGTCATTACCACTAATATTATTTATTCTGTGCTAATAGTAGCATTTATATGTTTGTTTGAGAGCCCTCCTGGCAACTGAGCGTGTAACAAAAGTTTAACATAAGAAAGGGTGACACAAATGCTTATTTTATTGCCCGAGAAAATTCTCGTCCATGGGTTATACGACTACCTACATTATAGCGGAAAGTCGTTCTTTTTTGAGGAAACTCTGGTTTTTAAGTTGATTGAGTTGTTGACTTTCGAGCCAATGTTATTAAACGCTAATGTCATTTATGGAGAGTGCCTAAATTAATAGGTGGTAAGCAATCATTAAAATTTTCATAAAATTATTATTACCTATCGTTTATTATCTAAGATGACATATTATCTTTAATGAAGTACAGCGGAGAATGTCATCAAATATTTAGCTATCGGAACTGAATAATTTGAGCCTGCGGCTCTAGAGATTAAGGTGCCTCTCGGTTCTTATTACATCTATTTGCATGTAAACGAGCCTCGTTAATCTTTGAGATAGAGCCGCATTTTATTTGTAAGTACATTTGACAGGACATTCAGAAGATTTCTATCCATACTTTCGCCCATGTGGTTCTAGGATTTTGTTCGTCGCTGAACCGGATTCTATTAAAGCAAGATTATACTTTGAATTAGTTAGCGAAACTTTAGGGGGATTCTCCTCATAAAACTGAACAACTTACCTGAATAAAATTCTTAAAAAAGCAACTTCCCGTACCAAGGCAAATCAGCAGATAGCACAAGCTGTATTATTTGTATATTTCGACCTTTGTTCCTTGGGGAAAATTGTGCAGTTCCGTGAGCTGATTTACATGATTTATTTTCGCTAGCTATTTAAAGTCACCCTATTAAATACGACGTAAAAAGAAATGCTAGCCCAATAGACTTACTTACTGCTAAGGTGGAAATTGCATATCAGAAAGCCTAGAAAGTAAGTTACGAAACGGGTGGTGACGTATTTGACTAGGATTTTTAGCGCTCTCTGACACCAAAACGCAAAAAAACTCTACTTTGTCCAGATATGTGAAGAAAGATAAGTAGGATCTAGCTTGCCAAATTAGGCTTGTTTTGGTTTTGGTTGGTTATTACATTATAAGATTAAACCAACATAGATGAGGATATTAGCATACAGGCTTCCATCAGTTGTTTTTCAACTGCCTGCTTGAATTATAATTATAAATAATGATAATAATATGTCAAATCCGCCTAATGATTCCAATTGTGCTAATTCTATAAATACCACACATCAATAAGGTATTATCATTTCATAATCCAATGCTGACAATAATTTCACAAACTTACATTTACAGGAACATTATTAAAATGTTAAGATAAGTAGGTACCCTTTACTTGATGTTTTGCTGTTATAATATCCAGTATCCTACATTCCAACATTTAATGAAACGGCTAACAAGGCAATAAGAGCAGGCTGAGGCGAGGAATGTAATATGAAGATATTTCCAGCGGCTCGCGTCTAATAAGCATAACGAGCTTGAGTAGTGTAGTCTAGTTATCTTAATTTTATTTGTCTTAATGAAGGAAAACACTCTTCTTGCGAGTAACACTTTGTGATCCTCGTTTTAACCTTCGCGCGATTCTTGCACACCCGTGGTGTGCAGGATTTGTATCGCACGCGCCGTAAACAAGCGCGCGGCGGGAGTACGTACGTCCTTACGGGAGTACGTAGTTTAATTATTTATGATGTCAGGCACACCATTAATTAACTCATGTTACCTTGACTCCATGCTGGACTGGGAGTAAAAGAAAAACCTAGAATGTGCCAGCTACCTACTCTTCCCAGGCATACTGTAAAAGTCAGTAAGTGGGACGCGAGGGTTTTGTTGTATTGTGGCGAAAGGCTAACCACCTCTCACCACATACATCATATTTTTATCTTATACTTATAACCCTCTGAATGTATGTCAAAAGTGGCATCAAGTGGTTTTAAAACCACTGATGCTCTGCCTACCGCAATAGGGACTTAGGCGTGACTCAATAGCGTTAATTTCGATAGGCTATACAAACGTAGTGATGAATTGAACTGGCAACTCACCTGATTTTTCCTTTAGTTCCCACTGTAGTTTGCCATTGGTAACAACCATCCTTTGATGTAGTCTCCAATTACCAGCAGAATTATGAATGAATCAAGGCCTGGGACCGAGTCAAAGAGCCCCCGGCTACATCGAGCAAAGTCGGATAGAAACATAAAAGCTATGATTGGGGTTTTCATACAAACGGTAATTTTGTTAAATACGAAACTGAATTCTGCCATGAACAGAACACACCATACACACATAATGTACTTGGGACCCAAAAACAATATTTACTAAACCGACCTTTGTAACTCCTCTAAAAAGGTATTTTCTCCTCGGAGGCTATTGAAACGTCCGAATATTATGAAAACCGACAAAATTTACAATGTCCGAATAGCGCAATTTTGTGCATAGGTGCGGGAGGTGGGCGGTACCTCTGATAAAATAACGGTGTTGAGCCTGCGGGCCTACTGTTACATAAAGCAAGTTTTCAGGCCAGTTAAAGACCACTTTATTTAGGTAGTTACTAACAACTTTTGGGTCATACAAGTTTTTGAAGTATCTGCTTAAAGGGACCGATACGAGTGAGTTTAGTTGAGAATTTGTGGTTGGTTTCGTTCGGTTGAGCGCAGAACACAGTAACTATAGCCATACTCTTAAACTTTGCCTGAGAAGTTGTTTTCTCTCTACAGGTAGGTAATAGGTATTCAAAAATACATAGTATGGGCAACATAGCCTATATCTCAAATTATTTATATGCCAAATTAGTCACACATTCTGGAATATTAGAGTCTGTAGAAACGTAGTTGGCCTACTACATATATTTCAGCCATTTCTACATGAGTTGTAAATTGACCACTCATTACTGTTTATCATTTTATTTTTAACAAAAATCCACAACAATACAGAAGCTACCATCACATTTCAGCGTATATACCTATTTGCCCTTTTACTAACAGTATACTAATACGAGTAAATATGCCAAATCAAGTGAGAACTACGGGTTTGTTTCGTTTATTGTGGACGAATAGCTGACAATCTACTTATCCTGAAAAATGTTAAAAAATATTTGCAAATATTGAGTTAACAAATAGTAACCCTGGCATTAGAATAAAAGTTATTATTTATTCTTATGACCCTGACCGCTTGCCGGATCGTTGACATATTTGCACTACGAAAGCCTATTATGAACGTGATAGGTAAGAGACGCTTGATGTGCTGCCATGTGTCCATCTGTAGATCCCAAGTTTGTGTGTAGTGTTTCACAATTCTATAGAATTTCATGTGAAACAATTCTAGAAAACGTAGAAAAGAAGTCTTTATAAAACGGTGTTGAAATTCTTGTAACTTAGAAATTGTTATTGGAACACTTACATTCACAGGGAGCGTTCATATTATTTACCACATAAAAATATTAATTTAGAAATCTGCTGTTGAAGTAAACCACATACGAAACTTTCAAGTATTTAATTGTCAGATATCAGATACGAAAACAGTAGGAAAACTGATTCTTCCGAATAGTTGAGAGTATTTTATTTATTACGTAGTTATACGGAGGCTTTGACTTTTATAATAATTTGTTTACGCCTCGACATAAACTGAATGATAATTATGATTTTCAAAGTTCAAATTACGAAACCCTGTAACATAAAAAAACACCTCTTGCAATGGCCATGAGTTGTTATGTTAGAGAGTTGTAACATAACTTTCAGTGAAGTAATGCTGTATGTATATCTCCTTAGTCTTAAAATACTTTTAAAAAAATGGACTATAATAATCAATCTCAAAACAATGCATTTAATAAAGGGTGACTTTGAATTAGTTAGCGAAACTTTACGGGATGATTTTCCTTATGAAACTTATCAACTTTCCCCAAATATCCTAAAGTGATATTAAAAGCTTTGTCATATTTCGACCTATGTTCCCTAGGGAAAGTTGTTGAGTTTCTTGAGCTGAATTGACTTCATTTCTTAATTTTCGCAAACTAATTTAAAGACACCCAATATAAAGATAGAAGTCTTAAGGGCCCGTAGGCCCGTACGTTTGTAGAGAACTGAAACTATCGGGCTCCTGTAAGCCAGATAACTGTCTAATCTCCGACTAATAGAGTGGATTACTTGTACTGCGGGGTCGTTAGCGTGTTCTCTCAGTTCTCATTTAGAGATACCACCGGTAATTATAGAGGGCATTAATCCTGAACGCTTACGTAGCGAGAAGTCGACCGAATGCTAGATTTCGGATTTGCTTGCCTTATGTTTCACATTAATGATGTGCTTTGTATTTTTGTTTGCAGAGAATGCATATTTGTACAGCTTGTCATTTTTATTTTATTTTCAGAAAACCAGTAGCTTATAAAAATAAGTATAAGTACGCCAATTACAGGTTTTCATAATGTGACTTGATACAGTAAAAGATAACAGAGGCTTGGTTGCCGTAAGCGAACAGAAAAAAAAATGCAAATTAATTAGATGTTGACTAAGTACTTCTGTACTTCAAGTAGTCTGTGCTCTAGCTTTCTTCTTCGATTTAAACCAATAATCGAAGAAGAAAGCTAGAGTACAGACTACTTGTTATTTTTACTGGTGCTTATGCGGTATGTATGTCAAGGTATGTGTGTGTGTGTGTGTGTGTGTGTGTGTGTGTGTGTGTGGGAGTAGGGTGTGTATGTGTTTGGTGTACCCTGCACAGCCCTACGATATGTTGATCTTGGGATCGGTAAATATTTTATTAAATATTCACCACTATGCAAGGCACTATCAATTTCTATTCCCATTATATTCCTGTAATATAACACTCAAAACACTTTTTCTATATGCAGCTTTAGAGCAGTTGAAGATATCGATGTCAGAAAAGCGGGCATTGTAAAATTTGCAAATACGATTAATTGTGGAGTTATTATTATATCTAAGTTTGGATGTTGGTACAGAGAACTACGATCATGTATTTTTGGTCACTAATCTAATCAGACAAGGGTGAAAATAAATGCCACACTAAAATTAACTACTCAATAAAGAAATCGTAAGAATAAATAGTGGATAGTAACGTTCTTATGGTTTTAAAGCATTTTGTCATCACAACTCAAATCTTCTTGACTATTAGTGGAGTGCCGTTAGGTTTAAACCTCGGAACTCAGTTCCAATGAATAGATTTTCGTGAAACTTTTTTCATTCGACAGTTGAAGGTATAAATAATAAAGTTTACCCCAAAAAAATTGCCGATTTTATCTGGTATTTAGGAATTCCCATCGAAAGAAACATCGTTTTTTTTTCCAGATGATGTATTTCTATGTGCCCTGTAACAAAAAATACTAAAAATCAGAATAAAATAAATATTTAAGGGGGCTCCCATACAAAAAACGTGATTTTTTTGCTCGTTTTTATAGAAAGTCTGTCCGAGGCTGTATCTCATGAACCGTGATAGTTAGACAGTTGAAATCTTTACAGATGATGTATTACGGTTGTTGCTATAACAACAAATACTAAAAAGTAGAATAAATTAAATATTTAAGTGGGCTCCCATACAACAAAGGTGATTTTTTTGCCGTTTTATAGAGATAATGGTTTTTATAGAGTCCGACTCGCACTACGGAACCCTTCGTGTGCGAGTCCAACTCGCACTTGCCCGTTTTATTATTATATTTTACGATATTTAACATCATAACACGTATTTTCTGAAATTCTGGACACGCTCTATGTAATAGTTTGAAAGAGAGGGCTGCGACTGAAACACCAAACGTACATATCAACTAGCGGACGCCCTACAATTCGTTCCCATGGGAACTCTTTTAGGTAAGCTTTCACAATATTTGAAGTTAATTTTTGAAAAATTTCAAACTTATAGCATCAATCGTTTTGATTTTGCGTGGAAATCTTTGTCAGTGGGTAAAAAAATTCGATGTTTTCTTTTGTGTGAGAATTCATAAATACCAGGTTTAATTGAGATCGGCAAATTTTTACGGGTCAACTTTATTATTTATACCTTTAACAGTGTAAAAAAACAAGTTTCACGAAAATCCATTCATTGGAACTGGGTCCCGAGGTTTTGACGATTTTTGGTCTAACGGCCCTCTACTACAGGGCTTTAGGTATCTCTCTTTCAACCTCTCGGGCGGTTATTCAGTCCATGAAACTAAACAACTTTCCCAAGGAACATAGGTCAAAATACAAAAAAAAAATTGAGCTCCCATAGAAACTTCATCAGCATATAGCGCATTTTGTATGGGAGATCAAAATGAGAGATACCTAAAGCCCTGTATATTGCGGCGCTCCGAGCTAAATTATAATAAAAACACAAACAATTTTATGAAATCATGTGTTAACCCACTGATTCCCAAAGTGGTCCAGGTAGACCTCCAGGGGTCTACGGGAAATTCGAAGGGGGTCTTCGTTGGTGTGACAAAAAAATGGAGGTTCACAATTCGTATAAGCGGGGGTCCACAAAAATGAAAAACTAAACTTCTTGTGCTGTGAGTAAGATGTCAAAAATGTAAAGTTGGATGGAATCACCTTTTTTGATTGGCCACCTTTACTTTTTTGACATCCACTCACAGCTTTTTTTCGAAAATTGTTAATTCGTGGTTGAAACTCAGCCGTAACGCAAATTCTCTTAATTTGATCTAATCTTCACATTTTTCGTCGAGTTTTGGGAATATGGTAGAAATGTAGCTGCTAAATCCGAAACCAGCAAAATTTTCGAAACCAGCAAAATTTTGAAAGTGGTCTATGAGAAAAAATAGTTTGGGAACCTCTGTGTTAACCGAACTAATGTGAGCTGCTTCGTTATTCAATCTAACCGTAAATTTTGTCTAACTGAATAGGGCTAGAATTTAGCAGAGCATAAATCAATCCACCAAGCTGAACCTAGACAGTGTTTATGTTATCTGTTCGTAAACTTTATGTATTTACATAGCTCGTTCGCTTTGCTCAGAGTTCTATTTGTTGTGGTCGAGGCGAGTTTCAGTTCTCTTTTAACTGACTAGTAGCTTCACGCTACCGCTATGGAATTATTTTACTACAGAATAAAAATAAATATTCAGTTTTGTTTGGTAAGAACATGTGTATTTCTGAGTAAGTGTTTTAGTACCATGCTGCGATACGTCATTTCATTCAAAGAAGTTCCTTCTCATTAGTGGGATCTCGTAGGCTGTTATGATGAATATGAGGACCCTTTTAATTTCAATGCTATAAAGATGTGGTGATCGGTCAGAATATAATTTTTAAATTGGTCTGTTCTATATTCCACTGCCGCGAAAAGGCTTCTCAAAAATCAAACAAAAATAAATATAAGGGCATTTTCAATTACTCAGAAAAAAAACACTTTTCTATGGAATTTTTTTATGATTTTATCACAGCTTTGCCACAAATCTTTAGAATAAAACAAAAATGAAATATCTTGAGTCAATAAAATCAATGATTTGTGTGGCACATCAAATTACAGATCAATCGGGTCACTACGCTTGGATTGCGATTCAGCCCGTCTTTTCCGAGCAGACTTTACGCAACACCAGAAGTTCCACTACCAACGTAACTACAGGACCTCGTATTTTTCTGAAACCTTTAATACCTCAATCTAAAAATAATAAAAATTAAAAAAAAAAGAAAAAAAAATCTTTTATTTTAGAGGTATAATTATACTAAGAGGATTGCATTAGTTTTAAATGTGTTCCAATTTAAGGATTTAAATGTTTTTATTATTGTGCTACTAAGTGTTGTAAGTAACGTTTCATACGAACCAAAATTGTGACATTTGAATGAAAAAACGTATGAGATATGCTGAACTGAAAAAACTCTACGCTGTTTGTTTTGGCAAAACACAATGTATACCGATGGGGCCCAGGTCGTGATAGCTTGTCAGTGTCTTGCTCACAATAAAGAAAAACCCTCAAGTCTCTTGTACTGGTTCTCATTATGCCTGAAAAAAGATGGCAGCAGCTGGCATATTGTGTTTCAGTTCACAGATTTGTAAAGGGAAACAGACTTACTATAAAGAATAATAATAAATCTTACAAAATCATGTTTTTATTGGATTACTTAATCCAAAATTTAAATGGAATTGCTTTATATGGTATTGCTGGGTTGATGTTTCCGATAAACCATCCAATTTTGTCAGGTTAACGAGGTTTATCGAGTTCGCTGCACTTTGCTTCGCTTTTCAAAGGAAATAAAATCCCAAAAGGTACATATTTAAATGCTTTCGGTAAAGTTCGTCTCCGTCGATCTGTTCAATTATGTATCTGGCTGGAATCTGAAGTTTTGCGTAGTTGCACTCAATCTTTTCACTTCGAGATATTGAATTTCAAATACAGGTTTGAGGAATAATTTAGAGCGTTGGTTAATATTGAAAATCAAAATGGTTGATTAAATATAATACCCAGAAATAAACCGTTTTATTAAAGTAAATTATGACTTCTTTTCATAGCTGCCTTTAGAATTTCAATAGAACCCGTAAAGTTGTTATTCGACGTCCCTCAAATTGGAAAGCAGTAAAGAGCGGGGACGTTTGTGAATTCGCGATAAGGCTGTTTTGAGAGATGGCGAGTAATTGATATCAATTAGGTTGCGCCGGCGGCGGCCGCCCGCTTTCACAATAGACTATCTCGGCCAAGAAAATAGCCTCGGAAAACTCTGAGCTCACTCATCGAGATTGCTGTACTGATAAATTGGTTTACTCGAGCTCGTTAATCCTACAGAGGAACCATTATCCTATGTTAATACAAAATTTACAAGCCTCTCGCAGTTAAAGTAAAGTGAGTAAAAATTGACACACGTGTAAGGTGTTTTACCTGCTTTTATAATAACAGGCTTTGTGTCTCGACGGCTGAGCCTGCTAAAATATGCACAAAGCGAAGTGCTGATCATATTTCGTTGATGGAGAATTAAATGGCGGAAGGGCAGCCGGTCCTCGTGAATATGGAGGGGTAGTTAAGGAGTTTTAACGACTGAAGGCTTAGCGAGTCCGGAGAGCACCGCCTCACGTAATCTACGAGGAAGTTTGTAAGTGTTCCTTTATAATTTTACTTTAGTTAATGGTTTGAGTATACTAAGACCACTTTTACCGATCGAAATGGCTAGTGTAGCGACGGCTTTCCGACTTTTCGAAAAGGACAGACCAAACTTACCCTGGAATGTTTGACAGATTACGATTGTTTGTGTTTCCTCGCGTAATTCGAACCCAAAACCTGAGGCTAAGGAGTTCTCAACATTATACTAAGTCGGTATGCCTTTTAGTGTATAATTTCATGTTTCTGACGGAAGGTCCGATACCACAAAGAATAATATTTATTTACTTTTATTTTCCACATTTGGACCTAATATACTACTTCCATGTTTCCAACACATTCCTTCGATGTATTGACCAACATATCTAACTGAAATATTCTAGATTCAAATATTTAAATCTTCTCTATGCAGAAAATATAGTAGTAGGTAGGGACCTGCCTGAACGGCACTCATACAAACTTACGTGGAAACCCGTTCAAAAGGTTTATAACAAGCTAGGCACTTGTATTCGTAGTAATGGCACATCATTAGCTGGTCTGAGCCGGGATTCAGTCCTAGTTCTCACACAGACTAGTCTGGTTAGTACTATTAAGACATTAGTACTCTCTCAGTATGTAGGTTGCCTAATTTGGACTATTAAAGACGTTGTCAGAAGAATGCGCCGCAGCGCAAGCACAAATATTTTCCTGTCTCTGCGGAATATTTCTTAGTACTGTGGAGAAAAGGTGTTTGTACTTTTTTGTCTTATTTTTTTTTACCATAGACATGGAATTGACGCTCATTTGATGTCGCTGGATGGACAAGTTCACCACATACTTGATTATACCGACACGAAAAAGAATGATAAAAAAAAATTAATTGGTTAAATGCGACCGGTTTTTAAATAATTTGGGGTGACTTTAAATTAGCTAGCGAAACTTTAAGAGGTGATTATCGGCATGCAACTGAACAACTTTCCCCAAGGAACACATACAAGATTTAATTTATTTTTGTGAGCTCGCTACATCCTCGACCACATCTTTGCCCTAAGCTAGATTGTGGTCAAGAGCGAACCCATTTTTAATAAAAAAAAAAAAATGAACTACTCATACAAAGCAATCAGTTGATTACGTAATTTTTTTTTTCCACTTCGACACATGTTCCTTGGGGAAAGTTATTTAGTTTAGTGAGCTGTTTCACTTGCTCAGTTTCAAAACCACTTAATATACTAGAACGAGTGTAAATACTTAGTTTTATTTCTAAGAAACCACTGAACAAAGTGTAATAAACTTAATTAGTTATGTAGTTCCTCTTACAGTTCTTTTTTGGTTCCGTTGTCAATTAGGAATCTTTATTGTTTCGCCATATCCGTCATCCCCGTCTGGCTGTCTGTCTAAGAAACTAAGAAACTCTTGGTACTTTAAAGCTAGAATATGACTGATTAATACAAAGAGGCTTTTTTTTATGAAATCAAAAAGACAAGTATAATACAAACCAGTGGCAAGAAAATAAAGTTTAACTTTTTAGTGGATAACAAAATTCACGTAATTTCAGAACGAAATCCACCGTAATTAGCCGGCAGCATACGGAAATACGATACTAAAATATTTAAATACGAACTAGGTAGACCGTACCCTAAAATCTGACCTACATAAATCACAACAGTAATACAAATCTCCGCAGAATTTGAAATTTCAAAGAGAGTTCGGGATGTGGGTTCTTGGCGGTAACTTTCTTTTCACAAGTTGTCGATACTCGAGGGCCCAATCGGAAGTTGGCAGGAATATACATGACGATATTTTATGTGTCAGAATTTGGTATTATGTGGTAAAGAAAGTATTGAAATGGCATTTCAACTTTCCCTTCATTTAATCTAGATGTAGACCTTTCAAATATACACATATTTTTTTACTTTTCATGTCATAGTGAACTTTTTAACAATTTTTTACATTGTTGTAGTGAAATTAATAATAACGAGGCTTGACTATATAGTTAGGTAATGATAATTCACGTTTTCAAAATTCCTTGCCTAGAATATTTTATTTAAGAAAGAAATTTTAAGACGAGGAAGTTCTCTTTTTTAAGTAACTTAAAAAATCAATATAACTATTGGTAAAAACCAATTTAAAAAACATTTAAACATTTAAAAAACAAAAGATAAATAATTTGACCTATGAAATGGGACTTGAACCCACGACCCCAAGATTTAAACATTCGCGCCGAACATTTTTCTTTCCCTATCATTATTTGTGAATATTCCTCCCGCGGGTAAGCGTTTTAAAATTACCAAAACAAAACACTTGTAAAGGTGTCGGTAGAAGGATTCCACAGTTCTATTAAACTTTATATTGCGTCGTCGTACTCGTACAGGCTGCATCCGTCGGGATGCATCGAACTTCGGCAAACATGACACTGTGTGATGTGTTTTGTATTTGTTCTGCCGGCAAACAAAGCTGCCTGCTTTAAATTTTGTTAGAAATAAGTTTTGATATGAAATGAAGTTGGATAGTAACTGGGGGTTAACCTAGTACAATTCTAGTTTTCTTCATAGCAATGAGAAGTGGATAGGACGACAATAGTTTGGATATTTTTATACTAACAGCATTACGGCTGAATAATTTTGGATGGGAATTGTAATAAGGATAGAGCATTTGTTTATTCATTTATAATCTCCAACAGGGAGCTATGTAGGGTAGTATGTGGTTTTCGAATATTATACTATAGTTCTACTGTATTGTGTAACGTTATAAGTTTGAGCTTAGAAAATAAGTTACATGGACAAAATGAAGCCGGTTTGGTCAAGTGGTAGTGACGCTGCCTCTTGATCGATGGGTCCTGGATTCGATTCCCGGTCGGGACAGACATTTGTGTAAAAAGCAGATTTTTGTTGTCGGGTCATGGGTGTTCGTGTCTGTCTTTGTGTATATTCCAAGGGACCCACGACACAAGGGAAACCTTAGTGTGTATCGTTTATTTTTTATTATTTACAATCAGAAAGTACCTTTTTAATAAGTGCTCTTTTATTTCCGGTAAAGGTTTGTTTGTCTGTCTATTGAAACGATCTCATTTATTGGGAAGAATAACAAATCCGCAGAATTGATTGCGCGAATATTTCTTTGGGAGCGATAAATTCGGTCGTAATTGTGGGGGAGCCTTAATTTCCCCGCCGGGGAATTATAAGCGTACTCCTCTGACCCGAGCGGCCTCCCCTCCGATTCCCTCTGGACGTTATTGCACCTCGATAAGAAACGTTAGAATGGTGAACAAATAAGTGGCGGCAATTAAAACACAATAAATCTAAAACAGTATAGGCTAGTAGTAGGATTTGAATTCTACTGGTAGGTTTGTTTCTTGTTTTGTTACATACAAAAAATTTAATAGTTGCGTTAATTTTTACAAAAGTAAAATTGTTTCACTTTGTTTCACTACTTCTTACCTTACTGCTGTCTTACCCTAAGGTTGCCTGGAAGAAATTGCTACCTAGCAATAAGGCCGCCTTGTTGTACACCATGTTTTATGTTCTGTTAATTGTATTGTATGTCTTTGTGTGCAAATAAAGTATATTATATTGTATTGTAAGTGACTCACATAATTGAGTTTTAATACAAAAAAAAAATTGTTTAAATTATTTTAATACGACAAAAATTCCGTCCATTTAAAATATAAAAATGTTGGTTTAAAGATCTTTTATTACTCATACTCGGAAAGTCTGAAGTTGCCTAAGGAGCGGCTTGACTTGAAAGTAATACTTTTCAAGCCTAGGGAGAATCGCTTTCAACTGACAGCTGTCAAATTAAGTATTAGAAAAACATGCACCAAATACCTATAAGGCCACTCTATTACAGCGCGATGTTAAATTGGAATAACAAAAGTTAAGTATTCATTAAAGAATACTTTTGTTAATGACTATATAATAACTTACTTTTAGCTATTTCTTTAAAATAACATAGATTTTGGCAAAATATTTACCATTTTTTTCAATAATGAAAAAGAAAAATAATGACTGAATAGCTGACCAGCCACAGAAAAAAAAATAGGCGGGAAAGTGGCATTCCGATCTTCATCTGTTTTTTCGAGTTGTAGAGTTTTGTAACTTTTGCACAACAGCAATGAGTTCAGTTTATTCATGTTTTTATTTTTACTTTCTTTGTATTCGTAATGAAAAGCACAGTGTTTACCTCGGGTGAAAGACTTATTTAAGTCCCGAGACAGGGTTTGGCGACCGAGCATAGCGAGGATGCTTGCTTTCACCCCTAAAGTAACAATGTACTATTATTTATTATTTAAGACATGGGACGTCACTTACATAAGAAACTAAAAATTACACATCATGCATGTAGTTATAAGGCCGTACAGAAGTTACGGATTTGATACAAAATATTAAAATTAACATTATACTAAGTATACATATATTTTGAGCCACATAAACAGCAAGTTTATGTGGCTCAAAATATATGCTTAAAAAACTCGATTTAAGACAATATGTTTTAGATCAGAATGTAAAGTGCTCCGACAATAACTCTGCAATGAAGTGACAACCGTGTGGTGATCGGTTGAGAATAACACCACCCCATCTCTTTCCGTGGGTGTCGTAAGAGGCGACTAAGGAAACACAAATGAGACCGGCCTCCTAGTAATCCATCCCAGGGATCGACACTTCATTTTTTTCTGAATCTGAGGTGTCGTTCTATGGTCTCATGCGGTGTGGTAGGCTCTGCAAAGGGCCGTCTGGTTCGCGACCACCCTCCTACCGAAGTCCGACGCCAAACAGCTTGCTGTGTTCCGTCGGTGCGTGGGAATACTCAGAATTATGTCAAATATAGCGTCAAGTGGTTCAGAACTACATGACGTTCTGCCTACCCCGAATGGTATTATAGGCGTTAGTGTATGGATGTGGGTTGAAACCTTGTAAAAAATATCGTACTTCAGCCATCCCGAAAATGGTCTACAGCTCACAGAGCTGCTACTAACAAAGAAGTGGTTCTAAGAAAATATACACGTAATCAATACGACTCTAATTAAATAGCTTCCATCTATTGTATCCAAAGCATAGACCGATGGCCCAAAGAGCCATATTTACTGCTGTTTTTTATTTGTTGGGCTCCAGATTGAAACTTTTTGAAAAATGACAGTTAAAATTGGTAAAGTTTTTTAATATTGAAGTAGTATTGCACTTGCACTGGAAACTTCAATAGAACATAGGTTCTTATTTTTCTTTCAAAACGTACTCTATTTCGATTTTACAGATTTAGATTTTTGAAAGGATTACATTTGTACATTTGTAGTAGAAGCAATCTTAAACTACATAACGCACCCACATGAAGGCCTACAAGATTGTTCCTGGTGTCGTGGGTTAAGTTAGGACAAACATAGACATAAAATGATCTCGTAAGACTCGGGAACAAATTATTTACCTGTCTGGGTGAATTTAATAAACCGGAATAAGTTACTATCACTTAACCAAACGGGTCATCAATTTAAATATCATGTATATGTTTTATCTATAAAGCACTACTCTCACAGTTGATCTAGAAAGCAACCCAACCGACAGCCTCGTATAATATAGAGCATGTTCATTAAACTTTTGCACCCTGGAAATACAGCTGCAGTGGGTACAGTGCAACGTACGTTAAATGAAACATGTAAAAGTGGAATCTGCGCCGGACACTCGCCTGCTGTTACACAGTAATTTGGTTGAGTGAGAATGGACACAAACTGTCGCGTGTTAAGCCAACTTCTCGCTGTAACTGACTGTGGTCAACCAGCATTGGATGGCTTCAGGAAATAAAACTTTATCCAGTTTTTAATGGATATGTGATAGCCCAGTTGGTAAGAAGCCTTCTTTGCCTCTTCAAACAACTTTTGCGGTCAGCTAATTACCTTAGCGTGGGGATACGAATCTACTCATAGAATATACTTATTAATTTTTAAATTAAAGGCCAAGTTATTATGGACAAAATTTCCGATTCTATTTTCAATTTCAACCTTTCTTTGAAAATAGATAGGAGATTTATGTCCTACCCAATAAGCCGGCAGCTTAACTGGTGTGTGCCGGACAACCGGCAGCGCTGGACTGCCGGATTGCCGGACAGCAGGCCCCACGGGTGTACCACACTGTCAGGAAATAGCCTGCCACTCGCAACAGCCGTACTCGACTACTTTTCACAATATCGCAATTGAGTCTTTGAAAAATGTTTACTATGTTTTTTAATTTCATGTGTTTTTTTTAAAGACCAATTAGTAAATAAAAAGGGTCATGGATAATTTAAAAGTATTAAGTTGGTTTTTATACCTACTCAGTGTAAAAACCAATATTGATGTCCTTCTAGGTAAATCAAATATTAGATAGTGAAATATCTATAAGCACTTCATACCGTAGTAAACGAAGCCTAATAAGCTCTTTTGATTAATTGTGCTCCACTTAGCCACTTAGCCGTATTATTTTAATGAAACATTTTTAGCCTTGAATTGAACGGAATTTAAAGTTTTAATAGGGCGTAGTGAGGGGCGTCATCATCTGCTTTATAATTTGAGATGGTGTGATATTATTTTAAAGCGATCCTCTGGGCGTTCAGTGAGAGATTTATTGTCGTACAATCGGCACCGAATTGAAAATGTCTCGTGGTTGGATTAATAGCTGCGTCACGTGCACGACCCCTTCCCTGGACTGGCCTAATTAAGAAGTTTCCTCAATCGACGTAAATTTTGTTACGTCAGAGTTGTCGCGAAAAGTTCACCCGGCAAAATTAAATTAGTTTAAAAGATGAATCCGATTTCTAATTTGAAAATCCAAGAGTTTAAAGCCACCCTTTGAGACTGTTTATGATAAAATCGCGGGCCAATATTATCTTTAGGAGAACACTTTAAGACATATACTGAACAGATTGTTTTTCTTAGGCTTTTTGGTGTCTGTAATAAGCATAATCTTAAGTAATTATAACCCATTTTCAGGGTATCTATTTAATAATTAATTTTTTGTTTGAAATGAAATGAAGTCCTATTCATATTTACCACAAAACAGAACACAACAAATTAATAGTAGTGAATAAGTAGTAGTGAAATGATAAAAATAAGAAAATAATTCATTTCCAATAGTCTAGGCACGAAATCTGTGAATTTATAAAAAAAATTATAAAGGATGTAAGGGACAGGTTAGCAAAAACTGAAACCCTGAACTCAGACCATCATTTTGAATAATTTTCCAGTGGAATTTACCTCGGGAGATTTTTTAAAATTTAATATTTTCTGCTTTAAAATAAAATATTTTTTTATAATACACACCATTTTCCAATAAAAATAACGATAACAGCGTAAAACACGAAAACCAGTAATGCACATCGCATTCTGACAAGAGCGCGGCACGAGGAGATTGCTCATTGCGTAGCACCAAAGAGGTAAATAATGAAAACTCCTTAACTTGACGTTTTCGGGAAAAAAATAATTACTTGTAGTCGATCGTAGTTATGGGTAGATTCCACTGTTGAAGTATTTACTAAGCTGTCCCTTACATACATACATGGATACATAAGCTCACGCCTTTGTCCCATTGGAGTAGGCAGAGACCACAGATTACCACTTACTACGATCCAAACAAACCTCTTTCGCTTCCTCTACATTTATAATTTGCTTCATACATGCTTTTCGGATTCGGATACTCCTAACATGATCTTTTCTCAGTACTACACCAATTTGGTCTAAGTACGTTCGCCTAAGGCGCCCTCTTCCGACCCTTCCAACTACATTCGCACTGGACATTTCTTTCGTCAATCTTCTTTCATTCATTCTTTCTATTATGTCCAAACCACCGCAACATTGCTTTCTCTATCATCGTCATTATTGTTATAATTTTTTTATTTTTATTTGGGGAGCTTACAGATACATTCAATAATTTTAGGTACATAGAAAATACACCTAACAGCCAATTACAAGCTTCCACATGATTCATGATTCCACGTGATTCAAGGATCTAGACTTATGTTTGTCTAGATCCTTGAATCACGGGCAATTACGTCCCGTACCTTTGGCAGGCGTGCGTGGGGCCGAAGCCAACACCGGTTAGACAATTAATTTAGACAATTTAATTTAGTAATGTGACACCAACCGGCAGCTATCTCTGTATGCACTATAGAAATGCACCCAAAGACAACCCCCGGTTAGTGCAGGAGGTTTACCATGATCGCTTAGCGCGATCCAATTTAGGACCTAAACAAGTCTGCAACGCTTATTCGTACCATGACGGCTTATAAGCGATTCAATTTTGGCGCTGTTGTGATTCAAAGGCAGACCAGCGACAATTTATTTTAAAAATAAAAATGGACCATAGACAACCGAGCAGTTCAAAAGCAGCGCCATCATGGTACCATTTCAAAAAACATTCCCATTGCGAAGCAGTTCAAAGTTGGATCCTAAACAGAAATGCTTTTAAACGATCGTGGTAGGTACCCAGGACTATTGAAAGGAATGGAAAGAAAGGAAACTGGGCTATTGGGTTGAGAGGCTAGTGGACTGGGTAACAGGACTATGGGTAGGACTATGGCACCTGCCCTATCAATGTTGAAAAACACGACCAAATGGGCAGATGGTGACTCGCCAATTCACTAAAGATGGGCCCTCAAAAACGGCAGCAAGCACAGTGCGACAAGGGGGCAACATCGCGTGAGAGACTCAAGGTGTCGAGAGGTGTGCACCGCTTTCTGCTCGGTGGCCGGCTGGCTCACCTCACCAACTCGCAACTTATGCATCTTTCACTTCCACCCTGCGAGGATATAGCTCTGACACCCCACTCTGGCTGGCCAGTGAAGGCAAGTCAGAGGCGAGAGTCCTGCGGCCCCTCCTGGGGTCCACTCCAACCGGCCAATAAAGGCAAGCGGAGAGAGAGGCCTGACCGACTCTCGGGGGTATGGGACCCAAGGGACTTCACTTCCCATTCAGCTCGCCACAAAGCTGCCCTGGGGGCTTATTATTATTATTATATCTTCCTTCATACCACATCGCTCTCGAATCTCGTTATTTCTCATCCTATCGCTCAATTTCACACCACACATGCTTCTCGAGGATCTCATTTCCACAGCATTTATTCTATTTTCATTCTTCTTTTGCCATACCCAACACTTACTACCATACATTAGTGTGGGAACAAGAACTTCCCCATAGAACATATATGTCAAAATAAATAAAAAAAACGCTTCTCCATACAAATAGTGCGATCAGCTGATTTGCCTTTGTAAGTGAAGTCGAACATTTTTAGGGATTTCTTGAGGAATATTGTTCAGTTTTTGGGGGGTTTATGTACCTTTTATAATATATTTTTTTTATAAAAAAACCCACAAAATATTATTTTTTAAAACAAAACCACAAAAGATTTTAACTATCTATTAGAAAGATCTAGTTCGTCAAAATCACCTTTTCAACCAAAATTATTTTTGAGAGCGTAAAATTGATGTTGCGGTTAAAATGAAATGAAGACGACGCGACGTGTTCTTAGAATAAACCTGTAACTTTTATACGAGCAGTCTATGAGCATTCCTAAACTTTAACTTGTCTTCAGATCTTTATATGAGTAACTTTGAAGTTTCGCAAAGTATACGCCTGGATTCGAAGCAATTACACAAAAGTTACTTAAACGACGAGAAACGGAAAACTCCCTACCTACTTAAATGTTCTTTTCTAAATACGCTTTAAATTAGAAAGTGGAAGGGAGTGCTTGGTGCCTCTAGACTCTTGAGTATTGTAGAAAAGAAGCCAGTACATGCAAGTAAAATAAATAAGCATAGTCCACGGATTAAATAAAGAAGCTTTTCTTTTTTCAGTTACTATTGTTCCTAACTTTCAAAGGTAACGATAACAACAATACAGATATATTTACCACACTATAACAAAGGTTTGCGACATAATTTGGTGCAGATTTATTTTTTGTATTGTACCTAAACCATTTTTATATTTTATGATACGTCTCATATAATTGCCATTACATTCGTGTCTTCGCATCTCATTTAAAAAGACGTCGAGGCTTTTCTTTCCTATTTAATTCATCTTAATCGATGTACTTCAATTAAAACGTAATTAGGTCACAAAAAACAAGGCGTCAACCCTTGTTAGTTACTTGTATATAATGTCCGTAACAGCTGGAACTCACCTGTTAAAATCTGAACACAATTGATTGATTGAGGGGTTAATCTATCAACGTCATTTGCCGATTCAACTAAATAAAGCCATCTCGCCGCCACTGCCGCCATTTTATGAAGCAATTCGTTTTAAGATTTTGTGGTTTACGACTTAATGGACAGACATAAATCCTGACTATTAATGGCGACTCCATTTAATTCAGAAGCTCTGGGCAAGTGGTTCTCGAGACTAATAAATAGTGGACTGTAAATTAGAAACCTGCAAAGCTTTCATTGAAGAAGTAGATAATAAATTGCTAACTGGGAAAGAATGTTAGTGAAATCAACATGTTTCCGTACGCTCTCCACTTCAATTTACAGTGGGCGGTAATGAGTGTGCGTTCTTGTTTCACATACCTACTTAGTATAAGTTTGACGCATCCATTTTGTTGCGATTCTAATTTAGTAAGGAGGGAATTGAATACATATGCGAAGCCGATTTAATTTTGCGTAAAAGAGTAATGAAAATGTATCCATTTCTATTTAACATTAACTCTTCTTGTGACATAAAAACGAAGGATGCTATAAGCAAAATAAAGGTTTCAAATATGTTTAGACGTTCGGATCATAAGTCTCGCTGATGTCTTGCTCAAAGGCAATGGAACGTTTCGAAATGTAATATATGAGGCATTTTGCCTCACACACGATGTGAAGTGGTGATGAGCGAGTGTTGACGAAAGCTCTTCACGTCTCACGTCTCAAACGTAAGCCTTCTTACCAACTCGAAACTCAAATAAGTTGTCTGAGAATTTCAGTACTTATTCATCTTACAAAGTATATACATAATGTTAATTGAGATTCCTAGCGAAATTAATTTTCTAGTCTGGAGTACATAAAATTAAGTATATTTACTAAGCATTAATTAAACAATTAGGCGGCATTTAAAACAATTTGATTTTATTAGGTCTTTTTATACTCCATCGAAGAAATCGAAGCTTAATTAGGGGGACAGAAAAACATAAAAACTATTAATTTTTTTTCGTATACTGAAGTTGAATGTATATTATTGTAAATTGATTCAATGTTTGTATTGAATTGTAAATATATTGACGACAAACCAGTTATTAATATATTGACGACAAACCAATTATATGCCGTCAATTAATTTATCAACTGTAGGTGTGACTTTAAGTGGTTAACTACGTAAGGCGAGTCTGATAATTTCATAAAGAATAAAACAAAATTTATAGGTATATCCATTAGTTTCGCGTTGTAGCAATATCGAGTGTGCTACGTAAGCTACGAATAAGTTACGATGTACTACGCGGCGGAATCTAAAAGTTCCACATGATCAATAAGAATTGTTAATTTAATGCGCACCGTACCTATCCTTTAGTATTACCGTACGTAGGTATGAAATATGTAAGTAAAAAGAAACACGATATGTTTTTCTCTCTCTTTGGAATTACCGATTGGCTAGGTAAACTTAAACTATGCTTTGGGGAATTAGGTGAAATAATCCCAAATAAGTCGACTGATCACCGGCTTATATCTGACGAGCGTACCATTTGTAGATAGATAATAGAACAGATTGGAGTCTTAAGCTGCTTTTCCATACGAATAATATCACGGGGAAAATCTAGTCGTACAGTTTACATTTCTCCAAAGCTTAAAAATAATGAAAAATAAATAATTCTAACTGAATCCTTCCCGAAATGCATATTTCCGAGTGTGTTTGTACGAGTGCTTATGATGGAGTAGAGAGGGTGTAGAGGGCTTCAAGTGCTCACTGGGAACAGGCGCTGCGAGGAACAGTTGTTGACGACTAGTCTCAGCGTATAGTTTGTGACTACAGTTCCTTAGAACTTTATTTTGGGAGGTAATTCAAAAAGGCATTGTCAAAGAAGTTGTCACTCGAGGCATCGAATTTTGAAAAATGTAGTTTTTTTCCTTGATTAGATGATTAAAGGAACATCTTTCAAAAAAATTAGTTTTCTTAAATTCAAGGGTGGACAAGGCATTAATGAGTCAATGCATAAGTTAAGATGAGATTTCCGATCATGACTTCATTAGCGAAAAAAGTAACACCTTTGCAAAATAATCTCGTTTATCTTTGATCCCATGATGACGATACCATGGACTTAGAATATATGTACATATATTAGATCCATGGACGTTATACAGACAACTTAACATCTCATTTACCATATTAAGTTACTCAAAAATTATGTTTTTTGCCTATACTTTTAACGTTAGATTATATGTATTTAATTAAAGTTTCAAATTTTTTACTCTAATTTGTTTCTATACTATTACCGCAAAACAAAGTAGTAAAAAGTTCATTTTTATAATACAAACTTTCCGTAACTTTCTAATTCTAAGGTCATTCCTGACAAGTGACGAAACAGCAGCGCTGTTGCCGGCAGTCGTGCAGGATCTAGCTAGAGCCATCACTAACAGAAGCACCTAACAGATGTGGTACAGACCGTCACATTTCAAGTTTTCCACGTGTCTACACTCTATGCTGTTACAATAAGAACGGTTTTGCAGTGAAAATGCGCTAGCCGCTGTAGGTACGTGCTTTGTCTTCCTCGTTTTATATGCAGAATAACAGCGATATTCAAAAGTAATAACAGAAGTATGTTTAGGAGTTGATTGAATAAGAATAATGAGTTAAAAAGCTGTGGTATTTTCATATGTCATGAAGTTCATCGGTACTGAAGTTCCCCATTTCAACTTTTTTTGTAAGATATAAGAACAACTGAATAAATACACAGATTTCTTTATTCAGTTGTTTAATATCCGGGATTCTAATCATATCGATTATAAAATCCATTTTATATTTATAAATAACAAAATAATCTAAAACTAAAAAAAATGTTTAGTTTGGCATACAATTCACCCAAGCCTTGCTTTTACTTCATTTCATTTCAGTACACGTTTCAGAGTATGTCGGGCTTTTCGACGTCTTTCAGCTGCAACTGAAAACTTTATGACGCAAATTGAAAATTTTATAAACATGTTTTGCTTTACGTTAGCGAAGTACTCGGAAATTGGATGCGAGCCATTTTTAAAAATGTCAACTACGAGCCTCCGATTTGCGCAATGATATTAAATTTTACCTGAGTCTTGATTTATGGAACGCAAGGGAGTAGCAATTTCCTCTGCGGAAGTGTTGCCATGGTTACTGCGAGCTGAGTATCTTCCTAATACCTACTTAATGTGATGAGCTACAAAATTTTACATGAGATGTGTGGAATGGAAAGGAATATAAAATTTCCAGTGTTTATTCTAAAAACAATGAATGAATTCCTAATATTCCTAAATATGTTTTGTTATGTTCGGATAAATCTGAAGTATTAAATATCAGTTCATTATTTTACGCGTCACGTGCGGAAGCATTGATTTTGTAAATCACATATTTATCAAAGGCATTTCGATGAAACCTTTCTGCATAGGTACAATATCAAAATACAATAAAGGATATTTGATATCGTGTCCTCATAATCAGTTAATATAACGTGTAGCGAGGTCTCATATTTTTGTCATTAGTGATGAGGGTCGATATAAGATATGAGCTCTTGACACTCGATTAATATAGCCCTGTAATAATGGAGCATGACTTTTACTAAGGCTGACGTGACACGGCTGTGGGATGTGAGGAAGAAACGTAATTACAGAGGTGTCCGCTACTTGTCGATCCTATTTTGTGTTTACTACTACACTGGGAAAGGTTACCATAAGTAGATCGAAGGCTGGAACTGTTGAGATATATGTATGTAATATAATAACGGATGTCCATAATATCGGTATAGTTAAATGGTATAGTTAATGTAATTAAGTCTGACACATTCTACCGTGCTCATTTTGTACTCTTAGAAGTAAAAAAATGGTCTACAGCTATTCAATGGTCCTGTAGCTGTATAAATAAACTACTGCAGACTGCCAAAGTACCTAGAAAAATTAGATTGGGCGTCGAAAGTAAGAAGGTACAGGCAATATCTTCGAATGAGTCGATATTGGAAACTTCCATTTTAGACGAACATATTTCATTTTTATTGCCTATTTACGTTTATTAGCTTCGGAGGAGATTCTTGATGTGTAAAGCCGATTGACGTAGAACGAAATATACATAAATTAATTTGTATGATAAATACATTTGTGTATACTCAAATATTGGCTTGGTTAATCAGAAATAGATCCCGCTGGATATTTGATTACTAAATCAAATAACAATCAAATATCTAAAGTACCTTCTTAACCAGTTTATAATTTACTATCAAATTCAAATTCAAAATAGCTTTATTTCATAGAACATTCAGGATATTACCTAAAATAAGTTAGAGTTAGAATAAATATGTAATCGCTAACCATGCCTGAATGAATGACATTGTCTTTATCAGTCTATTTTCTTCTTAGTATATAAAATTGCAGGTCCTGACTCGATTGACTCATTAACGCCCAGACCAAACTCTTGGCTAGAAAGCTGAAATTTGGACAGAAGGTTATTTTTATAACGAAGCCAAGGAAAAATACAGGGTTTACGAAATTCCCACCAGAACAAATTCCCGGGAATCCTCTAGTCCTTACTAATATTATAAATGCGAAAGTAACTCTGTCTGTCTGTCTATCTGTCTGTCTGTCTGTACGTCTTTTACGCCTAAACTACTGAACCGATTTTGCTGAAATTTGGTACAGAGATAGATTATAGCCTAGGAAAGGACATACGCTATATTTTATCCCACAGTTAGGCACGATATGACCTGTAGTCCACGTGGGTGGAGCCACGGGCGGAAAGCTAGTTAACCATAAATTAAGTGATCCTATGTACGCAATTTATAGAATAGATATAGAACTCGGATTACAGTCAATTTGTCACGGGCTGGTTTGCGGGTAGGTTTAATCAAAACATATCTGTTTACAAATTGTATAGTTTATTGTTGCTCGTTAGTATCGAGGATAAATGTACAGACAACATCATACTGGGTTGTATAGTTGCATTATATGAAAAGCGCCACTATTACAAGCTGTTGAAGGTCTATATCTAAAGTGTTTTGTGTTATCATGTGTACATGCAGAGCTAGCTGGTACGTAGTTATAATAACGAGCGAATCAACTGTTGATGTATTCAGCCGCAGAGCCACTTCAAAGGTATGAGGCTAGCGTATCAGCTTACCTCATTTTCATTGCAAAACCTGCGATAGGGCATATCGCAACAGCACAGAGTATAGACGTGTGATAATCTAATGTGTGGCCTTTCGTAGGTACATATGGAATGATAAACACTTCACACTCAACCCACGTGTATGTGACTAGAACATTTTCATTTTAATTTTGTTATGAGATGGGTTAACTCTTGACCTCAATCTTGACCGAGGTCATAGATGAGGTCGACGATGGAGCGAGTTAACCCAGAAAATGCCAATTAGCGCACTGATACTCCCACGCACCGACAGAACACAGCAAGCTGTTTGGTGTCGGACTTCGGTAGGAGGGTGGACGCGAACCAGATGGCCCTTTACAGAGCCAACATTACAGAGCCTACCACACCGCATGCACACCGCACACCGTCATGTTATTAATTACAAAGATTTGCACATCTCAAAAGAAATTATAAAAATACCATAAATTATTTCAATAACGGGGAAATTTTTAAGAAAGTTATTATATTCAAAAAAATATTAATAAAACATAAAAATAATTTATAGGTCTTCTTTTTGTCGTGAAGATATGGTCAAGTGATCAGTGAAACCGCCAAATGGCCTCTGACTTGGTTTTAACGACTGAGTCAATCGACAACAGCCGGGACTGCCTTCTGAAGCATGGAAACGCTTGTGATAATTGGGCACTTTCGTTACCCATCAGGTTTTATACCACTGTGTACGTTGCTTTCCCGCAATCAGATCAACGAGCGCCACTGTGGTACGAGCGTTTTGTAATTAACATAACATTTTGATCGAATTAAAACTCCGAAGGCTGTTTTATGTACTCGTAAGTACCTATCTTGTCCCATAAAAAAGGCGTACAGATAAAATAATAATAGCCTACGTGGCGTAAAATCAATAAAAGTACAAAGCTAAGTGCCTGATGCAAGCATCTAGAAAGCCATATGGTTACCATAAGTGCGCCGGTATGCTTTGAATGTATGGAAAGGCGTTTCTGCAAAAGGGTTTGCCATCGGGTCGCTAAGTGGAATATTGTGTAAGAATGTACTCGGCCATGTTTCTTGGTAGTGCTCCAGCTATTTTACTTTGTTATGCAAACTAAATGTTTGATAAAAGAATCTTGCTTAAAGAGAAAAAAATAGAAACAAGTCTCCTTTGAAGTGGCTGTGAGTGCGCTGGAGATTTCAACTCACATATTTTTTTTCTATTTTTTGAGACGAGGTTTGTAACTCAAGCAGGAAAAATATAGCGCAAATATAAATGTAAGATTGTACAGTACAGCTATATTTTAGCTGCAGTTTCTTACATTTTGTGAGCAGAGGGTGTTTGTATAACAGTCCTGCTTAATTAGATCTCCTTGCGGAATACAAAATCTCTAATCGTTTATTCGTTAGTTTCATATAAAATTTTTAATAGGTTAAGTAATCACAATATAAGTAACAAAGAGTATTTTTATTTGAATATTAATTACTTCCTTAACTTACGTCCAGTTGCAGAAACGTCCATTAAACTAAATAAAAAAATAAAAAACTTTAAACGTCGTACTGTCACTTTCCGTCATGTTTACGAAAACAAAGACAGGTTATACTTTAATTAACGTTTCTGTAATGAGAGTACCTAACCTTTGAATTTTCCTTTTGTAACTCAAATTTCTCACCCGTACTGTAGATGATATTTGGTAAACAAGATAATTAGTTTGTAAATGTCAGTATCGAAATTAATTAACCAAGTTTGTCAAAATCACATTTAACCGAATATAACTCGTAACAGGTAGGTATCGGGCTAAGTTTAATTAAGTTGCCGTTTTTATAACTACGAGATTTTCCACGAAGATGATTACGAACTTTATTAAAATCAGAGACTGTTTGTTGCCGCAAAATCTCATAAAATATTTTAATAAAGAATAAATTTCAAAAAAAGTATAAATCTTAATTTAATTAAGATTCTTAAAAGCAAAAAGCGGGTAATCTGATGGTATTCATATAAAACTCTTAACAATCAACACAAGGAAAACCATTCAGGATGGCAACTTAAGATTTTGCTAAGCTTAATTGTATTCCCGGGCCGGTAGAATATTACGGTACATGTAAGAATAAAGAAAACTTTGTTCAACCACTTATTTTAACCCGATTTAGTTTTCAGCGGGCAACGGAACAGTGTACAATGTTCAAAGAAAAAAACAGATTTGAAACTGTAGAACAAAACGCGGTCTGAAATGGACCGAAACTAGTGCATTGGTGATGTATGGGCTGGAGCCACAACAGAGTTTAAATTGTTTTTATTTGGACCCACTACGGCCTTGTATCGGGTAAGTTGTTACCTAAGTTTACGATAAAATTGTTTAATTTTATACGAAACAAATAAATGTTCAGACGGCCGCGCTCTGTGTTGTTTTCGGTCGGAGCAAACATCTGATGTTTAATTTTGGTTTGTAGATTTGTCCCAAAGACTCACGATACAAGGGAAACCTTTAAGTGTGTGACGTTATTTATATTATTTTGGTCTTGCTCGTGTAGAACAATGGCAAGAAATGTTTTCCTGTAACTTTACCCCCGTCGTCTGTCGAAATTATTATGAATGAGAAACATTTCCACGGTCGTGGGCTCAGTGATCAACGTTTGTATGTCTTAAACATAAATATGACCTCATTTTTATTTCGGAAAATTATTGAAACAGTTAGTTTTTTTTTCCGGGACAGGTAATTTTGCGTGTTTGCGAAGAATATAGGAGTAATAAAGTTTTAGCGTCGTAGCCAAAAACTTATAATTAGGGTAACGATACTACAATAGTATACAGGGCAAAAATGCGCTTAAAGCTGATGAAGTTCGTATGGGAACTCAAATTTTTTTATGTTCCTTGGGAAAGTTGTTCAGTCTCATGGACCGATTAACCACCCGAGAGGTTGAAAAAGAGATACCTAAAGCCCTGTATATTAATATATACTAGCTATACAATACATAATATAGTACTATAGCATTCCGGCGATGTACCTTGTTCCCATGGGAATTCGGAAAAATTATCTAGCCTATGTTACTCAAAGATAATAATGTTCTCTGAGGGTGAAAGAATTTTTCAAATCGGTCCAGAGTTTCGGAGCATATACGGAAGTGCTCGTAGCCCAGTGGTACTACGTTAGTACTATTATTTATTCTGTGGTGGTGCTCGCTGATCCCAACCGATCAGTGTGGTAAAGCAACGTGCACAGAGGCAGAGAACCTGACGGTTGACCAGCTGTCGGTCCCGGCTGTTGTCGATTGACTACAGTCGTTAAAACCAATTCAGAGGCCACTGTGCGGTTTGAAAACTCTGACACCAGGGTTAGCCAAATTCGCCACACATTTGAATTTACCTACACAATAAGAAGAAGGAGCATATTCAATGCAAACAAACATACAATTGAATCTTTCCTCTTTGTAATATTAGTGGAGATAGGTAAATCATGGAATATGGAATAACACAGTTCAAGTATCTACATTTTGAAGTTATGAGGATTAACTGAAATAAATTATTTAAATTTGAAAACGGTAATTTTGTAACCCAGACTTGTTTCCAAACTGTAAAGGGATAATCCGTTTTCAAATTAAGTGACCGTGTGAGTTTTAGTTGTACTTAAACTAACTCTAATGTATTTGAGTAGTTACATAGAAACATGGGGTGATTTTAATGGAAATATTTGGGGCTGATTATCCTCGTGAAAAAGATAAGAACGAAATTCTTAAAGAAATACATTGTATTTGTGATACTGGGGCAATCGGAAAATCACTCGAGTTGTTTGGAAATACAACTTGAGTGATTGATTGTATTTCGACCTACTGAACCTACCTACTGACCTACCTACTACCTACGACCTACTGAGTTCTATAATGGGCCGGTTCAAATCCATAATTTTCGCTAACTAATTTAAAGTCACCCATATCAATAATGTGGAGTGCTCTTATACCGCAGCAAGGGAATTCTAGACGTGATTAAGCTCAAACTCAAACTCAAAAGTGTTTATTTCATTGAACATATAAAATGATACTTGAACACGTCAATATGATGAATTACATTAGCACTTTTGACTTTGCGCCTATTCGCAAAGGTGCAGTCTTCCTCGGGAAAAGTATAGGCAAGAAACTCCGAGGATCGCTCCTTTTAAGTCAATCATATAAATTTTCTTACTTTTAATTTTAATTGACTTAATATCTGAGTAACTCTGGAGCTGAGAAATTTATTCCCATGGTTGCTTGTCTAACAGATAATCTGAAATTCTATAATAGCCCTTTTTACAAAGTTTTTGTTTAATTATTGTCTTAAATTTTTCTAAAGGTAGGTTTTGAATACACATGGGAATCTTATTGTAGAAGCGTACACATTGACCATAGAAACGCTCGTAGCCCAGTGGCGCCCGCTGATCTCAACCGATCAGTGAGGTTAAGCAACGTACACAGAGGCAGGAAATCTGATAGGTGACCAAAGTGGCAAGTTAGCACGAACGGATCCGTGCTTCGGAGGGCACGTTAAGCTGTCGGTCCCGGTTGTTGTCGATTGACTTCAGTCGTTAAAACCAAGTCAGAGGCCATTGTGCGGTTTGGAAACTCTGACACCAAGGGTTAGCCAAGTTCGCCACACACTTGACTATATATACCTACACGATAAGAAGAAGAAGAAGACCCATAAAAGAGTTTGTTACTTTGTAGAGACGACTGTCTAGTATATCCAAGTTATGTTTGCTTCTAGTGTTTACATTGTGCCTATCACAATTTTTTTTGAATAATTGTTAATTTTTCTTTACATTTAAAAAAATATTAAATATATACTGGGACGCAAATATCAAAATATCTATTTCCTTAAATCTATTTCTAAGAGACATTTAAATCGCGCGAACAGCCCTTTTCTGCAGGACAAATATCTTATTGATGTCGGCAGCATTACCCCACAGTAAAATGCCTTATGACATTAGGCTGTGGAAGTAACTGAAATATACGGTTCTCGCGGTTTCAGCGTCCGGTAATTGACGGATTTTTTTAACCGCGTAAGCTGCTGAACTGAGTCTGTTCGCTAACTTATCAATATGAGGACCCCATTGAAGCTTTGCGTCAATAGTGATACCTAAGAATACAGTAGATTCGACAACTACCAGTTTTTCATTTAACTTGTACATTGGTATTAACCTGTTTAACGTTGGGCAAGGTAAATTTAACACATTTGGTTTTTTCTCGTTCAAAAGAAGGTTATTTGCAGTGAACCATTCAACTACCTTTGAGATCGCAGTATTCACGTCGTCATAGTTAGTGTCATATCTTTTCACTTTAACTAAAAGTGATGTGTCATCTGCGAATAATACGATCATAACAAATCATTAACAAAAAAAACCTCTTTAACAAGCCTCTTTAACAAAAAAAAGCAAATCATTAATGTACACGAGAAACAAGAATGGTCCTAAAATTGAACCCTGCGGGACGCCCATACAGACTGCGGACCCAGGTGATCTAGTGCCGTTAACCTCAACCTTCTGGATCCTATTACACAAATAAGATTCCAGAAGCCTAAGTGCATTTCCTCTTATGCCATAGTGATGTAATTTTCTGATTAGAGTCTCATAGTGAACACAGTCAAAAGCCTTGGACAAATCACAGAAGACTCCAAGAGCATCACGTGGATCCTCCCAGGTCTCAAAAATGTGACGAATGAGCTCAACACCAGCATCGGTTGTTGAACGACCCCGTGTAAATCCAAATTGATTAATATTCATAAGTTTATTGGCGTAGAAGTGAGTGGTTATTTGACTAAGGATATTTTTTTCAAAAATTTTGCTAAGTACTGGTAGTATTTAAATAGGTCTAAAGTTGGTGGGGTCAGATGTACTACCAGCTTTAAACAGAGGAATTACTTTACTATGTTTCGTCAAATCAGGAAACACACCACCATCGACACAACTATTGAAAATAAACACTAAATGTGGAGCAATACAATCTATTATACAATTTATTACTTTTACTGAAAGACCATCAAGGTCCGCAGTCTTTTTCATGTTTAACTTTTTAAAAGTTTTAAGAATGTCAACAATTAATAAGTGTGAAAAACTGAAATGAACCTTACGTCTACATTTTGCTTGAGTAACGATTCAGCGAGAGCGGGAGATGAGCCAAGTGATTGAGTAGTGGAGACTGGAATGTCAGTGAAAAACCTTTCAAACTCTGCAGCAATAGCTACATCGGATGTTAGGATTTTGTTATTAATATTGAGCTTAAAATCAAAGTTGCGAGCCTTAACCCTTCCCGTCTCACTATTAATAATTTTCCAAGAATTCTTAATGATATTACTACTATTTTTAATTTTGTTTCTAACAAACATAGCCTTCACCGCTTTACATACACGTTTAAATGTTTTGGAATAAGCTCTAATGATCACCATAGAGATCATATAGCCTTTCCCTGCTTTTGTGAATTCCCACTGTCGCACAATAACTAAACTTCAAGGATTCATTAATTTTTAGCGTCTTGGCTTTAAATACAATGTCAAATTCTTGCTTAGATAAACTGAGTACAGAGTTATAAAGTTTGTTAGGATCATCACTCTCAAATCTTAGATCTGGTAGTTTGGTAATCATATTACTTCTGTAATTTCAAGCCTTATGTCACTAATAGGCACATATTTGAGACTTTAACAAACTGATTCTAGTTTACAGTGTCAGCCGAGCTGTACTGAACACAGTTTTATGGAGTGTGGTATATGTTTATGACTGGAGTAATAGCTATCGCACAAGCCCGGAACTGTACATTTAATGGGCTGTAAATGAAAAATGAGGCAGTTGTCATGACACGGTGGTCGCCAAGGGCACCTTTAGCTCCCCTGTGGATAGGGCAGGAGGGTTACCGGCTACTTCCTCATTTATGGCCCATTTGTACTACTCACAAGCAACTATATATCCATTTAAAATCATTGAAAAATTACGATCGGGTTTCCTTTGTAAATTTTACTACCTTCTGGTAACACTAAAAACTTAATAAGTAATTAAGTGAAGTGCAAATTAGGAGAAAACAAAGAAAAAAGACAGTATCATATTAGAATGATAATGAAAGAGAGGAAATAAGAACAGAACCCTGTATTTTTGCTTCTTTGGCCCAGTAGCCTCGCAATCGACACGCAAAGGAGTTAAAATAAGGTCAAATAGACAGTCTGTGCGTGGCAATAAAAATGTATCAAGGTTATGCAATTACATGGGGCTCGCAATTTACTGGAATGGGGCTTGCGATAGCCTGTGTGAGGGTCAAAACACGTCGTCGTGACAAATCGTTCCATTTGCCGCTGCAGGCTGGCTTTTATCCTGGCTGGTGACTGGGACAGGCCTTCATATTTCGCTTTACAAAGCTGTGATCGTTCTAGTAAGTAGTTTCTTAGAACGTGCTTCATATTGGACCACTTTATATGTTAGGACAGGTCACAATGTTACAAATAAGCTTAGAGGTATATTATTTTCTATGTCAAAGTTGCTTGAACCATAACTATCCCGATCGTTTTAATAGATCTGATTGTAATCTTGTCAGACCTTTTAAACAATGAATTTGGTGCTGTAGTTTTAGATAGAAACTTAAATAAAGATTTCACTTAGTTTACAATATCGTTGTGTTCACTTTATACTGTTAATCGCCTGATATTAATTTATTGCTGATTTAATACGCTAAGATGCTGATTTAATATGGTCATCCTTTTAGTTAATGGCCACACAATCATTTTCTTGCACTTAATCAGATTTGTTTACTCTGTGAATCCATAGAGATTTCCATGACATGCAATTACAAAAGTTAAATTACTTCCATTTCCCTTTAATCAACGAAAAATACATACCGCGGTTCAAATCGAATGCTCAATAAAAAATAAACACATTGACTTCGAGATATAAATTACTTTCTTGACGAGTTTCTGAAACTCAATATCCTAACGTTTACTGTAAAAGACTACAGACCGCTTTTACTTTGTCGACTTATTCGTTGTTTTTTCTCATTTACTGTCTTAACGAGATTTTCGTAAAAATAAATTCACATTATAAGTAAGGTCGGAGCCAAGCTCGTTGGCTCAAAGTCAATTGTCTAGGACCTAACTAAAGTTAGTTTTTGAGGAAAGATTCTTTTTTTTAATAAGTTAAAGTTTCGTGAACAGAAAGCTGTTCATAAGACTTGTATTACTAGCTTAATGAACTTTGTTTCTTTACTCGTGAAAAGTACCCTATGTCACTTCATTCTTCTGCACAAAGGTGATTTAAAACAGGACAACGAACACATTTTCATGTACATGATATCGGTTAGTCATTAAAATGTATTGGCACGTCCTTCATGGGCACTTTGGAGACTATCAATATACGTGTTTATTGATAGGGTGATGTAGGTTGACGATAATCTGTAACTTTATAGAAATCTCGAGGGAGTAATTGCTAATCAAGGACATCCTTAAACAGTAAGTCCTTAAACATTTATCTTGCTCGAAAAGTGTACAAAGAAAAAGTTAAAAGACTCGCTTCTTCGCAGGAATTGGCCGCAAGTTTACCTTATGAATTCCTCCAGGGATATTTTCCTGTTTCAACTGTGCTATGACAAAGTTTGTAATTACGGCTCGAGGGTTGGATTCCTACGTGGATGAGCCGTTGGAACTTTTCCAAAATATACCAAGTGCTAGTTTGTTTATGCGATGACAACTCGCAGCGGTTCAACTGCCTCTACTTGGAAGCGATTCATTTGACAATACAATATATACTTTATTTGCACACAATGACATACAGCACAATCAACAAATTATGAAACATAGTGTACAACAAGGCGGCCTTATTGCTAGGTAGCAATTTCTTCCAGGCAACCTTAGGGTAGGACAGAAGTAAAAGAAGTAGTAGGTGGTGCAGTAATATATATCATTAATACAAATATATATACAGGGCTTTAGGTATCTCTCTTGCAACCTCTCGGGTGATAAGTCCATGAAACTGAACACTTCCCCAAGGAACATAGGTCAAATTAAAAAAAAAAATTACTTCACATACTAAATGCGCTATAAACTGATGAAGTTTGTATGGGAATTCAATTTTTTTTTCGTATTTTGTCCTATGTTTCTTGGGGAAGTTGTTCAGTTTCATGGACTGATTAAACACCCGAGAGGTTGAAAGAGAGATACCAAAAGCCCTGTATATATTTATACAAATAAATATATGAAATAAAAATTATATATATTTATTTTATTTATTTATTTATTTATTTATTTAACTTAATGCACTAAAAGTACAAGGGCGGACTTAATGCCCAATGGCATTATCTACCAGTCAACCTTAGGGTGATTGGTGAGAATGAGTGGTAGGTGCACACCTCATCCGAGGTGAAAGATAAAATAATAAATTATAAACATTATACTTACGAAACTAAATATAAATAATAAAAATATTATAAATAAATGTATAATATACACAATACATATATATATATATTTAAATATATATGTATATATATAATACAATATATACAATACATTCGAGTTAAGAATGAAGAAGTCAGTTCAAGTCATACAACGAGTTCAAAAAGTGACAGCGGACTCTAAATTTAAAGGAGTTGCGACTAGGAGCCTTTCTAATTTCCTCCGGAAGAGAATTCCATTGTAACACCGTCTGCACAGTGAAAGATTGATGGTAAAATCCCGTGTGGTGAAGAGGGCATTGTAGTAACAGGTTGCCACCAGAACGCAGCTGTCGGCTGTGCAGCTGTCGGCACAGACAAAGTGGAAACGCTCCTTGAGGTAGTCCGGGGCATTAGGCCCTTTCAATACCGAGTACAGAGTACACAGCGCTCGTAGACCTCGGCGCTGGCGGATTGGAAGCCATCTCAATTTCTTGCGGTAGGCAGACACGTGATCATACTTCCGCAAACAGAATATGAAACGTATGCAGTTATTTAACAAACGGTCAAGTTTATTTAGAAGGTCGGCATAGATCTAAATAACATACGTCGCCATAATCTATCATTGGAAGTATGAGCGTCTGCACTAACATGATTTTCGTCCGGATGGGCAGGAAGTGTTTCAAACGCGAGAGCGCTCGCAACGTTCCAACCACCCTTTGGCTGATACTGGCAATGTGCGGTGCCCAGCTGAAGGTGGAGTCGATATACAGCCCGAGATTTTTTACTTTACCGCTAAGCGGGACAACAGTGCCATCATACACAATATCTGGCAAAGCCGCCCCACTCAGCCGTGCTACCAGCCGAGAACTACCCACCACCATAGCCTGGCATTTGGTCGGGTTAACTTCAACACCAAACCTCCTCGACCAATTCCTGATTGCTTCCAGGTCACTGTTAATGTCATTAATAGCCCCAGTTATACCATCACAGCCCCCACTAACGTATAGCTGTAGATCATCGGCGTAAAGATGGTAGGAGCACCGGAGTTCCCTGGTGATGAGATTGATAAAAAGAGAGAATAGGATTGGAGATAAAATTCCACCTATATGTACATACGTATATATGTACATACGATACGAGCATCAAATTAAGGGACAGTGGTAAGCAACGAAAAGAAAACAAGCTTGGTTTTTTTCTTTTCTTAAATACTGCGACCAGACGATTTTAATAGTTAGATAGATTAGATGATGTTAGTTAAATAAATATATTTTTGTATTTACTTAATCCTTCTACTTTAAAATCTAGGGTTGGCAGCACCAAGAACTATTAAATCATTGCGGCAAGTCGTTAAGTCAGTGTTATCAAAGAAGGAAAGACATTTTAATGTCGTAACGTGACAAATATTCAAAAACATTGTATGTTTCTGTAAATTTTGTATTTTTAAAAATTTACCCGCGTGAGGGATGTTTCTTTCCCCAAAATCTTTTGTTTCTGTAAATGTTACAAACTTACAAAAATCCGAAGTGTTTTTTAAAAGTTTCAAACATACCTTTATATGTATACAAAGATACTATAAAATAACAAGATAAACAAACTAAAAGAACGATTAAAACTTTGAATTATTCTTCACAAAATCCACATTCCACGGTTTTATTCACCTTTAACAAACAGGGTTCATAATACTCGAGAATCATCGTTATTGGCCTATGATTAAGAGAGCTTAGGATTTTATTAAATTAGTTAGGTGACCCTCAGGGATTCCCGTCGGGTTGAACGTGGGAGACGTGGTGTGAATGGAATTTGCAGGGTATGCCTTGTCTACACGCGAGGATACGGTAGACTGAAGTGTTTTGATACAAATATGTTGATTTCCACATATTTAACAACATTTATAACTTTCCCTTTTGGGACACAAACTTTCTATATTTACAATATTTCGATTATTTTTATTATTTTAAAGTAGACTTTCACGTTTTTAATGATGTGAGTAAGATTGAGTCATATTTTGAGTTGAAATTGACACAAATAGTATTTAATTTTTCGTATAATCAATAATATCTATAGCTCTACCTAATCACGTTATTATCTACCCTTTCAAAGATAACGTAATACGTGTTAAAAAAATGAGACCAATGGCTTTCACTAACCATGGTTAGTCTGTTGGTGTGCTTGTGTTTTCATTTTGTAGTAGGAGAGCTCCGTTTTTCCTCCGCCGTCGGCAGTTCCCCACTACGTAGAGTGTTTACAAATCCTCACTCACTCTTACTTAAGTAGGTGCTCTTAAGTCTCTTCAAGTGCCGTATAATTACGAGCACAATTTAGAAATTTTCTCTGGAAGACTGATGTGCGAGTTTCTCTGATGTGCGTACTTAGTCTGGGGAATCTATTAATTAAACGTTCTGTTTTAGCTTTAGGATTATTTGTCGGAGTTGGAATTAATTATTATACTATTTGCACTAGCACTAGCAAATACACATAACGTGTAGTGGAAGACACTCATCTACTTCAGTCTTATACTAATACTATTATAAACAGGTACGCTATATATGTTTTTATATTCAGACATAATATTGAACGCTTTCATTCGAAACCACTCATCCGATTTCAAATAATATGTGACCTTAGGCTTAGGGGAGTTTATTAGACTCTAGCTTAATTTTTTATACAATATAATGAATGATTTTAATTTTGTACTTACATCTACACTAATATTATAAAGAGGAAATATTTGTTTGTTTGCATTGAATAGGCTCCGAAACTATGGACTGCTTTGAAAAATTCTTTCACTATTAGAATGCTAAAAATAGGCTATATAATTTTCCAAAATTCCCACGGGAACGAAGTCCCGGGTGGAATGCTAGTATGGTAATAAAAAGTTTCGAAGATACGGTGTCATACATAACATAAGGTGTTGTACTTATACATACCTACTCGTACATCCCAATAATTAAATAGGTAAAGACATCCTTACATACACAAACAGTAGATAATTCTCTATGTACCGTATAAGCGTTTTCAGATTCATAATTCAGGCTTATGTTTGACCTTTTTTCGCTAACTAATAAAAAATGTCCGGTCGTTGCCTGATTTATAAAGCGAGTCGCATAATTTAGTGTAGCAACGTGGATAATTCGAGTTAGCTTCAGGAGGAGAGCCGCCGTGGACCCATTTGTCGGGAACCAATTACCGGTCAGATTCAATTTCGTACACTTTTATTAGGCAGGATAATCTTATAAGGAATAAAAGAAAGTATAAATACATACCTGTATTAGTAGGTATAGAAATATGGGTCCGTAGAAAATTTCATTTGGGGATGCGAGAATACCGTAAAAGTTTTATGTGTCATTCTGGAATGTTGCTGAACTATGTGGTGTTGGTATTTTGTAGTGTTTTGCGCTTCGAACATAAATTGGGGTAAATTCTATTACAAGTATAATGTGGTGTGGAGCGAGTGTTCCAGAGTCCGGCGCGAGTTAACTGCCAGTTTGCAGGTCGCGGTCGCCGCAATAAAATAAACGCAGTCCGTCGCTGGCCGCCCGTCTCCCTAATGTGCGAACATCTGCCAAATGAAAGTTGAATTGCCGCGGAGGTACCTACTACTTCCAACTCCCGAACGTGTCGTTTACAGCTATACACGAGCATACACTAGTTTAACGTACAATTTCGAGCCCCCATGTCCTCACGATCTTTTGCCCCCGTGTGTTTGTAGAGCGCTCGCTCGCCGGTATTCGATGTTCACTGAAATGTCGTTAAATATTTTATTTTTCGTATGAAATGTTACCGGCAGAGAGATATTGAATATTTACTTCTAAGAATTTGAGAAAATTTTGCTTGAAATATTCTTTTGAAAGAAAGTTATAGCCTTTATAGAGAAGGCTCATTCTTCAGCAAAAACTGCAAATAAATCTGAAATTGAAAAATGTATGTGCTAACCAAAAATGTTTTAATGTTTGTAATGTTTTAATGTTTAATGTTTTAGCCGAACACTACTTAACGGATTTACACTATTTACATATTAGATCAGAATAACACAAGACAATTAAAAAAAAAATCTCTTACGAGAGCAAAGTCGGGAGCCGGAAGCATGCGGAAAGTTAGCTATATTTTAATAAATATATTTCAAGATGTAAATGTGAGACGCTCAAATAATTACTAATAGCGGACCCATCCTGCCAATTATTTATACTTTAGGGAGATTTCGTGAATAGAAGCTCTGCTGAACCCAGCCTAAAGGGAATTGAAGATGAAAAGAAATTCATATAAAAATACATATTTTGCCAATGTCAACGTCCAAGTAATACAAATTGAGTTTAGTACAATTACGTTTACGTAATCTATTCATATTGAGTTCCTTTGAGATAAGGAAGCTTATTAGAAAATATCTATCATATCTTTTGGTACCTAATGAATGGTACAGTTTTATCTGGTATCGCTTAAACCGAGTATGACGTTAATGTAAATCTTGGAACAATGGTAAACTTAGAATATCACTTGTATTGGACAATGGCAATGATAGTTCTGATAACAGCAGACTCGGAGAAGCCCGCAGGCGAAATTACTGAGATCCACCACCTACCCGCATGTCTCACTTTTAGGACAGAAACTTTACTCAATTTGCTAAGAATAAGCCAAAAACCGTAATAGATCTTAAAAGATCCATACGAACATTTTCGACAATTTTTATTCGTTTACTTATTTAGCTCTATCGTTAAAAGTAAAAATTTTAAATAGTCGTCATCGAAGTGAGCTTGTTTGTCCGACTTTGTTTTCATTATTCACAAAAATGGTTCTATGACGTTGATTTTAAAATCCGAATCAGTAATGATACTTAAATTTAAAGAAATTATTTAATTGTTAATAGCAAGCTTTCTTTTGACATTTTTTTTCGCGTTCTGTAACGGAACAGAACATCATCTGCAGGCCGAGTACGATAGTGACAGCGCCGCGACAACAACGCGGTCCTATGTCAAAATGTCAACATTGACAACGCCATAGGGCGAGCAAGCCTTTGCTCGGGACCCTCGCGTAATCAAAGTGAAGTTTCAGCGTGAGCGGAGCGCGAATTTGTCGTTATCGTGCTAGAGCTGTTCGTTAGTTCTCAAACATATGAAACTTAAACCTTAAAGAAAGGAAAATAATTTCATTACTATACAATCAGTTAAGATTAAGTTATTCGTAAGTATCTAAAACAATAATAACCTTCATTATAAAAAAATAAAACACTGAATAAAATCTCATTGGTGCTGCCATGTAACAGAGTAAGGATGCGTTGGTTTATAGTTCATATTGATGTATTGGAGGGGAAGGTGGAATTTACGGAGAGAGAAAAGAGATGCATAACTAAAGAGATTCTATTGAAGTCACGATTTACAGTAGAATAATCTTTGAGTATGGATGAGTAATGGAATGATATTGAAAGGTGAAATACCATGTAGGCTGTATACCAAATAGACGAATGCCAGCTTTTTGGCTGTTTTGACGGCTTGAGGAGGGAAAAGAAAAGAAAGTCGACGCCATCTTTTCTCCTCATATTTTTGGGAATTGGTTGAATTTTCTTAATTTATTAATTTTATTGTTTAATTTTGTGAAATATCTTGTTTTGTTTGATTATAAAGGATGCTTACATTAACAAAAGTAAAATCTAGATGTTTTGGAAAAGTATTGAGCGTTTTGTATGGGATTATAATAAAGGAAGCAATACTATCCTTATCCCAATTCTATTGAAACTATTTATGTTAGAAAAACTAATTGTTCATCGAGGAGGAAAGACTTAACGCGACGTTTGTCGTGGTTGGATTTATAGGCGCCTAACGGTGTCAAATGTCTACAAATTCAATACAACGCCTTATGGCGGGACCTTGTTATGAGACGAGCAAGGGATTGATTCATAATTTTATATTGTAATTCGATCTATAGTCTCCCAGTGCAGTCTTGGTTTGCACAGTGATCTCAGGGAACTGTCGAAGAAGATCCAGGCCTTAGGCACTGAGTATTGCGTGTAAATTACTACTGCTTCTGGTTTCCTATATATTTTACTTATATAATCGCATTTTATTACATTCCCGTATTTCACACAAACCAAAATTCGTTACAGTTGTGTGAATGCACAAACACTCAGCTTTAGGGATTAGGTACACGAGGAAAGCTGCCTCAGACTTCTACAGTTTAGTCAGGAGTTTTTCATTGCACCAAGGAAAACTACATAACTCACGTGAAGTAAAATACTTATAGCTTGTTTATTTCACAAGAAGATAGTCTAGGAATCTTATTTAGGCAGAGACTAGGCAGGTAAAATCAAATACATAAAGGTAAATAGGATATTCTTAGGTATTTACTAAATTTAAGAGAAATCAGTCTAGGAACTTTTCTGAAATAAAATATAATTAATTTGGAATTATTTTCTATAAAAAAGTCTTAATAAGAGAGATCAGTGTTAAGAGATAGATTGCAATATTAACTTACTTATCGATAGTAAATAATAATTTACTTAAGTTAAATCTGAGTCAATGCAACTTGACTTCCTCTCATCTTTTGCTGTAGAATACTAGACTATCTGTTTGTTATTGAAAATAGTTAAATACTCTTCCCCCCCATAAAAGGAGCACAGCGGTGGGGTACTAACCAGTCTTTGGTCGAGGTACACAACACAGTTCTGACAGAAGTCAGAGGGCAAAGCCCTGGCGCAGAGGTGGAGCGCTGACCTAAGCCGCAATACATAATTATTGTGAAATAGTTTATCAATTTTTCATGTTTAAAAATACTTACTTTTTTATCTGTCGACATCTGGTTGAATGTTCCTCATCTTAGTACTTAAGTTTAATATGAAAACCATTCTCACTAACTCTTAAAGAACCCAGGGTTACTCATAAATCACAACATAGGTCCACAACAAACACTAGGAATGATCACTTGGCCAAATCTAGATCAAATGTAATTATTAGTCACTTCTTAAGATTAGAGTTTAAGGTTCACTTAGTTTTAGATAGGTAGGATTTAGGTAAAGATATTTATTTCTAACAAGTTCTTCTCAGTAAACCCTTTAATTTGATACGCTTACTTTCTGCTAATAAATCAGCACAAAACAAAATCAATCAATGGAAGTAAGACCGTTGTGAAAATGATTGCTACACTGTGGGCATTCCCAAAACTTTGAACAGAAATCGAAGTTAATTAAAAAGTTAGGATTCTGAGAGCGGTGTTGGGGTGAATAAGTATGAAGGAATGCCAATAAGCAGCCACAGGTCGTTAAGCTGCCTTAGAATTTTCAAACTCACTTTGTAATCTTGACTCAGTTGTAAAGCCAGATTTTTAGAAAGAAGTTTGTCGGTTTTTAGTTATTAGAATAGAATTTCTAGAAAAAATCTTTATTTTATAGGACATTCAGGATGCCACTTAAAACAAGTCAAGATTACATGAAATACATACAAACATACATTAAAGGATTTAAATACATACATACGCATTCGTTCTTAGGTTATTAGAAAGGGCTTTTAGGTATGTAAATTGCAGGATGTAAATTATAGAGTAGCAGATTGAATACCGCTATTACCGCCAAGTTAGATAATTGGTAAAGATAAGATTTTTTTTGGCTTTGGAAATGTCTTTTCGTTCGTTCCAGTAGGTATATGCTCCGATTTCACGAAAAATTCCAATCCCCTTAAATCTCAGAGAGTTGTGAAGGTATGATATTTAAAAAAACTCAAAAGACGCGTATTTACAAGAGCTGTAACGTGCAAAAATAATTATTTGAGAAAATCGAAAACGAAAAAAGTCATGGCCGAAATAGTGAAAAAAAAATCAGTTTTTTCCGAATTTTTGATTTTGGCGCTCGATATTTTGAAAACGAAGAATGATATCAAAAATTTGAGAAAATTTCTTCTGGATAATTTAGTCAGCTACAATTTAAGCCCAAAACAAAGACGATCAGGGTAAGGATTTGCTCTGTAGCGTAACCTTTTTGAAAAAAGTCAGAACGACATTTTTGGAATTCCGTAGATTCATTTCCAATGTGCTCGATAGTCGTGAGAGGCACGAAATCTGTGATTTTTTATGAAAACGTCATTTTATGCCTCCTAAATTGATAACTTAGTCATAAGCTGGGGCCGTCGGTAGCCGGAGGATCAAAACCTGACCTCACAAAACTCCCTACTCAGTAACTTAGACCACTCAACTTTTTTCGTCTCGCCCAGATAGGAATACAAATGCGAGGTTACAAAATATATCTAACAATAAAAGTAACACAGAGAATGAGGAAGGGATCGCGGAATAACCACCGCATGAGAAGTTTGGAAATTTTGGGATATTGTACTCGTATATTATACAAAACCCTATAGTCGAAAGTAGGTAATCACATCTGTGGTAGCCAATGTAAGCGGCCGAAAACAAGGGTCTGCTTAAATTGAATCTCCAAATAATTAAATTATCGGTCGGCGATCGCAAAACAATTTTCTACCAGTATAGACTACCCAATATTCTCGACTAAATCGAATTCTTGCCTTTAATAGAATCATTAAGCTCGACGACAGCGTAAATCCTTTCGGATAAAGCGGTTTTTTAACCAAGAGTTGAAACATTTAAAAACGGACAATAGGATTTTAATTTTGGAATCTGCGTCTCGGCCGAAGAATTTAATATCTCAACGGGCTACGTCTCCGCCACCTTTTAATATTAAACCTCTGGAGTCTTGGAATGGCCGAACTTGGATAAATCCAATGTCATGAAATTTTATTTATTGGACTTTAAAAGTATATATTTTAAAATAAAATGAAACTTTGAAGAATTAAGGAATATTATGTTTCATAAAAAGTGTGATAAGATTGAGTTACTAATTAGGATAGTCAGCCTTTTTTAACCACGTCTTCACACACACTAAAGCAATGGTTAATATTATGATAGCCACTCGATTACACGTTACCCAACGCACTGACAAATGTTTCTGGAAGGTATCGTATCGTACTTTTACATTTAGACGGAGGATTTCATTCATCACATCAATGTACAAGTACAAAGCGTTCCTTTCCTACGTGCAGTTTAATTAATGACTGAAAAGGCGTGTTGGAGATTTGTGAAGCGTATTGTCTTGAAATTCCGTACCACACAAACATGGTTCGGCAACCTCGGCATGTTGGCAACCTTGTGTTAGAGGAAATTTCGACTTTGTAGTCCAGCTCATTTTGAATTTTCAGAGCTAAACTAGTTCTTCCAGTTTGAAATCAGATTTAGCTATGCATTTTGTAAACCATTGATCAAAATAGGTATATACTGGTAATTTAAATTGGTACGTATATAGTACGCTGTATCAACTTTTTGTTGATAAGTAATATTTTTTTGTATTTCGACCTATGTTCCCTGGGAAAAGTTGTTCAGTTTCGTGGGCTGATTCCCATTCTTAATTTTCGCTAGCTAATTTATAGTCACCCTACATGCAATGTATTTTCCCGCTCAATTTGTACTCCGCTTCTAGCGTGTCAGATACAGGCTTTGCACTTTACAGGTACCTACGAACTATTAACTTCGAAAGCTTTGTAAACTTCTGGAAAGTTCCCGAGCTAGCACCTGCTATTTATAATAACGCCTTTGTTCAACGCTTACGGCGACAAGTTTCTTGCAAAGCGATAGAAATACTTTTTTAGGCGTTTGTGTTTGCTGGAAAATTTTGAAGCTTCTTTTTGTACCAAGCTCCTTTTTTATGCCAACGTTACACAGGAAAAGAGGTGTAGTTTTAGTACACAGCAATATTGCTTACAAAGATTCAGTTTTTTAAATTAAAAAAGTTAAGATTGGTTTTTACAAGATAACACTAAAATTAAAAATTTTGAACCACCCTCTACATTCGATTGCTTATAACTTTTAAACGGCTGAACAGATTTTCATGAAACATAGCTAAGAACACTCGGAATAAAATTATCTATGAAACAAAAAAAATTAAACGAAAATCGGTTCATCCGTTTAGGAGCTACGATACCACAGACAGATACACAGATACACAGACAGACACGATAAACTTATAACATCCCTCTTTATTTGTCGGGGGTTAAAAATAGATATGGTTATACAAGTTGTATGAAGAGGCGATTTTTTTTTCATATAGCGACCTATATGTAACATTGGTAAAGTGGTTCCCCCCTAATTTTCACCGACTGATACAACTTGTGCAATCAACTGATTTGGTTTTATATAGGAAGTGACAGGAAGGGCAGTGATAGCCCAGTTGGTAATTAGCCAGACTTGTAATCCAAAGGTCGCGGGTTCAAATCCTGGTGCGGGCCTGTACCACTAAATTCGTCTTTTCGGATTTATGTACGGATTTCTAATTATCACTTGCTCAACGGTGAAGGAAAACATCGTGATGAAACCCGCCCGTCCAAGAAAATTCATTTTCGAAAGACGAGCGGTCCACCAACCCGCATTGGGCCAGCGTGGTGGACTATGGCCTAATCCCCTTCGAGTTTCGAAGGGCGGCCCGTGCCCCTTGGTGGGGACGTATATGGGCTGGTAGAGATGGTAGAGATAGGAAGTGAATATTATTTGATAATTTCGTATATTTTCTTTGAGGGAAGCTGTTCAGTTTTATGGGAAGAATCACCCTCTAAGTTTTACGAACTAATTTAAAATCATCCCATATGTAGTCTTATAATTACAATAACAACATATAAATGAAATTATTACAATAACATGTAAATCTAAGTGACCCGGTGAATTACGGTGATGCATTTCCCAGGTATATCACATAATGTTTCCGCATACATGTCGAAACGCGGTTATGAATAAAATATGCAAAATGGCCGCGGAGTATTGATGTTGGTATGCTCCAATTTCATAGACACGTTTGAAAATGTTTTCGATATGCGAAACGATCAAACACGACTTCCAATTTTCGTTTTATTAGTAAACAATTTGATAGACAGTGATTACAGCATCTTGATTTGGTTTATTTCACAGCAACACCATACACTCCCGGGCAAAAATAACAAGTTACTCACAAAGATATTTCATAAATAACTTATGATAGCTCTATGAAGTCAAAATATCATAGAAGTACATATATTTAATCAAGCATGAGAAAAACAGTACGTAAATAAACCTCTTTATTATAAGATTATTTAAGTTTCTTGAAGCTAAGATTCAAATATCTGCCTCCTGGTCATCATCCCCGTCGCTCCCGTTTCACAAATTCTTTACAACGTCCTTTGGCCAACACCAACTTCTTTTTCAATTCATTTACTGTTCGAGCCACACAAATGTGGAACAGACTGCCGAGACCTATTCAAGAAAGCCCTTCTATTCACTCTTTTAAAAAAGATTGAATGAACACTTTCCGAGGTATTTATTTTTTGTAATAAGTATCGTTTTATTATTGTTGTATTTATTTAGTATTATTATTATTATTATTATTATTTTCTGTAAACTCTGTGCGCAATTCTCTCTACCCCTTCTACTTATACTATTTCTCACTAATTAGGTTGGCTGGAAGAGATCTCTTTTAAGGATAAGCTCGCCTTTGTACACTTTTTTCCAATTGATTTTAATAACTATGTTTGTGCAATAAAGAATATAAACATGTTTACTACTTCATTAAATATATTCATTATGTAAGTGTTTTTGCTCATCAATGTATTAAGGCGACTACAGCACCCGATAAAGGCAGCACACATAGGAATAGTGCCATCTCCGTCTCTCAACAGGCCTGGGCCGGCAGTGCGAACAGTGTCGATACACGGAGTTTACGGACTATGAAAGCGTGCGTGCGTAAAAACATGTTCGAAAGTTAGAAAAATGAGATTTATGGAAAGGTTACAGCTTAAATCGAAAAATGCGTTAACTACTTACCGAGAGTGTTCAATCACGAACATTTTGATAGAAAATTCAAGTTCCTATGTGCATTTTACTATCGTTTTTACAGCTTAAAAGATACACAATATTGGTATTTAGAGGTGACTTTGTGAGCTTTTTCTATCGAGCCAAAAGTGCTGAATCATATTTTCAGCAAACTACTTATCTAGTTTATGTCCTGAATTAATATTCAGGACTTGAATAGATATCAGACATGGTCATAGTAGTAGACGTATTTGATTCTTTAGTAAGTGAATTATTTAATAAACAAAAAATGATAGTGCAATAATTAATCATTAAGGCGACTACAGCACCTAAATTACGATTTTATGATGCGTAGATAAGCATGACGCACTGCATTAAATCGAAGAAAAAAATACTACGGTTTACCGTAAACCGAACTACGGTTTACCGTAGTATTTTTTTCTTCGATTTAATGCAGTGCGTCATGCTTATCTACGCATCATAAAATCGTAATTTAGGTGCTGTAGTCGCCTTAATGATTAATTATTGCACTATCATTTTTTGTTTATTAAATAATTCACTTACTAAAGAATCAAATACGTCTACTACTATGACCATGTCTGATATCTATTCAAGTTAATTATAGTCAGAAAAATTTGTTACGTTACTAAGTACTGTAAATCACATCAGTTGACATAATTATTGGTCCCTTTATTTGAAACCACCTCTACTATTAGCATGTTACGTTATGGGTTCGTGTTTAAACTAACTAAACGAAAGTATGGTTCAATTAACGTCGATTGACAGTCGTTTGATCGTTTAGTGGTCCCTGTCAACATAAGAGAACCATGAATGTGCTAACATGAATGTTGTGACACTGAACTGGACCTAATATGTGGCATTCAAGTATGCATTGGATTTTATGCCAAAAAACTTTTACCCAAACGTTCATGTTTTTGATTATTCTCAAGGAACGATTATGTCAAACTGACGGATCACAGTTGCTACTAAACATAATGTATGCTAGCTATCCTATACTGGTGACTAAATTGTTAGCGAAAATTAAAGATGGCAATCAGCCCATGAAACTGAACAACTTTTGGAGTCAATAGAGATATTTTAGTAGCTCTGAGTCAATATCTTACAGATATAGCATATACAGGGTAATTTTTTTATCACCATCCAAATTTTCCTTACGGTGTCTGTAACGTTGATAGAACATAAATAAGGAGCAAAAAAATTTTTTTTACAAAATTTACAGATTTTGATACCCCTTTTTAACGTCTTAGAGGATGAATTTTGTAAAACGCAGAAACACGGGTGTCACAAATCGTATTGAAGAGTACTATTACAAAGTTTCAAGTCAATTTGACGATGTTTTTTTTTTCCATACAAAAATGTTGATTCGTTTTCATGCTTCAGACGATTTAGCCTGAAATATTTATATGAAACGTAGAAACAAAAAAATACGGGTCTGTTAAATTTTCACAAAGTTTATGTACAAAAAATTTGGATGGTGATAAAAAATCTTTCTATATATATATATATATATGTACATATATATAATATAGGCATCTTTATGTTAGAAAAGTCTTGGAAATAGGAATGCTGATTTCCAAGACTTTTTTACTTTTGAAGTCTATAAGGCTGTCATGAGCATAATTAGATGCCCCAAGCTTTTGCCTTTGTATGTGATATAAAAAAATATATTTGAGACTCTATACTAGGTTCCTTGAAGAAAGTTGTTTAGTTTCATGGGTAGAACAATTCCCAAAAGTTTTTTTTAACAAATTTAAAATCAATCCATATACATTTTCCACATAATATAAACATAAATAATGTTCCATTTCACAGTTCCCTTTAAATACTCTATTTGTAGAGAGGCTATTTCCTCCCAGATGTCTAAAATAGCAATACAATCCGTCCTCTAAACAAGGCCCTTACACGAATGTTCCACTTAATCAATAGCAAACGAGACGCTACAAATTGGTTTATGTATACGATTACAGCGGCAAACTAATCAGCCTTGCCATTGTACCGGAGCTCTTTGTCCGCCTTTGTACAGCTAAACAAATCTAAAGCTAGTTTCGGAGGTTCCCTCAATTGTTTGCTCGATTTACGATTGTTAATTCACCCTGCAGAACTTTACAAACTACCTCACTCAGTCGCTGATTGAAACGATAACATACGAACATACAGACCTTTGTATCAAATTAACAATTGCTAGGATTATGTATTTTGTATTCAATAGGAATGTATCTGTGGTAGTAAACTTTGTAGCCTAGTTGTAAACTGAACAATTTGCAATTCGAGAATGGTTGGAGTGCATACTTGATATGTACTAAAACCAGTTTTATTGGTAAGACTAAAAACTTTAAACTTGTTCGGCGCAGGGCGATGGCGGCGGCTTTGGCATGCGAGCCGAAGCACTTTGCTATATTAAAAGATTTTACGAGTTATGTGCTCTTCACCCGTTTAACTTTGAGCATGGGAGCGCGGCAACAACACCTGTGTACGAGTAACTTGCTCATGAAATATGCCGTGAACCTTTCGCCGCGCACGGGAATCTTTAAGTTGCGAGGGGAAGTGAGCATCGGAGTTGTAGAACTTTTAACTTTACGACCTCGCTGCCGAATTTTTCAGGGTGAGCTTGACAGAAACCCGAGTTTGTCGGTGGTTTGTTTTAAGAAACCGCTGTTGGGTTTCTTCTTTTTTTTTATTATAAGATGGGTTAACTCTTGACCTCAATCTTGACCATAAGGTCAAAGATGAGGTCGACGATGGAGCGAGTTAACCCAGAAAATGCCTATAAAGGCACTGGTACTCCCACGCACCGACGGAACACAGCAAGCTGTTTGGCGTCGGACTTCGGTAGGAGGGTGGTCACGAACCAGACGGCCCTTTACAGAGCCTACCACACCGCATGAGACCATAGGACGACACCTCAGGTTCAGAAAAAAATGAAGTGTCGTTGCCTGGGATGGATTACTAGGAGGCAGGTCTCATTTGTGTTTCCTTAGTCGCCTCTTACGACACCCACGGAAAGAGATGGAGTGGTGTTATTCTCAACCGATCACCACACGGTCAGAAATAAACTATGTATATTTCAATAAACTTATGTATATTTTTAAATACTAGGTAAAATATTACCAAGACAAAGTTTATTTTGCTAGGGTTTATTTATTATGTTACTCGAAGAACATTAAAGTGACTAGGTACTTAGGTAGAGGTAGGTCATGAATAACCAATTATAATACACATTTTTTTATGAGCCGTAATTTTACCGTAAACTCATTACCGGTGCCTGCCTAATAATATAAAATAATACGAAACTGTGGTTTAACGGACGAGTTCCGCATGTATTTAATTCGTGTTGAGGTTTGTATTAATTAGCTTACAATGCTAATTATACTGTCTTTATAAATATTTTATTACGAGTTCATTTTAGAATTACATAATTTTTATTGTACAGACAGGTATGTAAATAAGTAAGTACATAATGCTTTTATTTTCATTAATTACCTAGGGTTAACGGGAACTCGACGTATTCCTGGCAGGTCGTGATAGGGTAGCCAAAATGCAACAAATTTAACCCACTTTATGTATGGCCGAAAGTTGATAGTTTTCGAGATTTCGTTAATTTAAGATTTTTTACGAAAATACCCAAATTTTCCCATTTTAACCAAAATTTTAAAATAATTACTTATTGGACGAATTACATTTAACTTTTTTTCAAAGTTGATGGTTTAATAAAGCTACGAAAAACATTACTACCCAAAATTCCTAAAACAGTTTTGAACAGTGAGCCGAAAAGAAGATTCAAAATTTTTCTATTTTCTTTGTAACAGGATAAATACCGATGCCTAGGTCAAAACTTTACTATGACGCCAAGTGTCGAGGTGTTCGGGTCGTCATCAAATCTTTGTAGAATCGCCTCCTCGTCCTCAGCCGTATACCACCGTGGATGACCACTGTCAATCTGACTTCTTTGAACGCTGCCAGTTTCAGATAGCCGCCGATGAGTACTTCCGAAGCCATTGGTGTGTGGGAGACGGCGGTTGGGAAAACGACGTTGAAATTCTTTCCACGTGTTACCATCACACAGTCCATACAACAAGTCGGCGTATTCAGGATTAGAGTACGAAGCCACAGTCAGCACCAATGAATGCACAGTACAAGACTAAGATGCTGGGCTAAAGTTAAGGATATAGCCAGATAAAACACGTGCTTTGCGACGTTGTTATGGAATACAGCTGAGGACGAGGAGGCGATTCCGCAAATATTTGTTGACGACCGCGACCCCAACACCTCGACAATGGAAGAGGGAGATCCAATTAGAAGGTTGGAATTTTGTCGTTTTATGTTAAATGTCGACGCTGAAGACGAGTTTTTTTTTTAATATTCTGTGGACGGACAAGTCAAGTTTCAACCGTCATGGTATCACAAATTACAATTATTTGCACTACTTGGCACCGAAGGCGGGAAGCCTTGGGCGGGGGCTGAACTTGATAATTAGCTTAAGAACTTATTGTACCATTTGAAGGCAAATAAAGAAATATGAAATATGAAGAAACTCAAAAAAGTTTTAAAAAACCGCGAAAAAAATGAATCACCTTTATTGGGTGAACTCTACCTGCAGTAAGTCAAAAGTGATTTTTGTGATGTAGACCATAAGTTTGTATTGACATATGAATGTCAAGGTATGAACCTTTTTAGATAGCTTATTAAATGAGGAAGTTAGTTAAGTAGTTTGTACACTTGGCGTCATAGTAAAGTTTTGACCTAGACATCGGTATTTAACCTGTTACAAAGAAAATTGAAAATTTTTAAATCTTCTTTTCGGCTTATGTTTCAAAACTGTTAAGGAAGTTTGGGTAGTAATGTTTTTCGTAGCTTTATTAAACCATCAACTTTGAAAAAAAAGTTAAATGTTATTCCATCCAATAAGTAATTATTTTAAAATTTTGGTTAAAATTAGGAAATGTGGGTATTTTCGTAAAAATGTTTAAATTAACGAAATCTCGAAAACTATCAACTTTCAGCCATACATAAGGTGGGTTAAATTTGTTGCATTTTGGCTACCCTATCACGTCCTGCCAGGAATACGTCGAGTTCCCGTTAACCCTGTATACTTAACTTAGTTAAGTTTTAACTTTTGTTTTATTAACAGGGTGGCTATTTTACTAATCAATGGCATCTCAATGGCGGTTGGTTGACAATGGTGTCCAATTTATCTGTTATTTGGAAAATTGTAGACCTAATATCTCATGCGCCCGCATGTGATTTGAATTCTTTCTTTAAGTATCATAGACAAAAAATATTTATTTTTTACAAATATTGTTTTGGAAGCAAAACAATAGTAGCATAACAATAGTTGCAACAAATACACTTTCTAATATTTAGTCACATTCGTGCTACTGGGCACAGCATCAGTTTGCATTGCATAGTATAGATAGGCCATTAGAAGCGCTTTCGTGGTCCGTTGGCGCTCAATGTCCGAAATCGATCTCAAGAAGAGTAAACGCCGAGCATCCTGTGACAACATTTCAGGAATGTTTCCTTGCAGGTCCGGCTATTGCCAATCGATTACAGTGGTAAATTAATTAACTACAGTCTTTAACCAAAGTAGAGGCTATTTCGCTGTTTTGTAAACTATGACACCAGGCTCTATGAAGGAAAGATTTGAAGATTTGAACATTTTGACGGAACTTGACTGCTTCTAGAATAGGTGCCTGTACGTACATACATATAGCTGATCGATTATCGAAGTGTGCAGGTTATCTTTTTTAAATCGGGCCCATTCCGTCTATTGAGTGATTTTCAGCCCTCTGTTTCGCTAATTAAACTTATCAGTTTAGTTTAACTAAGATGCCACAAGTACATTTCCAAGTGCCATACGTTATTCAATATTAATTGTCATTAAACAGTGTAGAACAAAGAGGAAGCCCGATTGACTGCTCCTGTATACCAGTACCATATTCAATAATCGAACTTATGTTGTTACAGAGGAACATTATGTTATATTAGGCATATTGGCTTTGAATACAGGCAAGTATGTATCGTTATTGCTTCGATCACATTGTATCGTTATTGCTTCATGATACATTGGATTGGGCTATTGTCATTGTATTAGGTAATATATGACACACTTGATTAGTGGATTTATTTTTTTATGTGTCAAAACTATTCTTCAAATGATATCGTTCGGATTTTTCATAAGAGCCTTTTGGCTTTTAAATCCAAGCCGTTTTCTTCCACGCTGGACTGGGAGTAAAAGAAAAACTCAGAATGTGCCAGTGGGCTATGTGCAAGATTCTTAAAATAATATGTTTTTTTTTTAATTTGTTTATAAAAGATATCAAATAATTTTGATTATAGATTAAAAAAAAAAAAAAAATTTGGTTACGATTTGTTGCTTACTACAGCATTATTATGGTTTAATTCCTTTGCCAAAGTAAAAAAAAGACGTTTGACAGTTGGTTGACACATAACCTAACCATTGTGTTTTTGAGTTGTTGGTTGTTGAGTTTGTTTCTGTTTCGTGGTTTGATTATTTGAATATTTACTGACGACTTGGTTTTGCTACCTGGACTCTATTGTTACCTTCTGTTACGTGGTTTTGATTATTTGGATTGATATTTACTGACGACTTGGTTTTGCTTCCTGGACTTTCTAACTTTCGCAGTACACTGGATTCTGACACTACGTATACCGCTCAGTTCGTTAGAGCTGATTCTACCAACTTGCCTGAAGTAACAACCAACCAAACTCGGATATAAACAACCAAAACAATATCACAAATTAATAATAGTAATGTGTCTACGACAATACAATATGAAACAGGTTATGTTTTTTTTCTTAATTGACAAGACAGTTTGGCAAAAGAATACGATTGCATATTATGCCGTTCTTAGGATTAGTTTACCGTACTGAGAATCAAAAGATTCTGAAATAAAATTAAAAAAATATTATGTTTTTATTTCAAAAGATAGATTTTTAAATATATTTTTTTAAGAAACTAGACCTAATTCCTTTACGTTAAATAATAAATCAAACGAAATTAAAAATATTTTTAAAATGTCATACATACCCCGTTGCTTACTCTTCCCAGGCATACTGTAAAAATCAGTAAGTGGGACGTGAGGGCCTTGCTGTAGGTATCATGGGCGAAAGGCTGACCACCTCTCACCATTACACAACATGTTCCATCCAATAACCCTCACCATTTGTGTCAAACGTGGCAATAAGTGGTTTTCTAGAACCACTGATGCTCTGTCTACCCCGTTAGGGATTACAGGCGTGAGCATATGTATCTATGTGTGTTTACTTTTACTACAAGGATGGTAGGGTAGTATTTGGCAAGTGGATAAGCAAAATAAAATAAAATTTAAACTTAAACTTACCAAAATACTTCATTTTTGTTAATAAACTGTTATCAGTAAGAAGAATAATTGCTCTTAATTTACTACTTTCATAGGCTTTCTACGTGTTATGTGTTTTCCAACAAAGAATTATTTGTATTGTAAGATAGAGGACCCAGAAGTAAGCCTGTACCGTACACAATAACCAACGTCTTGCAGTACAGAAAAAACTTTTTACACAACAAGGTGACTTGGAAGATTTCGTTTGAATTCGATTTCACCCTGTAATATCACGAGAAGTTAATTGAAAGAACAGTTGTAAAGGTTTTTAACCGAAGTATAGGCTGCATCGTTCTAAGTACCTTTATATTAATGCAATCCTGTTTTCATCTTAATAAACTAAGTAAAATGCAATTTCGCTGGACTGAATTGTACATAATTTGATGTGATTTTGATCCAATAGTTGGCAGAACAATATTAGAGTGTAAACAAAGTTGGCCAGCGGCGCTCGCCGTCATTTGTTTATTCGCCCGCTCCCCGCGCCCTCGGGGTGCATTCGAATTTCAAATTGAATAACAAACTGTGACAGACGCCATTATTCTGTCACATGGAGGAATAGTTCTGGCTAGTAGACGATAGGGTAACCTTATGTAATTAAATTAAGGAAAGGAGCAATAAACCTGACGATATTATTACAGTTCTTCTAATTTCTTGTTGTGTCTAAAACCACTATATGGCATTACGTACGAGTTCACTAAAACACAGTAATGCCTGGTGTTTTATATACTTAGGCCTGTCTTTTAAAATTTATTTTGAGTTTCGCTAAAGATATAAAAATAATGATAATTGCCTGTATTAAACATGTAATTGTCTTAAAAGTCGAATTATAATCGCTAAAATTTGTCCTATTTATTACGATTTTTTCAACTTTTAATTTAAAATGTCTCAGTTGAATTGAAAGCATGGCTACAGTAGTTGACTCTACAACCTACCCATACAATACAACAGAGTACAATACTCTGGAAGTGCAGGCGGGAAAGCACAAACGTGTTGTGAATAACAACCGCAACAGTACTAACTAATATTTTAATTCAAATGATGAATGCGCGCAACTTCGCACACGACTTGCATTCAACAAGATTTATATTCACGAGGGGCAGCCCCGCAACTAACCACTGCAGTCTATGCGGTTATAACAAAAACGATTTTGCAATGGCGGTGTGGTACCTCAAAGTGTAGTCCGTTGTACTCCCTGTCGGCTTGAAACTTGGAGTCTTATTTCTCAGCATTTAGCTTAATTAAATTAACTACGTGTTCTTTATACTTAAGTACTAAGGTTCTATACTTTTAGTTTTGGCAAAGAGTTTTATTTTTCATGAATTTGCTTTCTTCTTTTTTTAAAAAGCTTTATACTTTACTAGGAATAATTTGTTCTATTAATAATTTTCCACGTTAAAAACTTATGAGTCACCGACTTCAATCCCAACAATAGTTCGCATAAAGTAGATAACTAGCGTCAAAAAGGAATTTTTTTATAAAGTTCCAATAGTTTCAGGATTGTGTAGGAGTAAGTTCTCTGAAGAAATCTCCTAACTAAAATCTATCTGCCTACTAAATTCAAGCTATGAGCAAAAATTTTTCGCGGACTACAATGCATATTGGCAAATAACCACGAATGAAAATGTCATTCATTTATTTAGATGATGATCTGGTTCATAAGTATTTTTTTGTTTCTGTTGATTTTTTAAAAGCGCTGAATCATTTTCGATAAAATTTATATGGGACCATTTCAAGAGTATCTCTTTCGAACAAAATAATAATTTTGAAAATCGGCCTACAGTTGGCGCGTAAAAAACATATAACAAAAAAAAAAATTGTCGAATTGAGAACCTCCTCCTATTTTGTAGTCCATTGAAAAAGGGGTGCGCTCTTGACTGTCTTGCTTACAACTAGCCTGTCTTCAGCTCTTAATTTAGCGAAGTTTTAGTAGATATACGTTTATTGACTAGCAACTTTGACGTAAACAACTTTACACAACACACAAAGATAACTACAGTAAAACATCAAAGGGAATTGTGACGTGACACTGGTCACGGGAAAGGTCGTAACTCAGCATAGTGTTGTGGTCGAAGAAACGCGTAACATAAATACATACGAGTATTATAAGTTGGTATGTCTTACTTCATGTGAAGCGAGTACTCTTCGGGATACTTCCAACTTTTATTAATGAAAACAAGTCTTACTAAGGTACAGAAAAGACAGAAACATTAATCGAAAATTCAGGTTAAACAAAGCCGCTTTCAATTTAAGTCTCGCATTGAATTCATCCGCCGAACGGTTTGCGATCGCCATCGCCACTTCGACTAGGAAACCAATAACAGTTTATCTGTGGAAACAACCAGCGTTGAAAGTCCCTCGATCGAAGACAATCAAACAAGCCAGCCTCAGAACTTTAAAACGTGAAGAAGCGATATTTTCTACTGGGGTTCTAGTATCCTTCTAAAGCTATATGTACTGTGCTAAATATGTAATTCAACTAAGTAAAGATATAGCCCACTCGGTTAAAGAACCCGAAAGGTTCCGGGTTGAGGTCCCGGCTCGGGCCTGTACTACTAAATTCGTCATTTCGGATTTATGTACAGATTTCTCATTTAATTATCACTCGCTCAGCGGTGAAGGAATACATCGTGATGAAACCTTCATGCCTGATATGTATATGGGCTGATGAATGACGGACGGCCGGTTTGGTTGAGTGGTAGGTGACGCTGCCTCTTGATCGGCGGGTCCTGGGTTCGATCCCCAGTCGGGGCAAACATTTGTGTAAAAAGCAGATGTTTGTTCTCGGGTCATGGGTGTTTGTGTTTGTCTTTGTGTTTTCCAAGGGACCCACGACACAAGGGAAAACCTTAGTGTGGGCCTTTGAGTGTGTAGCGTTTATTATTATTATTATTTCATCATTAGAATCCTACATTATCCGGGATGGACATAGGGTACATGATTTTCCCGAATTCCCACGGGAACGAAGTCCCGCGCGGGAAGCTAGTAAACTAGTAAACTAATGACGAAGCAAAGAGAAAGATTGTGAGTACAGAGACATATCAACTTACCACAAAGGTATTAAAATATATAAGTGTAAGCTTTAATAAATACTAGCATCCCGTTCGGGACTTCATTCCCGTGGGAATCCGGGAAAATTATGTAGCCTATGTTACTCAGAGATAATATTGTAGCATCCTAATGGTGAAAGAATTTTTGAAATCGGTCCAGTACTTTCGGAGCCTATTCGTTACATACAAAAATACAAATCTTTCCTCTTTATAATATTAGTATAGATGTAGATACAACGTGCTCTTTAAACTTACCATATACACTCTGCGCTATAAAACGATTTTCCTACAATAGTAGGGTAATCTGAGAGGAACTGCCTCTAAATCTAATTATTACAAAATTGTTGACTGTACCCTCATAATTGTTGTATGTACCTAACCAAAATAATTATTATTCAGATACCACCTCTATATATCACCTCGTCGGGGGCCATTGAGATAGATAATACGTGTTATTCAACATCAGGAGATTAAAAGCTATCATTACCGTTTTACATAAGGTTGCCTGGAAGAAATTGCTACCTAGCAATAAGACCGCCTTGTTGTACACTATGTTTTATGTTCTTTTAATTGTATTTTATGTCTTTGTGTGCAAATAAAGTATATTGTATTGTACTGTACATCATAGTTTCAATTTCACCCGGAATCACCATTGCTTCTAATATGGAAAAAGCTCATTGGACCGTAAAAACTGCAACTCCACCTGATATCTAGGTTCTAATGTATTACGTCAACGCGACAGCTACAGCACAAGTTGACTATTGCATCTACAACATCGATTCAAATTGGTTCTAGACTAGAATCAATGAGCACTGTCGCCAGCAGCAGTCAGTACAACTCCACAGTTGTGTCAAAGGATCCTTTAGCAGTATTTTTATTCTATACTAGGTCCATGCACACAACATGTCATTGGAAGTGTTGTACTGTGGATTCTGTAAACTTCAAATTCTGTTTAATACCAACCGATTTCAAAAAACTTATGGAAGCTAAAAATGTGGCGAAGAATTCCTTTTCTCATGAATACATGTAGTCATACCAATTTCTTACGCATTTTACTCATTTATAGAGCCTGAACCTTTTTACTCGGAAAATCGCACATTGAAAAAAAAACTACATACGTTTTCCAGAGGTAGGTTCAAAGGAATATTAAATTATCTGTGAAACGTTGCGTGAATTTTTCCACTCGTTAGACCGACCGCTGTTCACGAATCAAACGCAAGCGGAAAATTAATATGTTTGTTCCGAAATATAAATATACGCACATAAATTAATTAAACAATTTGCTTATAAACATAAACACCCGCGTCTTGTGACAGGATCTGCTTGAGATTTAACCATTTTACTGACTGTGACACTCCATCTTTGGTAAACATGGGACCACAAGCTTGTGAAATACCTATAGAGCAAGTAATTTAACTGATCTGTCAATACTAATGTCCTGTAACCACAAAGCAAGCACCTTAGGTACTTAAATTACATCGTACAAATGTAACGTTCACACGTTCTGCCAGATTAAAAATAACACGACTGTGTTTGTTAAAGTTTTATCAAAGGACTTGCAGCCGGCAAACTAGTTCGGGTCTGCAAACTGCCTATTTTCCCATGCACTCACTCTGTTTGTAAAACTGTAATGGAAGTCTAGTAGGGCCGTCATCGGCTATCCCACATAGCCGTAAAGAGCACGTCTCGGCCGAATCCTAAACGCTTTATTGTTCAGGGTATCATGGTGTCGGGCACTATAAAGATGTTGATTGGAAACCGAATTGTTGGGGAGCTCTGACCCGGAAACAATAAAAACTTTACGGTCGGCTCCCGACCCTCTCTTCCTGTGCTTCCGCTAGGTAGCGCAGACGCTCCGTGCCTCTTTTCTTCTCCAGATTAAATAAAACGCAAAACGACGAAAAAAGTTTCAAGTGGTGACGAGAAGTCCCTTTTAGACGGTAGGCTTGCATACTTTATTTTACTTTTAAAGGTGAATAAACGCGATCCTTATTTCAGATCTTCGTTTTAACTAAGCAAATATTTAAGACTAGCTTTCCGCCCGCGGCTCCGCCCGCGTGGAATACAGGTCATATCTTGCCCAACTGTGGGATAAAATGTTGCTTATGTCCTTTCCCAGGCTCTAATCTATTTCTGTACCAAATTTCATCAAAATCGGATCAGTAGTTTAGGCGTGAAAGACGGACAGACAGATAGGCAGAGTTTCTTTCGCATTTATAATATTAGTAAGGATTGAAAAGATGAGTTCAGTACTATTGGTAAAATAAAGTCCTTCTTCTGTATTTCGATCGAGTGATTGGAACTTCTCAAAAAGTCTGATGTATATGACAAATTCCCGAAATCGTAAAACCCAAAGTTTCGCGTAGCCAGTCAACGTCTACGGCATACTAAATATTAAGGCGTTCTGCGCAGAGCCATTGGATCATCGGAAAAAAATTGCGTCGGAAACCTTGGCTATGCCCTCGATTCACTTTCGCTTCGACTGAGGCCGACCGAATGAATGAAATTATTAACGCATACTTGGTATTTATTACTTCCATGAATATTACTAGTATGACTATCAAATTCTAATAGAGTCGTGAATCGTGTGAAGGTTGATCTGAAACGTTTTTCACCTGAATGGCAGTTACTCACGTTCTTATTTTACACTTGTTTCTTTTGCCGTGTCCTGTTTCTTTTCGAAAGGAAAACATAAATGTAATTTTACAGAATGTTATGTTTGGTTTAAATTTAATTCAAAAAGCTTTTATGTTTTGTCAGGGGCTCATTTGGCATGGCATCGGGACAATCTGGAGCATTGCCGTCGCTCGGTGCGGCTCTGTAACTGTCTGTGACGTTTTTTATTGTAAGTTATAGAAAAAAATAGGCATCGCTATTTCATTAATCAATTTTCTCACCAATAACGCGGGGATGAATTATCTCTGCTTAATCCTCAATAGGTTACTTCTTGATTTTAAATGACGGCAAATGATTAATAAACTGTCGATATCCGGTTTTACTGATAGTTGGTGAAATACCTAGTCTTCTTAAGATTAAAACTACAGGGCCCTGTACAAGTACATAGCACAATGTCATTTTCAAACAAAAGTTTTACAAAAAACGTATCAATACAAGCCGCAATGTTGTGAGTACTGGGTGGAAATGAACAGTCGGAAACGTGGTGGTTTTCATACATCGCTCTTGTGCTGAAGTTTATAGAGTGCAATATCGCTAGGTTAATACGAACTCTTACTGTATCGTATGGTATCAAGTTGAATGTTCATTCTTGTTAGGCTCGCACGGGCAATGTCGAAACAGTGGATGCGGAACTGTCGGTTGAATGTATAACCAAGGCAAATCACACATTGTTAAACCTCGCAATACGTACTAAGTACCTTCACTTTTTTAGTCTGTACTTTATCACAGGTATTAACATATTTAAAGGCCTCGACTGACCTTCGCTCGGGAGTTCAAATCGTGAATTTTTCTCGACTTAGCATATTTTTAGATATATCGTAAACCTCAGTCTAAAACTTGATGGATTTAAATTCCTAAAACCAAAATTTATAGAAATTGTTAGAAACTTATTTTTTTTTGATAATAAAAATACTTATTGAATACCCCAGTAACATTATTACTTGTCATAATTTATCCCATCGGTTTTTTCAATTAGCTTGAATTTGTAATGTTGTACAAATGAAACATGAAAACACGTAATTCCGAAAATGATCTAATGAACGGTATCTCATTAATTTATGATGAGCAACAAGTAATTACCAAAAACAAATGAAACCCTACGCAAACGATCGCGGTTTGGACCGGTGTGACCTGTGTCATTAGCGAAATTAACCATTTCAAAACAAAAGCCGGTATTACGAACTCCGAATTATAAATACATTAAGGCATGGGCTTCTAACTTACGGTAGACCCCGGCCCGCACGCGCCCTCCCTGCGGCCGCAGGGCATTCCAAGAAATTTGAAAAATAACGCTGATAAGACTTCCGTCATCCTTGTTAGGATCGCAACACTCCTTATATGAACGCATTTGCATAAATATAATAAAAACGAAAATATCCAGTAGGGCTTTGAGGGTAATACAGGCATTCGAGTGTCGGATGATGATAAGGATGATGAGTGGGCGATTCTTCCTGTTTGACATTTGCTTTCTGTTACAGCTCATTAGTAAAAACAAAGTAATGCTTCAATAGACTGAAGTTTTTCCACAGGCTCAGATAAATCAGTAAACTGCCTGATACTATTATCAGGTTTATGGTGTGACATTGCAACATAAATGATTTTCCAGTCGGTTATTGATATGTACTGTACCTTCGTGTGTTTTTGGCCTGTTAGACCCTACGTTATTGGGTTCTAGCTATAAAAAGAGCCGTCGGGGGTCTACTAATTCGACTCAGTGGCTCCTCCCATGCAAGATTTGTAAACCCTGCGACTTGTTCTGACACAAGCACATTACTGTTGCCTCATTACGAGCTGTGAAGCTCGAGGAATGCCACTTTTTTGAAATATTACCACCCGCTTCCGATTGTTTGGTTTATGTTTACTAGAGAAGATGACTGACAATTTAAGGGGTTTTTATAAAACTTCATACAAAAATGCTGGAGTGGGAGTGAAAGATATACTGAGGTGCCAGTAAGTGGGATGCAAGGGTTTTGCTGTATAGTGGGCGAAAGGCTGGCAGCCTATCACCGCATACTCGCATTCCATCTAATAATCCCCAGAATGATAATCGAACGTGGCATCAAGTAGTTCTCGAACTAAATGACGTTCTGCCTACCTCGAAAGGGATTGTAGGCGTGAATGTATGGATCGATGGAAGTATTATCAGTCGCAAAAAAACTACTTACATCGTGATATTGCGTATGCGTGAAATGATCACAACACTTTAAAAAAAATCACAGATTTTGTGCCTCACACGACTATCGAGCACATTGGAAATGAATCTACGGAATTCGAAAAAATGTCGTTCTGACTTTTTGACTTTTTAACCGACTTCAAAAAAAAGGAGGAGGTTCTCAATTCGGGTGGATTTTTTGTTTGTTTGTTACCTCAGAACTCCGTCATTTGTAGACCGATTTCAAAATTTTTCTACTTCCAGATTGGTCCCATAAATTTTTTATCGAAGTCGCTTCAGTAGTTTAGGTCAAAAAAAAAAACTGAAATTTACGGTCATATATGTGGATGTTATTAGGTCATCAACGTAAACGAAGCAAAAACAAAGTTGTTCCCTGAGACTTTTAAGTTGTTTAAGTATGCGTTAATAAGTCTTTTTTGTCCTGGGGCTCTACTGTTTAGTGACCGGTAGAGTATATTACCCCCCACACATCTTTCATGCCATCTGGCGATTGGTTTGAGTATTGTACTACCCCGTATCTTTCATGCCATCTTGCGACTGGTTATGAATATCACCAGTTCACCACCTCATATCTTTCTTTGGGGTGGAAGTAATTGATCACTATATCGCTCTTTAATCTCGAGTGATCTATCTATCTTATTATAAAGAGGAAAGATTTGATTGTTTGTTTGTTTGTATTGAATAGGCTCCGAAACTACTGCAGAGCTAAGCAGAGCTAAGATGATCGCCGTGCCATAATTATCACACGCCGTATCACACGGTCACGTGACTTTTTGTCGTTTTCTCGTCGGACCCTAACATAAACTCATTTTTGTCATGTCATGGCATGTCGTTCGGTCAAATTAGCCACGTGAGATAGTTTTGTCATCAAACCCTAACATGAAACGCATTTTTGTCGGGTCTTGACAGATGGATATGTGATATTATGGCGTGCTCGATTTTGAACGTGACAAATTTTTCCACATGAAAAAGAGAGCCCTTCCCGGTCGAGGAAAATCGAACGTTTGTTCTAAGGTGGATAAGTGACTGGAAGTGGAGTCGGACATGGCGATCCCTTATCACAATTATATGATAAGCCTTTACGGAAGGCGTCAGGCTAGAAAAAATGAGCGAAGGCGCATTAGAGACATTTGTGACCCCTTCGACATAGAATACCCAGAATTCCAAAGTTTGTGGCGAATTTCAAAGCCTATGGCTCAGTTTATAATCTCTAGGCTCACAATAGACCTAGAGCCCAAAAACGGGAATGGTCTCCTAGCCCACTTAAAGTTAGGCTGCGGATTTCAATACCTATTTATCTAACATCAATATACTTTAATCACTTTAGTACTATACTGGGCTTTAGGTAAATCTCTTTCAACCTCTCGGGTGGTTAATAAGTCCATGAAATTGAACAAACTTCCCAAGGAACATGGTGAAAATACAAAAAAAAAATTGAGATCCCATACAAAATGCGCTATATGCTGATAAAATTTGTATGGGAACTCAATTTTTTTTTCATATTTTGACCTATGTTCCCTGGGAAAGTTGTTCAGTTTCATAGACTGACTAAGCACCCGAGAGGTTGTAAGAGATTTACCTAAAACCCTGTATAAATAAATAAAAATAAACGCTACACACTCAAAGGCCCACACTAAGGTTTTCCCTTGTGTCGTGGGTCCCTTGGAATACACAAAGACAAACACAAACACCCATGACCCGAGAACAAACATCTGCTACTACACAAACATCTGCTGTATACTTTAATGACTTTAGTACTTAAGTATAACTTATAGGTAGTACTTTGTTAATTTGATATCTTGTGCTGCATATAATTTCTGGCCAATTACATACATAATACTCGTACATAGATAGGCTGATAAACACATTACCCTCCTTTGCGTCGCGCAGTCGGGTAAAAACTGACAGTGGCGTCATTTATGTGAAAAGTCTATGAATTTTCCTTTTTTATTCATAAATCGCGTCCACATATGGTCTAAAAAGAATGAAAGAATTTGGCCAACCCAACATCGGAGCCTTAAAATAAAAAACAACTTCAACTTTGACATCTAGTCATGAGATAAATTTTGTCGCGACGAGATGTATCTCTCTCATATCGTTCATGCTAAGGTTCGTGACAGAGAAGACGACACGAGATATTTTATCGACATGCCATGACATAACGCCACTGCGATTATCTTAGGCCTGCTGATGATCGCCGTGCCATAATTATCACACGCCGTATCACACGGTCACGTGACTTTTTGTCGTTATCTCGTCGGACCCTAACATAAACTCATTTTTGTCATGTCATGGCATGTCGTTCGGTCAAATTAGCCACGTGAGATAGTTTTGTCATCAAACCCTAACATGAAACGCATTTTTATCGGGTCTTGACAGATGGATATGTGATATTATGGCGTGCTCGATTTTGAACGTGACAAATTTTTCCACATGAAAAAGAGAGCCCTTCCCGGTCGAGGAAAATCGAACGTTTGTTCTAAGGTGGGTAAGTGACTGGAAGTGGAGTCGGACATGGCGATGCCTTATCACAATTATATGATAAGCCTTTACGGAAGGCGGCAGGCTAGAAAAAATGAGCGAAGGCGCATTAGAGACATTTGTGACCCCTTCGACATAGAAGACCCAGAATTCCAAAGTTTGTGGCGAATTTCAAAGCCTATGGCTCAGTTTATAATCTCTAGGCTCACAATAGACCTAGAGCCTAAAAACGGGAATGGTCTCCAGCCCACTTAAAGTTAGGCTGCGGATTTCAATACCTATTTATCTAACATCAATATACTTTAATCACTTTAGTACTATACTGGGCTTTAGGTAAATCTCTTTCAACCTCTCGGGTGTTTAATAAGTCCATGAAATTGAACAACCTTCCCAAGGAACATAGGTGAAAATACAAAAAAAATTGAGATCCCATACAAAATGCGCTATATGCTGATAAAGTTTGTATGGGAACTCAATTTTTTTTTCATATTTTGACCTATGTTCCCTGGGAAAGTTGTTCAGTTTCATAGACTGACTAAGCACCTGAGAGGTTGTAAGAGATTTATCTAAAGCCCTGTATAAATAAATAAATAAATAAATAAATAAATAAAAATAAACGCTACACACTCAAAGGCCCACACTAAGGTTTTCCCTTGTGTCGCGGGTCCCTTGGAATACACAAAGACAAACACAAACACCCATGACCCGAGAACAAACATCTGCTACTACACAAACATCTGCTGTATACTTTAATGACTTTAGTACTTAAGTATAACCTATAGGTAGTACTTTGTTAATTTGATATCTTGTGCTGCATATAATTTCTGGCCAATTACATACATAATACTCGTACATAGATAGGCTGATAAACACGTTACCCTCCTTTGCGTCGCGCAGTCGGGTAAAAACTGACAGTGGCGTCATTTATGTGAAAAGTCTATGAATTTTCCTTTTTCATTCATAAATCGCGTCCACATATGGTCTAAAAAGAATGAAAGAATTGGCCAACCCAACATCGGAGCCTTAAAATAAAAAACAACTGTCAACTTTGACATCTAGTCATGAGATAAATTTTGTCGCGACTAGATGTATCTCTCTAGTATCGTTCATGCTAAGGTTCGTGACAGAGAAGACGACACGAGATATTTTATCGACATGCCATGACATAACGCCACTGCGATTATCTTAGGCCTGCTGGACCGATTTGAAAATTTCGTTCACCATTAGAATCCTACATTATCTGTGATGGACATAGGGAACATGATTTTCCCGAATTCCCACGGGAACGAAGTCCCGAGCGGAATGCTAGTTTATAATAAATCTTCAAGGGAGTTATATGAATGACTAGCATCCCGCTCGGGACTTCGTTCCCGTGGGAATTTGGGAAAATTATGTAGCCTATGTGTCGCCAACGCCGATCTCCTTTGTAAGCATTTTTGTATTTCGAGTTTAATTTATTTTTGATAGTTTTATATTTTATTTTTACTATGTCATTATATGTTAGAAGTTGTAAACGCGAGTTTTATTTTCAACATTTTTGGTGTCAGAAGTTTTTTAATAGAATCCGTGTTTTGTGTTGTATATGTTTTTTGCGTTTAAGTTTTTAGTGGTGTTTATTTTTTGTGGTTTTTATTTTTTACGTGCGGTTATACAATATGGTGAAAACGCGTAGCCAAGGCAAAGCTGCGGAGCGTGCTCGCACCGATGCGGGGGAGGCTGAGGCCTCAACTATGGCGCCTTCAGTTGGCGCGGGGCCTACGGGTTTTGCAGCAGAACTCGCCCGTCCCCTCCCGTCCGGTGTCTTCGGCGGCCACTTCATCGAGCACGATCGTCCAGCAGCTCGCTGCCAAGGCGCGGCATGCCGCGCTTCCAGCAACGTCAATGTGGAGCGATGGTTAGATGCATCTAAAAATGTTGTTGCAGGCTTAGGCTGTCCATCGTCCCCACCGCGATCACCACCGCCGCCGGAACCTCAGAACACTACACATGCATATAAGTTAGGTACACACAACGCAGAATATTGTTCTCAAAATAAAGATTTAGCTTTTTGTACACAATCCAAAGAAGAAGACTGGGGGTTCAAGAGAACCCTCACGCAGATTCTGGAGAAGCTGTCGCACGATAAGGTTGGTGCAAATAGCCCTAAAGATTTACGCTTGCCCGTTTTTGACGGGCGTGCCAGCGAGTTCCTGTTATTTAAAAAATTATATCAAGACTCGAAAAGTTCATTCACTCCTGCATGGAACCTGGCACGCCTGAATGCGGCTCTTCGGGGCACAGCGCGTGAGGCGGTTAGTGCTCTAATCGTTTCCGCGGACGACCCCGACCTGGTCATGGCAGAGTTACAGCGTCGGTTTGCTCAACCCGACGTTATCGTCATGCACGAGATAGCGGCGATTCGTGCTCTGCCTAAGCTCCCTAACGAGGTTGGTAAAGAACTTAATTCCTTCGCGTCCAGGGTTAGGAACTGCGTCGAGATCATTCGTTTGATGGATCGACCCGAGTTCTTGGCGTCGCCTGAGCTTTTCACTGCTATAGTGGGAAAGCTCACGCCGATGCTAAGAGCCCGGTTCATAGATTACGCGGCTCCTAGGCTTGACGTGGGGAAAACCAAGTTGGAGCTAATGGCAGAGTATCTTTCTAAGGAAATGGATTTGCATTTACGGCTCGCTTTTGTGCCTGACAAGGACTTTCAGTATGACAAGAGTAAGTCAACTGTCAAAATTCACGCCATAGATAACTCTGTCGTCAGTGACGAAAACGTCGAGGTTGAGTCTTCTCAGGTCAGTGCGTTTTCTTCTAAGGAGGCTGCGCCATCTATGCAAAAATCCTCGAATTACGTCGTGCCTTTGTGCGATTTGTGCAAAGATGGCAAGCACCATTTAGGTGATTGCAAAAAGTTTTTAGCTCTGAATGTCGATGACCGGTGGCAGTATATTTACAAAAATAAAATTTGTAGGAAGTGTCTTAGGCCCGCTATGCACAATGTGTACACTTGTAAGCGTCAGCCTTTTTGTAAGGCACCTAAATGTCATCGTGTTCGAAGCCATCATACGCTTCTTCATCGAGAGCTAGAACTTGCTACCAGTTTGCAGGCTACTTGTGCGACTACATCCGGAGCGCAGTTGAATTCGTCGGATAAAAAGGTTAACCTCCCCGGTGAATCAGTGACACACTCCTACCCTGAATCGTCGCGGCCATTCCCGGTGCTGCTCAAGGTAGTGCCTATTACGGTGACTGGACCGCAGGGTAGTGTGGACACGTACGCGCTGCTGGATGATGGCTCTACGGCGACGCTGCTAGATACTGAGGTTGCTGCTGCCATCGGCGCACAAGGCCCTTCTAGTTCTATTAAGGTAAACTGCATAGGCGGTCTTTCCAAAGAAGCACAGGTCAGTTTCGTTGAGGTTTCTGTTAAAGGTCGAGGTTGTTCAGAGTCTTATGCTTTGAAAAATGTGCGAACGATCTCGAACCTTGGCCTAAGGCCGCAGACGGTTTCGCTAGAGGACATCAGAAAACATAAGCATTTAGAGGATATTTCTCCCATGTTGTGTTATAAAAATGCAAAGCCCTCTATTTTAATTGGTTCTGACAACTGGCGTCTTTTGCTTCCTTTGGCGGTGCGACAGGGATCGTGCGAGCAACCAGTTGCCGTTCAAACCTTGCTTGGTTGGGCTATTTTCGGATTTTCCTCTAGCAAAACCGTCGCAGTTAGTAATGTAGTAAATCACATTACAATTACTTCCCAAATTCAAAAAGAAAGTTTAGACGAGCTTATAAAACAAAATTATAGTTTGGACTCTATTGGCATTTCAAAGAAAGATTTTATTACTGACGAAGACAAACGTGCTTATAACATTTTGAAAAATACTACCAGCCGTTTGCCTTCCGGTCGTTTCAGTACCGGTCTGTTGTGGCGTGCTAGCAATTTGCATGTTCCTGATAGCTATAAACTAGCTCTGTCGCGCTTTCGTTCTCTTGAGTCGAAATTTAAAAAAGATGAAGTATATGCGCAGCTTTATCGGGAAAATGTAAACACTACTATTGCGAAAGGTTATGCCGAGCTTTGCGAGGCTCTGCCAAACTCTGACAGCGTCAAATGGTACCTTCCGCATTTCGGCGTGATTCATCCGCAAAAGAAAAAGTTGCGTGTGGTCCATGATGCCGCCGCCAGGGTTGGAGGAGTCAGCTTGAATTCTATGCTTCTGTCCGGCCCTGATCTTTTGCAACCTTTATTGGGTATTTTAATGAGGTTTAGTAGCACTTAACGCTGACATTAGAGAGATGTTTCCTCAAACGAAGATTAGGGTTGAGGATCGCGATGCGCAAAGGTTTCTGTGGCGTAACAACCCCACAGAACCCATTTGCGAATATAGAATGTCTTCTATGATTTTCGGTGCCGTTTCAAGCCCATTCACGGCTATTTATTTGAAAAATCTTAACGCAGAAGAGTATAAATCTTTGTATCCTGTGGCGGCCAAGGAGATCATCACGAACCACTACATGGACGATTATTTGGGGAGTGTGAGCAACACTAAGAAGGCAGCACTGTTAGCCCGCGATATAGTTGAAGTTCATTCGCGAGCTGGTTTAGAAATGCGATCGTGGGTTTCTAACTCTAAACAAGCGCTTTCTTTGCTTCCTGACGATGCTCGTGCTCCAGAAGTTCGTGAGGTTGCCCTGGGCCCGTCCAGCGGTCACGTTCGCGTTTTGGGGGTCACTTGGGATGTGAAGGATGACTCTTTAGTTTTTTTAAGAGACTTAAGTAGTCTCCCAGATGTGTTCACCAAACGATCAGTATTGTCACACTTGATGAAGGTCTACGATCCTCTAGGTTTTTTGACACCGATCATCATTCGAGGCCGAATTCTTTTTCAGCAGACCTGGAGGCTGGTGGAGGACTGGGACTGTGTACTTTCACAGCGGTTCATAGCTCTGTGGAAGTCGTGGTTCCAGGATCTTCAAGAGCTTTCTTCCGGTTCTATTCCACGCTGTTATGTCAATAGTAATGAGACTTCTGAGGTTCAGCTTCATGTTTTTGCCGACGCTAGCGAGCTTGCTTACGCTTGTGTCGCATACTGGCGTTTTTGTTATCCTGACGGAAGCGTGAAGCTGGCCCTCGTAGCAGGCAAGGCGAGGCTTGCACCATTGAAGCCTGTGTCTATACCTCGTTTGGAGCTTCAAGCTGCATTGATCGCTGTTCGCCTTGCCTCGTACGTTTTGGAGGCTCATCGTTACGCTGTCGCCTCGACGACCTATTGGAGTGACAGCGTTACCGTTTTGAGGTGGTTGCGAAAGGATCCTCGGTCTTTTAAACCTTTCGTGGCTCACAGGGTGGGTGAAATTTTAGAACGTAGTCATAGCAATCAATGGAGATACGTTCCCACTGCTTTGAATGTGGCCGACGATGCTACCCGGTCGAACGATAAATTCAAAATTTCATCTCGTTGGTTTTCTGGCCCTGATTTTCTGAATTTGCCTTTTAAAGATTGGCCCAAGTTGCCTTTAAATAAGCTTTTTGAGCTTACAACTACACCTGATCTGGATGAGATAAAGCCGCCAGAGCAGGTGGGAGTTACTGATCCTTCGCTTTCACTACCTTCACCGGTAGTGGCGGATGTTTCTCGTTTTAGTGTCTGGCTTCGCTTGCTTCGTGCTACTGCTACTGTATCTTTAGCTGCCAGACTTTTTCGGTGCCTTTTGGAAAAGAAACGTCCAAATTCTAAATTGTTAACTCCCTCCGATTTAGGTAGGGCAGAGAGAGACCTTCTTCTGCGGGCTCAGTTGGACTCGTTCGGAGAAGACTACGCCCTCCTTCAGTCGAGTACTCCGCTTCCTCGAAGAAGTCCATTACGGAAGCTGGATGTTAAAATTGGCGAAGATGGATTAATTTTGCTGTCGGGAAAGACTGCCGCTGCTGCAGACATTGGCGCACACCAACCCAATCCAGTCGTGTTAAGCGCTTCACATCATGTCACAATGTTATTATGTGCAGAATACCATCGAAGGTGTGCACACGCAAACCATGAGACCGTCGTTAACGAAATGCGGCAGAGGTTCTACGTCTTTGGTCTTCGTCTTGCAGTCCGTCGTGTAGTGAAGGCTTGCTACTGGTGTAAGCTACGCAAGGGTCTTCCGTCATCTCCACCGATGGGGGACTTACCGGCTTGCCGCCTCGCCTACGAAAGGAGGCCGTTTACTTTTACCGGTCTCGATTATTTCGGCCCTGTCACAGTTTCTATCGGGCGTCGTCGAGAGAAAATATATGTTGCGCTCTTTACTTGCCTCACGGTTCGAGCGGTCCACCTGGAGATGGTGGCGAGTCTAACTTCGGATTCTGCAATTATGGCCCTTCGACGTTTCGTCGCTAGAAGAGGATGTCCAGCTCGAATCTACTCTGACAACGGGACCTCTTTTGTTGGCGCTGACAAAGTTTTGAAAGCCCAATATGCTCTAGAAATGCAGACGGCAGCAACTAACCAACGCATAGAGTGGCATTTCATTCCGCCAGCTGCGCCGTTCATGGGAGGATGCTGGGAGCGTCTGGTGCGGTCCGTGAAGGTCTCTCTCTCGGCGACGCTTCGGGAGCGCGCACCCTCTGAGGAAACTTTGTATACGCTCTTACTTGAGGCTGAGGCGTTGGTCAATTCGCGGCCCCTAACACATGTTTCTGTAGAACCCGGCACGGAGGAGGCTATCACCCCCAACCATTTTTTACTCGGGTCATCAAATCCGTATTGGCCACTTGCTCGGGTAGACGACGTGGACCTTTTGCGTCGGGTAAGTTACCGTAAAGGGCTTCGCCTAGCGGACCACTTCTGGGCGAGATGGGTTAAGGAATATTTGCCTTCTTTAACCCCTCGCCCGTCCGCTGGCCCTGTACCGCCACTTAAGGTGGGCGACGTTGTTATTGTTTGCGACGGTAGTTTACCCAGAGGTATGTGGCCTCGAGGTCGCGTTACTGCCGTCTATCCGGGCAAAGATAATGTGGTGCGCGTCGCGGACGTAGCCACTGCCGCGGGCCTTTTTAGGCGGCCCACGAAGAAGTTGGTGGTGGTGGTCTCCTAGCCAGGTGTACGGCGTTGTCATCCTCAATAGTTGTGCTGTGCACGGGGTCCGCCATGTCGCCAACGCCGATCTCCTTTGTAAGCATTTTTGTATTTCGAGTTTAATTTATTTTTGATAGTTTTATATTTTGTTTTTACTATGTCATTATATGTTAGAAGTTGTAAACGCGAGTTTTATTTTCAACACTATGTTACTCAAGGATAATATAGCATCCTAATGGTGAAAGAATTTTTCAAATCGGTCCAGTAGTTTCGGAGCCTATTCGTTACATACAAAAATTCAAATCTTTCCTCTTTATAATATTAGTATAGATGAATGATAACATTTAAAAAATAAAATAAAATATTTTAACAAAAAATTGACCCGCCTTCAAAACGGGTGAAATAATTTTTTAAAGCTATGTTTACGAGTAAGTAGTGGTTACGGATAAAACAGTAAATAGGTGAATTCATAGCGGAACATGGTATATAGAGAGGATTGTTTTTTGTGACGTCGGCGCCGGTTTGAACAGGACCTAGTTTAATGAAATAAGTATTCGCACAAGCTTTTTTTGGCAGTGTAAAAACTAAGATAATTATATTAATTATGCCATGCGAGTAATTGTTCGGCGCCGACGTAAAAAAAACATTCCTCTCTATTTACCATATTCCGCTATGAATTCACCTATTTACTGTTTTACCCGTAACCACTACTTACTCGTGAACATAGCTTTAAAAAAATATTTCACCCTTTTTCAAGGCGGGTTTTTTTATTATAAGATGGGTTAACTCTTGACCTCAATCTTGACCATAAAGGTCAAAGATGAGGTCGACGATGAAGCGAGTTAACCCAGAAAATGCCTATAAGGGCACTGGTACTCCCACGCACCAACGGAACACAGCAAGCTGTTTGGCGTCGGACTTCGGTAGGAGGGTGGTCGCGAACCAGATGGCCCCTTACAGAGCCTACCACACCGCATCAGACCAAAGGACGACACCTCAGATTCAGAAAAAAATGAAATGTCGTTGCCTGGGATGGATTACTAGGAGGCAGGTCTCATTTGTGTTTCCTTAGTCGCCTCTTACGACACCCACTGAAAGAGATGGGGTAGTGTTATTCTCAACCGATCACCACACGGTTGAAAATAACACCATACATCACCACACGGGTCAATTTTTTGTTAAAAATATTTTATCTCAAAAAGGTTAGGCTACAGGGTAAACCCTTAACCCGTTCGTCTTTGTTTTAGGCTCAAATATTGTATTTTTCTCAAATTTTTGATATCATTCTTCGTTTCCAAAATATCGAGCGCCAAAATCAAAAAATTGTTTTTTTTTCTCGATTTCGGCCATAACTATTTTCGTTTTTGACTTTCTAGAATAATGCTTTTTGCACCTTATATATCTCGTTAATACACGACTTTTAAGCTTTTTTTAAATATAATATCATATCTTCCCAACTCTCCGAGGTATAAGGGGATCGCACTTTTTTGTGAAATCGGAGCCTATACTGGAGCGAACGAAAAGACATTTCCAATGTCAAAATTGCGATTGCTTCGAATAACAAATAGATGAAAAATGAAAATAGTGGTGGCAGTGCCATTCGCTCTATTCTCACTACTGTCATCACAGCTTTCGTTTCATTAACCCCCGATGCACAAAGAGAGGGGTGTTATAAGTTTAACGTGTCTGTCTGTGTGTCTGTGTATCTGTCAGTGGTATCGTAGCTCCTAGCTTCCAAACGGATGAACCGACTTTCGTTTAGTTTTTTTGTGTCATAGATTATCCCAAGTGTTTTTAGCCATGTTTTATGAAAATCTGTTCAGCCGTTCAAAAGTTATGAGCAATCGAATGTCGCGGGTGATTCAATTTTTTTTTAACTTTAGTGCTACTGAACTCCCTTTTACTTAATCTTACAGCACAGCCTGCCATGGAAGAGCTGGCATCTTGTAATTTTTTTTCTTTTGCTCCTGACCCAATATATTTTGTACATTAATTTTACAAAGTAATGAAAAAGAGGTTCTCCTTTTTAGTCAATTTGTTCTGTTCGAGTAAACAAAGGTCTAAAAATAGTCTTAATCTAAGATCATCTTTTATAAAGAGCCTTTACAAATGATAGACCTTGCGGATTTTACTATCTAAAGTAAGATATCCGATGGAGTGGAAAGCGGGGTGGACTCTTTAGTCCACCCCGCCCGGCTCAGTGTGCTAATAAAGCATCCTTGCTACAAAATTGAGACAATGGATTCAAGATAATCAACATTCTTTGTTTACAGGCAACGAGTACCCAATATCGTACAGGTATGACTGAAAGCTTTTCCATTAACAATTTGTCGTTCCTTTTCATAATATTTTTTATTGATTTAAAAAACAAATAATATTTTTTGCAAATCGGGGAGACCTTTATCTAGTATTTTAAAGTAATATTATGTGTTTCTAAATAGTGTATTTAGATTGGGCTTAATATGCCTTTATAGGCATTTTCTGGGTTAACTCGCTCCATCGTCGACCTCATCTTTGACCTTATGGTCAAGATTGAGGTCAAGAGTTAACCTATCTGATAATAAAATAAAATAAAAAGCTATACTGAAAATAATAATAAAGTAAAGCCGATTGAAAAAAAATAATAATTTCACTCAACATGTCAAACTGAATTGTATTTTCTAAAACATAGTTTTAGATGTTTTTGAAAGCAATTATTTTAGAGCTAAAAATACCTCTCCCAGAAAAATTAGGGAATACCGTTAACTTATCACCATGGTTAGCAGATAAGTTGGTGTTACCCTTGTAGTAGTTCCTGGCAGAATAACAGCGCTGTTGTGGTAATCCACCAGTTTTATGCTGAGCCAGCGCCGCGCCGATTAATTGGCACAGTAATCTTTGTAATTATGTATTTGTGTTATGTTTTTATGTATTTGTAGTATTTGTTTAGTTAAGTTAATTTTCCAGATGTGTCAATTTAATAAAATGTTAATATTCTATTGTTTCTATAGTTTATACGTGATACCCCAGGGAAAAGACAGGGTTTCCTTTATGCGATCAGCGCCACCCGACCTCTTTCCACGTTATCCTGTTTTGTAATGAATTCGATGTATAATACCTTTATCTCCAGAAAAAAAACTAGATCGAGACAGAAGCAGTCAGCACCAAAAGTGACGTAGAAAGGTGCTTAAGAGGTTGTAGCGGTTGTCGACCCCTTAACCGCAAATCCTCTTAGAGTCTTACAAAATACTTGTAAGTAGACACATATTCAACAGAAAATGTCTCCAGTAGGCAGGCAAAAATTGAAAATTTTATATTTGGATTTTCACCCCCGAGTGTTTTTGTGTTACATAAAGGTATAACCTTTATGTAAAACAAAATGTGAGAAGTATGAATGTTTCCCCAAGCATTGTACAATGCAATACTCTTTATGCTTAACAGACTGATATTATATTACATACAATGCGATATGAGAAGAAGTAAAATACTGTAACTTTTTTTGCTAGGTCACAATTTCATTCAGGCCACCAGAGGAAATAGGATATAATGTGGAAATTTATAGAGATCGAGTGTATCTATTTCAATATCAACTTCTTCTGCTGGCAATTATTATTTTCGTAAAGAAATTATTTTTTCTTTCGTAAGAATATCTTTACTAATATTATAAATGTGAATGTAAGTTTTTATGTTTGTTACGTTTTCACGCCTTAACTACTGAACCGATTTTGATGAAATTTGGTATAGAGATAGATTAGACTGTCTAAAGTCAGAAATTCCACTAATTACCATACTTTCGTGCTGCTGTTGAGTGAGTTACTACGTTACCGTAGCTTCCAGGTCCATCTTCACGGCCAACAGAGCAAATGGCGAGATCAGAAAAATGGACTCCATCAAGGAAGTGTCCTAGCTCCCTTACTATTTAATATCTACACCAATGATCAGCCCCAATACCCTGAAACTCGGCGCTACATATACGCCGATGATCTCTCTTTAACTTGCAAGCAGAAGAACTTTGAGTCGGTAGAAAGCACGCTAAACCTTGCTTTGGAGGACCTTCACATATATTACGAGCGAAATGCTCTAAGGTCCAACACAAGCAAAACCCAGTCATGTGCTTTCCACCTCCGTAACCGGGAGGCAAACAGGGAACTTAATATTCTATGGAAGAGCACCGCCATTCGACACTACAACCATCCAAAATATCTGGGAGTAACACTGGACCACTCACTCACATATAAAAATCACTGTAAAAACACAAAACAAAAAGTTAGCGCCCGCAACAATATACATAGTACGTTGGCATTCTCGACCAACTGGGGAGCAAACCTTTTGGTTATGCGTACTACGGGACTAGCTTTGTGTTACAGTGCGGGAGAGTATGCGTGTCCGGTGTGGTCACGGTCAACTCATGCCAGGGAGATGGACACGGAGCTAAACAACACCTGCCGGGTTATAACAGGCTGCCTAAAACCCACTCCGGTCGATATGCTGTATTCCCTAGCAGGAATTGCCCCACCAAGTGTGCGAAGAGATGTGGCCTGTTCTTTGGAAAAACTCAAGCAGGAAAGTGACACTAGGCACCCACTCTATGGCCACCCATCGATCCCGAGGTGGCTCAAAAGTCGTAAACTTATTTAGTTTTAAGTTGTGATTTGTTAAAAAACGCAACTGTATGCCAATTTTTTTTTTCCAAGTCAAAGCTTTTAAATTAATTTTACTTCGAAGCAATTTTCGTGACGTTAAAATTATAACTTCAAATTCTAATTTTCGAATAAATTTTTTGATCAAGGAAAAATAAACTCCATAATTATTCGTATTTAAACTCTTGAATGATTGTATAATTAGTTTAAGTTTATCTCTCTACTTAAGATCAATGAAGCTATGAATTTAATCTGACATAAATTTGATTTTAGGCTTATGACTTTTTTTTAATTACACCTAATCATATTATTATTAAACAAACTCCTGCCGCCTCTATCTGTATCAGACATACATCTGTATCTGAACACGATGAACTCAAAAACTACTGAACGGATTTTCATGCGGTTTTCATCAAAAGACGGAGCGATACAAGAGGAAGGTTTGTGTGTATAATTCATTCCCGAAATACCCACAGAAACGAAGTCCCGGGCGGGAAGCTAGTTATAAAAATATAACGGGATTTTAATAAAACTTGCTTCGATGAGATAGAGTCAACGATGACGTTATATTTGATTTCGAAAAGAATTAGGCCTGAGATCACCGAATGTATTTGTTTTAAAGATTCCTAAATAACATTTACTGTTTTTTTTCTTTTCCCGTTTACTCACACGCTTGTGCAACAGCGAAAAATACCTTTCAAATAATTCACAAGGCACGATCTTAAGTTAGAACTATCAAGACTCGAATTCGGGTTTCCTATGAGCCTGTGATTGTCTGTCTTTGTCTTTCGCGTTGGCGGTAGGCTGTGTTGATGCTGCGTCTTGCTCTGGCTTGGGAAGGCTTGCGCGGAAAGAGAATGTGGGTAACGAACGACCTTTTGGTGTTATGGGCAAGCAGTGCGGGCCGTGCGTTCACTGGGAACGGTACACTCGGTCTCCGAATTACTACATCGCGCCGCCTCGCGGACAACCTGAAAAAATTACGTAAATATTACAACAGTCACGCATTGATTATGAAACGTCTGTAAGTGTTCGAGTAGCAGCACTGGTTCCTGACTGTACTCCCTGACACTTCAGTAAATACTGTGCCCGCGTTTTGTTTAAATTGTGCGATTTCGTTTGACCCTGGTGATTTTATTTTATTATACTGTTTTGTTTCCTCTCCTGTGGTGTTTGCTGATTCCGTCTCTGTGTTTTTTTTTTGTGATTTATTTTTGTCTGATTGGATTGTCACTGAAGTTATTGGTAAGTATTTTTATCTTTTATCGTGACTTTAACATGTCTTTAATTTTTTTCAAACAATGTAATAATTGTTTAATTACATTGTATTTAAAATATTTTATAAATTTATTGACTATTACATTGTTTGCTAAAATAACTATCTATACATGAACTAAGCGTCATTTCAAATTAATTTTATTTGATATAATTTTATAATTATTTCTATGATTCCAATTCAACTTCACTTACTTAATAGATTGCCTTAATTTAAGTAAGTATAGAGGTAAGTATGTTAATATGTGACATTTTTTTTAAATGCTACTCGTTATACTTTTTGTTTGACCGCAACAAAATATAGTTTGTGGACTCTACCAGACACTAAAATAACATACACTCAGTTGCACTGACGTCCATTAAAGTTAATGCTTCTTTAAGTATCATACTGTCACGTTCCGTCTTATAAACATAAACAAGGATTACATTTAAAGAAGCTTTAACATTAAGTAATGTTTCTGCAATTGAGCGTAAGAAACCAAATTCAGACAGAGGATTCAATGAAAACTAAACAGTGAAGGCCTTTGTAGTTTTGCATACAACCATTAATGTTTACCCATAATTGATCTGTAACAGTTTAAATCACATACGAAACATAATTCGCAATCGCTCTAGTCTAGAGCTTTAACTTCTAAACTCAGTTTTACAGTTAAACATGTAAGGTGCCAGCAGATTATTACGTCAGTTGTCTACTTCAGCAATACGCCATTAGATAATATTAACAGGCAATAGGCAATCCGCGGGTAATTGTAACAAACAACCGTAAAAAATTCTCGGCGTTCCTCTTTTTGTTGATGGACGGGATTTTTTCTTAACAATCGTTACGGCATCTATGCTGTGTCGTAATGGTCCAGAATCACGCCTGTGCCCACCAATCTCTAAGTTTATCGTACCTTAAGCTTTACACTTACAGTTTTCGCTTTCAAGCTAATTCTGAACAAAGAGTATTTTAATAATGTAATGTATGTACGTCAGTAACTTAAGCTAATGTTCAGCAGTGACTAGGAACGGTTAGGAGCTAACCCCAGATTTAAAATTGTCGTTAATTTTTTGACATTTCGGCTAATTAGCTACAAACCACGGGTTAAGTGTGGGTTGAATTTCTTGTAAAAATAACCTATAATGCAAGATCTGGATGAACTTTTTTTTAAGAACCCACCTTTCAAGGTTATTCTTTACTCGTATTTCAGAAGTATCAGGAATTTGGACTATATCTAGGTTGCTCGTAAATCAATTGCTCAATCATTAATCACAGTTTTTGTGAGGCCCTCAGCGTCTATTTGGAAATAAGATGTAGAATTCTATTCTCGATAACAAATTATGGATTTTGGAGTCTCACTGATTGGCTATTGATGAGATAAAAAAAGTAAGTGATGTATGTTGGCAAGTCAGAGACTATTTAGCAACTTGAAAACTTTTTATTACTGGGGTAATAAATTCAATTAACTATCTTTGAAATTGCCCATTTGCTCATCTATATGCCTCGAACTCGTAAAGCTTCGTTGTATATTGAACTCGAGACTTCAGGGGTAAAATAACAAAAGGGTTGATTCAAAGATTAATTAAAGCGCTGATCAAAGCAATATAGTTTATAATCTCTTAGCAAAATTTCTATCGAGGCTAAGATCCGGCTCGATCGATCGACATAATTTGCAATTCATTGCCTCCTACTTTTCTGACATCTCCGGGGACATTTGGATCTACCTAAAACGTTTTTGTTACCCTCCACATTATGCAAATTTATAAAGAGTTAATTTATGTTGCGAACATTTACGAACTTTATAAAAGTTCAGCAGTACTTAAGACGTGGGTAACTGAAAAGCTGCTTTCCAAAGTTGAAATTATTTTTCTACCTGGAAAACTTTATTTTAAACGACTCCTATCTACTCACAACGAGTTGTTGCGCTATTTTACATATAGAAACATTTTTTTAATGTAAAGATAAGTTTTAAATAAAGAAGAAACATAATGATTATCTGTAATGTTTCTTAGAATTCCCTTTATTTCGAACGTGCACACTGCACAGTATGACTCCTACTGGGTGACATCGTACAATTTTTCATAGTTTGTTTTTCTTTGTTGTTCTATCATGTGGCTACCTTGTATTTTATAAAAGATCTTTATAAGATGGGAATAATACTACTCAAAAACTATTAATGTCAATGTCTTCGCAATTTTCATATTTAACGGCATGTGGAAGAACCTAACATCGATTCCATTTCTCTTTATTTGGTGTTAATAGTATGTGGGTAGATATTTGCTTAGAGAATTCGATACTAAGTGAATCATTGGAAATCAAGTGGAGGTCAGCTGACGGCATCCGCCTTCGAGCTAGCTTCCAGACAGGTTTCGGCGCTTACGCAACAAGAATAATAGCTGACACTTATCGTTTAATAATAGATATTACTAATATAGTACTGCAAACAAATAACGGTGTTTTACTACTCGCTTTCTCATTAATAATTGTTGTTAAGGTTTGTAAAATTTCACACTCAATCATGTTATGATTATGACAAAGACTACAATTATTACAAAAGAGACATGCATAGAGCAAAACCGTATAGATGAAATTGAACAATAAAGAATTATTTAGTGACTTGTCTTAAAACTATAATAAAACTAGAACTCTTTTTGTGACCCATTTCATTCTTAACCCCTTAGAGGATGATTTTCGAAAAATCGAGAAACACGTATCCGTTTATTTGCTTCAAGGTATATTTTTACGAAATTTTGAGTCAAAATTTCAAAAAAAAAATTGTTTACTCCATACAAACTTTGAACCCTCATTTCATCCCCTTAGGGGTTGAATTTCGAAAAATCTTTTCTTAATGCTTGCCTACGTCATAAAAGACACCTTTTTGCCCAATTTTAGCTTTCTTGGTCTAAGGGTTTGGGCTGGCCGTTGATGAGTCAGTAATAAATCAGTTTTGGCCGTGTGGCTATCGGTTGAGAATAACACCACCCCATCTCTTTCCGAGGGTGTCGTAAGAGGCGACTAAGGAAACACAAATGAGACCTGCCTCCTATTAATCCATCCCAGGCAACGACACTTCATTTTTTTCTGAATCTGAGGTGTCGTCCTATGGTCTCATGCGGTGTGGTAGGCTCTGTAAAGGGCCGTCTGGTTCGCGACCACCCTCCTACCGAAGTCCGACGCCAAACAGCTTGCTGTGTTCCGTCGTCGGTGCGTGGGAGTACCAGTGCCTTTATAGGCATTTTCTGGGTTAACTCGTTCCATCGTCGACCTCATCTTTGACCTTTATGGTCAAGAGTTAACCCATCTTATAGTTTAAAAAAAATCAGGACCTCCAATTTTATATATAAGAAGATACTGTGAGACAATACTGTGTAAAAGTACTGATAAAATGATATTCTATGATTGATGATTCGCCTTCCCTTCGTTATTTAAGGATTTTCTGAGAAAAATAGCCAGTACAAATATTTTTAAGAGTAAGGCATTAATGTGTGCTAACGAAAGTAGTGGGAAATAATATCCTTTCCAGATGAAGGCATAAGGCAGCTATAGTTATTTATTTGGGTTAACTAACGAGGCAGTTTAGCTAATGATATTCCAACCCCATGTTCCGGACAGTTGTTAGAGAATTATTCCGGTTCAGTATTTCTTCCAATAGAACAGATTAATTGCAAAATTTGGTTGGAACTCCCACATTTAAACGTATTAAACTAGTTAGATGCAAAACTCATTTCTAACTTAAGTTGGATAAGTTTTGGAATTTTCGCTACGTAAGTATATTAAACTTATGAACTGTAACAAGGTTACCGATTCCGAGAACCTAAGAACGTGGAAGCTTAAAAGCCTAAAGTTACGAGCAAGTTACACATAGAACTTGATTAAGGTGGTAAAGGTCCAAGAAACTTCATTAACTTTACAAAATCAGTTTCATGTTTGATTTGGAAACGCCTCTTCATCTTCGTTTGAAAATAAATGACTAAAAGAAATAGTCATACAGGAAAACGAGCTACTATTTAAATGCATTCCCAGTAAGATGTGCTTCTTAGAATGTGTGTTAATCTCGCGACTTATTGAGTGAATGCATTATGCACAAGTGTACAATCTCATACTTGAACAGCAGCCGGGCGGATCCGAGATTTCACCCGGTGAAGAAGCGACGCGCAGAAATGCCGCAAATAACTCAAGTCTTTCCGCGGTCCACAACAATTAGTCAGTAAACTGGTCCCCTACAATAGATTATATGATGCCTCTAATACATCACATTTCTTGTCACGTATTAGGTTACCGTTCCTTTGTTACGTGAGCCACTTTCTGTGAGTGAATCGAACCAAAGGACTAGGGATGTGTACGGAATATGATTAATTATTTCTTACGCTTAAGCATTTAATGGGTGCGAACTATTTTGATTGCAGTCCCGTTTTAAAAAGCGACAGCCTGTTTATTTATGAGGAGAGTGTACACTATATGTGCGGAGGACATTGATTGCATTGAGTGATTATTATATTTCATTAACTTGGCCGCCGGTTTTCCGTTGTATGTATACAAAGAGTAACGAAAAGTTGTGCTTTACGCAATCATTCTCTTAATAATATTGTAATTTGTAGTAGGTATCTCATTTGTGCAAATGCAATGATAACATAACGTATATACCTCAATAGCAACTGGAGTGTGAAGTTTATAAGCAAATTATTATAATAATTTTACAAGTGTCTTGATAAACGTTCCAGTTATATGCTTTTTAGCTATTTTGTATTGTAATCAGCAATATATGGTGTGTAATGTACATCATATTTATGCAGTTAAAGATTAAGTGGCGCTAAAAAAATCTCCATGTCTAATCCAATTAACAACTTTATGATGAAATTTTAAAATTCGTTTTGCGTTTTTGCCTTTACGAGGCCTTCGGCAACTATATTGGCTTTATTCCAAGATATCTTGCCAAGGTTCAAAGGCACGGGACAAGTTTTTTGTCCGGGTATAATGCTATCATTCTCGAGATAAGCCAATGAACGCCACTTGAAAGCAAAGCCGTTTATTTACGGGAAATACTGCAGTAGACTGCTTTTTAATTTCCTCCCAAGAGGTTCCGCATCTTATTATTAAGTTAGCACTTCCTTGTTCAGTGCGAATTTATTAATAAAATGCTCAAAGCTTAATTTTCAACAAAAAACGTTTCATCTATCAAAGGCTCCTCTCCCTTGTGTGAAAATAAAAGCGAAAAAAATATTAGGTAATTTTTAGGTTTGTTATTTTGTAGCAAACCTCTGACAGTTTCCTGACAATGGAAGATTTGAGGCAAGTTTATTCGGCCCACTTCCTGTACCGTTATGTAAGAACCGACTGATTATTTTTGTTTTGACAAGGAGCCTGCCCTCGGGGAGCATCAATCTTGAGCGACCTCTACTGAAATTGACCCGAGTCGAACAACTTGCCTTGTCAAGGGCATGTTGTACAATTTTCTTTGAAAACAAGTCGACAGATGCCTGTCGTCCCTGCATACAATAGGATGAGAAAAGGTTCGTAGTTTTACCTTCAAGCAGTTCGAAAAATTTTTTGATTTGCAATTATACATAAAATGAATCGTGAAAGGTCAAAATAAACACATGAACTTATCTTGAACCTACTATACAATAGTCTATGGTTCCCTGACTGAGATAATTTAACGTTAGCGATGCAATTAAATTCCGTTTACATTATCCAGTGCAGCTTTGATAGCTTAAGAAATTCCAGAGTCTTCGTCTCTACATTTAATACAGGCTCTTAGGTACATGGCTTGGATCAACCGATTAGTATGTTTATTAAGATGCAGAACATTGACTCCGTTGCCTAAACTGGTTTGCACTTAACCCTTTCTTCTATGACTCGATTTCTTTTCCTCAAACGCTTTACTGGACTGGCTAGTACAAGGCCATTTGCGAATCCAATATTACCGAAGACGATTAGGTAACGCTACTTGCTTGTTAGCAAACTCCATAAGTGACTATTGGCAAACAAAAGCAATTTTCTGCCAAGTGATGCGCGGAATCTGCGTGTGAGAAAGTAGCGAGTGTTTCACAGATTTCTAATGCAAATAATAATCAATAGCTGATGAAGAAATACTTTCTAACCAGTTTACTGTATACTTTCACCTTCAACGTTTAGTTTGAATGTCCAAAATTGTTTTTTTTTTATTAATTTATTAGCAAGTCCATTCTGTGTATTAAGTTTATACTAATGTACACATTTTTATTAAACTTGCAGGATATCTAATGTCTTTTTGATAGGGTATTCAACATAGACCTGGAGGTTTACCATGATCGCTTAGCGCGATCCAATTTAGGACCTAAACAAGTCTGCAACGCTTATTCGTACCATGATGGCTTATAAGCGATTTAATTTTTTTAAGATCTGAAGACCTTTGCCTATCCAAATTGGAGAAACCAAGAAAAAAAATGGACCATAGACAACCGAGCAGTTCAAAAGCAGCGCCATCATGGTACCATTTTAAAAAACATTCCAATTGCGAAGCAGTTCACAGTTGGATCCTAAAATAGAAATGCTTTTAAACGATCCTGGTAGGTACCCTGCATAACTAACACAGACGTGTCACACAGTTTTGTCATGTCGATGTTGTGGCGCCATACAATAAAACGAAAGGGCGGATACATACGACAAAATTATCTCACGCGTCTATGTTAGCTAATCCGTACTAATATTATAAATGCGAAAGTAACTCTGTCTGTCTGTCCGTCTTTCACGCCTAAACTACTGAACCGATTTTGATGAAATTTGGTATAGAGATAGATTGGAGCCTGAGAAAGGACATAGGCTACATTTTATCCCAAAGTTGGGCACGACATAACCTGTAAACCACGCGGGCGGAAAGCTAGTGATAAATGTGTTCTTGCCCAACTAACATTTTGTTGACAACAATAAGTGAAGTTTCACACAATCTAGGGGCTTTCAGACAAATTAATCGTAGAAATGATAAGTAAATCCGGTATCATGTGTCCCAGCAGTGGTTCAGAAGCTTTAAAATAATTTTAGTACTTAGACAAAGTACTAAAATTATTTTAAAGCACGTTATTTTTTTACAAAAATATAGCTTGTTATATTCATGAAGAAATAATTTGCCCTCTGCCTTTACAAAGAAGTGGTATTTCGTACTAAATGAGGTATATCGCTACAAAAATTGCTTACGTGTGTATTATATGGATCATTAACGAGGGCAGTGGTGGCGGAAATCTTTGCTGGAATTTTCGCAAGTCGTCATGAGTCTGAGTCCTAACTACGTACGAGTAGTTTTCGACTTCTCCAAAAGGCTAGTCTTGCTTGCCGTAATGTTATATCCATTAATTTGCTTTTAGTGTTCTCCGTAGAAAATATATTTTTTATCCTTATTTCTATGTTATTCTCAAAAAGCTTTCTTTTTGGATACTTTTCCGTGTGTAAAAATATTTTCTTACAAAGAAAGAGGTCAAATTTTATGTTTCATGTAACAAATTAGCTTCTTTTTTAACAGCCGTTACCACTCAACCAAATGTCTCATTTACACTAATACACACTCACATAACAAGATTTGTCACCATTTCGTCATAAAGTAGCTTAGTGTGAGGTATTGCACAGAAAGGTCAGACACATCGTAATAAGGCCGTCTATGTCTTCTGTCGTGTATATCGTAACTAAATAACAAGGGATCAATTACGACACTGTCAAGCTGTCAGGCAACTCGGAGACATTGTCCTTGTGCCATATCCTCTTGTGTGGTATTTGAGGAATTTCCTATATACTCCTTACGCACTTAGGAATTAAATAATGACATTGTTCGAACGTCAATTCTCGAAGCACTCGATACACGTCATCTTGAGTGAAACAAGCTCGTTAATCAAAATTGCTATTTCATGGTCAAGCGATGAACTTTACGATCTTGATAGAGCTTTTAATGTGAAGAGCACTTGCGCCGCTGGTGATTCTCTTTTATAAGACATTATTTTGTTGCAATGAGATGAGATTATTCTTAGAAATTATCGTAGGTTCGATCTCAATTCATCGGGTGTACTATTATTGAATTATAAGTGTATGGTTTTAGATTTCACAATAATGTAAATTCTTTGGCCTTTTTTATAACTCGAACGGCACGGCAAAATTGTATTACAATTGCCTCCTATGTTCCCAGCTTCTAGCATCACCATATACAAATTTTCCGTGCCGTGCATTGTTGTTCGAATTATAAAAAGAACCCTTAAATAATGTAGACTGTGTTATAGCAGACCGCACAGGTAAGACTCAGTAGTATCGCGAGTCAAGTAGACCTAAAGGCAAACATTTGCTTTTTGCAAAACTGTTTGCGAAGCTCGGGAATCTAACTGGCACTTAATTGTAAACAACCGATTCGAAAAGTTTTGCCTACAGTTTTCCACCAATCATAAATTTATGCGCATTTTGTGTACAATAATCGAATGATACATTACGACAATACTGGCGCCAGGGTCTTAGTGGCGAATGTCAGTGGTGCGAGCGGAATGCGACCGCCGCGACATGCCGACCCACGCTCACCACAGTAACCAATCTCTTAGCTTGCTCAGCGACTTTCAACCTTAAACTAATCCTTATAAGAACAAAACTGCATCTCCCAATATCACAATAAGTTCTCATCGGGCTATACCACCCATATCTCATTCTGTTTACGGGCGAAAGTCGCATGCAACTGCAATGATGTGCCACCACACGCTCAACGTACCAGTGACTCATACTCAACTCAACGTAATGGAACTTGCAGAATTAAACGCATATCAAGGTTTACTGCAAGTCCTTCAGGTGACATTGATCGTAGAAGTTTTGGATCTGTACAGTTTTTATTATCTCAAATTCAAAACGACTAATTTTAACCTTACGAAAAACATATGCTATTTATTCTTTCCTTTTTTATTTTATGCCAACTGACTAAGCGATTGAAAAGCTATTTAAAATATATGTAAACGCAATATTTTCCAAGTCTGCATGAATTGCATTCACATGTCGCAAATCATGCAATGGATATGCTAAAATAAAAGAAATCATATCTGTCAAATACTTATCTGATGCCATGATAGTAACCCCCATCGAGAACATCAGACAAATACTTTTAACTTTGATCTTCGATATCGTTACCGTCGAGTCATAGAGTCGATCGGTTGCTTGATCTAAGGTGTACCGACATCAGGTGTAAGGTATCGGCAGACAAAGCACATAGTTATTATTGATATGAAAATATTTTAACTAAACAAGTTTCCGCAAATTTTCTTTCAAAAAGCAATACTTTTGTGAACCAATTTTAAGTAACAAGTACGATTTTTTCGCAATAAATAAATAGTTTTCTATAAATATTCATCGACTTGACTGCGTGCCATCATGAAAAGCGCATTATAACGGCTGCTCCATGAATAGTTGGTGGTATACGCTACCCTAATTTGATCTGACTAAGTAGGTCAACCATGCGTTTAGAATTAATATAATTAAGAGCACCAACATCCTTAAACCCGTCGCTTTACGGCGCATGCGATACAAATCCTGCACACACGAGTGTGCAAGAATCGCGCGAGGGTTTAATGCCTATAACAAGGGAAAATATGCACGTGTACATTCGAAGATATTACATTGAAGTCGATTTTAAATAAATATACCTGTGGTGTGATCATATCGTGAATGTTGGACAAATATCCTATGCCACAAAAAATATAGAAGATCTAGCTATACTTATCTCCAATAAGACCATAAGACATTAGACCATTGTCATCATTATTTTAGCTATAATGAAAATCGAAAGTTGTAAAATGTATGGGACACAATAGAAAAGTCACGTGGTCTTACATGTCAATCCCATTCATTAATTGAATGTGACTTTGTTTAGGCCTCCTTGGTGGATTTTCCGGTAGGGTAGGGTAGATAGAACGTTTATCTGCAACTTACTCTAAAAGAAGTGGTTATTTGTAATTGCTACTTAGATGCGAGTTTATACTTACTGTATAGACAAGTGAGTCAGACATGGTGCAATAAGTGCAACGAGACAGTGCACTGCGGACTGCGGCATTCCATACCTCTAGCTTCACTGTTTCTCAGCAAACATTACTTTATTAAAGGAAAAAGGATTCCTTTTAAACAAGACAGGACAGCAAAATTACATAGTTTTCAGTATAGTACATGTAGGTAGGTATGTCATCTCATCTAACATACATTGATTTTAAGAAAGGTAGCCACGGTTACCAAAATATGTATAGTGGACAGTGGTGGTTTTAAACCTTTTGCCCAAAATATATGAAAACCTTTAAGTTTCATTTCCAAGCCATTTAATGTTATTATTTGAGTCAAAACTCACGACGTAAGACGTGTAAGTCATAATTGTGGATTATTTTTAATTCTTAGTGGCGTTTTCGTGATTATCGTCTTCTCTGTAATTTAGATGCCATTCATCTTCATTTAGGTTGAAATGGTGTTTGTAGCTAAGTAATAAGTTGCTGATATTGACCGTTTTAATTATATTACGCAACAAGTTTAGGTCCTATTTGTAGGCCTCTTGCCATTAACATTGCCTTTTCGCTACTTTTAAATTGTATCTCTTACAAAACCGACGCACATAAATCGATGCCGTTGCATTTTAAAACAGTCTGTATGAGGCTGTTATAATGAGATTTTTAATAATTCCCAAACCGCAGTTAAACTCGTAACATAACTTTTTTGCTCAAATTCGAAAGAACTTCTAACAACTGAGGAACATTAAAGTAAAATTAAAAGTGACCGTCATGCTTGTATTTAAGGACTCTTCCTTCTCACTAACTGCGCCAATTCTGGAACTTTTTGCCTCCATTTTTCATCTTAAAAAAGGGAAACTTTAATAAACTTTTAAAACTCTTCTCACAAGTTCTCTGCATTTAAAGAATATAGGTAGATTTACAGAATATTCCAAAGTACTTGAGAAGTCTTATAGGTTCAAATCGCCTTTTTACTGTAACGTATTAAATTGTTTTATCTTATCTCCAATATCATCTTAGACGTCATGCATAAAAAAAGTATTATTTCAAGTTAAATTTTCAAATTATTTGCTTTCTTGTAGAAGTAGAATGTTGCCTCTTATTTAAATTTTAATTTATAATACGCTATAATAATTCTGCGTTTCAAATATTTATATCTGAAACATATTTCCTGGTTAACCAAGCAAACCGTTAGAAAAATAAAAGTCTGTATGTATGTAGGTATGTATTTATTCTTTATTGTACAATGATAATACAGAGGATAACAAGTTACAAAGTAATAGGAAGTTTACAAAGGCGGACTTATCCCACGAGGGGATCGTCTGTAATTGGGAAAACCAATTTGTTGAATCAAAGTTAATTTTTTTCTAATTATAGATTAAGAAATTTTTTTTTCGTTAAGAAATCCGCTTAGTTTTAACTTTTACATCATCATCTGCAATACAATACAAGCTTTTTAGGTTAGGTTTTATTTTGAGCGCACAACTGAGTTAAAGTGCCAAAAATGCTTGAAACACATTTTAACTTCCTCTATTTTCCGCCTTTTGTCTGACATGTATGAAATATCTTCTTGTAAGTTCGACTTGCAATTTTCTCTTGAGGAAATCTGAACTGATATTAAAATTCCTGGGCTGCCTTCGATCAAATATCTCATTTTTCTACTGTAGAGATTTATTTTTAGTTTAGATTTAGAGGTCTGTGATTACCTACTCTTTAAGTATTAGACCGAGATTGGCGCTTTATATAGATATTACTAAGGTGTGACCTTTTTCTGTATCCGTCTTCTTGCGTTGACAGCTTGAGTTTATGACTAACTATTGTTTACGTTTGAGAAATAAAGTACTTTAAAATTTTTTTTACTTGTTTTAGCCCTTTGTGTCAAAATTAACAATAAAAGTGTATTGATAAACCTGTAAACTTGCATTTATAAATTATAAAAAAAAATTAAGAGTTGTAAAATGTCATCATAAGCAGTTCGTTGTTTAGCATTATTTAGCAACTTCCTTTTGTTGCAAACAGCTTAAGTTTCCGATGTAATTTAATAAAATCATGGAAACAAAGTCGTTATCCGTAGCTGTCCACATAATTCCTATGATTCTCCACATTCTTTTTAAATCTCCCTATTATGTAGTTAATTAATTTCTGTAAGGAGGTTTATATTTAGTGTTTGAAAACATCCACAGGAAGATGGCGCGTGTTGCCAGTAACAATAAAACGGTCCTTTGAGCCTAGAATTTGTTGTCAGACAAAGTTAGGCTTTAGCATAAACCACAATTGAAAAGCCACGAATATAAGAGCTTTGCCAGCTTTTTAAGGATTAGGTTGTTGTGTCATTCGCTTTGTACGTGTTCGTATAAAAGCTCTTCAGTTTGTGTACATAAATGAAAGAATACGGTCTTTGTTCAGTGGAAGGCTCAAGGGAAAGTCCTTGTTACATTCACTGGGGTCAAAAAGGTAAATAGGTTTCTTAGTTATAGGTATCAAATTAATAAACTTTCTTCGTTTATGTATTGTGATTTATCGATAAAAGTTTTATTTATTTTAATTTTTTTATTCATTGTCATCGTACTCGTGTTTTAATTACGTTTTAATGAAGTTATTTGCTGTGTAATACACTAAGTGTTATGTTTCCGCGCTTAACCGGTCCGGTCTTTATTGAAATGCGTACAAAATGCAAATTAGCGTAATGAATATCCGGGTTTAGCTAAACGAAGCACTGTGGCGCAGCGAGGCGAGGATTTGCAAAAATAATTGTCTAGGTAGCTGGTGCACGGAGGAATTTCCTCGTTATTGTCAACGTTTCCCATTAACCCCGCAGTCTTATCCATGACGAATCGATAAATTCACAAAAGCTTGCCCAGTGGACTGAGTAGGGCTACCATTTAGAAACGTACTGTTTTTAGGAAAAAAGGAGAGTAAAATTAAAAGAGAGAGAATGTCAACTACCTTTTGAGGTAGAGAGAATGTCAATTAATTCCACTTGACGCGAATTTTGACATTCATTGTGAGGGTAAATAGATTGAGCATGAGTACAATGGTAATGGGTTGTCAGCCTTTCGCCCAGGCTACAACAAAACCCTCGCGTCCTATTTACTGGTTTTAAAAGTATACTTAGGAAGAGTTGGCAGCTGGCATATTCTAAGCTTTTCTTTCACTTCCAATCCAGCGTAGAAATAATTTTAATTAAATGAAATGCTTTTACTTTGAACGTTACTCGTGGTCACTTGTCTCTCTTTTTGTAAAATGGGTTAAGTCCACACAAAATATTTTTTTGTATTTCATGTTAAGTTAGATTTAAGAAAAATTACTGTGTCTCCTCAATAAAGTTTCATTCATTTATATTGTATTGTACCTATACGAAGACCCGTAAAACTGACTGATATACTGATTTTGTGTACTGAAAAATGGGAATGTCCTATGTAAGCTGGAGAGCCGTGGTCACAACGACAGTGATGTCCGCACGGCTAGAGCCGCCTCTTCTGTTAATGACACTGAAATGGAACGAGTGACTGCGCTATTTTTCGTAATCAAACGCCACTTTGGTGTACTCGACCGTGAGACTATTTCCTTTAGAAATAATTAGTTATTTGAAGAATGCTTTGGCGGATTCTTTTGACTGTTTCAGAGAGACAATAAAATTGCTTTTAAGTTTACTAAAGCTAATTCGTGCTTTGTCGTTAATTTTAATGGTTTTTTAAACCGACTTCAAAAAAGGAGGAAGATTTCAGTCCGTTATTTTTTACCATTTTGGTTTTTCTTTTATGTTTCTTACGTGATAACTCCGCCAATTGTTGGCCGATTTCTGTTCATAAGAGTACCACTCCTGAGGTGGTTTCATATTTTATGAATCAAACTTAAATAAAAATGACAAAAACAAAAAAAAACTCTATGATTAATATGAGTCAAGTTAAGAATATGCATTTTGTAGTCTATTTTTTATTATTAAACATGATTTTGTTTGGTTAATCTGACTTGAACAGTTTTTGACACTATCCTAAATAACTCAAAAACAAAAGAAGATCAAGGACGGTATTAAGCATATAGTGTTATTAGGATCTGCCAGGACACCACCTGAAATAATGACCAAATTCATTATTGGGGGGCCGCTCTTGTTCGCTTAGCCTGCTATTATCCAACTTTGATGATCTGAAGCATGGGAACGGGTCGTCCGAAAAAAAAAATCTGGTCTTATTCTATTCAGAATTAAATGTTCTCTAACTTATATCAAGGACAGTTTACGATATTGTAAGTCCTTTACGAGATATAACCTAAAAATCGCAAAAATAACCCTTTTGGGGTATATTTTTACCCCCCACCACTTAAGCACACCTCCGCCGAGAGGGAAAACCTAGGATAGTCATTTTTGGCAACAAATGAAGCTACACACATCAACTCGGTTGAGGGATATTGCAAAAAAGAGGTCTGTTTGAGAAGCTTTAATAGCATACTCGAGATACATGGCGGGCTATAATTTTCAGACGAGCAAGTGCTAAATCTGAATTTTTAATTCTAGTCAATAAATTTTGTTTTACTTGAAATTTGAGAAAACGTGACTTGCTTTTATAGCTTCTCAAACAGGACTCTTTTGTATGAAAAATCGTGCAATATCCCTAGATCGCGTTGATATGTATATTAAAACAATAAAACCTTTTGTAGGATTTAAATCCGATTTGAATTTTTACCGGTTAGGGCCGGTTAGAGTCGATAACTATAACCCGCCTGTTCTTACTCAACTCATTACTCAATACTATGAATGGCTTTGTGTATTATACAATACAACCTTAATAATCATTTGCAAGTTGCATACTTGATAAACTGGTCATTTAACAGTCGATAACAAAACAAGTAATAACTTATAACTCAGTTGTCAGAATGTATTTCTTTGCATACACTTAAATGACTTTGCATTGATTAGATAGGTTATTTTGTAATGTAAGTAAAAATTCTTGAATGTAATATATTAATTCCTATATACCTACTGTGGTTGTATTTATGAAATCATTTTATATCGACTGAATTTTCGTAAACGGAGAATATTTAGGCTTTAATTTCGCCAACCTGCGTAGTTTTAAAGTATGTCTATTTTTTTGTAGCAGTAAAGTACTTCAGTGATATAGCATCTGTTAAATGCTCAAGAAAGTTACAATTCCATATATTTTTCATATTGCACACGAGTGCTTATCTAGGATTGTGAACCGAAAAATATCAGCTATAATAGTTCACAAAGTAAGCGTTCGTTAAGTGGTTAGATCACGATCGGCTGGTATGTGAGTGGTGGCGGGCGGCGCGCGCGCAGGGCGTGGCGCGAGGTCGCCGGGTGCCGCGAAATCGAAAGTACGCTGCCCAGTGTCCACTCGAGTAAGGCTAACCAGTTGCCAGCCTGTGTTTTTCTTTAAATTACACTCACCTACCTCATTATATACCTGCGAAACCTACCTGCTTCATTTTTCTTGCAAGTGTTTGGGTTCAATGAATGCATGAATACGCAGACTGTATTATTCCATCGCAAGGACATTAAAATTATATTATTATAGCTAAGTACACTTTCAGAAGTACACTAAATATTTATTCACTGTGTGAGTACTGACAAAAGGAAACTTAACTTATTCTGGGAGTTAAAAAAAGCTAGCTTTCTACCTCGTCTCTATAAACCAGTCTCGATAATTTTTTTAAACAAAAAAATATAGTAGAATGAAACCCATTGGAAAAGGAAGAGAATATAATAAAAATTAAAGGAAAAATAAATTACTGGCGATTTAGATTTTTATTTTGAAGTTATGCGAAAAAGTGTAAATATAAAAGTTGTAGATATTTCTATTACCTACAACTTTGCCATTTTTTTTCCTAAGGCTTGTAGTTTTGCCGGAAATCGAGATAAACCTTTTTTCCCTTAGGGGGTGACCCCTTCCACTTCCCGACCTCAAATCGTCCGTAATTTATTTTTCCTTTAATTTTTGTTATGTTCTCTTCCTTTTCCAATGGGTTACATCCTACTATTATTTTTTTTCACTTTTTACCATTTTCAAAGGATTCAGCCCTAGTCTACTACTCTTTGTGAGAAAGACGGAGTATACAAATAATGTCCAATAAAGTAACACAATACGATTGGAGCTAATATTTAATACATTAATTTTATTCATATAAGTCTACCACTTGACTGAGTGATGCAAAAGTCAAGTTAAACAGCTCAATATCAGAAAAATGCAACAATTAAAATAGTTTATTTATATATAAAATTGAAATTTTAAGACTCTCCTCAGCTTCATCTCTATTTATAAAATAGACGCAAATAAATCAATTTACAAACTTTATTTAGTTACTATAACACACGAAAAAACAGTTAACTAATCTGAACCCAACTGCAACGGTTTCGACCGGACGACAAAACCGCACAAAACTAAAAGTTACATTTGCCCCAAACCCTCCAAACTACATGTACCTCACACTTGTCACCAATGAACTACGGATACAGGAAGCAAGGGACCAGTTTCCGCGAAAGCCTATTTCCTAGTCGAGAAAATAGCGAGTTTTATCCTGCGAGGGTACCGCTATAATCCAACTCGAGTCGACGGGTTTATATGTTGGAGCTTCGAGCTCAAAGTTAACTGACAACAAAGAGAATACTTTTCGATTTTGTAACCTAGCTTTCCTAGTGCTATAGTAAATATGAGTACTTTATATAGAGAGCGTATGTTTTGAGATAAAGCAAGAAGGCAAGGAGCACGGACTTACCTTTTCCTATTAAAGTATATTATATTCCTTTGATGAAAATGCACTTTAATATTCTTGTACTGGTTTATTACAACACATTTTAACTTACTTTTATTATAACTCTATTGGAAAAGTAAGACAAGTTTCTACATTGAAGTCAAGGCAATTTATTGCAACCAACATAAGTTAGAGAATATTAGTTTAACATTTTACAATTAATAAAAATAATTCGTCGATAATCTAACTGTCCAAGTGTCCACTAACTCACATTGGTGGACTATGGTCTAAATCCCCTTTGTTTTTCAAAAGGAGGCCCTTGCCCCACAGTGGGGACGTATATGGCCTGGCCAAAAAATCTAACTGAGCGTTACTTTAATAAAACATTTTATTGTGCGGTAACACAGACATATATTATGATACATTATATTTAAACTGATACAAAAGATTTACCTCTGAACATTTTCCTTAATTACTGCCCCAGATACCAGCACGTAAGGTGGCACATGAGTCAAACTTCTAAAGTGTTCCTTCTTTGTGTTAAATTTCTTTGCTTTTTGTCAACGTGGAAGAAATTCCTGCATAATGAGACATCGTGTAACAAGGCTGCGTAAAATATTGATGTGACCTTATTTTCAGAAGGATGGAGGCTCCACAGTTTAACGGTAAAACCAACCGTGCCTCACTCGCATTTTTTATGCCTTCCTTTGTTTTTGGCAGTTTATGTCAGGTTTTTCCATTAAACATTTTTTGTAAATACATAACAGTCGAAGACAAAGCCTTTGTATATACTAAAGACGATCTGAGATAAAATGTCACTTGGAGTTATTCATATCACAGAATAAGAAGCTTATATTGAAGTGCGGGACTATACACTTTATTGTTGTGTATGTATAAACACGTTAATTATTTCTTTATACTTTATAAATGTTTTAGAAAATCTTAAAATACTATTTATGGAGATAATATATATGCAATGAATGGTAAATAATCAGTTTTAGAGGATATTATTAATTAATTCAAATTCGTGAATAAGAAACTTGTTTCAAAAATGTTTTATTTATGTTTTATGTATACCAAATAAGAAACGGACTAACCGCTTGGAAGAAGACGAACATAAAGAACAAGACATCATTCTTACTATAATATAATAAATGTGAATGTAAGTTTGTTTGTTACGCTTTCACGCCTAAACTACTGAACCGATTTTGATGAAATTTGGTATAGAGATAAATTAGACCTTGAAAAATGACATACGCTACATTTTATCCCATAGCTGGGCACGATATAACCTATAGTCCACGAGGGCGGAGAGCAAGTATAATATAATTTTAAATCATGTTAAAGTCATGATGCAGGAGAGAGCAAATTGTAGCAACAAAATAAAAAAGGTAACAAACTACACTCACCTAATAACATATCAGTGCTCTAAAAGCGGAAAGTCTAAATTTTGAAACTTTTAAGATAAATGGTAAAGAAGTTATTAAGATTTGGCGGGGGACAGAGCAAGTTATCAGGGCGTATCTAGAAGTTTCCACCGCAGACCTATTACGGCCAAACTTACTTAATTTTTAAATCGCAATTTGTTACTGCAAAAGTTCGCTGAGTTGCTTTTTCATTGTAAAATTATGAGGATGGTTACAAGTAAGAGCGGCCAAGTTAAGCTAAATAGCGTTTATAAAGCTATATATCGTGTTTATTAAAAACGAATTCATTATCAATTAATAAAATTACGTATAATTTTTCCATCATCTTTTTTCTTATTTCAAAGTTAACTGAAACGTTAGTTCTAAACAAAATATGTGCAGAAAATTTCATTGGGTCAAGCACAACTAAACATTTGAAACTGTCCTTGACAATTTAAAGATATTTAAAATTATTAACTTGTGCATATTTATAAACATGACAAAACGCAATAGAAAATGTAAACTAAAATATGTAAATACGTAGATCTACTTCTAAAACTGGTGTATATTTTAAGCGAGATGGTATTAAGCGGGAGGTGAGCAAGTGACATTTAAAGCGCGTCTTCCGCAGACAATTATTTGGCTTGGCGTTATTTGCATAAACCGGTCCCGTGGCGCGGGGTTTCTTATACAAACCCAAACTCCGGATGTGGCTGGTTAAAAGAAGTACCAAGAAAATTGACTTTGACATTTTTTAAAGATAAAAGTTGAACTCGTTGTATTCCTATAAATAAAATTTACAGTGGGCCGCACATCAGCTTAACACACGCGTGCATTCTGTGCCATTAAGATAAAAACAGTTTTGCAATGAATATGGGGTAATCTGATGCGCTGGCCTCTGTACTTTCAACAACTAAAATTCACATCATTAATCTTTACTGTTTATAAAGCGCGACCTTTATTGCTCGATTATACAAACAAAACGTTATTTTATCATTATTACACTATAGAAGTTCTTAAAAGGATGGATAAACAGAAAAAAATTGTGACGTCATCGTCGTTGCAAAAACTGATGCGAAGAGTTTAACATAGTCGAGTTTTTTAAATTTTAAATACAGTTACTTAATATTTATTTTGGTCATTTAATGAAAGTTGCTTCTTTTGAAATGAGGGCCTGTGACCCTGGACTGTACATCTCGTTTAACACCATTACGTTTCATGCTAGAAAATCTATTAATTTCTATGCAATTCTGTGTTAGGCAGATAGCGTTTCAGGGATATTCGATCAATATAGAAACGTATCATCTCATGAAAAACAAAAATTAGAATTTAAAACGAAGACCACTTGCCCTAATTCTTAACTATGCTAATTAGGAATAAAAACGTAACGAGTTTCATACAAAAGAGTTCAACGCGCGCACACAAGAAAAAAATAAAAAATAAAACGTGGATTGCGGATATACAGGCACAGATGAATCAGTTTGCCTCGACCTTCGTAAAGATCGTTCAAAATGTTAAGCTAAAAGGAGCGGTGGAAAACTACTTTTGTGAGATCATTTTCTAACGAACTAGTGGATTTATTGACTTCGATTTGATTGATATTTCATTAAGATTTATTCTAGTATCATCGAAAAATAAAATAAACTTGACGGTTTTATTAAAACCACTAATAGTACTCGCAAGTATTTCTGCTTATTTTCGTCTCTTTCTCTTCGATACAATCTTTGGTCCTTTGGGGCACGTGCAAATGTAAACAGCTGCTCATTAGGCAAATATTGGCCTTGATTGGGAAATAAACCCAATACCGTCGAGCTGGGGGCAGTTTTAAAAACATAACGTCCACTTTTACAACTATTTACGCGGCTTGTAGAGCAAGCATCTCACATAAACGAACACGATTCAGCATAAGAATTAAAATCTTCTTTTTTTGAATTTCCAAGTGAAGTAACACCTGCACAGCATTCGAGTGCCGAAAAAAGCCGAAGAAGGCCGCGGCAAGTGAAAGTAAACAGAGGGGAGAAGAGGAGGAGAGGGGAGGCAAGGTTGCGAACCGGCTGGCGTGCCAAACAACACTCGTTGGGTAATAAGCAATAAGATTGCGATACTTACAACACGACTGGTGACGTATGGTGCCATTGTGATACGGAGACAGTGTTATTATGTCTACAAAAGTTAATGTGATATAACAGTCATAGCTAAATAGCCATTATTAAGATTATCTTGATAAGGTTGGTGAAAACATTTCGAAGTTTAAAATAATCCAGCTCTTTGAAATCATCATACCAGTCGTCTAAATTGAGATTAAAATGTAACTATTTTTTTTAAATATTTATCTTTTTCTTTGATTAAATTGCACACGTAACTGGAGCGAGACGCGTAATAATAAATTTTCAAATCAGTTGAGTTACACCAATAATATCATTTCACAGTTGACGGTGCACTCTACTAATACAAAGTTTTCATCTGTGATTGCTTCATAAAGTCAGTGCCAAGAAATGGGGTAATTTTTAGTGATGCAACGAATACCACTTTTTACGAAGCGAATACGAATACGAATAGTGTCATTACTATTCGGCGAATACGAATACGAATACGAATAGTAAAGGCAGTAATAAAAAATATTAACTTCGCATTTGTAGAGATACCTATTTATTTAAGTGATTTGAAAACTTGTCGCGAGATGTGATTTTATCACTCGACGCCCTCCAACGCAAAAACAAACTTTGAAATTGTAGATTCTGGCTTCATTGTTTTTCTCATGAAATAAAAGTAAGTTAATTCGTTTTAGTATTTATTTTAAGAATAGGATAGAAAGTAAAAATAGAAAGTATAATGTCTCATTTATTAATTTATTATATTATAATTATGTTCAATCATATTAGGTTATTTTGCATATTTTCATCATCGAACAAGCAAATTGATCTACCTACTCTAAAAACTTACTGGTCTGTTTTTCAAAAAGCTTCCAAATTTAATTTTTTTCTCTTTTACGTGACATAATATTATTATTATTTTGTATTTAACGCAGTTAACTATAATATAAAGTACACAGGCAAAGTGTATAAACACGACTCCATTGACAAACGAAATATGCCGACTTAAAATCAGTCAATAGCACATCAGGTAACTACGAAATGACCAATTTCCCCAGTGGATAGTAAACTCTAATGCTTGGAGATAAAATTGATTGAAGAAATTTGTCTGTTTTGGATAGCATGATGTGCTGTTGACCCTGTACATTCAATTCAAACTTCTCGCGAAAACACCGAAAATGCGGTGCGTTTAGATACACATATTTAATAAAATTATCTCGCCTGGATGCAAGTCATTTCATACGAGCGAGGTATGCACGTTCAATTATATTGATAATATATTGTTCAACATCGGAGTCATTTTCAATACGAATACCATTGTGATATTCGGCGAATACGAATATTCGTAAAAGGGCCGATATTCGGCGAATACGAATATTCGTATTCGTATTCGTTGCATCACTAGTAATTTTACCAATGCTGGTGCCTAAGGTTATAGACTATCTAGAAAAATTACTATTATTTCTTTGACAAAGAATTGCCATTGTAGATAACTAGCTTCCCGCGCGGGACTTCGTTCCCGTGGGAATTCGGGAAAATCATGTACCCTATGTCCATCCCGGATAATGTAGGATTCTAATGGTAAAAGAATTTTTCAAATCAGTCCAGTAGTTTCGGAGCCTATTCGATGCAAACAAACAAACAATCAAATCTTTCCTCTTTATAATATGTATAGATATAGACAAACGCAGAGTACAAAAAATATTATCCAATGTGATTGATAGTTAACAATAAAACTAAAATAATTCAATTTAAACCTTATCAAAAAGAACCCATAGACTTGAAAATAATATCAAATATCTTAAACATAGAAGAAACAAATCATTTTACACTGTTAGGAATTACAATAGATACTCACTTAAATTGGAAAAATCATTTTGAAAAACTAAAAACAAAATTATCTCGATTTATTTTTGCCCTCTCCGTACTCAAATCAACACGAAACGAGAATGTGCTGTCTCCGTTTACTACGCTTATACGTATGCATGGCTGCGGTACGGTGTGGTGCTATGGAGCCACAGTACTGACGCTAGTGACCTCTTTATATTGCAGAAAAAATGCCTCCGTATTATAAACAACATACGGCCACGAGAATCGTGCTGACCACATTTTATATATGAATAAATTCTAAATTTACCTTTCATTTATATATATGAGACTATTATGTTTCTAAGACAAAACATCCACTTCTTGGAATTTGTAAAAAGCAAGAAACGGAAAAATAAATTAGTTCTTCCAACTCCTAGAATAGAGATGTTTAGATATAGCCCCATGTATAGATGTATACAGATTTATAATAAAGTACTCGATTCATTAAAACAAGAAAAAAAAGATAAGAAATTTAAAAATGCATTGAAAAATATTCTGTATAATAAGGGTTATTATAAAATTGAAGAGTTTTTGAGTGATGTTAAGTTTTATATAATTATGTATAAGTATTATTTAAATGTAGCGTCCACCTCTTTGCAGCGCCCTAGCAGGGTGTGTACAGGAACCTCTAGCTGTTTAACTAAGTTACACACTAAGACATCTGTACATTTTTGAGAAAATAAAATATTACTATTACTATTAGTTAGCGTTTCCGTTGAGGGACTACATTGGAATTTTAGTGTGAAGCGGAACTGGAAATTGGAGATCCTTCCCCAAGAAATCTATAACAATTCTGAAACAAAAAAATTCGATTCTCTATAACAAGTTTTTTTTTACAAATGTTTCGTGGGCCAATTCAAATCAATCAAATCATTTACTTGCAGAATATGAGAAATATAATTATTTTTTTCGCATCCTTAATTTTCACTAATTTAATGTCATCCAATATAACTCATCAGGCATCATTACATAATCATCTTACGGCTCAATGAAACTTCTCCGAAACTTATTCGACCTCTTGAAAATACCTTTTTATTTGAAATCTCGAGGTTACTTACTGATTGATTAAAAAAATCACAAAAGTCGTTTGTCTTCTTTATCTTAAATGGTTGATCTTCTTGGGGATAAGAAATATCTAATTTATCAGTTTGGGACTGGGAAAATTAATCAAATCTGATTTTTTGAAATTCCTGTTCCTCCAGAAATTGAGTAGGCAAAAAAACTTTTTAAGCTCTTTTTATTTTAATAGATATTCTTTCGAAGAAAAGCTTGTACTCCTGGTTAGGGACGTATCGTATATGGGCTGATGACGACAATGACTTATCAACCAAAATTTATATTTTTAATCATAATTTAATACTAACACGGATCAAAATTTGCGTTTATATTATTGTTTTACTGTTGATCCCGACATTTAATATACATATATAGGCGTATTTTACTCGTATTATTATTTAATTATTTATTAAAATCGTGAAAGTTTAAAGTGTTAAATCACCAATTTGTGACAATTGTGACTACAAACATGTATAAGATTTCATTTTTTTTAAATTAATACTGAAGTGAATTCTGCACTTTCTCTACTTGAAAATTTACTAATCGTGCTGAGTTGTAAAATGATCTGTAATTACGCAGCTAAATGAGTGCCACGCGTTCATAAACGTGCTTCATTATCAAGATTGCCTTTAAACGTGCCTGTTTTTTAAAAACTTTTGCCTACAATATAAGCTTTCTTTAGTCACGATGTTGGTTAACGCGCGGACACTTTCTCCAAAAAGTTTTTACGGTAATTATCGGTAAAAACTGTACAACACATCGAATTAACGTGAAAAAGAGTTGAAACCGAAGCTAGGTACAAACAAACCAATGCGCCTAGAAGTAAAAATCATCTCTTTTCTACTTCTAACTTTTGCTCCATCTCTTTCCATGGGTGTCCTAATAGGCGACTAAGGAAACACAAATGAGACCTGCCTTCTAAGTAACACATCTTAGGCAAGGACACCTCAGTTCGTTTTGAATCTGAGGTGGCGTCCTATGGTCTCATGCGGTGTGGTAGGCTCTGTAAAGGGCCTTCTGGTTCGCGACTATACTACCGAAGTCCGACGCCAAATAGCTTGCTGTGTTCCGTCGGTGCGTGGGAGTACCAGTGCCTTAATTGGCATTTTCTGGGTTAACTCGCTCCATCACCGACTATGACCTTGTTAAGATTGGGGTCAAGAGTTAACCCCTCTCATAATAAAAATCATTATTTAAAACATTTTGTGTAAGATCAGAAATTTTCTTTCAACATAATTATTAATGGGCCATAAAATACAATTATCTGATCCGCATCTAAAGTACTTCAGTAATTACAATAAATAAGATTGTTATTATACTTTTTACAAAATTAAAATAAATGCTTCCTGAACAATAATAAATACAAGTACCTACATGAAATGAAAAGCTTCGTCTCACAGATTGATAAAAGCACACAATGCAGAGTAGGTCGCTCTGAGTAATTGAATAATCCATTAGGGAAATCTGAGTAGGTACTCGTACCTACTTTGCAACAAAGCAAACCACAATAATTTTATATTAAATGTCTTCCTATATGTCTTCCAATATTTGTAATGTTTGTGAGTTTTTTAATTTTTAAGTTTTTTAATATTTGTAATGTTTGTTGAACTTTTCTACACACTTGGTTAGATATTTTAGTAATTTGTGAACTGTGAACCTAGGTAAAGCAAATTTCCTCGAAACTGCTTGAACTGTTACAGAAAACGTTTTTAGATACCTATTAGAGATATAAAAAAATTGCTCGTTTTCTGAAAGATTGTATTACATAAATATATTATCAAAAATGCTCTGCGGCGTACTATATAAAGCACGATTTTTATATAACATCGCTAAAAAAGGAATGCTAGCGAACGCAGAAATGTAAGAAATTGAATTTTACTCCGTTCGTAGAGTTAAAAATAGAATAAAAACGTTTGAGGTCTCCATGCAACTGATAACCGTGAAAAAAGAAAACTGCTTGCTGTACCAACTGCAACTTTTATCTTTTTCCCTAACAAACTCGTCCCTCTCGGTCGGGAAAGTTAGTTTTTCTTTTGTTATTTTGAACAAACAGACACTGTGGTTCCATCCGGTCAGTGAATTTTCCTTATTTTTATTAGTTTTATTCTTTTCAAGGCGTTAATTAGCAGATGTATAACAAATAGTCTTTAAGGCGACTACAGCACCCGATAAAGGCAGCACTCATAGAAATAGTGCCATCTCCGTCTCTCAACAGGCCTGGGCCGGCAGTGCGAACAGTGTCGATACACGAAGTTTACGGACTATGAGAGCGTGCGTGCGTAAAAAAATGTTCGAAAGTTAGAAAAATGAGATTTATGGAAAGGTAAGAGCTTAAATCGAAAAATGCGTTAACTACTTATCGAGAGTGTTCAATCACGAACATTTTGATAGCAAATTCAGGTTCCTGTGTGCATTTTACTATCGTTTTTACAGCTTAAAAGATACACAATATTGGGTATTTAGAGGTGACTTTGTGAGCTTTTTCTATCGAACCAAAAGTGCTGAATCATGTTTTCAGCAAACTACTTATCTAGTTTATGTCCTGAATATTACCGTAGTATTTTTTTTTCTTCGATTTAATGCAGTGCGTCATGCTTATCTACGCATCGTAAAATGGTAATTTAGGTGCTGTAGTCGCCTTAATACAACAAATCTTTGCGGCTATGAACGTGAACATAGTGTCGACTTGACCTTAATTATTGTGTACTCTTGTAATTTGTATGTTATTTGAGGCCGAGTATTGTATAAAAATTCAGTCAATGGTCAATACTTCTCATCGAAACGATTGTGTGTAAAGTATTTCATATATCTATTTCCGCTGTTTAATGTCACACAGAAATAATATCAACAACTTCCAAATGTATCTTAATGTTTATTGTACTTTCTTCCTTGTTTAGCCATTCGGTTCACAATGTTTCAATATCAGATATTGCAGTTGATATATCAGTTTTGGATTCAATAACAAACCAATAAAAGACACGTCTGATGTTCAAATTACTGCCCAAAATATTTATTTTGTTCCTTATTGTAAAGAGCATTTAAGTTACACGAGATTGCACAAGACACAGTATAAGAAAAACAGAACAAAAACGTACTTATCCCACAAAGGGATTTCTTCCAGTCAACCCATTGAGTGTTTGAAAGGAATGAGTGGTTGGTATGTACAAAAGAACATGTTTTTACAAATTCGGAAAATCTTATTTTTTTGTTCACACCTAGAAAGCAAAAATTTAAACATAGTTTTTAAGACAAACCGAATAACATTTTATTCGGTTTTTCTTAAAGACTATACACAGTCTTATATAGTCTAAAAGACTATATACAAAGACTATATAAAAAAAATTGAGTTCCCATACAAACTTCATCAGCATATAGCGCATGGAGATCAAAAATTTTTTTTTTCGTATTTTGACTTATTATTGGGGGAAAGTTGTTCAGTTTCATGGACTGATTACCCAACCGAGAGGTTGAAAGAGATTTACCTAAAGCCCTGTATTTATTAAACGTAGTTACTGGCATTCTAGTAGTTTATAATACTTATACAATTAAAATATTCTGTGAGAAACCTTTAGCAAACATTTTGGCAGTATCATGATGATAGTAAGGCATCTACAAGAAAGTCCAAACAATGAATCAGCGGATTCTAGTGGCGTTGTGAAACGTTTAACAATTCGATTCACACTTCAAAGTGGAGAATAGTGAGATGCATGTTAAATATTAATGACCAGACTGCAACTTGGAATAAAGGTTCTGCAGAAGAGTAAACTAAAACTATAAAAGGTTATTCAAACCAACTTGTCGAAAACACATATATTGTTTTACGTTGACTTATAGCCACTTCTATTTATTAAACAACCAGCTTTTTTCCGGACTTTGTTTGCGATAAAATATAGCCTATGTCACTCTCGGGGTCTCCAAATAGGTATCTCTGTGCAAAAATCAGGCCTGTTGCTCCAGTACGACGTCAAGGAAATAACTTTATTTCATAGAACATTGAGGATGTTACTTAAAATAAGTCAAAGTAATGAATTACATTAGCATTTTAATTTTGCGCCTATTCGCAAATGACAAACAAACAAACATACTTTCACATTTGTGATCTTAGTAAGGAAGTAAAGATAGCATTAGCAATTTATGACTTAAGGAAGGGAGGGAGATTATTGGAGAGAGATCACTTGTATAAGCCTGATAAGCCACAAGAGAGGATTTCCCATCGTCACAAGCTTACAATAACCTTCACAGCAAGAAAGAGCCCTTTTATATCGATTTATTTTAGTCCCCTTCTTTACATATAGTATCTACTTGTGCTTTGATACGTGCACTATCAAATAGACCTTCATTTAGCTGTTAACACATTACAATAAACCAACCTTGGGCGAGCGGCAGTCCATAAGAGTCTTTTGAAATCTAACCGACACATGGTCAAATTAAAATTCAATTTAAACTGTCTTGACCCTTTTTTATCTGCTCAACTTCTAATAAGATTTTCTGGTGACTTTATTAATCATTCTACAAGTTTAAAAAAAAAAAATTATATTCCATTTCTTAATCAATTTCGTAAGGTATGTTTTATGTTTAAAATCATGTTTTGCGTAATTACGTTTTTTTTTTGTAAGTTTGTATGGGAAAAATGTGTTGCAAAAATAAATTGTAGTTGAAAAAGGTCGTGGTTTCAAAACTTCTAATTAAAATTAGCACCACTTTGGGTTACTTAAAAAACAATTTGCTGCGAATATTCTATGAGCGTGGCCCGAATGAGTATGGGTTTGTACGACAATACGGCGGCCGTGAGAGTGTTTCGCCACCTCCAACAATGTAGCCAATTTTCGCTACCTGCAGACTTAGCTGGACTTAGGCTATCTTCAGACGAGCCATTCGTATCGTGTCTATCGTCTCTGTACAACATCTTATAGGATTAAAGTATATTAGGGTACATAGGGCTGCACATCAAGTTACCCATGCGTGCACTTTGTGCTTTTGTGATAAGATCGGTATTTCAATGAATTGGAGTAACTTGATGCGCTGGCCTCTGTACATTAATAACAAATATGTAAACTACAAGCAAGTGCAACTATAAAATTATTGTGTAGTCTTAATATTTATTATATTCTGCCAGTTACAAACCGTATCAATCGTCAGTTTTTTATACGCCCCGCTGAGTAAGTGGACTGGAAAAGTGATAGCTCAGTTGAGTAAACAGGCACAGCAATTTCACCATAAAAAAACATTCTTCATATATTAGTTTCTTTATGGCCATTTCATACTGACCTTTACAGGATTTTACTGTGATTATCATATGGTTTAATCTAGAAACATTAATTTATAAAAGAACTTCCTAGAGCTTACTAAACTTCAGTTTTTTCGCACCTTCGTTTACGCTAAGCCTAACTTTGCGTCCCCGCTTCCTCTCTCGATTGTTGTACATATATGTTAAAGCGAAGCAATTAGCTGGTAACAGTGCATGTAATATGCCCCAATCACCTCTAGCACCCATATAGAGCTGGCCTACTTATAAAACGATACGTGGTCTTATTGGCTTCTATTTCTTGCAGTTACAATGTCGTTACTGCGAGTTTGCTTTCCAAAGGTAAAACCATATATTAGTTACTAATTGACGAAGCTTACTTTATTCAAAAACAAATCTAAATCTAAAGGTAAATTTCTTTTTTCCATTTATTTTATGTCATTAAATCACAATATACACTATCTTACAGGTGGCCATGGCGGTGAGGTATTTGATAATAAAATACAATTATTTTTCTGTATAACAATACGTATACACCTACATAAACTTTTTTATCTCTACTGAAATTAGCATTGAATATATTATAATTTTTATTTTATTTTTTTAATCCAATCTATTGGTTTCTGCCTAAACCAATTCGATACAAAAGTGAGCTTAGGTTTTGTATGTGAATATAGTAAAGTGTAAGTATGCGTAATTAAAATAACCTCTGTCATTCTATTGTGTTTGTGTCATTCACTTCATAATGGAAGAAGAGCGTAGAAAAACAGATGCAATTTTCCTCTATCTTTCCATAAGTACGGATTTCTTACTCCTACAGGACAGCTTATTAAAAACCAATATCCTGAATATAGACCATTATTATAAAATACTATCTAGTAGATATTTATCAGAAAATTTTTTTTTTCAAGTTTTTCATTTTTTCTGCTTCCAAATTAAACTACCGATTGTTATACACTTCATTTTGAAATTAAAAAAACAATAATAATAGCGTAAAACACGAAAACCAGTAATGTACATCTCATTCTGATAGCGATAACAGACAAAATTAAGTTCAAATAGGAGAAAATACCAACAGAAAACCTCTCGATGGTATCTAATTACAAGGGCCACGGTAGACAGAATGTACGTTGTTTTCAGGCTATAACCATTCGCTTATAAAACCATTCGATACCAAGTAATACAAGTGTTTTGAGAAAACAAACAAATCTTACTAGACAAGAGCCGGTCAGACTGCATTCATATGCACATGGAAACGCAGTGGAAGGTCTCTATTCGCTACAGTCGGCTCGTAGTGCGTCGAGAAAATGTTCGGCGAGGCGGAACGCGCTTTCACGACAGCCGCGCAATGTGACGCGCGTGACGTCATCACACGTTTCACTGCCTCCATTGCCGTACATAACTAACAAGTTTGTAGTATGTTCTCTAGGAACTATCCCTATAGGAATAATTCCTCCAAGGAGAAAGAGATCAACAAACCTATTTCTACGACAGGATGCTGATATAAACATCGTTTTCCTCAAACAACTTTCCCCTAAAATACAGCTAAATGTCAAAGTCATATTTTTTATTTATTAATTTAGAAAATCTTACCGCATAATGGTAAGTTCACGATAACGTATGGCATTTGCCATTTAAAATTGTAATATTATTAAAGAAATTAATACAAGTTGTGAGTATGTGTGTGTGTGTGGGTGTAAATATAAGAAGATATTTTTTTTTAAATGTTTCCCCTATCGAGAGAGTACTTACTTACTTATATTTGGGAAAGTTGCTCTATTTTACTGGCCACCTTAATTGATTTTGCCTATCTGCAGAAATACTTATCAGTGTTATAAATTTACACAAATGGTGCTCCTGATAGCAATAAAATATTTCATTTTGATAAAGGTGATGCTCTTCTTCCTCTCAGCAATGAGACGTAAGACTTTTACAGTTTAATTAACAAAAAAGAAATTGTTTTCCCGTCACTCAACGATTGCCAGAGAGGTCTTATAAAGCGCACTAAGAGGATTATTAAAATAGAATATAATATGGAGAATGCATCAATATGCTAAGATTCTCTATTTCTTTTTAAAATGTATACTGCGCTCAGCGTCCGCCGCGAGCCGCGCATGTGGAAAACGCATATCACAATGACGTTAAATGCCTAATACATACAGTTTCACGTACTGCTTATATGAATTGAACTGCATCCATTCAATCGCTTTAGAATTGGGTTAATAGCATTCCGCTGATACAAATATAATGAGGGTAGTGGCAAATGGCCAGATATTTCATTTGGCATTAGAATTATAAGCTGAAACTAATTTTATATAATATGGAAATGTGTTTCTTTGTTAATCTTATTTACTTTGCAATGGAACCATAATTAGAGCAATGTAATTTTTCGAAGGGAATAGTTATACCTATTATAAAGGTTTTAAAAATATAGTAAACTATTAGTGAAGCAATTTATTACCAATCATAATCAAAGTTTTACTTTTCTATTCAAAAGGCCTGCTTTTGCTCAACACGTGATGAAGCATGTTCATGTTCATATTTTATTGTTTTACGTAAATTCTATTGATTTTGGAATTGTTTTACCACTACATGAACAGTGGTTAGACCTATTCTTCGAAGTGTAATGATGAAACATGTTAAAATTCATTAGAATCCGCGTAAAACATTAAAATATATCGCGATTGATTCAAAATAGATTGACCCTTTACGTTCTTTTGTCACGCTTACCATAAGACTGTAGGTACTTCAGTAACTTATCCATAACTTAACCCAGAGAGGGAGCCAAGAGTCCATAGCACAGGGTATCTTAGTTTGGGTTCCTGTCTACCACAAAAATTATCATTTATGTTAGAGACAGGTAAATGAACCTTACTGTATTAGTTATTTATGGCAGAAAACAATTTTAAAAAAACTATCTTTGTACTGAAAGCGTATCATAATCAACAACTTACGTTGAAGTATTCTTGAAAGTTAGGATGGCAAACAACAGAGATCGATTGAGGTAATTTTAAGTAAAACCTGTTGAGATCGCCCCGCTAACGACCCAAACTATCTACTCCCCCCTTATGCGGGTCGGGAGCAACAACCCTCTCCAGTTTACCTTTTATATATGCCTCATGGATTTCTTGTTGTTTTTGGATAAGTTGAGTTTTATATTTAGGTGAATTTTATAGGCGTAGGGATAATCATTTGTTTCGGCGTCTACCTACGTGTAAAATGTTTTAGTTTCTCAATCAATAGATAAATTCAGTGGACTGCACATCATATTACCACGCCCCACTCTGTGCTGCTACGATAAGAACATTTTTGCAATTAAAATGGGGTAACCTATAATTAATTCAAATGCACATTCGGCTTTGTATGAACAAAATGGCTATGTTAAGAATTTATATTCTTAAAATGTACGATAAAGAGTGAATTTAACGTAAAAGAGTAATTTTAACTTCCCTGGTCTGGGGGTACTAGAGTTCCCCCTCCAAATCAAGCAAAAAAAGTCATACAAAAGGCACAGCCGTACTTTTATTTTTTTCAGAGTTAGTTATTCAGGACATTTTCGACTCTCCTTAGCCAACTACATCAGTTACAAACTTGATTCCACAGCTGCAAAAATATTTCTCCTAAAATAAAATACCAAAAAATGCCCGGCATTTGGAATTACGAATTTAATCGAAATAAATCGTAAGTAAAATCAGAAATCTCATTTCTTTTACGTTTATTTCATTTTAATTACATATTTTTTTATATTATTTTGTCAGAACTTTCATTGAAAGGTTACAAGATTAAATAGTATTGTTTCACTGGAATTAATGGGGAAAGCTGAACCGGAACATAAAATAAAATTGAAATAGACTTTTGTAATAAGGTTTTGTCAAACTCTAGTTTGTAAGTACTAAAATTATAAAATGATCTTGCAATGCAATTGACAATGATTAGTTGCAAATTAAATAGAAAAAATAAATCGGCCAAGTGCGAGTCGGACTCGTGCATGAAGGGTTCCATACCATCACCTATAAAACCGGCCAAGTGCAAGTCGGACTCTATAACACCCATTATCTCTATAAAAGCAGCAAAAAAATTACGTTTGTTGTATGGGCGCCCCCTTAAATATTTAACTTATTCTACTTTGTAGTTGTAATGTTGTTGTTATTATAGAAGCAACCAAAATACATCATCTGTGAAAATTTCAACTATCTAAGTATCATGGTTCATGAGATACAGCCTCGGACAGACTTATCTATGAAAACGAGCAAAAAAATCACGTTTTTTGTATGGGAGCCCCCTTAAACATTCATTTTATTCTGGTTTCTAATATTTGTTGTTATAGGACCAATAGAAATAAATCATCTGTGAGAATTTCAACTGTCTAACTATCACGGTTCATGAGATACAGCCTCGGACAGACTTTATATAAAAACGAGCAAAAAAATCACTTTTTTTGTATGGGAGCCCCCTTAAATATTTATTTTATTCTGGTTTTTAGTATTTTTTGTTATAAGGTCTATAGAAAAACATCTCTGTGAAAATTTCAACTGTCTAACTATCACGGTTCATGAGATACAGCCTGGTGACAGACGGACAGACGGACGGACGGACAGCGGAGTCTTAGTAATAGGGTCCCGTTTTTCCTGAAAATAGGAAACGCGGGAAGGGCGCAACAGACGCCTTTTTAAAGGAAATTTTTCACTTTGGACATAAAAATGCATTTCGGATTGGTAACTAAACACTATTAAAACTAATTCTTTTTTAATAACACAAAAATGAGATACAGAGGAACATAAAATGGTAGCTTTTAATTAATGTAGGTACCATTTATTGTTTTAAGCCAATTGAAGATTGTTTATTCTCGTTTGTTTGTTTGTTGAAGCTTTGTTTGTGCCTCGAAACCATTGGAAGAGAAGTTTGCAACTGAAACCTGTCATGTAAAGTTTGTATTGAATGTGTCCAAACTTGCCACTAGCAATAGTTAAGGTCTGTTTACATGGCGCAAATTATGACTCTACACATTAAGTATATATTTTTTTTTATTGAAGTTATATAGATATATTATTCAACAAAAATAACGCTATACACCAGAAGTCCCACACGAGAGGTCTCCTATGAATTTTATAGGTATCGTGGGTTCCTTGGAACACATACAAAGACAGACACGTGTACTTTCTTAATTTCTTAAACACTTATAACCAATGGGATCTAAGATTACAAGTACTAGGACACTCAATGCCCCAAATTAAAGGCCCGATTTCAATATAATTTGAACCTTATCGCCAGCAGATAAGAAATTTGGGTGGATACTTAATTGAGAAAACAGACTGTACACAACAGGTCATTATGTCAAATATTGATGTTGCCGTCGTTGCCCGTATCTCATTTGTGAGATGAGACCTTTCTCGTTGCAACTATATATGTTGTAGTATGTCTCTCAGTCTAAGCATTAAGGAAGAGCTTTCTCATTTCCCTACCACTGTGCTTCGTCCTCATTGCATTTTCCGTTCATTACTTTTTCAATTCTATTCATTTGGCTCAGCATCTGTGTCTCGGTCTATAAATCGTCGGTTTGATGACACAATTTCATGTAGAAAACTCCGGAAATACAATCAATAATATCAATCAATGAATATCGTCATTCTAGTTAACTTACTCGCCCTATTTTAAATTACTGGTGCGTAACACCGGATAATGAAAGAAAAATCTAAAATAATAAAAAAAAAATAACGAAAAATATACAACGCTGTAATTTTTCCCAAAAGACTTTCCCGGAAAATTAAAGCCTGTTTATAAATAACACGTAATTTTTGTAGTAATTTAAAAATAACAACATCAATGAATATTCTAATCTAAATTTCCAAGAGAAAAAGGGCCGCTCTTAGTATGATGTGACTTTGAATTAGTTAGAGTGTTGATAAGAAGATCCACCAATTCATAGAAAGATGATGAACGGGCCTTAACATGGTTACAATGATGTTGCGAATTAATTTCAGAATTTCGACTGTCAGAGAACATCCTGTTTGTGGTACGCCGTTTGATTTGGGTTTGTTCTAATTTAGCTGCAAATATTGGATTTTGGTATAAATTAGGAAACAAAATCTAAACCAAACACAATTTATAGTTCTAAAACAAAACTGCTCCGAGTCAGTGGTTCGACAGGTTCTAGAACTACTTGACCGAAAATTTGACCGATTTATTTTAGAAAACCACAATGTGATTGTTTACACGCTGTGCTACCTTTAAACATTTCACTGATCAGTAAAAAAACTTTAACAATGATTTAATCGTAAAAATGATACAATGGATGACCGATTTCTATCAGCACGACATGCAATGTCGGTGAAATAAATAAAATGACTCACTTTGCTACAGAACAAATACGCATTAAAGTTTCTTATTTCAAAGTAACCTTAAGTTACATAGGTATTTAAGCAATAACGTGGTAATTTTACATACACTAGTGAAATGATAACTACGAGAAATCCACCGGCTAAAATGCCGACCACAAACAACTTTTGCTTATCGAGTTCCACGCCTGAACAATCTGGATACATACCTGCTTCATTTTACTTGTCCCAATTTTTCGCCATATCCCACGTCCTCGAATTATTTATACGTGGATCAGAAAATAAAGGAAACAACAAGATACTTCTACAATTCTAAACTCCTCTGAGAAAATGGCTTTACTCTCCTACAAATTTTCGTCCAGTCAATAGTGAGATCCCACAGACTTCAAAAGTTATTATTCGTTACTCGACGATAACTAACGCAGTTTTTATTTTGTTTCAGATGTGACAGTGCTGCCAAGATGGTGTAGACTTAATCAATGACTGTGCCAATTTCTCCTTTGCCAAATATGGCGTTCTCGACCGTTTGCGGGACTTTCGACGAACTTTTATAAATCTGTCAGTGACGTAACAGACCGTCTCAATGATTCGGTGAAAATTAATCAAACAAGATGGGACGGCGACGTTGGAGATTCGTGACGATCGCAGCGTTCCTGCTATTTATGATAAAGGACACTCAGTGTCAAGGTAAGCACTCTAATGCTTTGTTTTTTCCGAACGGCATATCCGTAATGTGTTAGCCGCTAGCTTTTGTCTGGCATGCTGTAAGAGTCAGAAAAGGGGCTCAAGGGTTTTGGCGATATTTTTGGCCAAACGGCCAAAATATCGATACAATTTCAAAAGCCCACACTAAGGTTTCCCTTGTATTTTGAGTTCGTTTAGGACACGTCCCTCCCCCCACAGAAATATAGATAATCCGAGAACAAAAACCTGCTTTTTACACAAAAGTTTACGAGTGTCATCATGCATATTAGGTACCTACTGATTCACTCCCAGTTAACCAAACTAATCGTCAAATTCATAGAAAATAATTGTTTTTGTCAAATTGCAGGATCTGCTTGATAAGACCATAAGAATGTTGCAATACCTGTTAAAAAGTCATCAAACTTTGCAAAGTTAATTAAAACTGTTATTAACACAAATGTAATGTATCGTTAGATTTTTATTAAAAATATATTAATTGGCAAATGGTGTTGCATTTAGTGAATGTTTGGCCAAGTGTATTGGCAACGGTTAAGCAATCAGTGGCTGTACTAATATGGATCATTATGCAGTTGTTGCGATTCGCTCGTTAGCTGACATGTTTGCGTTTTAATTAGGCTCTGATATACTTACTGCAAATATAAATTTAAAGTTAATTCACAGTCGTCTGTTTCACTTTTTAACCGACTTTTAAAAAAGTAGGAGGTTCTCAATTTAGGTGATTTTTTTAAATGTTTGTTACCTCAAAACTCCGTCATTTCTAGACCGACATCAAACATATTTTTTTTGTTTAGAAACCATCTACTTCCAGTCTGGTCCCATAAGAGTTTTATCAAAATCGGCTTATTAGTTTAATTAAAAAGTTAAAAAAACTGAAATTTACGGTCATATATATGGATGATAGTAGGTCATCATCATCAAAGTAAAATGAAGTTGTTCCCTGAGACTAAGTTGTTTTTTGAGGCTCTTTTGTGTCCTGGGACTACCGTTTAGTGATCGGTAGAGTATATCACCACCACATATCTTTCCTGCCGCCTGGTGATCGGTGTATAATATCACCACTCCATATCTTTCATGCCTCTGGCGATTGGTTTGAGAATTGTATCACCCTTATCTTTCTTGCCATATTGCGACTGGTTGTAAATATCACTTCATATCTTTCCGTGGGTATCAAGAAGGCTGAAAGTGATTGATTACAATATCGAACTTTAATCTTGAGTGATTTAGTGCTTTGTAATAAATCTACGAGAAAAGTTCTATGAATGATGAATGATAACCGTTAAAAAGAATAAAATAACAAAAAAATTGACCCGCCTTCAAAAAGGGTGAAATAATTTTTTTAATCTATATTCACGAGTAAGTAGTATTCGCACAAGCTTTTTTTGGCAGTATAAGGCAGATAGTTTTAATAGCCATGGTTCGGCGCCGACGCGACGTCAAAAAAATAATTTTCTTCTCTATTTCCATATTCCGCTATGTATACATTGCACCTAATTACTGCTTTACCCGTAACCACTACTTAGGGGAGACCGGGATTCAAAGTGCCGCGGGAAAGTAGTTCCGATGTAATTTAACAATGTACTGGACGTTGCTGACCAAACTAAGATGGCTGCCGTTGGTGTGCTGTAGCGTTCCGTTTTACGACGAACTTACTTGATATATTTATATCTTTTTTTTATTAAGCTTTTTATAATCGGAACAACTTCCCCGCCGCACTTTGAACCCCGGTCTCCTATTTTCAATCTGAATCATAATATTCCAAACTTGAGTGCTAAACAAGAAAGTGTAGTTGTGATCAAAATGACAGTTTTACACCGGAAAAATCTTGGAAAAATAGTAATAGTCGAAAACATTGCAAATTTTTTATAATAATAATAATAATAATAATAAAATTTGACCAATGAAAATCCCGCAAAACCCACGGGAACGAAGCTAGTAGTTTTATAAAATTAAACGTCGGATTTTGTTTTAATAAATTACAGCTAAGTATAGTAAAAACCGTTTCATATTTATTACACTTCCAAATTAAATTAATTACAATACAATTTTACCCATGAATATTCTAGACATTATCGAAAGTAAGTCTTATCAAGTGTGACAGAGTTGTTCGGAGTATAATTGGGACAAACCCTTTTAATATTCAGGGTAGGTCGTGTAAGGTTAGCCAAACAAGGTGACGACGACGCCAGGGCCGCAATACCTAGTGCCATAGAAACTTGGATAATAGTAACAAACGGAAAGGTGTGGAACGTGCGTCTACACTCATACCGAGAACAATTTTAATTTTTTTTTTAAGTTAAAAGATATCGTAGCTTTGCTAATATTCATGCTGTTTAATCAAAAAAATGAGAGTATTTTTGAGATTTTTATCTAAGAGTTAAGTTTTCAGTACTTAAGAATAAAATGTTTATATTTTACTTAATACTAGTATCCCGTTCGGGACTTCGTTCCCGTAGGAATTCGGGCAAATTATGTAGCCTATGTTGCTCAGGGCTTATGTAGCATCCTAATGGTGAAAGAATGTTTTTGAAATCGGTCCAGTAGTTTTTAAGTTTATTCGTTACGTACAAAAATAAAAATCTTCATAATATTAGTATAGATTAGGTGACTTAAATCCGAAATAAATCGCTCAATCGAAATAAATCGAAATAAACTTAAATCCGAATAAATCGCGAAATAAAAATGGCAAAGGGTTTACAATTCGGAGTTTGAGCATTGATCCTTAAGGGCTCAAGATCAAATTGAGCAGCTTGCGATGTTTCAAACTTTTTATCGTAGACAATTAGTGAAAAAATAATCTTGTTTTAGGCGAAAACTAAATCACTACTTACATGAACATTCACATCAATTCGTATTTAACATCATCTTCATCTTCATCAGCCCATAAATGTCCCCACTCCTGGGGCACGGGCCTTCTCAATGACATGAGGGGTAAATGCCATACTCACCACGCTTGGCAGACGGGTTGGCGAGGGTTAACATAAAATACAATAATGGAAAAAAACCGATTGCTGGTATTAAAATTAATTTAACATTAGAACCACACAAAAATCCCTTATTTTACTAGGATGTTCTACCATATTGATTTATCCCTGTCAGTAGTTAGGCCTTCTATTACCGTTGTCCGAGGTCTACGTGTGTCGTAGGCGGACAATGCAACCGCCACCCACGTATGCCGACTGGTTGGCGCTCGATCTATTATTCAGGTTCTTAGTCGAGAATAGCTGGGTGTGCGGTGATGGCGAACCTCCTGGCTATTTACCAACCAGCGTCAAATTGGAGTATTGAGGCTACAGGGTCTCTTTTATAGAGTAGATTCAATGTAATAATTCGAGGTTGACGATTTTATGTCGAAGGTGATCTCAAGTTTCCCTGTACTTCTATGTATCTATATCTATGGTACGTATAAGGGGTAACTTCACATTAGCTAGCGAAACTTTATAATGCGGTTCTTCCCATGAACCTGAACAACTTTCCCCAAGGAACCTAGATGAAATTCTCAAACAAAAAAATGTGTCTTCCCATACAAAGGCAAGTCAAAGCTGATCTCACAAGTTTTATGGAAAGGCGAAAATATTTTTCATAATTTAGGTTCTTTCGGAAAAATTTATAATTTTCCTGGGCTGACTCACATCCTTAATGTTCGCTAACCGATTTCAAGTCACCCAATATCTATTAAACAATTAGTTAGTGAAGTTTGCTACATGCTTGATTATACCTAATACATGATGAGGACGGAAGGACTAGTCAAATATTGGACCATTTACTTACTTTAGAGGAAAAAAATTCTTTTCTCCTGCCTTTTCCTCTTTGTTTTTCTTAGGCAAAGTTGATCAATTCATTATGAGCTTGAAAATTCATAAACAAAGTTTTATTTCTACACAAAAACTATAATTTACCTGCGCAGTGTACTGTACACCCTTTCCCACTAACTGTGGCCAACTCTCCTTGACCACTTTCTCAATTCTGGGCGATTTGAAACGGTTTCTTAGATTAATGAGCCCGTAATCCACGACGAATTTAGCTAAATCGCTACATATTATAAAACACCGCGTCTCTCTGTCTGAACGCGATATACTTAAAAACTAATAAACGGATTTTCAGAGGGTTTTCACTAATAGATGGAGCGATACAAGAAGAAGTCTTATTTGTATAATTCATTAAAGTTTTGAGTGTGTAGTCCGTGAAAACGTGACGGAACCGGGGAGGGTCGCTAGTGTTATAGATTTAATAACTTAATTCTGACATGTCGACCGTACGCCGCAAGTCACACTTAATCCCGGCTTTAGCGGGTGAGGTGAATTAGGTGAGGTTATGTACAGAGCTATGAAGCCGGCCGCTACGTCTTATTCAAACGTTTGTCTACGTGAGGGTCCGCGTAATTGCGGGCGCAAGAGGATCAGGGACACGCTATTCTTGAATCTCTCGCTACTTGTTGATCGATACTATTTGCTGATTTCTGAGAATTGTATTTATTTTGAATTTTTAAATAAGTGCTTGAGATGTAATTCTCTTGGTAGAAGCGAATCCAAGATAGGGCCCCGGCTTTCTGCTATTCAAAACACTTCAAAAGCTAACAAAACGTTTCATTTCGAAATCGAAGGATCATGCCAAAAGTAACAAAAACTCTTTTTATGGAGTTTGTTTAATATTTAATTTTAGTTTTCCTGTAGTTATTTTATATTTTTATGGCATTCATTGTTTCAAAATGATTAAAAAAACTAATAAGTATTAAAAACATTTTGGACAGGATTTAAAAATAATCACAGTTTATACATACAGTGTTTTGGAATAACCCCCAAGATACACATAAGATGAAAATTCACACACGCAAAGGTTGAAAGTTATGTTTGTGTGAGTGAACTCAGACCCATAGCAAACCCACATAATATATTCATGGTGAAGTAACAATACAATACAAATCAACTTGCCAATATCGAATCCTACTTTGCATTTTATGACCTTTATTTTGTTTCTAAAATATTTGCAGGTTGCTTCCAAACAGAAACCAAATGTCAACAGATAATAAAGTTCAACATATTATTATAAAATAGTACTTTTTAATGTTTTAAGCGACATACAAATCATAAGTACACAGCCCGTAATGATAGTAAATAAAAAATAAATAACGGCAAAAAATCAAAAACTGAGACTAAAGCCCGTATTACAGAAAGAGACTCAGGTCTTGGTCTTTACTTAAGTATTTATTGTCTCTTTCTCTCACTATCAAAATGACAAAGACTGCTACTTAAATATAGATCAGAGTCTGAGTTGGGTTCTGTAATTACATATTACTTACATAAATACAGGTCGCGTCATGTAAAAAGAGCGCTGGCGGTCGAGCTGCGCATAGACGATTTATAGATTTAAAATGTATTTATCTTTTGTTTATTTTAAAAATACTTTCTAGGGTCTATCCTTTTGGTCTTGGTGGATTTTTGTGAATTAAGTAGATGCAGAAATAATACAATTAGAACGAATCAGATCGATAAATCGTCTATGCGCAGCTCGACCGCCAGCGCTCTTTTTACATGACGCGACCTATAAATCTAGTAGATCAAACACACTCTTATTACCTCTCATATGATTAGATCGACCGAGAATAGAGCATGGAACCAGTTTAAAAAAAAACTGTTGTGTTCCTCTTGACCATGTATTTACATCATAGGTAAAAGAAAATAAAATCACACTTTTTTATTCTTACTTCCATACATGTAGCCCTTCGCGTCTGTCTGTCTGTTTATCCGCTAACTCCCTCTTACCACGGAATGGATTTTGAAACTATTTTAACCATTAATAATTTTTTTTTTTTTTTAATGTATACATATATTTTTTTAATTTGTTTTGTCTTACTTACTTATATCTTACCTTATCAGCATCAGCACACATGGCTGTTTTAACATCCCTAAAGGTAATAGTGTGCTTCTATTATATCCTTTTTTTATCTAAATTGATGTAATTTAAAGCAGAAGCGTGTCGCTATACCTATTACTAGTATAACTGGGCAACGGATCGACGTGACTATTTGTAGAGGGATAGTTGAAGATTGTGACATAGTAGAGTGACATAGGTTACTTTTTCATGCTAACGTAGTCGCGGGCGTTAAGTTATTTATCTATAGGTGAACCAAATTCATTACTCACCATACGTTCATAAAATCACAAGTGGACTCGCTGCTTTAGATTTACTGACAAGATGTAATAAAGGCCTATGATGATGACGAATTGACGCTTTTTGATTTCTACTGAACAGATACATATGAAGACATACGGCAAGTCTACCTTGACAGATGCTCCAAGTCGATTTGAGCTGTAATCGAGGTAATAGAGTGATTTCTATCCCAATCGAAAAGGCACAGGTGTCTGACCAGCCGTATTCAGTGAAGAATGGAGGAACCTAACCGATAAAATGGAAAATAAATGAGAGCCTTTTAGGTTTCTCATAGATGACCTTTTTACCTAGGTTTCTTAATACATAAACCTTACATGGCCATGTGAAATTTCTTTTGAATAAATTAAATAATCTGATATAAGTGTAACATAAATATAAATGACAGGGAGTGAAAATTTTCATTTTCGAATCCGTAAGTGCTTAGTAAAAATACTAAAAATGACGTAGACATTTAGCTTCAAAATACAGTATTTCCAATTGAACTTAACCAAATTAGCATTTTCCGAAAGAATGCTTCGTTGGCTTCACGTTTCTGGAAAGCCGTGATTGAATGTGGGATGAAGCAAAAAGCGTTATTAAAGCTCTTGTCCCAGTTTAACATTTTTAACCGAAAATGATGGAGGAAAGCAGCTTATTTCCATAACGCAGATTAGGAACATAAAAAATGATTCGTCGTAAAGTGCGCGTTCACCGCTCACGTGCTGAGCTGATGTTTTTCCGTTGAAAATGTTTTAAGCTTAACGATGCTTCAAAACAACATGATCACTGTGCACAGATGTTGAGTATGGACATTGTAACAGGATTTCGTGGTACGTTTATTAGCTAGTCAAGATTCGGAACAAAACGAGAGTTATTGAAGAAAATTTATTTAGAGTATTATAATTATATTGATTTTTGAAATCAAAAACTACTTTTGTCTTTATTTAGGATACAGGACGGCAAGTTTAATAAAATTCATTCTATTATTATTAGTGTAGAATTTTGATTATGATTCAGTGTAAGTCAAGCATTAGTTGGAATTCTTGACGCAAAAGTCAGCAAAAGTTCTGAGGGTTTTTAAACTCAGGTAACACAAACAGAAATAAACACCAACAGATACTAAAGGTAATGGTTTTTTCAGTATATCTGCGGCTGTGTAGTGTTTCAGGGCTTTTAGGCCCGCTGCCACATATCACGCGCACGCCGACCGGCCTAATTACCAGCGATTTACGGCATCTGCTCCCTACATACAACCCCATTCATATTACTCATAATACAACCCCCGTTTTTGACAAAGTTCCTGTACTATACACGTCTCGTATGAAACTGCGTTCACGCGGAAGATAAACTTACTTTTCAATCCTACAGATTTGTACTTACCTGTACTTTATAAAAGCTTCTTAATACATCTCACTATTTCAAATAAATTTTATCTCAAGTACTTTTCTTTAACAGCATAGCCAATATAGCGATAAAATCTATAATACGCTTTCATTGACGTAAAGGTGTCATTGTCTTTTTAGGGTTCCGTTCCCAAAGGAAAAAAACAGGACCCTATTACTAAGGCTCCGCTGTCCGTCCGTCCGTCCTTCCGTCCGTCTGTCACCAGGCTGTATCTCATGAACCGTGATAGTAAGACAGTTGAAATTTTCGCAGATGAGGTATTTCTTTGTGCCCTATGACAACAAATACTAAAAACCAAAATAAAATAAATATTAAAGGGGGCTCCCATACAAAAACGTGATTTTTTTGCTCGTTTTTATAGAAAGTCTTTCCGAGGCCGTATCTCATGAACCGTGATAGTTAAATAGTTGAAGTTTTCACAGATGATGCATTTCGGTTTCTGCTATAACAGCAAATACTAAAAAGTAGAATAAATTAAATATTTAAGGGGGCTCTCGTATGTACAACAAACGTGATTTTTTAAGAAGTCATTTACTTATTTTATTACATTGACATCTAATCGACAACCGTTGCGTAGCAACATGTCACAAACTAATCTCAAATGAGATTTAAAAACACTGATGGCACAAATGAGTTTGCTTTAACTTATGGATTCGCAATTATTTGTATTAATTGAATAATTTAATTTTTTTTTTAAATTGTAATTTAAAGGTATTAATAAAAAAATTAATTAACTTCAAAATCAGTAATTACGTAGGCTCCAACGGGTTTATTTTTACACACATTTGAAATAGAGCTGAGCATTAATCTATTTTTTTAATTTTTGGATATTCTCTTTATTGCGTATTTGTATGTATGTAAATCCTTTATTGTACAATAAACAATATTTATTATGAAACACTCTGTATACATATTTATATATTTAAAGTATGTATATTATCAGTTACCACGCCCTACGCCTGCTTGATGCCATTAAGCAGAATATAATTCTCATTATTAAAACTCGTTGTACAGCAAGGTTCGTTGCCGGGATACGTGTAGGTGGTAATTACTTCATGTCAAACTCGATACTTTTTTAAATACTCTTAATTTAATTGGCAAATGCAAACTGAGTAAATACGTAATACACAGATTGAAAGTAAGTAAGTATTAGTTCTCACTGTAGGTAGAAATAGTATTTTATGGATTAACAGTTCCTAGAATATTTAAGGGGGCTCCCATACAAAAAAAGTAATTTTTTTGCTCGTTTTTATAGAAAGTCTGTCCGAGGCTGTATCTCATAAACTGTGATAGTTACAAGGTTGAAATTTTAACAGATGATGTATTTTGGTTTCTGCTATAACAACAAATAAAAAGTAGAATAAATTAAATATTTAAGGGGGCTCCCATACAACAAACGTATTTTTTTGCCGCCTTTATAGAGGTAATGTTTTTTATAGAGTCCGACTCGCACTTGGCCGGTTTTATAGGTAATGGTACGGAACGGAACCCTTTGTGAGCGAGTCTGACTCGCACTTGCCCGTTTTATTTATCTTTATAAGAGGTTTCATATAAAATATGAGCAGCCACTTTAGACAAGCAGTTACGATTCTTATTACATTTTAAAATGAAATGAATATAAGAGTAAAAAGGTAGCTATCTATTTTATTTGTAGGAAGATCAACGACATCACATTGACACCGAGCGATGAAACTGGCATCCCAAGGGAAATCTAACGCGGTCTTGAAGCCAGAACCCACTTAATCAGAAAAAATATACGCTCAAGGAAATAAAGTATCCGGTTTCATTCACCAAATCTGGAAAGAAAACGCATATAAGAGGGAGAGAGAACAAGTCAGCGCCAATACTAAAGGACTGAGGAACAAGAATAATGGCTCAATCAAAATATTAGTTCGATTCAATTTTCGATAGCAAATTTCAAAGCAAACCACATAATATAAAAGGGAAAGAACGTCTTGACTTACTCGCTGACCAGGTGACCAATCAACGCCCATACCGATCAATAAACCTTAGAAACTAGCAAAGTCACTCTATTTTTACTTATGAAAACAACAATCAATCATCGCAACACTATATTAGTCAAGATTCCGAAGATAATACGGGTCACGACTACGAATAAACAATTGGTCTTATAAAAACCACATGTAAAACGATGAACCTTTTCGAAGCCTTTTTGTGACGAGAAACATTTTGTGGGGAAAACGAAACGTATATGTTTCAAGGGAAGCGTTCTTTTTCATTTCCATCAGATTTCAGCGAGCCCAGAAAGGTTGAGATTCAAATTCAATGAAATATTGATTGAGCTGGGAAGCAAAAATAACAGACATTAAAATAACATTACTGTGAAAACAATTCATGAATCTTCTTAGTAGGTACTTATTTGTTAAAGATAAGTTAATTTATTTTACGAAAAGCGTAGAATGATTCAGAATTTTGAATATGATTATTGTTGTTACGGAACTAATTAATCTTATTGAGAAGTAGATTAATTTATGGATTTGTAGATTTAAATGAATTGATAAAATAATTAATTTTGAATAAGTGACTTTTCCCTATGATCTGAAACAAACTTGCACTGGTATTTGTAGGCAGTCTTTACAGTAGTAGTTCAAATATTAAAAGGCAAAGGCAATTGCGTGGGATCGATCAATTTGGAGTCCGATATCCGTTTCTGATATCTCCACTCAAGGCTGACGGGATTGTCTGTCGATTTTAATTAAAGACATGATCAGCAAGAAAGCAATTTCTCGGAGATTATCTCCTTGATGATACGCGTCCCAAAAGATTATTGCAATATCACCCTTACGAGAGCACCGATATTATTAGGTAAATATGTTTTACGAAAAGATGTAAGCTAAATTATATTGCTCACATTATTTTAGACTAAATCTTCAATTTATAGAACAATTTGCCTTTTGCCTTACCTTTATGTTTCTAGTATAATTTATTACTCTCTGGGTATCAGCAGACATACCGAGTCAATTCCAAGTAATTTGATTAACTAACATAAGTATTGCTTTTCTATACAAAAGCACCCATGCCGCCCTTTCATTTCCCAAAGACGCAATAAATCGTTAACAAAACACGAAACGCGAAACAAAGAGTGAATCCATTACTATATTACTCGTTCACAATGCCAGCACTCGTTTTCCACACTAGCACTCGTAGCACACTAGTTTTCCTGGCATTTTAGATTGATTAATCGGATAACGTTTCTCTACATTATCAATCTAGGTAACTAGCTGTTGGTTAAGATTTTTGAAGATGAGACTATATGGAGTGAACCGATCAAACGAAGTCAGAACTACTAGTTATCATTAGATCTACCTTTTAGTACGTAATGGGATTCAAAGCCGCGGCCTTACAATAAATCAAATCATTATGTTTTCTTTTTTACACCTATTGAAACAATTAAACACAGTAGAAATATGTAATATGTTATTGCTCAAAGTGATGGTTTTTGGAAATAGGTACACTTCAAGTGTAAACAACCTGCGATTCACAATTGACGTAATGTGAAAAACATGTGCATAATTTTACAGCAGAATCACTTCACGCTCTAAATGCCTGCACTTTAATTTAATGCAACAACACATCGCCTACAGCGAATGTCTTTCACAATTTAGTATCAATGTATTCCTAAATATTTCGTGTTTCTTTTATTGGAAAATACTTCTAGACTCGCACAAAGTGTTGTCGGGCTTTGGAGAAAATAAAATATTCACAGCGCGGTTCTTCGACAATTCTGCATTCGACGGAAACATTTGCTGCATTCTTTACATTTCCTGACGATTACCCACCGACAATGAACAATATTTTATTCTATTACCTTTCCTAAATTCATTGTTTGTTCAAAAACAACACAGTAATGTTTGAAATTCTTAATTTTTAAAATGCTTTGGTTAACTTTGGCGTTTCTTTCTTTCCAGATACCAATGACTTCTACATAACACCGGTGGAAAGGAGCTTTGCTCAAGTCCAACCACCTCTGTTCCCAAACAGTCGACCAGCAACATTCTACGAGAACGGCGAAAATTTTCGAGTGGCATCTCCCTCTCAGCAGCCACTCTACCACGAGGGTCATGTTAGATTCCCAAGCCCTAATTACAATCAAAATCCTTCACCTTTCCAACTACCCACAGGGAGAAGTCAGTCTGGGACACCATATTACATAAATCAGCCTGATTACAGTGGTCAACAAAGGCAAAGATTTAGGCCAGCTGCACCATATAACTTTCAACTGGTTCATCCAGCATCAACAAAGAGACCTGATGTCTCACAAATACATTCCGTGGCGTATCAGAATGACCCATCAAAACCAGAAACTTTCCTAGGTCAAATTACAATTAATAATCCCGATATTGATTATCTACAAAATAGTAGATTTAAAAATCTTCCATTTGATAGTAATAGTCTGAAAAGTAACGGTCAAAGTGGACACATTGCGCACGATGAGGATGATCATGATGAAGATATTTTTGATCATCATAGAGTTACCACATACAATCCTAATTCACTTTTGAATAAACAAAGACTGATTAATAGACCGGGTAGCTCACGAATAAACCACCACGATCCACCATCTTTAGATGAGCAAGCAAACCTTCACAATACTCAAAATAAAATAAGTGTACCAAAAACAATTTCCAGTTCAACTGAGAACAAGGCTCTATTAGAATTAGAACCTTTACTTGAAGATGATATTAGTGATATAAGTTCGTTTAGAGAGCTAATGAAAAATACTCAAGGATCATTTGATGTTGAAGTGGTTAAGTCTAATCACAGCACCCAAGCTGAGTCAAATTACGATAGTCGACCTGACGCAAGTTCTATGAACATGGATAATTTGCCTAAGGACACTTCGATCAAGACCGTTTCCATAACTCAATCTACCAGCAGTACGACTACGTCTACTACTCCCGTAAATGAAAATTCACATGAAGTTGATCAAAGTGAAGAAATAGGAGATGATCAAGAATATGAATATTACGATGATCCCGAAAGTTCAGAAGCCCCACATACCACTCATCAACCAGAATCCACAGAGGCAACGGACAATATTTATGACGATGAATATGATATAACAGAGGAGCCTGAAATATCAACAGATCAACCTGCTGTAACTGTAACGAAATCCTTTGATGTCGTAATGATAAATTCCGCTAACAGTAGCATGGTTAAAGATGACAATTTCAAACACTTTGTTGATACCCCTGTTATTGATCAAGAACCGATTATAAGTAATAAGACCAACTCATTAGACGCTACTGACGTGCCAATTTCTAGTGAAGATGTAACATCAATAGAAACTCCCTCTATACTTGGACAAGAAGTTGTTTCAGTAGTTACTACAAAAAGTGTTGTGAATGGAACAATTTCTATTCCGGATGTCACATTTACACCCAGCACTCCAAAATTGGGTGCCATGAAAAACTTTTTAGAAGAAAAAGATAATAACGATACGTCGATCCCTGTAACTACTGAGAATTGGGTCGTTGTGGCTTCTGTTCAAACTAGCCGCAGCGTTTCTGGTGCAAGATTTTTACCCTTCCCAACGGTAGAACAAGATGAAAAGAAACAAACTTTAGTCGATGAGCAAGAACAAGACGACAGTGAAGAGACAGTCACTAGAGACCCTATGATTGAAACAAGAGAAACCATTAGTAGTTCTTCTAGTTCCTCTTCAACTGAAAATATCAATGACAAGTTAGATAGTATTCAATCGGAGCTGTCAAGTGCTGTACTTTCGGGATCTTTGAATAACGAAAATAAAAATATTGAACTAATCACCGAATCTACAACTGAAAGTACTACATCTACTAGTACTACTACCACAACAACTACACCAGTTTCATTGAATGTATTTACATTAAAGAGTACCTCAGTTCCATCTGTAACTGAAAAGTCAGCACCAGACCCACTACCAGTTCTTATAAAGAAGTTCACTCATCGCATCACAACATCAACGACACCCAAACCAAGGAAAAAGCCATCATTTGTTACTGTTATGGATGATTTAGCTGGATTATTACCAGCCGGTTACAAGCCCCGACTATCGTTTAAAGATAAGCGTACTAGTACCACAACGACCACTACAACTACTACAACAACGCCAGCTTCTACGTCTTCCAGCGAAGAAAGTTTATTTAATGGAACCCAAGGAAGGTCTTCCGGAATTAACTCCAAAAACAGAGTCATCTTACTTGACGATAAATCACTTCTACCAAAAGAATATAAACCCAAAGAAAAGGCACCCGAAGATTTATTAAAAAAAATTCAAAAGGATGATTTAAGCAAGTTTTTGCCTCCTGGCTATAAGCCACCTGCTTCGGAAGCTCCTGAAACAAAACCAAGTGCCAAACCCGATTTGTTCGATAAAATAGGAAAAGCGAATGCTAGTTCATTTTTACCCAAAGGATTCTCACCTAATGCAAGTACCACCGCAAGACCTAAAGTTTTTCCTAAATTGCCGGTAAATCCAGCCCCTGTTGATATTACAGCATTTTTACCACCAGGTTTCAAACTAAATGAAACCGAAAAAGAAAGTTCAATTGACGCAGCTAGCAGTATATTAAATAAATTCAAAGTAGCTGATATTTCCAGTTTGTTACCACCAGGGTTCAAGTTAAACGCTACAGAGGAACCAGAACCACCAAGTTCAACTACTAAATCCCCTGGCGGCATAAAACTAGTTTTTCCGTCAAGACCAGGTGGAAAAGCTACACGAAAAACTACGCTGAGGCCTAACTTTGAAATGGGTCCATCTGCTGTTACACCAAAAATACAAAAAGGCTGGCCAACAAGGTAAAACTAGCACAAAATAAAAATAATTTCCCACGTTAAAAACATATGAGTTACCGACTTCAATCCCAACAACAGTTCGCACAAAGTAGATATCTAGTATTTTTAGCAGACTACAATGCCTATTAGCAGATAACCACAAACGAAAATGTTACTCATTTATTTAGATGATGTTCTGGTTTGTAGTATTTTTTTTTGTTGATTTTTTTAAAAGCTCTGAATCATTTTCGATAGGACTAGAATCTCTGGAGTAGAACCTCCTCCTTTTTTGAAGTCGGTTAAAAATATTAAAAATGTTTTTAAGTTAAACTTTAATTTGTATTCCAAACTTATAGAGCGTCAACTGAGTTCACTGGTTGGCCATCACCATCTACGACGCCGTTCGACATTGAGAAGTACTTGAACAAGAGTGTAACAGTGCCGACGTTGACAGCCGATGTAAGTTCGGAGGCCACGACACGCCGTACAACGACCACTACCACTACGACACAAGCTCCGCCACCGCCGACCACTCCAGGAATCTGTCGAAAGGAGTGTGATATTGCTGCTACTATCAAAATTGTTGCAGGTATGAATGGTTATCTTTAAATATTATTTTTGCGGCGCATTTTCAAGAATGTTTTAACAGATATCGTTAATTTTTTTTTATCGCAGGAGTCAAGTGGATGCCAGAACTCTTGGACCATCACACCGAAGAGTGGCAGAACTTAGCTAATGAAGTTAAAGAGGAGGTAAAGTGTGACATAATAAAATATTTACAATAAAATAAATTACGATCTACGATCATCATTTATAATATATCTCACATAATATTTTCAGCTCAATTCCGTTTATTCGCGATCAGAACTATTAAAGAAATGGTACAAAGGAATTCGCATCGATGGTTTTACTCAGGGATCTGTCCTAGTCGACTATTTTATTGAATTGAACGAGGTTGAAGAAAAACTTGACACTTTGGAACTGAAGAAGCTTTTCCATAGATCTCTGCATGAAGCTCCACCTGGCTCAGTGGTTGAGACCATTACTGAGGAGCCTACAGATGAATTTGACCCTGATGCTATGTTGGGTGACCAGCCTGAGGAAGATAGAATGAAAAAGAGTAACGAAAAAATGACCAAGACTATTGACAAATCTGCTGGAAAGTTAGAAATGGGAAAATTTGTTATGGACCCAGCTTATACTGAATTTATTGGTGAGTTAGTTTGGTCAATCTGGGTTTAGGATGATGAAAAGAGTACTTAACTTAATAATTTTATTATTATTTTAGTTCTACCAAAACGCGGAGGTCCTATGGTTGTAGAGCCAGAAGAAGAATCGTTCTTACCTCAATGGGGCATTGCAGTAATTGTCATCGCTTTGGCTTCTCTTTTGTTCGTAGTCATCTTCGGTGTCACTGTGGTAAGTACAATAGAGTAAATTAAGAAATACAAAGAAATGTTTATGTATTTAGTGTGTACTAACGTAAAACTGTTAATCTTTAGCTGGTGAATCGTCAAAAAAGTGCCAAAGCCAAGCAGCCGATACCCCTAAGCGAGGATATGCTTCGCGAACTAGATAAGAGCCACATGGGAGGATTTGATGAAATACATCAGATGAAAGAAAGGGATCTGCCATATCTTCCTCCTGGAAAAGTAAGAGAAACTATTTGTCATGTAATTAGTTTTGTGAATTTGTATTTTCTTATAACCATAAGTGTACTTTTTGGACCGGCCTTGAATTTTTAAGCATCCAAATCAACCTTACCAACCATTATTCAATTTGGGATGAACCACTTCAAATATAGATTAAACTCATTCGACTGGATTGCAAGCTACACACCAACACTGCGTTGAGACCTTTAAATAGACAAACGATTCCCTTGAGACCATTGGAGAATGAGACGGAAAACAAATAAATGTTTGTAATTAAAGCCTTGCAGATTTGTGAGGCCTATAAGATAGTCTAGAGATTTTAGCTTGCCTCTCGACTTTCAATAAAGTTTATCGCAAGGTTAGTGCCCCTTGGAACCGTAATTCCATAAGCCACTAAAATAGATATTTTGACTTCAACTTACCTGGTGTTTCTATATCACAGCGAATGTCAACTGCATTCATCGAACAGTTGGCGTATCCGAACCCGGGCGACTCTTGGCGCTCGGAGTGGACCCCGCAGATGCAGAAGTACATGCAGCATTATACGCCGGACTCGGGCCGAGGCTCGCAGATCTACGGCACTTCTGGAAATGCTTACGGGTACGTATACACTACTGAAAAGGCACAGTCTGGTGAAATAGAGTTGTATTAGGTGATATACTTAAGTCCATGACCTGTTTTTCAAAGAAACAGAGTCCATAAAACTTATGACTGTCTTTTTCTTGACATATTCTCTTAATTTTGAATCGTATGTGATTTAAAAGGTAGCTTTTTCAAAAGCAGGTCCCCCGGAGCTTTTCTTCCGTACCTGTTTTTAATAAACATAGTTAAATTAAACTAAAAATAAAATTAACAAAATTAAATTAAATTAAAAATATTTAATCAGTAACTTGTTTACAATGTAATGGGTTGTGGGAGTCACCCTTTAAGCAAATGTTTGCTTGTGTTGGGAGAAACCGCTCTTCCTGTTATACTTAGTGGGTAGGTACATGTACATTTTTATATGAAGAAAAATTGAAAATACATCAATGAAAAATATAGGAAAGAATAAACTCTATCTCGTCATAACTTTTGGTTTTTAGCCATTCTACTAAAGTCCACTTGCATTCAATATGTGTGAGGGGATAGATATTGAGTTGTTTGTTTAGTTTGTTGTATAGAAGAGATGATTTTCTAGTGTATTGTCTCTCAGCAAAGACCGTCCTAACTCTGGGAACGGGTGCAACAATGGTTAGTTTTGTTTTGTCATAGGAAAGGTTTCTAACCGTGAGTAATTCCGCGGACCGGTAAGGACTTTCTGTAGGGAATCTAAAAGGTTTGAAGTACATTACTTTCAGTAATGATCTTTGTGCGCGCTCTAATTCAAGGAATTTTTTTGTAAGTAGTTGCACCACCCCATGCTGGTATGCAAATAGGTCAAGAGTGACTGTGCTAGAGAAACATAGACTTGTTGTATTAGTCTTTTAGTAGCAACGTGTCGCAGAGTTTTAAAAGTAAAAATAAGTTTCCTGGTTCTTATTGTCATTAGCAACTCTTGTGTGCCTGTGCCAGGATAGTCTCTGGTCTATCATTATACCCAAATCCACACTAATATTATAAATGCAAAAGTAACTCTGTCTGTCTGTCTGTCTATCTGTCCGTCTTTCACGTCTAAACTACTGCACCGATCTTGATGAAATTTGGTACAGAGATAGATTAGAGCCTGGGAAAGGACATAGTCTACATTTTATCCCGCAGTTGGGCCAGATATAACCTGTAGTGCACGCGGGCGGAGCCGCGGGCGGAAAGCTAGTATTTAATATGAGCTACCCTATCTATAAGGTAGTGCTTATGATAAACCGCTTTTATGTATCTACTACGTAAAATAACATAATACGAAAACTTTATCGTAATCTTATGAATACTATATTTTACTATATACACCAGCAGCGGCGTGAAATATTATCGTAAAATGTTATATTATGTTATATTACGTCATCATTTAATATTTACCTTGTATACTTCTACTTCTAAAAATATATGAAATCTGGATATTTGTGTATTTTCCAAGATGAAAGCTGTATAAGAACGTTGCAGTTTGATGTTACACGGGAAATTAAAACAATATTCCCAAAATGTAAAAACGAAGTAAAAATACGCGTAACATTGCTGTTTTACAGGTAAAAACTCGATATTACGCAACAGATGGCGGCTATGTTAGGTTTACTTTTCAATTCAGTATTGCATTTTGTAATCTTTTTATAAATGAAATAAATCGCGCGTGTCACAGGAAAACAAAAAGAACGAGCACGAAACATCTCTAATTAATGAATGGTACGAATTCAGCTTCTTTTTACGATAATGTTTTTTTCACATGTAAAGCTGTGAATTCCCAAACCATGTCATATGCAAAAATATCTAGGAAAAAAGCCTACTTATAAATTGTGAGTAATATAGAATTATACAATTTCACAGGTACGGAGGAGGAGGCTCTCAGTTGTATGGGCAAACAGGCGGCGGCGGATCGCAGCTCTACGGCTATACAGGGGAATACCCGCCGCGCTCACACTACTCCCGCCGACGCTCCGACTATGACAGCAATTTCTAGACGTTTCTAGAATGTCTCGACCCCTCTTTTGACAATATTCTTCTTAACCTCAATGAGTACACAATCTATACGTTAATATAACATTGTTGGTTCATTCACATCGTGTAGAATATCATTTTACCAGACATCTGTAACAGGTTGTGAATATTATTTATCATAAATTACTTTGTCGGAAAGTATAATGTAAGTTTTAATTCGTATTCAGAATTTATAAGAGTTTACATATTGCATGATATTTTAGCAGCTTTTAGTCCGGCCTATTTAGGACTATATTATACAGTGCAGTGCCAACTGAAAGTTTGTTCATTGTCTATTAAGATTTATATGGATGTAGTCGATTGAAAGCCTGAGAGAAGAATTTCAGACAATCTGCCTGTTCTGTGTTTTATTAAAAGAACGGATAGTAGATATGTGTCGTAACTAACTGTAATTATGATTACACTTAATTAATGTAGTCGTTACGCCAAAGTGAATAGAATTCACATAATTTTTCGTCAGGCTTTTAACAAAAGATATCTAAATCAATTGTCTGCCAAAATATTAACTATTACGACTGATTGTGAGATGTACATAAATAGATTAAGTACTTACCAATATTGTAAATTGAGTAATCTAGTAGTGGAGACACGAAGTATTTCTGTAGATATCTCTCTGCATACCTACATTTGCTCAGAACCTGTAGTGAAGTCGGAGGGCCGTGTGTGTGCGTGAAACGCCTCTTTGTGCCAAATGTTTGTTTGTGTATGTGTGTGTAAATAAACTTTTTGTCCAGCATTAAATATATTTTAGGTGGCAGATTGCCAATAGCGCCACCTCGGTTATATGTGCGGAGCCCCGGAGAACAATTCGATCGCACCGGAATGGAGGCGAACGGCTAAGATTTAGAAGGGTCTCCTCGGGGAGTTCCCTTGCTTCCCCTTATCCACCGAGCCCATAGAAACCCTTACGACGCTCCGTGGTAGGAATTCGTAATCCTCAAATGTTCACTGTAATCGTAGTCAATTTCTGTCGTAAAATTAATAAACCATTTAAGTGTTAACATATTATAATACACTACTCATTCCAAATTTTTAAAGTCATTTAGTAATTTATCAAGTCTACGGGGATAGATTTCAAAGTCAACTTTAAAGTTTTCTTGTTTGGTCTCGAATGTTCAAATAAATTGAAGTGTTAATGTAAATTTCTTAAATAAAATGAGTACTGTACCTACTTACCAACTAGATAACATAGTAACTATGCATGAAAATTGTATATATGAAACAATTTTTGTACATGTAGATTTTTAATTTAATTATTATAATATAATAATAAAAATAAATTAGTTACAAATTAAACTGTTAAGATTCTGAATATAGAATACTTATAATGTAACCATGTATTTTCATTTTTCAGTATCCCTATCCCATAATTTATAGGAAACAGTAAAAAATAAATTTAATGAAATGGACTCATTCGGCTTGAACTCCGCATTTGTACGTATAAATTTTCTCATGGATGTATGGAGGGCGGGCGACAGAGTTATGGCCATGGACGTCCGATATCCTCCCAATGGATTATAGCTACCGCAATAAAAAGTCACTGGAACGCTTAGACACAAAAAACTTCCAATTTATATATTTCTCGATGTTTTCTACCTGCGAACTGTAATCATAGCCGTAACCTCCATTTTCTTTAGTATGTGATTTGTATGTTTGCTTACGCGATCGAAGATTATGATATATTTTTTATATATTTGCTGGTCTCGCCCTCTACCTCCGATGTCGTTACGATAAAGTACACAGATATGGAAAGGATTGTTACCCTTCCCGTGTCGGGTCGTATATGTAACTGTAAATATAATATATTTGGATTATGGTCTTCGGGGAAAAAGAAAAAATAAGAATTTTTATGGAACGGCACACGATATCTACGACTGGTGTGAGCCGAACGGCCGACATCACGCATAATGCCCTGCTTTTACCATGAATTTATGTATATTACTGAGGTTTCGCCAACATCATTCACACTGATAACAAAGTAAAGGGAAAATAAATTACTCAGAGCAAAATTATATTTTCCTACACATAATATAATGTGTAGGTAAATATAAATTTTATTTCCAAACGACCTCTCTACAAACTCAAAGTCGGGGAAAATTATGTTTAGTATTAATAAATTATCAGGCCATACATATGCCGTTAATTAAGAAGATGCTATAAATCAAAAAGCTCGCTCACAGAGAGAACGTTCAAATGAACCAGGAACAATACAAACATGTATAATATGAATTTATACATATACTTACTTTACCTAGTTTCATACCAACCTTTACATAAGCATGTTAAGTATGGCCACAGATTATATACTAGTTACTAACGTACTTATTTATGTATATAAGTGTTATGTATTTGAAATGAATTTGAATGTATTTGAAATTCTCTGTGTAAATATAGGCCCAGCAGCTGGAGTACGATGATGATAGCGCGCGTAATGTCAAATTGTCAACATTGACAACACCCGAGGGCGAGCAAGCCTTTAGCGCGGGGCCCTCGTAAAAGTGAAGTTTCAGCATCAGCCCAGTGGCGCGCCGCGAGCGACTTTGATATTCCACTCGAGCTGCTGCAGTGGAATATCACAGGCAGTTGTTATGATGTAAATATGATGTGATATGTTATACTCAATGACAAAACAAAATACGTAAAATACTGACAGTAAATTTATAGATTTTGAATGAATTGGAAGGTCGTTTCAGGGCACAGGTCAATCAAATGGCTGGCGACGTTATATTAGCATTGCAAATGTCTGAGTCAACAAACCCAATTAATATTGGTCTGGAACACCGAGCGATTATGGCGCCGGTCCGCAAAAGGATCGCACCCTACCCAGTTGGATTAAATATCACATCGATTGGTGAGCAAATAATTCACAAAGTTAAATTGAAAAGGAGAAAAATTTACTTTACGGGAGATTGAACTCTGAGGCGTCATTATTTAACTGATAGTATCTATACGCTTATAACTGTAAAAAATTGTTTAAAAGATTTTGTCTGCATGTACTCATTCGTTTCAATTTAGGTATCTATTTAGAAGTTCCACTTCCACGGAATATAGTTCTAGTACTCCAAAAGGATATATATGACTATACAAGACAAAACCGCTGCCCTATAAGTTTATATGTTTGTGCCGACTACTGTTACTATTGTAGTAGTGAAAAATAACTATATCTTCTGTTTTTAGATTTATATTTGTATAAACTGTGCATATAGTGCTGATCTGTAAGTGGTAAGGCATTTATTTTTAAGTTAGCATTACAAATATTGTATTAGTGAACTATAATTAAATAAATCATTACACTACAGAAGTTACTTGTTTTATCTGCTACTTCGACGCGATATCAAATAAGATATTAACAAAAAGTCGCTAATATATTTAATCTTTGTTTAATTGAGAACCATTATCTTAAAAAAATCACGCAACCTAATCTTTAGAAAAAATTGACTTCTCGTGGTTTGTCGTCTGTTAAATCTGTTTTGTTGTTATGATGTCAAAGAGCTCCCAGGGAGAGTTTCTTTTTTAATGCTGATTGATGCTGATATGCCAAGATGGCCATTACTTCTACTACTTCTCATTCCATTGAAATTAAATAATATTTTTGAATAAACAAACAAAAACGAACTCTGCATTAATAGAGTCTTTCGTCTATAAAGGGGTTTTAATTCTATGGTCTTACCGTGTGGTGATCGGTTGAGAATAACACCACCCCATCTCTTTTCGTGGGTGTCGTAAGAGGCGACTAAGGAAACACAAATGAGACCTGCCTCCTAGTAATCCATCCCAGACAACGACACTTCATTTTTTTCTGAATCTGTGGTGTCGTCCTATGGTCTCATGCGGTATGGTAGACTCTGTAAAGGGCCGTCTGGTTCGCGACCACCAGCTTGCTGTGTTCCGTCGGTGCGTGGGAGTACCAGTGCCTTTATAGGCATTTTCTGTGTTAACTCGCTCCATCGTCGACCTCATCTATGACCTTTATGGCCAAGATTGAGATTAAGAGCTAACCCATCTTACAATAAAAAAAACCCTTTAATTAATTCTATGGATAATTGATATACCGATGACGGCTCAATTCAATAATGACAAAAATATCCTCAATATTACAATTTTGTTACTCTTGAAGACCAAGACGTATTCTGAAAGTTTCCGCTTAGAAATTTATCTAACACAATTTCTTAGAACCAAAAAGTCAACAAACCACGTCTCAACAGTTCTCTAAAAATTTTGTTCTCTAAAATTAATAATTATAGTTATCTAAAAATTTAATAAAACATATTACTCTCAAAATGTTTTTCAAGAAATTAAAATAAACTAAAGATTTCAACTCACTTTATCACCTAAAACCGTCGTCTTTACCCTTAAAAAGGGTTCTCCCTACGTATCAATTTTATGACTACCCAACAATCATAGGAATGAATGGGCTATTAACGTTGAGTAATGTGGAACTGACTGACGGTCCAAGGGTGTTTTTGTAGAGGAAAGTTCATCAAGAGCCATTATTACTTCGACAAGTGCAGTAAAGGGAGCAGAACCACTCATTAGTTTCCCCAGAAGTTCTATAAATCCAGTAGAAAATCTTTACTCCTATGTAAAAAATATGTGCATCCACTTGAGAGATAAATGAATTCAAATAATTTATTAATAATAAACATTAAAACATTAATAATAAATATTAAAATCTTTTGTAACACAATATACTTAAAATTAGGGCAGAAGTAATAAATCATTTATTCAATATAACATGTCAAAATAGAAACAGAAATAAAGATTGAAAGTCCACTTAAGTTTCGTCAATTAATTTCTGTTTGAATTAAATTTTTCATCATTGTCCAAAACGTTTTAGTTTCGGTTTAAACCTGTTTTCATAAAAGCTCTATTCTTTTGGACAAAAATTCAATTGAATGGGCATTGTAATCACCTTTGTAGTTGTAACTAGGCTTCAAGTTGTCTTCAATTCAGATTCAGATGAATATTTACAGCTGAAGGTATATATTATACTTAGGTATTACTCCCTGTAAATACTTAATATTTTCTGTGTTAGGTACACTCATAATAATACTTAAATACCTATACATATATGTTAAACATAGTACTCATACATTATTTTTATCACAAAAAGGGTCACCTGCCAAATACAGTTAAGCTCTCAAAAGCGCAAACAATTTATAAAAGGTACTTCCATAATCATTTTACGCCTTTTGAAAAGAATTTATGCAAAAAATATGTAAAGATAATGTCGAATGCGCTTCGATAAAATATGAACACAGGCAGGCCTTGTGAATTAATGAACGGATTTACAACAGCCGGGGCCACCGATACGAATGACACAGGCACGTCGCAAATGGAAGGTCACTCATTCATCACTCGAAATTAAAAATAAGACATTATATAACAGGAATAAGAGCTGTAAATCTGTGAACTTAACCTGTTTTCATTTCAGATGTACAGAATTCATCCATACACAGCCAACTTAATCCTAACTTTCGTTACCAATTCTCTTACTGGGACTGAGCCGGCTTATGCACGCAAAGGGTAGTTTAATTATGTAAATGCTAACTATAGGAGAGATAAAGTACTATTACAAACTCAATAACTTACTTGAAATAACGAATATTATTCTCGTTTAACTGTTAAACTGAAAATTTCAAGCTCGCAAAAGTTTGCAGAGCATTGTCATGCTAGTGTCTCCAAATGGCTCTAAAACTCCCTCTCCTTGACCTATACAAAGCTCAAGGAGACGCTGAATGGAAAATGCAAGGACTGAGAAAAGCACACTGAAAATCCGAGGCATTTTTCTATTCGAGGTCTTTGTAGATTTTACACCCGCATCGCAGCGGCCGGTCGACCGTCTCAGTCAATTCTGAATGCCTAGCGGCAGCGTTGCAAGCTGAAACAAAATGAAAACACAAACTTTTTACTCAGGCACTTGTAACGACAGTTCAAGTCCGGATGGTATTGAACTTTGTGCCATAAAAATCTCGGTTTGTATAGCCGGTATAGACTGGTTACATAATAAGCAGTAGGTATAACGAGGGGTCATCGTAGCTCCGGAATTATTGAAAGCGTTCTCATAAATTTTATTTATTGGGGTAGCTGGATTTTCATCTTTACAAACCATGGAGGTATGCCAAAATTGCGCATCAAGCAACCTGTTATTGTTTTAATACGTTTAGTTATTATTTTGTGCGCAATATTTTTAATTTGTTTATTTGTACTACTTTTGTTCCCTGACACATTTTTCTAATAGTTAAGTGGAAAAGGAAATAAATGAGACAACTATAAATTCATCGTACAACTGTTTCCTTTCTTTATAAGATAGAAATCAAAATGATGGATCAAGACAAGTAGGTTTTTACATATGCCACATTACCAAAAACCGGCAAAGCCAGTATTTCAGCATTAATTACAAACCTCAACGCGTTCACGTAACAAGGCAAAGTTATCACGCATTATCATTATCAGAGGACCAATTAAAGTGCCGTTATGCGGACAGACACGATGCCTAAAGCGCACGTGTTTGGTAATTACAGCTTACATAGAGTGTGGATTCAGTATGTACTCTAAGATTCTGGTACCTTTCAGTTGCCGAGTTTATGGACTAAAGTTTCTGTGCAAGAGTTATCCTTAGAACATGACGCGTCTTATAAATAAAGATTTTGCTCAGGTCGACTGAAGCTATTTTATGAACTCGTGGTCGAATGGAGAAGGAGATTGTTTATAACAAATTCAAGTCAAAAGTGTAAACTGTTCTTACCAACTTTAACTTGTGCGAACGATACTCTACATTCCTTCGTTGACCTTTTTTAGGGTTCCGTACCCAAAGGGAAAAAACGGGACCCTATTACTAAGGCTCCACTGTCCGTCCGTCCGTCCGTCCGTCCGTCTGTCACCAGGCTGTATCTCATGAACCGTGACAGTTAGACAGTTGAAATTTTCGCAGATGATGTATTTCTATGTGCCCTATAACGAAAAATACTAAAAACCAGAATAAATTAAATATTTAAGGGGGCTCCATACAAAAAACGTGATCTTTTTGCTCGTTTTTATAGAAAGTCTGTCCGAGGCTGTATCTCATGAACCGTGATAGTTAGACAGTTAAAATTTTCACAGATGATGTATTTTGGTTGCTTCTATAACAACAAATACTAAAAAGTAGAATAAATTAAATATTTAAGGGGGCTCCCGTGCAACAAACGTGATTTTGCCGTTTTTATAGAGATAATGGTTTTTATAGAATCCGACTCGTACTTGGCCGGTTTTATAGGTAATGGTACGGAACCCTTCGTGCGCAAGTTCGACTCGCACTTGCTTTTTGTTTTCAACAACGACACTTCATAATATGTTTTAAACTAGTTTCTGCAAATTAAAAGGAAGTATTTATCATAAAAAGGACGTTACTTTTGTCGATAAAGACACTTTGGTTATCAACATAGCCTGAAGGATGTATACTCATAATTTAAGTATGCAAGAAGTAAAATATAAATAAACTACACGGAGATATATAGCCCTTAACTAAGCTAGATTTGTACTATACGTGCTAGACAATTTTTATGATTTTTAATTTGTCACGAGTTTACGATGCATCCTTACTCTACATTCTTTAAATGAGAAGACGAGCATCCACACGCTGTATAATGGAATGATAATACCCTCGAACCGTGATCCGCGTGCCAACTACATACTTTGATCAACTAATCTCTATGTATACGATTTAATTTCACTAACGGCACTAATAATCCCAATAACATAAATTGAAGTAATTGTACTATAACCTTTTAATATTCAAATAACAGTTGTGGCAGTGATAATGAAAATTTGTCAGTCGAGTTAGAATTTGAGTTCTGCTATAGTAGCTTTCCGCTTGCGACTTCAGGCGCGTTGAAAATTAGCCTATGTCACTCTTAAGACCTCCAACTATCTCTGTGCAGAAATGGTCTATGTATTGTTCCGTTACGACGAGAAGAAAGGACAAACAAATACACATTTCCATTTAAAGTATTCTGTATTCAGTCTTTAGCAAGAAATCTTTAACTACTCTAGATTGTCATAGATATAATTTTGTCTATATCTTGGATGTCCATATTGTAAAATAATAATTCAATTAATTTAAAGTTTTTAAATTGTAATGGCAGAAGTTTGTGTCTTGGATAAAAAAAGCGCAAAAGCATCTTTCAAGCGCTGAATGCAGGCTCACATTTCATTTCCATTATAAGGCACTTCCTAAAAAAATAATTAATCAATGAAAAATAATTAGAAATCCGAATTTAAAAATTTTTTTGAATTGCATCAATAACTCATGTTGATAGGTACGAGTATAAATCCACGACTGCAACAAAGAGTGACAGTGTATAGTAAGCTTTTTTTTATTTCTAAGACATATAAAGCTGTAACAGCAATAACAAAGCCACGAGCTATATTTCTCTTTTATATCGCTATAAGCAAGATTTAGATAGAGACACGTTTCGCTACATAACCGGTATGGGATATAATAAAAGTAATACAACAAAATTATCTACAATAAACTATGAAGAATGTGGCTTCCTGAGATACAATGTATCCTTCCGAAATATCGACATATTTGGCCTAATTGTAATTCGAACGGAATGGAACAGCAATGAACCCTATGTTCCTAGTGACACTAGTAACATAGTGATACTTATGAACATAGGGGACATCGGTAATACAAATTTGCCGTTCCCAGAAATTCCGTTCGAATTATAAAAAGGCTAATGGGCCAAAATAAACTCTAGTTAAATGTAACTAATTGAACTATAATCTTTAAAATTTTTTTTTTTCGGTTTTATTATAAACATACAAAATAATAGCACACCAAAAGAGCGCATAAATATTTGCAAACTCTTACATATACATAATCTACGTTTATCAATCACAAAAACAAAAGTCCAAAAAAGGAGATATTACTATAATACTTAGTAGATATGTACAGAGGCCAGCGCATCAGGTTACTCCATTTTCATTGCAAAACCGCTCTTATCACAACAGCACAGAGTGCACGCATGTGGTAACCTGAGTTGCGGCCGTCCGTACAAAAAAAATAAACCGTTTATTTCAAAAGTTCTTATTTCCATAGCACAATACAGCAACAAAATAGGAGATAATGCTTGAACCAATATTTCTTTTCTTTGGCAATTTTTTCCTAATATTTATTTTGGGGCCCTTCTTAAAAAGATATTAAGGATGTGCATATACTTTGTACATACAAACTTAATGCAGAAAACATTATATGAGGTGGGTAAGGTATGTAAACCCTAAAAATCACTTTGCAGAAACATGTTACGATCCTTCTTATTTTCCTCGGCAACCGCTTGCTATGAATAATTCAGCAAGTCAGATTTAGATGAAATTAATTGCACAGTAACGGCCTTCGCCCACAACATGCGTTTTCCATCAAAGGGATTTCCCTCACTTGGGGGATTTTAAAGTTTATGTAATGGTGCCACAGAATTGATAATTGAATGCCTTGGTTGGTTAATTTGACTATTCCGATTCTGTAAACTATTAAAATGTTATAAAAAGACAACAGATTACATACTTCTTGATTTCCAAGACTTTCAAATTAATTATTTTCGAAGTCTCCTAAGAAGCCCCAAGCCTCGGTACAATTTTGAAAATAAAACTATACAACCTATATTATTAATGTTCATACAAACTACGGAAAAAGTGCATCGAAAGATAATTTAAATTGAAAATAAATTCGCATTTTAACGATAAGCCAAAGAAAAACGAAAACGATCTGTAATTAATTAATTTAGATGAACATTTTGCGTACTTTTTTAAGAAATGCTTTGAATTCAAGGAATAAAATTAAAGCAATAATTAAGCAAAAATATCAACTGATGCGTAAACCACACAACGTAAATTCAAACAGTCATAACTCAGCTAGGATTTAGAAAATTAATTGCTCTGTACGGGCCCAGCGGCTACCCACGACATACATTTTCCATCAAAGGGATTTAGTCTTAGCATGTTCCCTCGCGCCTTATGTCCTTTGTGATACTATAAATAAGTTTGCCGCCTATAATCCTTAACGAGGTAGACAGAGAGTCATGGGTTCAGATTCACTAAACGCCATGATATTTTTATTATTCGTCTCCGTTTCATGCTTTCGTATGTCCAGATGTCCGGCTGTTCTCCTCTACAGGGCGCATTTCTAAACCAATCCTTATGGAATTTTGTGAGCAAGTTTGATAATTTTTGTCGATTCGGTTTCAAAAAACTTTTAGGGTTTGAAAACATAAAAATATCACATTTTAGCCATTTAAAGATGTTGACTCGCAAGGTCGCGAGTTATATTTTGAGTTTAATAAACTCTGAGTACAGTGGTGACAGGTACAGCCTTTCACCCACAACGTAGCAAAACCCACGAGCCCAACTACTGTTCTATATTTTTCTTTTTTAACATTCCACAGTGGAAAATTATTAACATAAATACACTAATACAAATAATTTACATAATAGTTGCAGCCTTAAGCCCACTGATCATGGAAGATAAGCAAAGTCCTGCCAGGCCAAGTTCGACTTGAACTAAGCTAAATCCAGTGAAATTAAAAAAAAATCTGTGGCTCGACAAGTGTATAAACAGTTGACAACAAAGTTAGTCAAATAGGTCAGTAGCCAAACTTGTCTCTATAATTACTCATATGAAAACTTATCGGAGAAACTACGCCCTTATTCTAAAAACTACTCCTTTACTTTAAATTAACCACAAGAAGCGCTCGTAGCCCAGTGACGCTAGCTGATCTGAACCGATCAGTGAGGTTAAGCAACGTACACGGAGGGAGCGAACCTGATGGGTGACTAAAGTAGCAATTTACCACGAGCATTTCCGTGCTTCGGAGGGCACGTTAAACCGTCAGTCCCGGCTGTTGCCGATTGACTACAGTCGTTTTTTTTATTATAAGATGGGTTAACTCTTGACCATAAGGTCAAAGATGAGGTCGACGATGGAGCGAATTAACCCAGAAAATGCCTATAAAGGCACTGGTACTCCCACGCACCGACGGAACACAGCAAGCTGTTTGGCGTCGGACTTCGGTAGGAGGGTGGTCGCGAACCAGACGGCCCTTTTCAGAGCCAACCACACCGCATGAGACCTAGGACGACACCTCAGATTCAGAAAAAAATGAAGTGTCGTTGCCTGGGATGGATTACTAGGAGGCAGGTCTCATTTATGTTTCCTTAGTCGCCTCTTACGACACCCACCGAAAGAGATGGTTCGTTAAAACCATGTCAGAGGCATTTTGGCCATTTGGCGGTTTGAATATTCTGACACCAGGGTTTGTCGAGTTCGCCACACACTCGACTCCACCTACACGATAAGAAGAAGAAGAATTAACAATAGCTTGCGAAAACCACGTTTACGAAGTTGAAAATATAATACAGCAGTGTTTGTCTAATTACTTACCTTCCGTCCACTCAAAAAAGATTTTTTTTTTTTTTTTTGAATGACTATGCTGTTGGCCGCTGATGGCCTTGACAGCTTCACCGAGCAAGTGGTGAGCGCAGATGGCTCTCAACCCAAAATTTTAAGTAACAGGCCTAAGGGTGCCCCCTGTGGGGCTCGAACCTCGGCTTAGGGCGTTACTGCGAGGGAACCGTCGGACATACGTTTGTGGAGAGAAGCGGCCGGGTACGTACCGGTACCGCGAATCGGGGCGGAACTCAAAAAAGAAACACAATTCCGGTTAATAAAATACTCCCTAAATAAAACCCAGTTCTTTTAAATTACTGAAAGCTATACGATATTTTAGGTCAACATTATTTTAGGAGTCGGAATATTTTTCCATAAAAACTCGCAAGGTTACATTCAATCAAAAGTTTTTCTGTTTCACTCCCTGTCTCATCTAATCCATACAAATCAGTAGAGATGGACTCCGTTGAAAAATATCGTATAGAGTGTGAAAAGGAAGTTTTTTTAGAGCGATTATGTAAGGGACCAATCAGCTTTTTAATCATGAGAATTAGATGACCACGAATAGACTAAAATAAGTGGTAGCTGGTAATTTGATACAGACAACACTGGAGGGGTAAGTTGATCTAATTTTTTTTTTGCTTTGTTAAATGTGAAAATTATTGACGATCGACATTAGATATTTGTAAATTAGTCTAAAGTTTAAGTTAAGAATAATGTACTCAATATAGGCAAATTAACACATTGGAAACTTATGATTGGTCTAAATTATAAGAATTCACAGCTAAAAGGCTGAATATCGATATGGGTTTTTGATAACTGACCATTTCTGCTAATGCACAAAATAAAGGTTAGCGTGTCAGTCTGATCTTGAGTAACAGGCACAACATCTATCGCAATATGTCCACGTCAGCAGCTCTAGCGACAAGACAGGGCACAACAAAGCATTGAACATTATTTAAATTGAGCCAATTTTTGCGCCTACCTCTGAATGAACGTGACTCGTTTCAGAAACAATTTGTAAACAACATAGCGTTCGCATAATTTGATGACTTATCTCAGCTTTAAGGGAGAAAATACTCAAAGGATAAAAAGAAAACAAATTACATTTCTTTCTCAAAGTAATTTCTCGTCAAATTCTTCTCGTGTGTACTCCCACTTTACTTTTACTGTTCTTGTATGTAATTGCGCATTTTTGACAGGGTTTTACGCGTTGTTTGCTGATAAAATTCTTATAATTTTCCAATAAGTATTCTTTTTTTCAATCTAACGGCCTGTTTAATATGAATAAACCAGGAAAATGTCTTCTTTTTCCGAACCTCACCTATATTATTATTATCCCGCCGGTATTATCTCCAACAAATCATTTCTTTTTTTTTGTACTAAGGCCTTATCTCGTCCTAAATTGCCGTTTCACTTTATTTATTTCGTGCACACTCTCGAATGAATCGCGAGGGGAAGAAACAGTTCTCAGAGCTTAGGCTAATCCGGCCATGTAAGGAGCGCAGGCTCACTTACTAAGAGATTTGGGGACTGTCGACTCGCGAATATTGCCACGAATTCGAGTGATGTGGCGTCACAAAATACATCTCTATTTTCATTGAAACCGGTGTCGGTATACCGCGTAAAAAAAAATATATTTCATTTCCTTTTACGAGGACAAAATAAATAAAAAATGATACTGTAAAAAGTTTTGACACCAACGCGATAAACAAATCATCTTTTTTAATCAAATTCAAAAAGGGTTTCTCCATTCAACTGTATTTTTTTCCTGTAGGTATGCAAAAAGTAGTTAATTATATGTACACCTCAAAGAGGTTTCCATATTTTGAATGAAAATATGTAGTTTTTTTTTCGATATTTGACAACTTTCATAACTTTTTCTTACCTATTTAAAAAAATGTTCTTAATTAAGAAATCATTCAGAAAATAAAAGAAAAGTTTAATTATCTTCACAAAAAACTATCCATTACTTTTGTTATTCAACACAACACACTACATAAACAAGCTCGCGGTTGATGTTTATTAACGCCATGTCGATAAATACAGTGCAGCGCCATGTTTTCATTGTTTGGGTTTCCCTGTTTGAGCTTAGGAGTAAACCAAATTATCAGCAGTGTGCACACAACGCGTACCGTCGCAGGCGGCGGCTGGGTGGGAGGCGCAGTCTCTGACAATACAATCCAGCTTGACAAATCCTCCTAATAATCGGGCCTCGTTACCCACACACTGCCCGATTTATCCTACCAGCTTTTTGGCTTTATGAAATTTGCTTCCTCGTTTTAATATTGTCTAAATTTGCATTATACGACCTTTTTTAAAACCCCTTATTAAAGGTTGAATATTTTAGAATCCACAAAAGCTCAATTTGAACAAAAAGTAAACAAGATAAAGAAAACATCAATACAATATGTTACTTTTATCTAGTACCTCGCAATGGTGTGAATACTGATTGGATATGTATATATAAAGTGCATCATTTTGCAGTAAATTACATAGAAACTGAAGATCATAACGCTATTTGCCTGCTATTCCTAACCCCGATAATAAAAGTAGAGATCCGCAAGTGGAATCGCACTGAGAAAATTGTTATTACTACGGCATAACGTGCCTGAAAGTGCAGATGCAAATGCTCGTGTCCCGCACACGCTGTGACTAGGAAGTTCGGCAGTATGCATAATATGTTAACTAGGTACCAAATCTTGCCCTCTGATTGGCTCTTGAGCGAGCCCGCGCTCGTTCATCATAGCTAGACAAGAGAGGCTAACGAGGCTTTAAACGCGGTTCGTTACACCGCCTGCGTGTATGGAGGCCCAATTTGAGACGTGCAGATATTACATGTAAATACCACAATCAAGTATTAAACGAAATATTCATACCTAAATCATAAGGAAAGTACATGAAATATTAATTTTGGCCTGAGCTACATATCGTCGCCAGACTCTATTTGAACTAAAACTACTGATTTACGAGTACACAGATTATTATTGATTAAAAATGTCGCTTAAACTGCAGTACTTAGATGCCTAGGCGACCGTTCTCTTCTCGAGTGAACACGAATTTTCCCAGATATGAGATCTAGCTAGATCGATTTTTCGCCCCCATAAACTCCTCAGTCGCAACTTTCATCGAAATCATTAGAGCCGGTTTCGAGGTTGTAATATGTTTTAATTATTCTCTTTCTGAGGCATCTTTTGAGGCCCGTATATTTATCCTAACTAGTTCATTATGACTGAATTGTAATTCAAAAATTAACTGGTACCCTTGTGGCTATTTGCCATATCAGTTGTAAAATAAAACGATAATCTATAACCCCAGAAAGATGTTACATTTAAAGTAATGTGAGTGTGCACTTTCAATACGACCCTACCGAGTATGGGTCGTTGGCAGTTCCATTGCTTCGCGGTTACACTAAGACCGAACAAAGAGCTGATAAAATTTTATTTCTTACTTACTAGGATTTGGGATGAAAAGGGTTCGTCACTTTAGAGGGGTATCTTATTTTTGCTCAAAATGGCCGAATCGAAAGGCTAAGTGCAAAAACCGCCCGACAAACACCTACCGATGTTTTGCCATCGATTGAACGTTGTCACATGTTTTATCACATAATACCCAACTTATCCCAAAACACAATTCCACTAATCATTTTACTATTTTCTCCGGCCGCAGAACCTCCAAACTTCTTGTTCTAATGTTAATATTTTCATTCAATCTCTTGCCTAAACTAATATATATGAAAGCTATCTTTCATCTGTGTATGAGGTTCCCTTTGCCACATGTTGTATAAGTAACGTGCGCCAAAAATATATCATGATCTTTTATGTAACCCTCTCTTGATTACTTTCGATACGAATATTGGGAAAGGAAATAGGAAGAGGAGCAATTTCACAAAAAGAAAAGTTTTGTTTTTCTCACAGGCAACCCTCCAATATAAATTCGTTCATTTCCATAACAATTTATAGCACAGTTCTTGAATTTGAGCAATGTCTTATATTATTACAAGTTTTTGCAGTGAGTAAGAGGGTCTTTCAGGATGTCAACAAATCTGTGTAAGTATAATATTTTTTCTTTTTTTCTTTAATTTTTATTTACATTTATATCCATATTTTTCTTTATAATCTAAGTAACATAAAACTGCAATATAGCTCGGTAATTCTGTGTTTTTCAAACAAACAAATTAATTAAGTTTTGAAACTTATGTGGTATGATACCTTTGGGTATGGTGTTTAAACTCACAACTCTCCCCACGCCCCCCCCCCCCCTCAACCTGACGCTACACAACCCCTCGCCGCGAAGTTTGTCCCCGTTAACAGTTTTTTATCTTTTTTGCGAAAACTATAATAAATACAAAAAAGTGCTTTGAGCAAAAATGATCCTTATTAAATTGTAAACAAATATGTCATACACGTTATTATGATAGGCCTGACGGTTTTCAAGCTGTAGCTAGTTAAAAAATGATAATAAAATTTGTCATCAGATTAAAGACAGTATAGTCATTATTACAAAGATTTCCTTGAAAAATCAAAGCTAAGCTCTAAGTTTGGGGTTTTGCTTAGATGATCTTCAGATATTGTGGAAGCTTACCTAAAAGAGATTACACGAAGTTCCCATGGGAATGAATTGTAGTGCATCCGCTAGTTGATATGTACGTTTGGTGTTTCAGTTGCAGCCCCTCTATCTTTCAAACTATTATATACAGCATGTCCAAATTTTCAGGAAATACGTATTATGATAGTAAGTATCGTAAAATAGCATAAAAAAAACTTAAAAACTTAAACCACAGTGGGGTCCCCAAGTCACTGCTCTATTTCAAAAACCATATAATGCTGTATGCACAGAAAACTTAAATATTTAAAACAAACTTTATAGAAATTAAAAAAATAATGTAAAACAGTCAAGAGCGAGTCGGACACAAGCTAAAGATATTTAAACGGAAATTGGCACTCGAACTGTTTTTGTGACATTTACCTGGTTATTTGTCATAGAATTACAGTGATATATAATAAAACGAAGACATATATGCCTAACGCACGTATACTTATATTTCCAAGTCATAGTGTAAATAATAACAGTAATTCTACGACAAATAACCAAGTAAATGTCACAAAAACGGTTCGAGTGCGAGTTTCTGTTTAAATATCTTTAGCATGAGTCCGACTCACTCTTGACTGTTTTTCATCTTTTTGTAAATTAATGTAAAGTATGTTTTAAATGTGTAATAAGTTTGAAATGTATGCGTTATATAGTTTTTGAAATAGAGCAGTAACAAAAGTTATTAAAAAAATGCAATATTTTTGAAGTTTGTCGTATGGAGACCCCACTGTGGCTTAGGTTTTTAATTTTTTAATTCATATTTCACGATAGTTATCATCATAATACATATTTTCTGAAAATTTGGACGTATAAAATTCGTTATAGACTGATTGATGAAGAAATTGAGCAGGCAGCGTAACTTATTGGCTTTAGTCTATTTTACCAAATTGAACTAGCTGTAGCTCGAATACCATCAAGCCTATAAAAATACATGCAGGACCTTTTTTGTTGCCCATTTGATGAGGATTATTTTTGCTTTAGCACTTTTTCCGTTTGTGTAGCAGTTTTCGAGAAAATGTGGAAAAACCGATAAAAGAGACACATTTCAGTGTGTCAGGGGGTGTAGTGTCAGGTAGAGGGGGGGGAGAGTTGTGCGTTTTGAACATCACACCCAAAGGTATCATGCCACACAAGTTTCAAAACTTTATTAATTTGTTTGTTTTTCCCATACATTGATTACATAGAATTACTGTATTAAATAGATCGACTCATGATATTGTCCAAGAGCAGCATTTCACCAAATATGCAGATATTCTGAATATATCTCAAAATTAGCTTTTTTTAGATAACGTATTTATAGTTTTAGACAGGAACAAGATAGTTCTAATCGTACGAGTTAGTAATCCTTTTCTTTTATTAGTTCAATAGAAGACAGAAAAAGCATTACTCAAGTTGTGAAAACATGTTCCTACGTATACTTATTCTAGATTTGAAACTCAATTTTAGAAGTGGATGGCAGGATTGCAAGCGAATTTGAGGAACAATAAAATTTTAAGTGCTGTTTTCGTTGCTCGAGTGTATTTGTATGCACCAACTTTAGTGGGCATAATACAAACAATTTCAGTAAAACATTTTCACAATGGAAACACTTAGATTAGCTGGCATTCTATTTTGAACTAAGTATTTCAAATAATATGTTCGTAAATAAGATGTCCTGCAATGTGTTTACTTCGACTATGTTTATCCAAATCTTTAGAAACGAGAACTATTTTGAATAAGCGTGTTTATTATACAGTAGTTAACCTACGTATAAATTAAATTCCCCATGTACTTAAATAATCTCTAGTGAGGAACAGGCCTGGATGATTTTGTATTTAATACAGTTTCTAATGTATCCATACCCATGCAATAAAATTGGATATAGCTCAAATCAACTGAAGACGGCTCGGCCATAAATCACAGGCCAGGCAGATTTTCGAAAGCGCTGACCGTAATGGACTCTACCCCATATTAGCGCCTCCAGTAGGTTTCACCGGAAATTTTTTTTAATGTTCAAGACTTCTATTTGAATTTTGACGATCACATATTCTTTGACATTGCTTTAGACATAATATTGTAACTGGAATGTGAAATAAATGAATCTAATCTAATCTATTGAATAATTATTTCATCATCTGCAGCTCTAGCACGATAACGACAAACTCGCACTCGGCTCACGCTGAAACTTCACTTTGATTGCGCGAGGGTCTCGCGCAAAGGTTTGCTCGCCCTATGGCGTTGTCAATGTTGACATTTTGACATAGGACCGCGGTGTTGTCGCGGCGCTGTCACTATCATACTCGGCCTGATGCACTGCGACCGTTCTGTGAAAATTGTTCTTATATGATCTAATATTCATTTAATCTGATCAAATGTTTTTTTAATGTATCTAATTGATGGCTTCCAACCGATTTCAAAAAAGGAGGAGGTTCTCAATTCCAATGTATGTTTTTTTTGTATGTTTGTTACACGATAACTCCGACAACTTTATTTAGTAAGTTATCTAAGGAAGTCTCCTAACTACAATCTATCTGCCTACTGAATTCAATAAACGAGCAAAAACAATCCTGAAACTACAACTTAACTTTATAAATTAATTCCTTTTTTACCCGACTGCGCGACGCAAAGGAGGGTAATGTGTTTATCAGCCTATGTATGTATGTTTGTACCTTTGTGGCACTAATTAGACCAAACGCGTGGGCCGATTTTGATGAATGATACGTCGTTGGATTTATCATGACGACGCGAGTGTCATAGAAAGTATAAAAAATTTTAAAAATCAAAATGGCTTATTTTGGACGCCATAATGTGAAAAAGAAAAAAAATGAAAATCAACAAACTATGTCAAATGGGGTATCCTTGAATAGGTATTTAAAAATCATTGTTAGGTTTCTCATATCGTTTTTCGAGTTACCGTGAACAAACATAAATATCTGACTTAACTAAAAAGTGTAAAATAAAATAAATTAATTGAGAAAATTAAAAAAACCCGACTGCGTAATAAAATCTGAAAAGAAAAAAAAATAAGCCCAGTAGTCGAGACTTTTATTATTGAATATTATTGAATAACATAACAATTTTAGCAGTCGGGACCCATAAAAAAACCGGTTTCCTAATCGTTATGTTATTCAATAATAAAAGTCTCGACTACTGGGCTTACTTGTTTTTTTCTTTTCAGTTTTTATTGCGCAGTCAGGTTTTTATTTTTTTAAATTAATTGACACTAGTTATCTACTTTGTGCGAACTATTGTTGAGATTGAAGTCAGTGACTCATACGTTTTTAACGTGGAAAAGTATTAGGGAGAGGTTCCAGAGTGATTTTCTTCCTTTCTTCTAATATTATGAATTTCCTTGAAAAGTATAACTCTGCACAAACAATGACGACGGGGAATATCAGAATATATGTAGTCTTCAATTAAACAATTAATGGTGGAATTACTATTGAAGCAAATGTTGTATGCTCAGCTTTAATGCGCGAGTGGGAGCCGTAGAGGCGTAGGGGTAGGTACTCACATCACGAAATAGGATAATGCAGAAGGTGCCCTGTATTTTCTTCACACGCTCCCATCATCCTGTCTAGTGCTTATTTGATCCTTGTTTAGCATACACGGTGCCACTTGCCACGTGCTTATCAATTCTGATCGTTAGGCGCTTATTGGCGCTGAACAGCAGTAAATGTATAGAGACTTGGTATCAATCGCCTATACTATTACTTAACTGATTTTTAAATGTTCAAATGATGTTCATTGCGACTATCCAAAATACTTACTAAACACCGAAAACCTGAGATTAAGATTTATTAGTACTGTAAGGGGGGCGTGTAAAGATTATAATTAAGATTATTATACTGTCAACAAGCTAAGAGGAAGAAAATTACAACTGTATCTTCTGATTGTTTAATTTTGAGGACACGTCGTCGTCTCTCCCTCTACTCTAAGCCGCAACGTAAGCATAAGCTTTACTAATTGTTTTATGCCCTACTTGAGCCGTATTCACTGATTTAAGTTCCCGTATTTACCAGAACGCCGAGCGTTTTCCAATTTTGTTCATCAAAGGAAATTAAAATATTTCGGTAATTTTATACGTAATAACAACCACTGTAAAACACTGTAATCATTTCATTATCTTTGATGTGTAATGAAAGAGCTAAAGTAAATTTACCCAAAATAATCCATAAAATATTCATTTCATTTTTAACCCTCCGACAAATAAGAAGGGTGTTATAAGTTTGACGGGTGTCTGTGTGTATATTATCTGTGTATCTGCCAGTGGAATCGCAGCTCCTGAACGAATGGACCGATTTCAATCGAAATGGTTTTTTAGCTGTATTTGATCAAAATTGGTTGAACCGTTTAAGAATTATAAGCGATGAAATGTCGAAGGTTATACAACATTTTCAATTTTATAGTTATCCCTACACCAATATATCTATTTAAAAATATAAATATAATTTTAAACATTCACAAAAAAATTCTTATAACTTAGTCGCCCAATAATATGCTTGCTGCAATTTACTAGCGTCAGTCAAGGACTTTATCAATAGAAAATAGACTTTTCATATCGTTTTGTAACTTCAAAAATGTAACTTTAATGTCTCAAGAATAAACTTTATGGTGTTTCGAGCGTATTTTCGCAGCACAGGTAACCTTACTGATTTACTACGAAAGCAAAGTTATGTTAAAGATGGGTTTTAGTTCAATTCGATTAATTTCATTGGGATGTCATCACTCTCAATGAAAATGCGTTAACTCGCGACATTACTATTAAAGTAAAAACTGTCTGCTTACGATGGCCTATTGTACATGGGGTCCCGTCTTCGATCAACTATAATAGTTTCGAATGACATTGAAGCGACGCAAGCTGCCTTAAATATCTTACTTGTCACATATTCCAAAGTATTTTCTAAATCAGAGCTGAGGGCAAAAAAGGTAGCTATTCTGACATCGATGGAGCTCCGGGAGTCATTAATCAGATGCCGACACATGCTCGCGTCGAATGAGCCGAGACCTGCGTAAACCGAGTGAAAAGATGCCAGAGAAATGTGTCACTCTGACCCGATAGCAGATCTTTCAATTGCATTCTCCCCCATTGTTCTGAAGAAATGTTTCCAATGGTGTTGAATTTCTTAATCGGTCGCAAATCAACCAAGTTTTCATATTTTTCGAATATACGATTATCTTGCTAAAATACTTATGGATTTAAATTATTTCTATAGGTCAATTAATTGCACGCAAAATATAGCTCTAAGAAATCTCTCATTTCATGTTACCTATCTTACTATATTCGTAGATTTAAGGCACATCAACTTATACGGATACACCTCGAGAATTACATCACTAGGTAGAAAAGGGCGTCATTAAAGTTCAGCATATTAAGACTTGTATTCTTGATGGCGTCCCAAGTGTCATTTTGAACTCTCATCATCCAAAACTAGATTTGAATTCAAATCATTGATCTTATTCAAGAAAGCATTTTAACTTGAATTATGTCAGCTGTCAGCTGAAACTAGTTTTAAAACCTGATTTGATCTCATCTCATTTTTTTATAGTCTTTGATTTTAGCATAATGAAAGTCTGTTTTGATTTGCATTTTCTTACCTATTATTGACAATATTTTTACGTTTTACGCAGCAACTTACGTTAAAAATAAATATTTTATGATACATTTCAACATTTCACATTGAATAGGAACGATGGAACTGTCTAAGGTATCAAAAACTGATAGATGACAGGGATCTTTGGCGGGAACTCGGCGTGGGCAGTTGCTTTGTCATTTGCATTTACGTTTTCTGCTTGAAAAAGTTGTTTATTGTATAAGTCATAGTGATAGTGTATTATGCAGTAAATTGACAAAAATTCGTGTAGTGATAAAAAATTCAAATGATAACAGTGTTTTTGCTCTATTTGGTACCGATAAAGATCCTCGCGGTTGTGCTTCTCGCCGCCAGTTTTCTTAAAACAGACGCAATTCGGTTTTACGCAGAACATGAGGAGCTTAGGGCTTAGGTTAATTTAGAAAAAGAAGATTTTTCACTGAAGACATGGCTGCATGGACATAGTTTTACTTTGCCTTTCCCGAAAGGGATAATTTAAACAAAAAAAAAAAGATAACAGGAAAAAAAACACGGAATGCTGAAAGAGAAAAGTTAGAAAGCCTGACTCACGTAAACAAAGATCAGACCTGCCTGTCACTCAGCAGATGTCACTTAGTGGAACTTTGATCAATGAAAGTGACGTTCTAGAATACGATCTCGAATTAAAAGTTGTTCTAAAGCTTGACTGAGACGCCTTCAAGAATACGGGCCTTAGTCTGAAACTCTGAACTCTATCGAATGTGAAGTAAAGAACATAAATACACAATGTGTCATCAAAACAATGGTATTCTTGTGTGACAAACTCTTTCCCCTAAGGATCGCAACAACAGCCTTAAAACTTTCAAACTTCAATTTGTATTTCATTCGCCGTAATGACAAGAAACGTTTCCTTAATACTATTCAGTTGAACGTTCACGTGCGTTTATTGAACAACATATTAAAATGCATAAACAATGCATAATATTATGCATAACTCTGGAAAACAGCTCATATTGTTCCGATATTTAAATCTGGTGATCGCTCTAAATGTAACAACTGCACTATAGGCCCATTAGTATTCTTTCATGCCTGGCTAAGCTGTTTGAGTCGGTGGTGTATGAACATCTTTACTTTTTCTTGAAGCCTGTCATTAACTCTAATCAACATGGTTTTATGCGCAGCAAAAGCACTATTACTAATTTACTCGAATAATATAAACAATTCTTATGTAGTATTTTTGCTAGGGGAGGTCAAGTGGACTCGGTATATACCGACTTTCAAAAGCGTTTGACAAAGTCAATCATACTATTTTATGTCGGAGGCTTTCTAAATACGGTATTCATGGTAGTTTGCTCAGGTGGGTGATGTCTTATCTAGCCAATTGAACTCAGCTTGTAGCCATGAAGAGCTATACATCATCAGTTGTTAAAATCTCCTCCGGAGTAACTCAGGGGTCCCATTTGGGTCCACTATTATTTTTTGTTTTTGTGAACGATCTGGCGACACATTTGTCATGTGAGTTTCTGTTTTATGTCGATGATCTAAAAATATATACATCAATTGATCACTCTGCTGACTGTCAACTGTTGCAAAAAGATCTTGATGTGGTAGATGATTGGTGCAGTCAGAATAAAATTAATCTGAACATTAATAAGTGTTTTTGAATATAAAATTAACAACCACCCACCCGCTTGAAAGGAGATCGGTCATTAGAGATCTAGGAATCTTTTTCGATGAGAAGCTCTCATTTCGTCATCACTATCAACACATAATTACTCGCGCTTTTCAATTATTTGGTTTTATCTTTCGCTGTTCAAAAATTTAAAGAAATAACAAACAATTCTGTCCCTATTTAATTCTCTAGTAATAAGCGTATTAGAATATGGTTGTGTGGTTTGGTCCCCTTTCTACAAAGTTCATGTAGATAGCATTGAACGTGTCTAGAGGAAGGTTTCGGTCGCAAACACTCCAAGAAGTGCTGCATTTAAGGTAACTACATTAAATCAGTGAAGATCTGAACATTATTTAATTTATCTTCATAAATTAATCCACAATACTTTTGACTCTCTCCCTTAACTTTTCTACTAACTTTCGTTTCCGCAACTACAGACCGTTTACGTTAAACGTTTACAAAAATATTACCTCTTTTTATAATCCAATTAGCATGTGTACATTGTACAATGAATTGTATCTCAACCAGACTAACCTCGACATCTTTGATCTCAGACTCACTATTTTTAGAAAAAGGGTTAAACTTGCCCTTGAATCTATCTCATCTAACTAAATACCCACATACATAATTTCATTCTTGTACTTAGTCTCCTTTACCTTACTTAAATTTACTCATATTTATATTTCTTTGTTTCTTTCTTTATTTTAAAGCTAGCCATTTGTTTTTATTTTTGGGAGCTGTTCTTTCTATTCCTTCCTTTGCAGGGTTATAGCCTAGCTCAGATACTTGTGTACTAGATTGTTACAACACCTAATTGTTGTAACCTGTTGTGTGTTACAATAAATAAATAAATAAAACAAACCGAAAACCCTAATTTGAAGGTTTATAGAGCACGTTCCGAGGTCTATATAATTAAAACATTTGCTTTACCATAACATTCAAAAAATAATCACAAGAATATACTCTAAATCCTTTCGTTTGAAGATCTAAATTCTCGTTATTTATTAAAAGTAGTGCTTAACGTATTTCTTACAATATTGGTCACAAACGCACCATCCCATGTCCACCCGCAGGTCTTCCCAGAAATAATGGAACATTTCAGTATAATTTATAACATTTATTTATCACTTATCTTTGATTATGATAAGAGGAAATTGAACATTCATAGGTAAATACAGCCAGTTCCTGTGCAAAAGTGTAATGAAACTTTACGAACCGTTTTAAAAAGAGCAACGATCCGGTGACAAACAAAAAGTAATTCAGTAAAACAAATTAAATTTAATTGAGCAGAAAACCTTCACGATGTCAGGTACCGAGGGTCCTTCCATAGATAATGAAAAACTTTTCCAATAATCTTTTAGCTGGTCGTTAATTAAAGAGAAACTGCGCGCTCATTGCCACGAGCATAGTTAGCCAAACTAGCCTATTGAGATTAACTAACTTGGGCGAAAACAATATAATTAAGTTTAGTGTTGCCGATTTGGTGATGTTTATTGGATCGGGGGTTGTTTATTGTTTCAGTCTTATTGTTTCAGTCACGTCGCTTTGTCGTCTCACAATGGGGCCTCGGAAGGTCATTTTGTAGCCTGCATTGAATTCGTGCTCACTTCAAACAATATCAATACTGTTCTATTCATTAAAAAAACAAAACACGATTATATTCTTGTTCACAAAAGTCGTCAATTGTTTATTTTATTTCGGTTCCAATTGCAAAATGCCAACTCGTTATTGAAAGTGATTGATGAGATGAAAAATTTGTATAATTTTCTTTCAAAAAGCTATTAGTTGAATGAAATATGATTTAATAATGTTTGTAAAAGCAATGTTTTTGATATCACATGGTAAAATACAATGACAATATAAAAAGACGAGAAAATGTTATGATTTAGTACTCTGTCCATAAATCCATTACTGTATTTATGGACATTTTTGTACTTGAACAAAATCAACTTCGACTGTTGTTTTCAGAGAGACGCTCTTTTTAAACGCTCGCCTTTGCGAAAAGCCATATTTTTCCGATTTTGTATGTAAGAGTTTGCAATAAAGAATTTACAAACATAAATGTAATGTAAGTTTTTTGTGTGCAGAAATAAACTATTCATTCATTCATTCAAATTCATAATTTTGTCATAAAAGTAATTCTAACTGTTTCGGTATAGCGTTATGCGTTACAAAAAGAGGTCAACAAGAAGTTCGGTCTAGCGAAAATTATATCACGTGCGTGTGCTAGCATAGAAGGATTTAGAATAAGTGTGGATTTTATTTATATTCTGATGAAGTCGCGACTGCTCTCTAGTATACAGGGTGTCAGAGAATACTTAGCAAATACTTAAATAGAATCTACCCATAACTATAATTAGCAACAATTAATTATTTTTTTCCGGAAACGTAAAGATATGGTTTTCATCATTTACTTATTTTGGCGCTGCGCACTGCGCTGCGATTTTCGTGTTTTAAGCTGTTATTATTTTTCATAAATTGCAAAATGGAGTTTATTGGAATTAATAATTTAATCTTAAAGTAGATAACATTGAAAAACATAAAAAAATGTAACATTTTCTTGAAGATAATTACACTGAAAAAGCAATCAGAATGATGGTCTGCATTCAGGGTTTCAGTTTTTGCTAAGCTGACCCTAACATCCTGTATGAATTAAAGTAACAGTAATAAAATAGTCTAGTAAATTGGATAGTGTGAGTAGATGGACATGCTGGAAGCCCATCCCGAGCCGCCGACTTCACCGTACGCCGCCTCCAGAATATCCTCCAAGGACATGTTTCCCGGACAGAATCCGCAATTCCTACACCCGGAGTGATTTCCCAGCTGCATTGGAGAGATACAAAATATATGGAAAAATTTACCCAGGGAAGATAAGTGTCTACTTATACTTTACGAAAAACTTGCGTTTGTTGGTTGGTATCTCGTTTTTTTAAGAAATGTCTCTTTTTTGTTGTTTATTTTTGTTTACTTAACCATTACAATGTTACAGTAACAATAAGTCGTGCATTTAGCAGAATTTTAATAACGATATGTTTCATATTTTCAAATTTCTTAATTTGCCTATAATACAAATAAGCCTAACGGGAGGAATTGAATTGAACAGCAATAAAATAATAACTTGAGAATGATTTTATTTTAAGACCTTATAAACATGAAGAATATTAAATAAAATAATTGATTAAAAAGTGGTTGCAGAAATATAATGTTTTTTAATTATTTATAGGAGGCGTAGGAGCTTCCGTTGTTTCTTACACCAAACAAATAAATGTGACGATACATTCATCAATTGTCAGTAGCAAATCTCCAACTAAATAGTTATTTTCCTTTTTTTACACCCGATTTCTTTCGCTTATTGTACAAGACGCAATAACTATTTGTAATAGAGCCATTTCTCCTCGTCGCTCACAGAGAAACAAAGCCGCATACTCGTATATGACATGTGCCAATTTCTGTGAAGGATACGGTGCCATTTCACGAAATAATGAAACTGTTTCGCAGAAAATTGCTTCCCCTCCGAACACATTCTGCTGCACTAACAATATTATAAATACGGCTGTGAAAGCTTTTCGAAACCCGACCTTAATTACACGTAAGAAAGGATGAAATTAGAACGAAGTGACAATGAAAGTTTTAATTTGGTTCCTTTAAGTTGCTGTTTTCACAAACGGAATTGCATGTTGAGTTTTGCTACGTTCTACGCAGGTTTCGTAGCAAAATGCTACGGCGTAGTAACATTTGTTTAGTAGTGTATTTATTTGTATTCTTATGTTTGCAACACTACATTTCTATGCATCAGCAATGTCATTCAATTCCAAGGATTGTCTCACGTTTTCCCTGAGAGTAAAACTAGCGTGCTAGTGTTGTATTAAGAACGGACCCGCCCTGGCCGTTGGAATCTAAACATGTGGGACGATCGACACTCGATCTTTTTACAACACTCCACACGTAGAGCGAGAGTAAAGTGGATCTAAACCTACCCCACTAATGGAGAGCTCCGTAACTTAAACCTACATTGTGTTAAGGTTTCGTGAGCTAAATTCCAGAGGAAATTAACTAAAAAGGTTTGTTTAAGATTTCCTTGTTAATTTACTTTCGATTTAGTAAAAAAGTGCTGATTACCTAAATTATGCTATTCTTAATTACCTACAAAAACAAGTATCTTTGTTGTTTAATTTCATAATAATAATTAATACTTTTTTTCGTAAATAAATTAATATAATATAATTAAAGGCATTAAACAGGTGACAACTACGTTATTTTTAATGATCAACTAAAATAATTATGATGACACCATTTTTTTTATATTTTATGGAACCCAAGATTAATCGACTCTTTCAAGTTGAACAGATCTCCGCTGCCCAGATTGGTCGAATATGTAAATGTAATTGTAAATATTGAAAAGTGGACTGTATATTACTTGTGCATTATAATTGAAATAGAAAAAGGACTTTGAAAATGAGTATATTGAAAAAATATAAAATACGAGCTAAATTCACACTCTCTTAAAAACGTCACCGAAACAAGAAGACATTCTTTTATTTTATTTTTAGTTTTTTAACATTTAAAAAGAGAATACTTAATTAAAAAAGTTTGTGTTGGAAAGTAGATTCCAACATGTTGGCGGCCTAAAAAATTAACAAAAATGTAATTTAATATGCTTTGAAACAGATTATTGTAAAATGAAAATTAAATTGTGAAAATTTATTAATTAAAATCAAATTGTAAAAATTTTTTATTAATTAAAATTAAATTGTGAAAATTAATTAATTAAAATTAAATTGTGAAAACTAATTAATTAAAATTAAATTGTGAAAATTAATTAATTAAAATATAATTAAACGAAAAAATACAACCTTTTGTTTAAAATAAAATATTGGTAATTATACCTCAAAGTTTTCTAACTATACATAAGTAAGTAGAAATAATTGAATAAAAGTAGCACATGGGTACTGCATCTCACCAACAGAAAAATAAATAAACATTAATTATTAGTATTATTACAATATTCTATTGGTAATACACAAATACGAGTAATAGATCTAGTATGAGTATGCCCATTTGCAGTTTTAACTTCTACTGCTCTCACAATATTGTCAGACCCAGGAAATACATTAATAACTCTTGCCATTGGCCAATACATAGGAGGAGTATTATTTTCACGTAATATTACAAGTGTACCTATTTGAATGTTAGGAGTTACATCTCTCCACTTAGGTCTTGATTGCAAAGTATTTAAATAATGTTTGTACCATATTTTCCAAAAGGATTGGTACATATTAGTACATAGTTTCCAAAATTTAAGTCTGTTTTCAGGAACTTCTGAAAAATCTGGTTCAGGGTAAGAATTTAAAGCTGAACCAATCAAAAAATGCCCTGGAGACAAGTAGGAAAAATCATTTATATCATTAGATAATGGAATTAAAGGTCTACTATTTAACACCGCCTCAATTCTGCACAAAACAGTATTCATTTGTTCGTAGGTTAACAAAGCCTTTTGTACAACTCTTTTTAAGTGGTATTTCACACTTTTTACAGATGCCTCCCAGAGACCACCAAAGACAGGTGAATAAGCGGGAATAAAATGAAACTTGATACCTTTTGCAGAGGCATAATCTTGAACCTGTGTTTGATGTTCTCTGGAATTCTGGAACTTAAAATAATCGTCTAATTTAGTCCTTGCACATTTGAAAGTTGATGCATTATCACAATAAATTTCTGTCGGCAATCCGCGACGAGAAATAAATCGATTGAGGCAAGCAAGAAAAGTTTCCGTTTTTATGTCAGAAAGAAGTTCTAAATGTAATGCTTTTGTTACAAAGCAGACAAAAACGCAAATGTAAGCAGGTGATTCAATTGATCGCCTCAATGAAGATTGTTTGACTTGTATCGGACCGGCAAAATCAATTCCTACTTTCTGAAAAGGACGACATGCATTTACTCTGTCATGTGGCAAGGAACCCATAAGTTGTTCTGACATGTTCTTTTTTAACTTAAAACATATAATACATTTATGAATTACCTTCTTTATTTCACGAATGCCATTGACAAGCCAAAAATTTTGGTTCAAAGATGCAAGAACAAGTCTTTGACCAGCATGTAAATTTTTTTCATGTTCTCTTTTTATTATTAAATCAGTTATTCGAGAACCTTTAGGTAAAACTATTTGATGTTTCTGAGAAAGGGGTATTTTAGCATTATGCAATCTACCTCCTACTCTGATTACACCTAGGTCATCAATGAATGGAAATAGTGGTTTTAAAGAACTTGAGACCATTTTTTTGGACTCTAAAGAATGAATTTCATTTTTCATATATTTTTGTTGTTCATACTTAATTATTAATGATAAAGAAGTATTTAATTCATTACTTGAAATGAAATTATGTTTAATTTGACCCAGTTTTGTGCGAGTGTTACGACAAAAACGCAAAACGTATGCAAGAACTCTTTGCATGCGATTGATATTGGAATACTTATCTAAAAAATCAAGACATAACAGAGTCTTGCTTGAAACGGTACAAGCTATCGAACAAGGAAGCTTGACATCCTTCCTAACCTCAGGAAGGTCTTCAAATTTGGGAAGTTCAACTGAAAAAACTTTATACTCACTCTTATGAAGAGATTGTGGTGCAGACCACCAGAGCGAATGATGCTCTAACTCGTGTGGTAGCACACCTCTGCTGAGACAATCAGCTGGATTCTCATGGGTGCGTATATACGCCCATGTGTAGTTTTGTGTAAGGAGTGAAATTTGCTTTACCCTGTTAGCCACATATGTATTTAATTTAGTAGCATTCGTTTTTATCCAAGCTAAAACGATTTGTGAATCTGAATATAAAATAATATCGTTTATATCCTTTTTTAATGAGAGAGTATGATGAGCCCTCTTTGTTAACTTGGCAAGTAGTAAAGCAGCATTTAGCTCAAGTCTTGGCACCGTAAGCTTTTGGTTTAGTGGGTTAACTCGCGATTTTGAGCAGAGCAAAGAAATGTGAACATTACCTGATTTATCGACCACTCTTAAATAAATACAACAGCCATAAGCAGTGCTGCTTGAGGCATCGGCAAAACCAACCAACTGCAATTTGACAGCATTATTTAGACTGACATAGCGTACGAGGTTTATAGGTTTCATAATCGCCAAGCTTTCGTAAAACTTTCGCCAAAGTGATTGTAACTCATTGTTAAGCTTTTCATCCCAATCGAGATGAGCTTGCCATATCCTCTGCATAACAACTTTAGCGTTAACGACAAGCGGTCCTGCCAAACCAAGTGGATCATAAAACTTGCTAATGAAACTAAGCACTTCACGTTTTGTTTCAGGTATTTTATCACTTGTTTTGGGTGCAGAAAGCGTTAAAACATCTGATCTTATGTCATAGTCAACGCCTAGAGTTTTCATGCAGACACTATCTTTTTGCAAATCTATCTCATCAAAATATTGTTTACTTTTAGGAATATCATGCAAAATTTCACTCTTATTGGAAGACCATTTATGAAGTTGAAATCCTCCAATTTCTAAAAGCTTGGAAATCTGTTCTTTAGACTCTATTAATTCATCCAGGGAGTCACTCGTTCCTAACACATCATCAACATAAGTCTGGTTTCTTAAAATAAAAGAAGCCCTTGGAAATTCTTTTTCGTATCTATCAGCTAACTCTATCAAGCAGCGAGTTGCCAAATATGATGAACTTTTAAGTCCATAAGTAACTGTATTGAGTTGTATACATTCTAGATTTTTATCTGGAGAATCTCTCCAGAGAATGTTTTGTAATGAACGATATTTTGGATTCATTGACACTGCTCTGAACATATGTCTTATGTCAGTAATAAAAACATATTGCTCAAATCGGAACAGCAATAATATGTCAAACAATTCTTTTTGAACGACTGGACCATTAAGAAGCAGGTCATTGAGAGATACCTTCTTGTTAGACTTCATTGAAGCATCAAACACAGTTCTGCATTTTGTAGTTTTTCTGTCCATTTTTACTACTGGATGATGAGGTAAAAAATAGACTGGATCTGAACTTAAGTCATATGAATTAATATCAATTTTTGAGGCATGGCCAAGCTCTAAATATTCGTCTATAAAATTCTTATAAAGTTCTAGCAGAACAGGATCTTTCTGTAATCTTTTTTCTAAATTGTAAAATCTTTTTGAAGCTAAATATAATGAGTCTCCTAAAGATTCATTTATAGAGTCAAGAGGCAGTTTTAATGGTAGCCCAACTTCAAATGTATTATTATTTAATTGCACAGTTTTTTTGAAAATTTCTTCACAAGATTCAAATTCAGATGATTTTTCTTGAAATATTTGGGGCACACTTTCAGTTTTCCAAAACTGAGCAATGTTGTCATTTAAATCAGTTTCACAAGTAGAACAAAATAAAGATACGACCTTTTTGGCGGGAACACAATGCAGGTTACCCGCTACCACGTAACCGAACTTTGTGTTGAGCAGCGCAGGAGTCGGAGCATTGTGTGCTGATGAAGATCTGGATGACTCTAAGATGACGGCTGGGTCACTCGGTAACAGCACCTGAAATAGTACGTCCGCTCCTAGTAATATATGTATTGTACTAGGCTCAAAAAAGTCTTTGTCGGCAAGTGTGATATCTGATGGCATTATGAAATTTGACATATCAATTTTTTGTTGAGGAAGCTGTGAAGTTATTTTATCAAGGATAAAACATGAAACTTTTGTGCTAAAATTATTTACAAGTGAATGTATCTGAAGTGGTATGTACTTTTTTACATTGCTTACCATGTTGCCAATTCCTACTATACCTGACTCCATGGTTTTTGGTTGTAACTGCAATAAATTTGCAAGTTCTGCAGTCACAAAAGAGGCTTGGGACCCACTGTCCAATAAAGCCTTGCAATGTACCTCTGTCCCATTTCCTGCAATAAGTTTTACCCTAGCGGTAGGCAGAAGTACTTGTGTAATGCCACTGTGTGTCAATAATGTCACAGGGCTTTGTAAATTGTCTTGATGTAACAATGTATTGTGGTCCAATTTGCAGGTGCCACATTTAAAGTGATACCTACATGCACCTGTATGTAAATTGAGGCAAAGTTTGCATAAAGAATTTTTATTTACAAATGATAGCCTATCAGTAACTGACATAAGCTTGAATTTGCCACAAGTGTATAATTTATGTGCAGACTTACATAGTAAGCATGACTTACATTTTGGTGGTGACGTCTTCACTACCGGCTTCCCGGCGGCAGCTGAAGGCTCGTCCTTCAAGGTGGCAGCGCTGCAGGACATCTTGTTGTACTGCTTGCTATGGTGACTGTCTTGAGGTGGACGCTCTGAATTTTCTAGTGCAAGTGCACGCTTCTCTAGAAAGTCAATAAGACTCTTAACACTAGGTTCTTCATTGCGAATTAATTGGAACTCCTTATTGCATAAGAAATCCAGTTTACGCAACACTATGCACAAAACTATAGGGTCCCACTCATTAACGTTGCAGTTTAAATTTTGTAAAGCGGCCAATTGTTGCTTTACAACAGAAACAATTTGTCTGAGATTTTGAGAATTTGAACGGTTAATTTGTGGCATATCTATAAGCATATTTATGTGATCATTTCTAATTTTATAAAGGTTATTGTATCTATGTTCCAAGATCTGAAGACTCTCTTCATAACTCTCTGCTATCACAGGCAAATTTTTGATCAAATCAAGCGGTTCATCTTTTAAAAAGTTTCTCAAATAATAGAACTTTTGAATTTTTTCCAAACGGGAATTTTGATCAACAAGTGACTTAAAAAGTCCTATAAAAGTTCTATATTCAGAATACTTGCCTGTGAAAGGTGGGATAACAATCTGTGGCAACTTTGTTGGCATGGAATGAGAGTTATTCTGTGACCCTTCATTGGAACTACTGTTACATGAGATCTTAATAAGTAATTGCATTATTTTGCTAAGTGTATAAGCATATCTGTCTTCGACAATAGATGCATCTTCGCTGTCATTAGGATCTATGCCAATTATTTGCAAATTAAACTCTTCGTAACGTTGAAAATACGACCGAAGGTTTTCTTCTTTTATTTTTAAAATTTCCTTGGACAGATCAGATGCAGCTGTTTCGGACAAACTTTGAATGTAATTATACAATTTGGTTATATTACCTTTTATTAATGCTCGTTGTCGTATTAGAACAGTTGAATCTTTGCTTGTAGCCATTTTTTAGACAAACACACACTTTAAAAAACCACAAACCAAATCAAATCCTAAATTGGTATTGAAAATGATGTAAAAGTTGTAAATTGTACAAATAAAAAACTTAAAACTTAAAATCAAACAACTTCGTGTAAACAGAAAAGTAAAATGGCGGATCGGGGGATTGGCGGGGGGGGGGCGTCGCGTCGAACACAGCGACACACAGAGCATCAAACATAAAGTCTTCGTGGCTCACTTCGGCTAGATTCGAATATCTTCGGCTGTAATCGGCCAATCCTCGGCGTCACTTTAGATGCATTTTTGGAGTATGCTCGTTTCGATGTTATAATCTTGATGAAATAAAGTAATTGAAAAACTTACGCAAACTTGTCCAATCAAAATCGATGCGTTATTTTTTGTAAACTGAAATAATACTCAAACTTGTATTTGTAGTCCTCGGGCGGCGTATACGGCGTAGTGTAAGTTTTCTTTCGCGTTCAATACTGCACAAAGAAAATCTACGTCGAACTGCAATCACCAGCTTCCAACCTTCGTTTTGCACAAGTTCCGTGGAAGGACCAAATCTGAACAGATCTCCGCTGCCCAGATTGGTCGAATATGTAAATGTAATTGTAAATATTGAAAAGTGGACTGTATATTACTTGTGCATTATAATTGAAATAGAAAAAGGACTTTGAAAATGAGTATATTGAAAAAATATAAAATACGAGCTAAATTCACACTCTCTTAAAAACGTCACCGAAACAAGAAGACATTCTTTTATTTTATTTTTAGTTTTTTAACATTTAAAAAGAGAATACTTAATTAAAAAAGTTTGTGTTGGAAAGTAGATTCCAACACAAGTCCATTTTGTCGCGAGTGAATTTTTATTCAATTTCCTGTGGAAGCTATGTTTTCCCGCCCGGCGCTAGTATTCACAAAAAAAGCAATGTGCCAGACTTACGCGCCAAGGCCAGGGGCCTGTACTTTTAAAAAATATATACAGATGACAATTATTACTTGCGTATAAGCTGTTCAAAATCACCTTTCATCACATCATCAGTCACGTTTCTTAGAAAACAATTTTTAAATATCATTAATATATATTTAATTTTTTTCTTTAGTATTTAGTTTATTATAAAACATGGCAGATATTGCTAACTATTGGCTACAAAGTCACCTATTTCTGTACCTTCTACTTTTAATTTTCTTAGCTTTTCCGATCTTCAGATCACCTTATGATTATTCGATGAAACAGGTGTCTTTTACATACAGACAGAACGCATCACAAGAGTTACTTGTAGCTATTTCGTGACGGATCCCTAAAAACTTTTCAACTCAAATACTGTCCCCGCTTCATTGATTGATGACTCTACCCTCCATTTTCGAGCCTCAAATTTCATCAGATTATGCCTAATGAATTAATTTGAATACGTTAATATTGATTTTATCGAAAACCATGTGCTTAATAGCGAGATTGATGTATTATAATATCTATTATTAAGTACTAACGTGATCCCAATCAAGATGCAAAAAAAACTTCTAAAATAACAGCAACCTAAGTACGTACTCGCTTTTTTATTAAGCTACATTATGATAATCCAGAATAAAATGGCCGTTAAGTATTGATTATGACAATGGGAACAACAAGGCAGCAAAGATAAGTATTTTTATTGCGTGAACAAACGAATACGACGCCGTCAGCTAAGATAAGGGAGTGAACCTTCAGTTTCAGGAGCTGTGATGGCAAAAGCCGAGCCGCCGTAACGGGGAATAACCGGGGATTTTACGACCGGTCGGACCGCATTCCTTTGTACGTCTTGTGGCAGAGGCGGATCTCGAAGCCTATATAAAAGCCTTCGACAAACATCCACGATGCTATCTCGCTCCGTCTGACTTTGTCAATCACGCCTTCAACTTGATAAGATTTTAAAATGACAAATGACAATGACTAATGACATTTTAATTAACAGTTTATAGACATACTATTTGCATTTATACTCATTCTGACATTTTAATTCTAACATTGACATTTACACACAACAATGAAATAAAACATATTTGACATATTATATAGAATAGAATAACTAATAATGATAACTTAAGCTAATAGGACTAATATTGACATCGCATATTATTTAACCTCATATTTATTTTATTATTCAAAATATTATGCAAATACATTATTTCGATAAATTAATAAATTTTACAAATAATTTAACAAAAATGCCAGTCTGCCTGCCGTTCCACTTTTGCAATGCCCGACAGGGTTCATATGTATATAGAAGAACATATTGTAGATAAGACCTTTTATACTCTGTACATATGAATAGCAATAAATGATTGAATTGAATTGAATTGAAATTGCCCCTCAACCTTCCACCTTTGTCCGCTCTTCCTCATTCTTATTTATGAGCCCCAAACCAACGGAGGCAATAAGTATCCCACCTTTTCATCTGCCCTAACTTTTAAATTTACTTTTTAAACCTTTTTGTTTTATAATACGAGTAAGAACCTACTTCTTTGCTTTAGTTTTTCTAATGAGAAATTAAATCCACTGTTTTCTTAAAAGGATAATTGAACCAGAAACGTTTATTTAAACCCTCGCGCGATTCTTGCACACCCGTGTGTGCAGTATTTGTATCGCACACGCCGTAAACAAGCGCACGACGGGTTTCGTTTTCGGTTGCCAATCGTCAACATTTCAAAGCTTTATCTTAGAGGATGTTAAAATTGGATTTGAAAGCAAATGAAAGCACTTTTAGTTAATTTAGTTGTTAAGTGAGTTTTGTAGCAGTTAAGCATTACACTCGGGATTCTGGAACGAAAAGTGGACTCGCTCGCCACTCCACCGTACAAGAGGAGTTTTATTTTAACTTTCCTAGTCATGCTTTTATCATAGAGTAACTAATATGGTTACTTTAAATAAGTTTTCGAAAATTTAGGGGGTAATTCTCCTTATGAAACTAAACAACTTTACCCTAGAATCCTAAATGAAATTCTCAAAAGAAATTTTCGACTTTAACACAAAGGCTAATCGTACCAGTTATATGAAGAAGCGACTTAGTTGTTGTTCTGAACTTGCACAAGTTTGCAAGAAATGGAAGGAAGCGGGGTAGACCTTTGCCCAGCAGTGGGATCTTATATGTTAGTTGAAAAAAGTTTGTTTTGATATGTAAGTAAATTGCATCGTAAAACTGTAAAGATTTGCAACAAAATATACAATGTTAACACAAACTCTTGTTGCTTCACGTGTGTATATTATGTCCTTAGTTTATTTACCCCAAAAACTTTGCCTTATTTTAGACCGTAAGCCTTGTTTAGCAGCAGTTAAATAACCAGTTTTATAGTATTGAAAACAACGTCTGGAAAAGAAATCCTCCGTTTTATTAAACAATTACTACTGCCAACATATACCGTGTCATGAATAAGTGTATCTCTCTGTTTTAATGAATAAAAATTTGTTCAAAATAGTCCTCGTATAAAAACTGTCAGCTCGAAGCTGAAATTAAGCCGTTTAAAATAAAGAGTCAAAATGTACCAAAATATACCAAAGTTGAAAAACAGCTCCATGGTTACGTCTCCACATCTTTATCCTGCAACACAAATACCTACCAAATACATATAGTATAGGAAATAAAATATTGCCTTATTTTTCTGCTTCGTTTTTCCAATATTTACAGCATTCCCGGGATTATAAAGCATTGGTTTGCGGTAGCCGGTATCCGGGGAGTGTCGGCGACGCGCGACGGTGACCGAGAACAACTGACAGTGACAAATTGTCGAGACGATGTCGCGCCAGTTGCCTATAGCTGTGCTACCACAACACACCTGTCACCATCACTTGTGAACACTTTAAACTAAGATATCTCTTCTCTAACTTTGATTGACTCGGTTAACTACGTTTTCTTTGAATTAAGACAAATCCTCTCTCCTCGATATGTAATGTTAATGTTCCCCGGAAAGTTCACTTATATCTAATTTTAACCAATTGGGCATGCAAAGTATAACTAATGTACCAAAAAAGTTTGGCTTTTAATTTTTTAACCGACTTCAAAAAAAAGGAGGAGGTTCTCAATTCGGGTGAATTTTTTATTTTTTATTTTTATGTTTGTTACCTCAAAACTCCGTCATTTGTGTACCGATTTCAAAATCTTTTTATTAGTTCGGTAGCATCTACTTCCAGATTGGTCCCATAAAAATTTTATCGAAATCGCTTCAGTAGTTTAGGACAAAAAAAAATAAAAATGAAATTAACGGTCATATATGTGGATGATAATAGGTCATCAATGTAAACGAAGCAAAAGCGAAGTTGTCCCCTGAGACTTTTAAGTTATTTTTTAGGGCTCCTTTGTGTCCTGGGGCGACATACTCTACCGGTCACCGTTTAGTGACTGGTAGAGTATATTACCACCACACATCTTTCCTGCCGTCTGGTGATCGGTTGATAATATCACCCCATATCTTTCATGCCATCTGGCGATCGGTTTGAGAATTGTACTACACCGTATCTTTTTTGCCATGTTGCGACTGGTTATGAATATTACCGCCTCATATCTTTCCGATATAGTGATCATAAGTAATTGATCACTATATCGCTCTTTAATCTCGAGTGATTATAATAAATCTACGAGGGAGTTATATGAATGACTAGCATCCCGCTCGGGACTTCGTTCCGGTGGGAATTCGTGAAAATTATGTAGCCTATGTTACTCAGGGATAATATAGCATCCTAATGGTGAAATATTTTTTCAAATCGGTCCAGTAGTTTCGGAGCCTATTCGTTATATACAAAAATACAAATCTTTCCTCTTTATAACATTAATATAGATAAATGATAACCTTTAAAAAGAATAAAATAAAATATTTTCAACAAAAAATTGACCCGCCTTCAAAAAGGGTGAATTAATTTTTTAAAGCTATGTTCACGAGTAAGTAGTGGTTACGGGTAAAACAGCAAATAGGTGAATTCATAGCGGAATATGGTAAATAGAGAGGAACTATAGGCTGCACAAAATCGTAGGCTGCACAAAATTGATTTTTGTGTTCTAGAGCACAAAACAATCTACTATAGGCTGCACAAAATCGCATTTTGTGCTCTAGTGCACAAAGTGATCTACTCATAAATGGGTCTATAGTAAGGCATAGAAAACTCCATACAGCCAAAATAATCAGAACTTTAAAGATAAAATTTGTTATTATATGTTATTTTATTATTTCCTCGCAATCGAAATGAAAAGCAGAGTTTATAACTCGTCCACAAAACCATTTTTATCCGAGACTTAAAGCAGCCCGAGCCGAAGGCTTTACAACAAGTGCAGTCGTTTTGTGCACTTGTTGTAAAATCTACTAATTTTGGCTCGTTATCTTTTTCTACATTCGATCGTAGTCGTGAAATTATAACAACTCTCTCAATTAAAACAACGTGTTTAAATAAACAAAAAACAACACACTCAAAGACCTACTGTTTTCCCTTGTATCGTGGATCCCTAGGGACACATAGGTACAAAGAGTCACGAACACCCAGACAAGTATCTATTTTTTACAAAAATGTTGTTCCCTACCAGGAAACGAACCCAAAAACCGTCGATTCAGAGGCAAGTGTAACTAGTCGCTAAACCAAACTGCGGTCATCTGGTACATTCGACTACAAGATGGACTACATTATTTTTACCCATTGTAACACAATTTTTCACCCACTCGATAAGCATCATGGTTATAACGACAGGCTTCAAGCCACTTTTCATGAAGGTATTTATTGAATAAATTTGTCGTACACAACTCTTTAAAACCCTCTTCAAGTCCAATAAGACGTCGAAAGTAATAAGCCTTTTGGTGCCGAGTTTCACGTGACGTTCCCAGTGGAGTAAGAATTGGGTTGACACTAACTTTGCTCTAATTTCATTAGCGGAACTTGTCAACCTTTAGAAATTTCTACCTTGTTCATTCAAATATATAAAAGCCCGGAGCAGACATTATAAAAGGACAAAATTTTCCTGAAAGATCACAGTTTCTAGGGTTCGCGGAAACTGTAAAAAGGTCAAACAAATTGGAGCGAGTATTACATTCCTTTTATAGACATGATATCCTCTGCGTAGTGAGCTTTATGTTAATGCCGGTAACAGCGATTTTACAACAAAACATTCGCAGTATTGTTTATTTCACATGACTCCGCCTTTCAACCACATTTTTTATATTTTCATAACGATTTTACACTCTGTTTGATCACAAAGGCATTTGGAAGTCTTTTTACGCAATCCAATTTCATCGCCGATGAGAAGCAAAAGCGAAAAAATAATATTTTTCGTTTTATTCTAAAACTCCATTAGGAGCAACCTTATATCAAAGACTCTATTTTGATTGGGCGGTTTCTTTTATAACGAAAAAACTTAATTGGGAAAGAAAAAGAGGTCCACTGAGAGAAAGTTCTTAACATTATTTAGCAAAAACGTAGAATTTCACAGCAAACTTGTATTTTAAATTATTCACCGCGATATTTTAATTACTTTAAAAACTTCAGAAACCAAATTTAACAGTTTTTTTTAAAACCTAAACTAATTTCTTAAAAAAACGACTTTTCATGTTTCTATTTGTCATTGGTTGGATAAAGAAATGATCAAAAATTTTGGTATGTATTTCGAACCATCTTCGATGGGGAAAGTTCTTTTGTTCAGTTCACTTATGCATTTCCTGAAGTTTTTATTTCGCTATGATTATACTCGTAGCCCAGTGGCTCTCGTTGATCTCAAAAGTTCAGTAGCCAATTTCGTCACATATCTACTTTACTATACCTACACGATAAGAAGAAGAAGAAGATATTATGATTAATAAAACGGGCAAGTGCGAGTCGGAGTCACGCACGAAGGGTTCCATACCATTATCTATAAAACTGGCCAAGTGCGAGTCGGATTCTAAAAACCATTATCTCTATAAAAACGGCAAAAAAATCACGTTTGTTGTATAGGAGCCCACTTAAATATTTAATTTATTCTCATTTTTAGTATTTGTTGTTATAACAGCAACCAAAATACATCATCTGTGAAAATTTTAACGGTCTATCGCGGTTCATGAGATACAGCCTCCGACAGACTTATCTATAAAAACGAGCCAAAAAATTACGTTTTTTTGTATAGGAGCCCCCTTAAATATTTATTTTATTCTGGTTTTTAGTATTTGTTGTTATAGGGCACATAGTAATACATCATCAGCGAAAATTTCAACTGTCTAACTATCACGGTTCATGAGATACAGCCTGGCGACAGACGGACGGATAGCGGAGGCTTAGTAATAGGGTCCCGTTTTTTCCCTTTGGGTACGGAACCTTAAAAATTAATTAAAATGTAGCAATAAAACGTTTTGCAAATGCCAAATCCAAGATACCATGGTAGTAGGTAATTATTAATACTTAAATTTTTACAAGTTATGTGGTGGTAAGAGGTTAATAAAAAAAAATCGTTTCATTTAGACACTTTTTTGACATTTGACCGGGTTGATTTCACATTATGCTTGAGCTGAAGTTGCGCGGTTAGCCCTCAAAGTCAAGATTCATATATTTAACATTAAAAAACATGACATTTCGATTTAATGAAAACTAAACGTGGACTTAAACTAGGTGCCATTATTGCCTGATTTTGGGACATTTTTTTTTAAACCAATGTTTGTATCTCTGTAGATTTCAAAAACGATGTAAGTAAATATTTTTCTTACTATGTACCTCTGTGTGTTTGGAACAGCATTTCGTTCGTTAGTGCACACCGGTCGCGGAGTATGCAAATGATGCTCGGGGCTCGATCGGCTGATGCCCTGTGATTAATGCTGAAGCACGTCCCGTTTACACACGGCTCAGGGGTATTCATCAGCTCTCAGAGTACAAGCAGTAACTCTACTGATACACACAACCATATTTTGGAAACGTTTTTTTTTCTACAATTAGATTGAGCTTTTAGATCACTCTTTGTGACTGTGATAACTTCATTAAAAGACTCGCAAATTAAAATTCAAAATTAACGATGACGGGGGCAGCGTACGCTTAGCTGGAGATTTAATTCCACATTTTGGAGAAACAATAATACAATTTAAATAAACTAGACGATGCCCGGAACTTTGTTCCCGTGGGATTTTCGTAAAATCCTTTCTTATTTCTTACCTACACTATAAAAGGAACGTTTGGGATAAATTTTAGCTTTCTATGTCCAAGGTTTGGACTGGGTGTTGATGAGTCAGTGAATGAGGACCTTAAATTTTATAAATCAAGATATGTCATTCTTATTACTGTAAGAATAGGTGATATCATTGTTACAGGTATCGATAAACTTCTAAACTTTGTCTAAAATTTAATGACATATACTCAAGTGTGTCACAAATCAATCTATTTCATTCATTTGTTGTAGTCAAGCGTTATTGTTATTGTCATACACCATAAATTAAACCAAACCTAATTAATACGGGAATTACATTAAATGTCATTTAAATGGTTCTTGTGTTCGTGGGTAACTTTCAGTGGATGTTTGTAACCCGAACGTTAGCGATTCCAAAGCAGAATATTAACATTCAACTCAAGTGTTTCCAGAATTGACCTCTAGCAGTATGCTGAGTACACGAAGGGGTCGATTCGCGAATCGGTGATTAATGCCCGCACATGCCTTGATTTAAAGGCACACGGTGTACCGATAACACAGTGAGGATACTAATAACTTTTCAATTAAGCGTCTATACAATTAACTTAGTTATATTTACAGAGAATATTGTGCTTAGTATAATTTTTATAAAATTTATTTTAAAAAATGTCCTGACAACTACGAATGCAAAAAAAAAACTAAAATGCATCGAGACGTTCGTTCCCAAGAAACAATCTCATACAGACATTTATTTTCATTAATATAGTTAGACTTTATCCCGACCAAATCAAAGAGAGACTATGTTGACAACACATAGAGTTAAATCGTGGTATTTATTAATGGTGTCCTACTGTACGGTTATATACTATAATAGGGCCTCGGTTCCCTCGTCACTCGTTCAAAATTTACACCTGGTGAGTCCCGTGTTTAATTCAGTTTAATATTTAAACTAATTAATGCCCAATTAAATATTTTAATCTAAATGAATGAAACTCTAGAGAATTCACAACAATGTAGGCATGATTAAAAGTATATTATTAATTATGTTTTGTATCGATTGGCTTGGTCCACAACTAACTTTTATAATTAAACTTTCGAATATTAAGTCCGCAAGCCGAAATACCTCAAGTTAAATAAAGGTTATTTTGTATTTGGACCAAAAGTTGAGAAAGTGGTTCATAAAAACAAAAACTCTAGATACACCAAATATTATAAAATGGAAGCAAAACATTCTATACAGGAACAGGTAAAACTTTTATGAAAACAAATTTGTTCAATCAGTCACACGGCTGCCGGGTCAATTAGCACCGGGCGCTGTAACGCGAGGCCGAGCCTGGTCAATTACTGGCTATTGGACAAAATACCTAAAACACCACTAAAATCTTTACGTAAAGTATAAAGAACATGTTTGACATCCATGTTTGACAACCGTTACACATCAATTTATAGGTTACAGAAAAAATAAACAAATAATCACTTATTACTGTACTCCACCCCGGACCTAACCTGACTATTCTTTGAGTTTTATTTACCACAAAATAAATTCGAAGTGTTTTTATAACACTTAATTTAATGAATGTATTGCTCAGGATTTCTACATTTTCTTTAATTTAAGATGCTTTTTTTATTTTATTTTTATAACATTTATTACAAGCGGAAGATAATTCACAAAAACTGCATGTCCAAGTCTACAAAAACTGCATGTCAGTCATTGATTTTTGACCTATATACGTCACCACTTTCTGTAGTTACATTTTCCCTAACCTAAGTCTGCTAAGGGTGAACTCAGTCCAATTTTGTCGCCTGAAATAGTTGGTTATACTGCACTTAGTTATGGATAAAATACAGGAACATATCTTATTTTTGGAAATGAGCAAAATTTTGCGAATTTTCAATTGGTTTAAAACCAATCTATGTGTGATATAGAGACTCGGATAACCTGATTGCATATTAAGCGCTCTGGCGCACCGAGGTAGGGCTGAAAATTTCAGGCAAGGGTAATTTCAGAGGCTAACATTGATGAAACACATTATTGTCACTTTGAGCCGCTCCATTTGCAATTTAGGCCAGCAGATATCTGAAACGTTGCAATATTCATGTAGACTCATTTCTAAATCATTGGTTAACCATAGAGCTAAGACTGATATTTAAAAGATTTTCCCAACTTAAAAAAAACTATTGCTGCATACTCCATTTAGGTAGGTATAATGTTTTTGGTATGTTGTTCTGTAATTACGTTATACTAACCTTTGGCAGCTGGTTTAATAGTAACTAAGGTGTTGAGGTAATGCGTAGACTAAAATTTGTTTTAACAAATAATTGTTAGGGAAAAAAAAATGTTCGACGCGAATGGAACTTGAACCCACGACACCAGGATTAGTTCTCCTGGTGCTCATTTTCTTTCCCTAAAAATTGTTTGTGAATACGAGGAACACGAGGAAGCGTTTTAAAAATACTAAATTTAAAATCGTTTTATTTAATAAAATTGGTGTTTGTAAATTAAAAAATACCCTGTCTGTACCTCACAGTTACAAAACGCAATACCTTAGATATTTGTAATTAAGGGAATGCATATTACATTCAACATTTTACAAAGATTAAATCAATGAATTAATTCGATACATAGACATAGAAATGCGTTTTTTTTCTGTTTGTAGTATCCCCATCTATCTGTCTATTCTAGTGGCTATTAGCGCTTTGCAATGAGGCATGGGGCAGTAAATTACGGGCTTAGTCCGCTTGCAGTTAACGCTCGGACCCCTCGCTCGGTATTGTAAACTTGATGTGTCATTTCCTATCACCGCATTTACATTGGCATTTTACTATTAATTAATTTATATATTTACTTCAGGGAACAGGGTATCTATTCTGTAAGTCTATGACCGACAGACCGACAATATTTAATTTTAATGTAAATACATGAGAAATTCTGCAATGCGTAAAGTACAGCGTAAGTAAGTAATTACAAAAACAATACACTAGTTCTATGAACGTAAGCCTCTCTTCGCAGAGAAACTCGCAAAATCCGGTAAAATATTTACTGACACGACCCGGTTTGCTAGAAATGTAAGGATTTGAGGCACACGAGTTATTTACGGAATAGTCATGACATTTGCAGGAAAAAATCAGAAAACTAGAGATTATAGAAAGAAGAAAACTTTTTTCATCTTTTCTATGCTAGAGATGATGTCCCGTTAATACGATTATAAAAAAATTGTCATGACTTTGGTTAAAATACGACTATAAATAAATAAAAGTCATTATAAATACGCTGACTAAGTAAATGGGGCACTTTAAAATTCAAATTAGTATTTATGTTGTTGGTTATAAATTTTGGTATGGTTTACATTGCGAAGTGTTTTATAGGTATAGTTTTGATATTGATTGATTACATTTTAACCAAACTGTTAGGAACGACTGTTTGCTGATTAAAATATGCGAAGACAAGATCTTCACTTTATCAACTATCTATACATAAGTAATTTCACGAAATCTTAACCAATTTAAAATTTCAAAATATCGGGATCTTAATTATCCACGAAATCGTAATTTAGATATCCTAAAATGTTCATCAACGATCTTCGCTGAAATTAAATCGTCTTTATTCGCCAGCTTAAAGTAATTGTCACCACAGAAAGGGTTTTATAATAATTTTATATAATCTCAGCCGAGGCGGACCAGTTGATGGTGCCTTCCATTATCTAAATGACCAATCTGGGAGCTTAATTAAATTTTCTGCTTTATACTAGAAGTGTAATTTTAAAAAATGAGCACCTTTTTGACCACGCAGACTCATTGAAGAGATTAAAAGGAGAGCGGCACCGCACGACGCCTCACAAGCTAATGACGCTCCACAGAAAAAAAACTCTCATTAAGTTTGGATATTAAACTTTCGTGATTCATCGCCGAATTGTGCACTGAAAGCGAAATAAAATTGTTACTTTACTGCGTTTACAAGACTGATTGGCGTTTTACGACGTTAGAGAAAAATATAAGTACTCTTTTCGGCGTGGTTTCTTTTTCTTAAAAGTGAATAAAATACGAACAGTTTCTTTTGCACAAAAAGGGTCAAGCGAGGCGCGGCCGGCGACTGTTTGCGGAGCAGTGGCAGATAGCCCCGAGCCTGACCCTTGTCAAACGTCGTCGATCTATCACCTGCTGTAATTCACATTAATTTCCAAAATGGCTATAACATTACCATAATGCAAACTCACGGCTTATCCTGATGTCACTCCCCAACCCGTGCTCGTACATAATTTCCACAGATTACGGTGTTTGTTAAATAATTCACGCATGCATAATAATAATACCTTAAATAACTTCCAAGTTTTGAAAATTTTAGAGGAACTCGGCATTGTAGGGAAGTCGGAAACGGAACCTTGAAGAAAGTTTTCCTTGGATGAATCTGAACACTCGTAAGTATGAGGGTCGTCGTCGTGAGGTGGGCCCAGATACCCACATTACAGTTTGGGAAACGAACGAAAACACGTAACAGCGACCAAAACTATTCTCCAAACTATTCTCCACTTCCCCAACTCAGCTGCTTACTTATTGTTTGTAATAGACCTTTATATTCCATTCTTCAAGAGTGAAAACAAGCTCAGAAAGTTTGTCCCTTGCGAAATGACAGTACCTATTCAAACTCCAAATCTTTGCTGGTCACGTATCAACTTGGGAACTTCTTTCGATATTCGCATCTTACATATAAAAATAGTGACTACAACATCCCTCGATAACTCAGTTTATGTTCGCTCTTAAAATTAAATCTTTTATACCTAAGATTTGTGTTTGTAGCTGAGATCAAAAGCGCAAGGGGCTCTATCTTTGCGTGCGTTTTGCAAACTTTCCTCTCAAAGGCTGCCCTCAATTAAAAGTACAATGCCGCGTGAACATGCGAAACTTTCACCAACATAAAAGGCAAGCCAACAATAGTAGTAGTAATTTGGCATAGGACCATTAATTCCTTTACCCGGGGCCCTTTTCTTGCTTTCACAGCGCTAGATATTATTCCTTGTAAACAGGCAAAAACTTCGTTTTATTAATCTATTCATGTCATGAGAACGCTATAATATTAGATAAACATTTTCGGCAAGAAATATAATAGGTATACCTTCGCCCACAATTTACCGTTTCCACTCTTCTCCTAAAAATATCTATAAAATGAATAAATTGCTAAAAAATGTGGCACCCGATACAATATCTACACCTATATTTCAGCAGGGAATTCTGTAGGGAAAATTATTTTCTTTTTATCATAGGCTGAAGCTTTTTTTTTTGTAAACTATATGTATAGAAAACCTTTTCTTAACTATGGCCTAAATCCCCTTCGTATTCCGAAGGGATGCCCGTGCCCCTTGGTAGAGACGTATATGAGCTGATTAAAAAAAATATAAATATATAAAAGAAGAAACGGACTGACTGACTGACATATCAACGCTCAGCCCAAACCACTGGGTCTAGAGATTTCCAATTTCAAATTTGGCACGTAGGTTTCTTATTAGGTCTAGGGGAGCACTAAGACAGGAATTTTTGAAATTCAACCCCTAAGAGCGAGAAATGGGGGTTCAAAGTTTGTATGAAGAAACAAAATTAGTTAGATCTTTTTTTTCGAAACTCCGCAGGAGTTTTCCTAGCAGTAAATGAGTAAGAACATGTTTCAGGATTTTTCATTTCAATTCAAAATTCAACATTTAGAGGGATGAAATGGGGTGGCAAAGAATGAAAATCGATATTGGTATCGTTTTCATGGTTTTTTGGGTCGCAGATTAAGAAATCCAGAAATCGTTTTCAAAATCCAACATGGCGGACGTGAAATCCCTTGATGGATGCAAAGGGGTAAAATTTCAAAAAAATAAATATGGGTGTCGTAAATTACAAAAATGGCATCGATTTTTTTTAATTTATGAGGCTTAACATGAAAATCCCTGATACTCCATATCCTTAGGGGTGAAACATTGTATGAAGAATAGGATTAGACTTTTTTACTCAAAACTTCACAGGAGTACTAGATTAGATTCATTTATTTCAAATTTAGTTATATACAAAAAAAATAACACTTAAAAATGTCACAACAAAAATATGAACGTTGAATGTATGAAATTGATTAAACAGTAAACACTTAAAGTTATTTTAATTTCACATTGGTCATCAAACGTAGGCGAGTGCGATACGCGGGTGGGGGACGGCGGGACGGGGAAGTAATCGTCGGGAAACTTTTTGCATTACTATAATCAAAGGTGCAGCAAGATATTTCATACTGTCCAAAATGCAAAAAAATATTATGTACCTATGTATATGTTTACTTATTTACGTTCCTCAATTTTTTCATGGGTCGGGACCCGTTCGACAGGTAAGTTTCGGCCGGTGGTGTCGTTTCGACAGGTACGCGATTTCATATCCAGTTCGACAGGTATAATTGTTTTAGTTCTTAGTACAGTCACACGCAAATGTAATAAAAGCAAATAAAAATGCAAATTAAAGCCCAATATACAAATTTATGTTTTTTATTAAAAAAGAAACTATAAACTAAAGGTATATTTATAAAAAAAACATCAACGGTGCCAGTGCTAGAAGACGCTTGGTCTATTATTTTGCTGTAATAAAATAAATTAACTATCCACTATATAAAACAAAAATATTAAGGATTTCACTATCCACTGACCATTGCTCTCGAGTACTCTCGACTAAAATACAATTTTATATTAAAAATATAAAAAAAGATTTAAAGTTAGATATTTAAAATTTTCTTATTATAATTATTTTAAATTTCTTAATATAACATCTATATTATCTGAAGTTGTTTACTTACATTTTTCCGGCTCTATCTCCTGTAATGCACAAAATTATTAATACACACTTGCTTGCTGCACTTAATCTTTTTTGTTTTCTCCATCTGTAACCCTTTCCAATAGATACGCAATATAAAAAAACAATATGCAAGCAAAATCTCATTGCCAACAACCAATCACAACACTTTCATTTGTAACTTATTACTTACACCTATTGTCCTTCCTTATCTCTGCTCGTCCCTCAAACTTGATTTTACTACCTGGCCATTTCAAGGTCACCCGAGAACGCTATTTAAGTAAACAAGGGTAAATTTTATTAAATATAAAGCTTATAACGCATAGAACTGCTTAATATCAAATGTTGATCATATTTAAAACTTTTTCAACTTTCGAGCTTAACTGTACCGCCAGTACTTAAATTTTGCATATAAAAAAACACCGGCCGAAACGCCCCTTCAAATTAATTAAAATAATACCAGTGCCCGTTCGCCACTTGAAAAAAAATGCACACCTGTCGAAACGACACCAAAATACAGGTCGAACCATATCATTTTTTGTGACCGGCCGAACTTTACCTGTCGAACGGGCCCCGACCCGTTGTTGGCATGGGTCTGGCATCACATGTAATTTGATAAATATTTTAACATTTGTTCTATGTATGCACTAATTAACGTCACAATCATCTTTTACAGGGAGAAAATATATTCCTAATAAAACCGGCCAAGTGCTATTCGAACTTATGCACGAAGGGTTCCCTATCATCTTCTCTTCTTTTTCTTAAATATATGAAAGAAGAAACTGACTGACTGACTGACATATCAACGCACAGCCCAAACCACTGGGTCTAGAGATTTGAAATTTGGCACGTAGGTTTCTTATGAGGTCTAGGGGAGCACTAAGAAAGGATTTTTCGAAAGAGGGTTTGAAGTTTGTATCTAAGGGGGTGAAACGGGGGTTCGAAGTATGTATCGAGAAAACGATTTTTTTGAACATTTTGACTCAAAACTTCGTGAGGATATACTTTGAAGCAAAAAAACAGACCGTGTTTCGCGATTTTTCAAAACTCAAAGATTTAGAAAATGACATGGGTGACAAAAAAGTTCTTTGCGCGAGCGAAGCCGCAGAAAAAAGCTAGTATAAATATAATGGGTTAACTCTTGACCTCACTCTTAGCTAAGGTCGACGACGAACCAAGTTAACCCAGAAAAGGCCATTAAGGCACTGGTGCTTCCACGTACTGACAGGACACAGCAAGCTGTTTGGCGTCAGACTTCGGCAGGAGGATGGTCGCGAACCAGACGACCCTTTACAGAGCCTACCACATCGCATGGGACCTAGGACGCCATCTCATAGGGCGCCGTCGTTGCTTAGGTTGGATTGAATAGGATGCAGGTCTCATATGTATTTCCTTAATCGCCTCTTACGACACCAACAGAAAGAGATAGGGTGCCGTTATTCTCAACCGATCACCACACGGCAACTTTTGTAAACTTATAAGATTAGATGAAAATATCGCGAAAAGTTAAGGTTGTTCGTTTATTATCGTAACTATTTACGCTTTTTAAAAGAAAAAGCAAGTATTAACAATAAAACACTTAATCTAGACAAGGGCACGGACATCAAGTCTGTGGATGCTAATATTTTTATAATTAAAAAAAAAACTATTTACGCTAAATTGATATGTAGAATTGAGTATGTTTTATTGAATTAAAGCGTTATGAAAAGTTTGAACACAAAGCTAGTTTATCTTATGTCTAAGTTATCAAGGATGTTATAATTAATTGTCTTTGCAAAACACAAATAAATTTCCACGTAAACAAACAAGAGATGATTCAAAGCACTTGTATGATGAAAATACAAACAGAGCGGCGCAAATAAAGAGAATTGTTTACTTTTTGTGATATTAAATTCCAGATAAAAGAGACTGGGCGTAAAACAAGTAGGAAATCTCACAATTCAACGCCAGTTATATTAACTTTGTTTGTTGGTAATCACAAACAGCCGGTGCGTCGCCGTCTTTTTGTCGGAACATCAGAAATTAAATTCGAGAGCACCTGACGCGATCACATGCTCTGGCACATCCCTTATATTAATACGGCGAGTACAAGCGCGTCGCTCCAGCTAATCTCAATAAAAATCAAACGAATTGAGAATCTCCTCTTTAAGTCAGTTAAAAATAAATCTGTGTCTCAAACATGTACCACAATTGCATGGTAAATTGTCAAGTTTTAAAAATGTAATGATACTAATCAATAACTCTTTGATCTCAATCAATCAATAACTTACTTCCTGTATTCTTTGCAAGAATACAGTTTACATATTGTTAGAAAAATTTTGGCTATCTGAGATGGCAAATATTTTAGACAATTGCGTCATTCAATGTCGCAATATCGAGATATGAAGAACAAGAAGAAGAATCTCGGCTCTATTTTGTATCTGTGATATAGCCAAAGTCACGTTTCCATTCATTCGTACTGTTGGCAAAACAAATTTTTCTCCGCTTCGAAATTATTCGACATCGCAACAGTGTATCTGGTCCACCCCATTTTAATTTTAAGACAAAAATATCAAAAAGAAAAATACTAGTAATAATTATTAGGTGACGAGTGTACTCGTTGCTCGCTAATTTTATAACGGGAAAGTGTGGTTGTTTTTCTCCTTTATACGACTTACACAGAAAAGTTTGTGGAGGGGTGTACTGAATAATATGTTACCTCTTACATTCTAATGAAATCGTTGGCTAAAAGCTAGTTATCAATAAAAAAAATATTCCCACAAATTTTATACAATCCTCACTTTGTTGGTTAAACTTTACCATTGTCGCTGGTTTTATTCTGTGTTATTGCCTTGAATTAACATTCTATCCGTACTGATACGAATAGGTAGATAAAATATTTTAAAAATCCTATTATACCAGTGATATTAATTAAACTGTGGCAAGATCATACAAAACAAATGACAAATCTTTATTTGTATGAAGTGTATTGAAGTAGACTTTGAAGCATAACCTAAGTCTTGAGACTTAAAAACTTAGCATACGGACTGAACTCTATCTGCAATGGTCAACGTAGAAATAATGTGCGAATAAATGTTAAATACACGACCATTTCCCACTGCTGAGTGTTTATTTACTGCATCCGTAGTTAAGCTAAAGCTAAAATGTAGCGACATAAACAATTTGTCAGCCTTTAGAGTTAGTGCGCAGACTGCAGTCGGTCCAAAAAAGGCGTAGCAAGATACAAATACGGCTGTAAGCTGAAACGCAGCCGCACTGCGCCGCCATTTGCATGCTCATTACAATACCTAGTTGACTTGTTGTTTCACTATTAACTTACCAGTTTGCCAGTTTACTTATATAATGCATGTTGAATACCTATCGTTTGTTAGACAATTCTAATACCTGTCTTATGATAAGTCATTGTGTTACTTCATAAAATAAAGCTTATTGTATTCACTTGTGATTAAGAAAACCCTAATTTAAGATTATTTTATTTGTACCTGTAGACTAGCAAATAGTATTTCTTGTTGGAGATCCAAATAAATAAAAAAAGAAAGCCCTTCTTCAGTGCTAAAACAAACAGCGCGCTCTTTAAATAATCCCACGAAAAGTGAAAGTGGGAATCTTGTATAAGATATTTTCACGGCTTTGTCGCAGTAATCCAGCAGACAGAAAGTAGAAAACAGGAAAATGTTTTTAGCGAAAAAAATGTTGTACAAATTGCCGCGTTCTAGAGTAGTTATTACCCCATTAGAGTGAGTGACTGCGGCGCTCGCTCTACTACGAAGTGGAGATTGAAGGAATAAATCCCACAAACTATATACGTACTGCACTTACCACAGCATTATGCACGGCCCTGGCGAGCACTAGCTTTTCATGTTTATCACTTTTACTGCTCAACTCAGTTTTATCGCATATTCACTGTGCTAACTCCACTTTGCATATTCAACGTGTGATGGACAGTGAAAATGTGTGTATGGTTTATCTAAATAGATTTTACAAAATATTTTAAATGCAAATCCGAAGTAAAAAGTCCTGCCGGGATTCAGTTTCAATTTAGGTCTGAATAGGCTTAACGAATCAAAGCTTTCATCTATCGCGAATTCACTGCCGACCGTGAAAGTGAGAATTTCGGATTCCGATTTCCGCAACATTTCAGCGTTAATTTATAATTTATAACTCTCTCACACAGCGTTCATAATAGAGAAGTATTAACCCTTAGATCCGTATATAATTCGGTGTTAGTGATTCATGAAGACGAAGTTTCCCGGTGGGGCCTTAAATTAGGACTTTCAGCAGTTCCGTTCCTCTGCAACTGCGCTGAGGTCTGTTCTGTAATATCAGAGTCTGCTTTGTATATTGGGATTAATAAACTTTAAGCAAGATGAATCGCATATTGTTGGAACGTTAATGTCGTTTGGTCTTCTTTATTTTAACAAATGTTTTTTCACCTCTCCAGCTCGAAAAGAGAGCTTTTGCTTGTCAAAATCAGGCAGCAACATCGTTGTTTGCTGCGAACATTTTTTGAGCGAGAGAAAAAAGTGATTTGAATTTGGAACAATAACTTTTAAATGACTTGGCGCGGTGATTTGTTCTGAAACTGATTTAGGTTTATCAAATCACGAAATTTTTTATTATTTATTGAAATCAAAATCACAAAAATGTGTTAAATATTAATCGTTTAAGGTAATAAAAGGTTATTTGACATAAAATCTAATAATCAATGTTGTTTTCTAAAACAATACTTTTAATTTTGTAAAAATGTTATGAAGTGCAATTTCTGAACGCAAACTATAATCCTGGCCACTTTTAAAATAATTCACAGCTATTTGTCAGTTAATCTTCATGAAGTATGTAATTACTGTTAATCTTTTCTCGTTGTAGAGGTGAAAAGTTGTATGTTTAACACAGTGAGCTTATAAATACTAGAATAGTAACGTCTTACAAACGATTCTCAAAAATGCATAACCACTTGATAGTTCAAAAGACGTAGCTTTGAAACCGATATATTATGCCAAAGTCAACTATATTTGTCTCGTTTCTTCCACTGATTAACTAATTACCGGTGAAGTGAGATAAGATAATAGCTGTCATGAAAACGGACAGAGTTGCCAGTGGTGAGAAATAATTTCCCCAAAATGAATGAATAAATGTATTTAATTACTTTGGTGTGATTAATGTTGTATATTCTGAACAGAATTTAATAAAATTTTCAATAGAAACTGTCATAAAACTGTAACGGGAGCGTGTCTGTACATTGAAAATATTTAGAAAAGCTATTAGTAGGAGATAGTAAACGGATTTTGATATGAAAAATGACAGCTTTTTTTATTTAAAAAGCTAGTTAAAAAAAAGATCTGAGTCATTTGCAAGGTAACTATGTAAATAGAAATTTACATAGTTGTTAATGTCTCAGATCTTTTTCCCTTAAACTCCCAAAAAAGGGGAAAAATTTTAATCGTTTTACTGGCAACACCGATGGCAAAAATAATGCAATTTTAGACATTAGTTTTCTGATGTAATTTTAGACATTATGACCAAACTTATGCAAATTTACTTGTGAAAAGTAACGCCACTTGCATTATCATCCTTTTCGGATCGTGATACACAATTTTTAACAGTAAATTTCACTATTTTGAATGACTGTCACGCTCCCCTAATGTCAAGCAGGCAACTGACGTTACATATGCCTGCAGGCATCTACGAAGTGGCAACGCGTCGCTGCCGTAAACTGCCAATCTAGTTACGATAGGTAACATATAATATCATTGATTTAACACGAGAGCAAATTTTATTGATCTCGTGCCTTTAAATCACTCACTAGGTGATTCAACTGTAGACTACTTCGCTAGCTCGTGATTTAAGGATTGCACTCCGGATAGCAAAAAACAACTTTGCTCTCTTGTTGAACAAATAACTATAACTCATTTGTTTTTACTGATTAAGCTAGAAATAGACAAATAAATTGCGGGTGCAATCTATAAGTGACTTCAGTAAAAGGCTCTTCTTGTCATTAAAAATGATCACATTCGTGGTTTTTTTCTGAATTTTTTTTGCACCTTTTTTCTTGGTAGAAGAATACAATTTTTCACGGAAATAATACATAATATAGATACATAACATACATAACATAAATAACATAGATACACATGAACAATGTCAATATCACTGTGTTTGGAAAAACACGATATAAATCCGAGCCGGAGATGCCATGTCACCGGAAAGGCGACTAATCGCCGAAATGGACGCTGCGCTGACTCGACACAGCCTTCGGCATTATCGGCTTTGCCTTAGAAAAACATGGTCCTGTATGGAAGATATACTTACTGTATATATGTCACCGGAAAATGGTAAAAACCGTAATATTAAAATTTCACTTGTCAAATTATAATCTCCCGTTATATTACGATTTGCCTTATAAAACAAAACTTTACAGGCCGCCTGCATGAAATTAGGATTAGTTAGGTTAGGCTTTATTACGTTCGGTTAGGTTAGCTTCGGTTGCATTAATATTATGAAACAGTCCATCAACGTGAAAACAATGGGGCAGTTCACAAAGTACCGAAAGTTTACAATCTTACTAAGTCAAATTACAATATTACGGGTTTGACAATGTAACGGTGATCTACACACAGCTTCTAGTTTTTTTTCGATATTTTTAGATGCTTGAGGCACGAATTTGTTTTTTCTAATAAAATAAGGTAAAGTATACAGTAACATTTCAGAGTGGGCGGTGTTACATTTAGTAGGCTTTTCATCTGAAGTTGACGGTTACTTTACAAGATATGCCTAAAGATCAAAGAACAATCCTAAAATAAACACTGACGCTTACCAAAACAAAATGATCTTCTTTATACAGCACGACATCCTAAGTTTCTGTTCTTGTTAGAAGTTTTTTGAAGCATACGACATTTCATGCCCTATTAGGTTAGATACCCATGATTTTATCAAAAACAATAAAAGGTTCAGTGTTAATGTTACTCCTATAAGCTTTTATAATTTGAAACAAAATATATAAAACCAAAATTACCATCACGTTTGGCTATTTCTTTTATAATTCGGCAGAAAAATTTATAAAAAATATTTCGAGAATTTAGTCTACACCACAAACACCTTTTATTAAAGGAATGTTTTGTTTATAAAAGCAACAAACAGTTAAGTCCTCTCTGCCTTTCTTTTTCGTAAAACAGTGGCGTTGGTCGTGAGATTGTTTATCGGTCAGTGGAGTAGGAAACAATTAGGTGGCGAGGGGCATTTTCAGGTAAGGATGCCACAACTACACCTATTTCCTTTCGCGTATAAATGTGTTAGTTCTTTGTTGTGGATGGAAACAGAGCTAACGGTGTCTTTGTTTCCTTGATGTTCTTTTACTTTTTCAGGTAATGGTTTCGTCAACAAGACAACAATGTAATTAAGAAGCTAATTTATTGCTAAGCATTAACGCATTTCCTAAAATGACTAATACAAAAAGTTTTCAATACGTTTTTAACTTGTTAATCAATGAAGTTTCGTTGAACAGTTGAATTATACTGTGTTTGGTTGTGACTATATTTTAGGAAGGGTATATTTTTAAAATATCTTTCAGACTATAATTAGCAAAGAAAAACGTTGAATGGACCAGCTTCCAAATCATCCCAAGCATACCGTAGAAGTCAGTAATAGGGTCGCGAGGATTGTTCTGTATTGCGGGCGAAAGGCTGACATAGGCACCTTTTTCTCGCATACGGCTCGGGGACTATTTAATAGAACGCCTGTATTAACACCAAGTTAATCTAATTTTTAATTTTTATAACCAACATTTAACATGGATGAATACTAATATAAATATCCTATACATTTTTCACGTCGAGACAGCAATGTTATAGCGGTTTAATCTGACAAAGGATTCTAAATCCCAAATATTTCCAATTGTCCACCCCGGCCTGGCCGTGTATGTGTTAAACGATAGTAACCCCTTTGAGGGTAGGGTGTGAGTGAAAGTCAGCTGTCAAAGAAAAAGAGCGGAAAGACATCGCAGAAATTAATAAAACAGAAGATTATTTCTTCATTTGAAGGTGTGGGGGGTCATGAATCCTAGTGCTCCAAAATCGTCTCCACACCTGCTAGCGGTGCACCTTGCTGATCAATGGACGAGGCTCTGGCGTACTACAACCGTATTAAATGGTTTTTTAACTTGGCGACGTTGCCATTCTCTACTTTAACACTTATTAAAATACTCTAAAACTGACCAAATCACGAAAATCGTAAACGTCACTTTAAGCAGAATTTAATTTAATTCAGAAACGACGAGCGCTCGAAAATACAAGTCATTGCCGTAGGATAGAAAAATGGAACAAGCATTATATTGTCTGCCAAATGCAACACAAAAAATGGGCTAACTTAGCAACAGCGTGGATTCTAACCGATGGATCCGTTTCCGTGCTTCGGAGGGTACGTTAAGTTGTCGGTCCCGGCTGTTGTTGATTGACTACAGTCACTGAAACCAAGTCAAAGGCCATTGTGCGGTTTTAAAAACTCTGAAACCAGGGTTAGCCAAGTTCGCCACACACTTGATTATGTCTACACAATAAGAAGAAGACCGATCGATGCCGTCGCCGAAGCAGACCTCGCAAAAGATGGCGTGATGATCTTCACCTTCGCGATAAAAAGGGAGTCTGCGGCGCAGAATATAATCTATGAGAGGATAGAAAGAAGGGTCATACAATAGTGTTACATGCACTATACTTGATTCGCCTTAGTCAAATGTCATGTAATCTCAAAAATCAAGAAATTATATTCGGCATAAAAAAGAAACCATTTATTAACGCCACAGTTAGCAAAAATATTTCAGGGATAAATTAGAGTATGACCTCTATGGGTGTTTGTGTTTGTCTTTATGTGTGTTCCAAGGGACCCACGACTCAAGGGAAAACCTTAGTATGGGCCTTTGAGTGTGTAGCGTTTATTTATTTATTTATTTTATGAAACTTAACAAATTTCCTGGTGGGACCTATTTGAATTTTCCAAAAAAAAAAACGTTTTATACTTACTTAGGCAATAAACTCATCACAAAAGTTGTATTATAAATCAAGGAACACTCCAAATATCGACATTTTGAATAGTATATGTAGATACATGAATTATTGAAGAAAACCACAGGATTTCCACACGTAACACACGTATTTCATGAAGATATTACATTAATTTAATGCTAATAACGTTAATGTTTGTTTCCTGTTTGAGCATGCCTTGAAAGCTCATAATTTCTAATAGTTTCTTCGATGGAAGAGTTTAAGTAATACACGTTTCAATTCTATTGCTTTTGAAAATGTCTACTATATTTGTGTATGGTTTGTGCAGATTTCTCGTTGCGACTTATTGAAATTACCTAAAGGCATCTTTTCTGCCAAATGGACAAACTTTTCATTCATAACTTTAAATACAGAACTAAAAAAAATCTAAAATCACTTCTTGCCCTATTGCTCTAAGAAAAATGTTTACCGTCAGCATGGGGCCACACGTCAGTTACGCGCAAATTGGAAGGAAATAGTGGTCTTCTACACCACTGTAGTTTACCGGATAGCTTTGCTCACATGTGACGTACAGTTAACTATGTAGAACTCTGGTAAAGTAAATACAATTTTATTTACTATTTATTTACTAGAAATAAAAAGTATGTTGCTTACTTTTTATTTCTAGATAGAAACTAGGCTAGATCTAAGCATAATACAGACATATTCAAGGGATAAAGAACAATATACAAACAGTTAAAAACATTTACTATCCTAAACCACAGAATAAATAATAGTACTAACGTACCTAAACGGTCAACTTATGAAACGGCATAAACTTTGCATTAAAAAAATATGATAAAGATCGTCACGTTAACTTATTTTACAAAAAATAAAAAAACTGACTCAGTTATAAAATAATTAAAAGGTATATTTATTTCCGAATTTAGGTTTTACTTAAAACAAAAATACAACAGTAAACTCTGTGGCATTAGTATCTACAGAGAAAAGCAAACAATTTTGAATAAACCAATTTCCTCATACTTTTATCCATTTGTGGAAAAGTCTGAATAAAATTTGTATAGTGCGTATACTCAATACTGGATTAGTGGCATAAATCTGATATAATGTACAGTCAACGGCACATCAGGTTACCACAAACTGTCAAATTTCCCCAATGGATAGTAAACTCTAATGCTTTGAGATAAAATTAAAAATCGATTGAAGAAAATTGAAAGTTTTGGATAGCATGATCTGCCGTTGTCCCTGTACATTCAGATTTCCTCTCGAAAAAACTTTGGCAGCGACTAAATCATACTCAATCATTTATTGGCATTCTTTCGAAATGACCCTGTTGTTACAGTAACAGAATCGGTAGAACACGATATATCTATCCAATTGATGCTCCTCCAGTTCGCCGAACTACACAACGTAACTTGACTACTGTGATAGGTGAAATCTATAAAAGCTAGTAAAAAGGAATCAAGGAAAGAAATCAAGGTTATATGAGAAAAAAGATGTCAAACTGCATTACTTATATGTGACTGATAGGTTCATTATAATTTTTCTAAGAAGGGTTATTTAATCCTGCCCCCTCCGATGAGGAATATATCTAAGACTCAAACTTTAGTGTATGTTGCAAAATCTGTGCTATTCATCTGTTTATAATTTTAAAAAGTGACTTCGCAATTATTGTGAGTTATTTAAATTTTGTACTAAATTATTCAACAAAATAAACTCCTTTTTTGAAGTCGGTTAATAAATATTAATGATAAAAGAGAGAGGAAAATGAACTTGTTTGAGCTCGTTTGTGTTCGTCCCGATCAAGTAAACAAGGTTGAAGGAAATAAATTTACTTTAGCTGAGAGTGACGGTTTTTGAATTACATTTATCACTTTGAAATTTCCTGAGTCGATGCACGTACTTCTTCTTATTATAATTGTGTTTAAACTTCGTCTTCTTCGCAAACAATTTACTAACAAAGTACAAATTACTGTAGGTACTATTACGTTCTGGAATAGACTCCATCCTTCAGCTATTCTGTTCGCTGAAATTAATTCATTTCCATTTATTCGCCCATTCGCGTCAGTAACGAAATTACAAGCATTAAAATCAATCTATGCTGCCCGCGTTCAGCCAAATTCCTTTCACAAAGATAAGTAAATAGAATTGAACATGAATAGAGCTTCTTTGTCGACAAATTCAAATTTAATTACATCTAAAGGAGAATTTCGGTAAAAAATAAAAGGAGATTTACCGTTACCGACAAAAATCGTTCATGCAGGAAAAGAATGGAGATATTGGTGGGATTTCCATTTAACGTTTCCTACTTACGAATTCCTATCGGTGCGTTCGGCATCCATCGGAGCATTAAGTGGAAAGAGGCATTATTGTGCGGCTCACGACCGCTGATCCTGATGACGTCAGAGATCGGGATCCCCGGCTCTACCACCGTGAATAGATATGAATGACAGGTAACCAGTTATTGGAACACTGCGCCCAAAGCCCGCATTTACTCTCAATGCCCATAATATTCTGCCTATTCATAACATTTGTATGAGAAGGCTTTGCAACCAATTCAGAACTAAGTACGCATTCAGAATAACTTACTTGAGGTATCCTGACAGCATTGAGCTATACATGTAAATTATAAATCCATGACGGGCAGTTCTTCTAAAAACCTTTAAACAAACCCTGTAATGATCGGTATTATATAATTAACATATGTATTTCCTATCTCAACAATAAAGTATATTGTATTTCATAATTGTGAAGCCATTTTTAGATTTTCATTCCTATTTAGACTTTTAAAATTACCAATTAAATCATTCTTAATGAAGCTTTCAATATTCACACGTCTACAGGAAAAAAATGGGTTGGTGTTACTTATTACGTCTATTCATTCCCTTTGAAAAAATCCTCAGATATTCTTTGGGGTACGCAAAATCAAACAAGCTTTCTTCGAGGTTTTATAATGATAATAATTTAATTTTGAACAAAAAATAAAGGTGAATCTTGTTTGGATAAGAAACTTAAAAAGCTTTTCCAAAAATTACGCAGAGAGTTAACCGTTTTAAAGTATTAAACAAATTCTTTGAGCAAATTTCAAAGAAAAGTTTGCGAAAACCTTAACATCTTGTTAAGTACTTAAGTACCGGGTCCTTAGCCTTAATTTCAGTATAATTTACATTCAAATAGCTGCAGCTACAGATTTCGGTAAGGTAAGTAAAATCTATAGGAAAATATCGAACCGTAGAAGGAATAACTTGGATTAGTGTGATCGTGACATTAAACTAATAAAAAACTTGAGTGTTTTGTATTAATAATTCGTAGCAAATACTTTAGGTGAAGGCTATTTTCCCATCCTGATCCTGTTATCCAATGTTTTAGAAGCTTGAAATTTATTTCGGTGTCCAGTAGTAAGTCAACGATGTGCGCTCGTGCCGATTCTCATTCCGGGCGATTGATGTAGGACCCCTCTCCTCTGCGACAATCGGGTTGCTCCCCTTAAGTCGAGTAATTTCAAACTGCAGCCTTAAATTTTGATGACAGATTTAAAAATTATTTAGTAATTTTAGATTTTTTAAATTCCAAAACGTTTTTAAAACAAAATTTCAAGTCAAACAAATATTAGAGAATTAATTGGAGGATAATATCGTTACAATCAGCTATAAAATTTGATGACTAACAGGCCTGCAAAGCATGGATAGTAGCTATGATTATTTCTTCAAAGTTTGTTTTTGTTAGCGGGAATATTTTTGGACTCAATGCGAGCAACCCGCCCCGGGCCTCAGCTTCCGACCTCTGCAATTACTCCAACCCTTTTAATTGTTCTAAACGTTTCAACTAAAACAGCCAATAAACTATTAGTCTCAATCCATTAATCCTCCCTCACAATCGACCTTTTTTCAACAGAAATATAACTCGAAGTTAAAGTAAATAACAGCCAAAATTGAACACGAATGATTGTTTAATTTTACAAAACTTTCCAAGAAGGTTTGCCGAACTTAATTTTGTCTAAGAATTTCGAATTGATTGCGGTTCAGGTATTCTGCAAGATTAATTGCTTCTACGAGTTTCGCTGAATTAGCTGAGTACTAACTTAGTTGTTTTCCGCCTTTGTAAACATGGCTAATTTTAGAGAAGTTACTCTACCAACTTCTAGAGCGTCGGTGGTCTAACGGATAGTGGGTCGGACTCGTAATCGAGAGGTACCGAGATCGATCCCCATGTACCAATAACTCGTTTTCTGAAGTTATGAACATTAGTTGCACACTAACCGATGCTCTTACGGTGAGGGAAACATCAGAAGACTGAATGTGTAACCATGGTACTCCGAATGAGAAACGGGACCAAGCGCTAGGAAGAAGAAAGGCTCTACCAACTTCTGCTTTATATGCCTCAGTCCTTATCCAACTATCTATTTTTACCCGACTGCGCGACGCAAAGGAGGGTACTGTGTTTATCAGCCTATTTATGTACGTACCTATGTTTGTACCTTTGCGGCACTATTTAGACTACACGCGTGGGCCGATTTTGATGAATGATACGTCGTTGGATTTGTCATGACGACGCGAGTGTCATAGAAAGTATAAAAAATTTGAAAAATCAAAATGGCCGATTTTGGACGCCATAATGTAAAAAAGAAAAAAATTAAAATCGACGAACTATGTCACGTGGGGTATCGTTGAATAGGTATTTAAAAATTATTGTTAGGTTCCTCATATCGTTTTTCAACCAAAATTACCGTTTGGGATCTATGACGATTTAAAGTTGGTTAGTAACGATTTTCACTCAAATTTTATGCTTTTAATTCGGAAATTGTTCCGATTTAGGCTTTAGGCTTTTAATTCGGAATTGTTGTTGTGAAATTGTTCAGCTAATGAGGAGATCTACAAACAAATATAAATATCTGACTTAATTAAAAAGTTTAAAATAAAATAAATTAATTTAAAAAATTAAAAAACCCGACTGCGGGTTTTTTTAATTTTTTTATTTTAGTATTGTTACAACATAGGAATTATTTTGTTTTTACAATATAGGTCCCTCTGCGTGGTAAACACATGTTGTTAACTAATAATTGTCATTGTCATTATTAAAACAAAAAGGTAATAATTGGGTTGACACCAAAAGGTGTTGGACAGGAATTACTTTTTTCTATTTCAACGAATAAACGTGTACCTACTGTACCTACACAATATAATAGTTTGGGCACTGGCCCGTATGTTTCGAGCAAGCGGGCGGCCAAAAAACACAAGTGGCCCATACAATCGAAGTGTTCAGGCGTGCTGGAGATCGGTATGGACGCTTTTCAGTGTCTCCAGCGAAGCGCGAAAACGCCACTGATAGCAACACGTCCCCCGCCACCCGCAAACCCCACCCCCGCCGAACCCCAAACACACGTATACCTTCCTCATCTGCATGTACCCCACGTCCCTGTCATAAATTTCATTGAGTTCAATATATTTGCACAATACCGTATTGAAAACATGAAAAGTCGATTCGTGAGGTAAATTTCTTTATTACCATACGCACATTTTAGCGTCGTCAACGTTGAGTTATACATTGCCGGTCGTAAAACGACTAGTCATTTTGTTTTGGTAGTGCCTCAGTAATTTATGGCCATCGGAGAAAAGCGCAAAATCTTACCCAGGGGAAATATGAAGGCATTGTAGTTTGGAGTTCCTAAATTACAGGCTACCTTTTACCTGTCTAAGTAAGCCCTAGATAAACACTCTCTACCTCGTTATTATTACCCAACATGGTCCCTTTAATAAAGTGTGCTCAAAGTTTCAGTGAATTTGAAATTCAATTTACAATTTTCTGTACCGCTGATCGTTGCCTTAAATGTGACACGTTTGAAACAGAGGACGTGCAACTAAGATGATAATTACATGTAAGTACTTAATTAAGATGTTTTTTCAGAGTTTAATAGAAGCAACAGCTTTGAATGTCAAAGGAACATTTATTCCTCTGAAAAAGCAAAACCTACGAAGACAAACAATCATCACTTACAATGTTTATAATAAATATTACGGTTCTAAAAGGTATTTAGGTTGACAGCTGATTTGGTAGAGTGGTAGTTGTCTTAATCGACGGGTCCTGGGTTCGATTCCTAGTCGGGGCAAATATTTGTGTAAAAGATGTTAAAAAAGAGATCAAATTAAATCATAAACAAATACGTCGTGTAAAGTAAAAAAATATCCAATTAGGTGAACTTGATCTTTTCGGCTCATCGTCATCTGATCAGCAGCTCGACCACGGTATGGCGACAAACTCGCGCGGCGCGTCCCTCGGCTGACGGTGAAACTTCACTTTGATTGTGCGAGGGCCCCGCGCAAAGGCTTGCTCACCCTCTGGCGTTGTCAATGTTAACATTTTAACTTACGCGCGCTATCACCATCGTACTCGAGCTACATCTACAACTTATAATTTAATTCTCATTGTCATAATCTTAAAACTAGGAACAAAGACAATAACAAATTTAAATAAAAGTCCAGTGCAGCTCAGCTAGATATACCTAGTACTTTGCAGTCAACTAATACTTATATTAGTAGTAATAATAGGAACATCTTTACCAATAACAGGAATAATTTTGACTTACCGAGATGAACAACCAATTTACCCAACATATTTATTAGATTTTATTACAGAGCTACCTTTTCCATTCGGAAATAAATCAGACCGATAGCAACGGATACTTGATATTCGCGACAGGGTCTTATTCCGATGAGAATCGAGCAATCCCAGTTATATCTTGAGCAAAAAGCAATATTCTTCCTCCATTAGCAATTGATGCTGAGAACTAATAATCTGGAGATAGATCGTCAAAACTTGTTATGCTGAAAGCTCAAGGGAGGCAATATTAGTAATAGCCATCGAAGCAGTCTACCGAACACGTCAACCTACGCTTGCGTTATTGTTGAAATTGATTATGTGGTCTCTCCGTGGAGTATTAGTTGATCGGTAAGCTGGCGGTTATTATTGATTAAACTGATGTATTAAGTAGTACTAACAATCTGCCCACGGCCTTATTGGTTCGGAGCAATATTTAATGTCACTCATCAATGACGAGAGCTTCTTTTAAATAGAACGTCGTTAGTAAATAAAACTTTGTGATATTTAATTATTTAACTATGAAACTGGACCAAAAAAATATTTGGCCTTTCTTTTAAAGGGTGGATGAACACATTAAAAACTAAAAGGATCACAAATAAAGTATATATCAGATACTTAAGAATCGGGCTTACCTACTCGGCTTGCTCAAAAAAGCACAATAATCAAATAGGTAACAAAATAACTTTCATCTTCTAGATATTCTTTGGATAAACGCATAATAATCATTGTTCAGATAACTACCCAAATCCTTGTTATTACAGCATCACTAACTTGTTACATTTATTTCCTGAAGTTGGCTGTCGTTTATAGCCAACATTAATAAGTAGGTTAAAGACTCCCCGACTTAATGATCTCCGTATTTAGGCAAGGCCTTTTTATGTCCAATAAACTCGCAAAATGATAAGTACTTATCATTATAATGTTCAATAGAAGTAAAACTTAAGCAGACGTAACTTTAGACGATGTATTTTGAGAATTTTGGTAATAAAATCTGGCATTAATTCACTTTTGCCCCATTTTGATGACTAAAATAATTGGAATAAAGAAACACATTATCTTTCATGTATCTCCGTTTATTGACTGCGTCCGTGTTTCGACATAATGATCGTTTCTAGCATATCGAACATAGGCAATATACCGCAATTATATGTTTTGGTAGTTGTAGTTTTATGATTATAAAATTTTTCATTCAAAAGCCGCCCAGTACCTACATTCGCCTTAATGAGCATACTAGAACATCCGAACAAAAAGTTCCTAACCCACGAGATCCCACGGCTGGACAAAGGCCTTTCTCGCATTCTTCCACTTCTCTCGGGTTTATGGGAATTGCAACCATTGGAAAACTTGAACCACGGACATTTCCTATTTCTGTAACCCAACCCGTATTTAATTCTTATTTTCATATAAGTTTGACTATTTCCAGCATAATGTAGTGAAACTTAGTTTCCTTCACTTGTTATTTACTTGGAGTGGTCTTAGTAGCATAGAGAAATTGTTTTCATTCGTTTGAGCTTAAATTTACATATTTAACTATCAAGAACCTGAATAGATGAGTTTCCAAATTAGATAGATAAGCTGTTAGCTTATTCCTTACGACTATTTAGTCTGTATTTTGATCCTTCCCTACATCTTTTTATTTTCCTTTACCCAGCTTGATTGTGTTATAAGGAAAATAAAAATATATTTAATAATTCCCTTTGATGTTAGTAGCACTCCATAAATTTTAATTCTGAACCTACATCACGGAAGCAAACCGTAAGTAATTTGTATCATACAAACTTCTTTATTACGTTTTTCGGGAAAAAATAAACGAACAAAATGGATGAAGTCGACTTTCCAACAACATCGTTTGACCTTTTAAGCAGGAAATTTAAGTCTTTTAATTAAAAATGAGCATTCGGGAAAATTATTTAGCCTATGTTCATCGGGGATAATATAGGATTATAATGGTGAAATAATTTTTCAAATCGATCCAGTAGTTTCAGACAAACAAACAAACAATCGAATCTTTCCTCTTTATAATATTAGTATAGATCTGAAAATGTAATTTCACTAACATCAAACGACTTTTATGAGCAATACTTACTCCTTGAAACTTGATGTATGTTCCTGCGCATATGCATGATCACACATGTATTTTACTTATGGGATTGTTAAGAGAGTTAACTATCTTTTTTACAGCTTGTTAACATATCATTATTTGCAAACATTTAGTAGATTTATAAGATAAACACTATTGCTAGTAAAGTATGGAAAACCATAAATGTGACTGTGTCTAGTAATAAGAGCGATTCACATAGCTTATCCTTATCACCGTATATTCTTGCTCTTAACATGGTTCCATAAGTCAACTAGACACAGTCACAAGTAATGTAAAAATATATGAGGTAACACAGGTCATAAAATTAATAACAATTCCCCATGTTTAATGTTGCGAGCGCTTCAAGACATGGCCCAGGCCGTGTTTGTCTTCCAGTTTATTGAGGATAAGATTAGTAGATTTAGCACAGACCGCGATGGTTATAATCGAGTAACTGTCAATTCAGTTACGATTCGAAAACAAAATTTATCGAGCGCGACTGCGCCTCAGTAAAATGTTTAACACCGGTCGATTCCCTCAGAGATTAATAATACGGGCGACGATAAGATTACGTACCATTAACTACGTTTGCTAATGTGATAATAATGACGGAATTAACACCACCGTATAATCTACACGTGTGTTCTGACTCGTAAAATATATATGAATTTAATGTGAAAATAGAAAATACGTCTTTGTGTGCAAATAAAGTATATAGTATTGTATTGTATAACATTCGACTGAACAAAGTATAACCTAGTAAATACTATTCGACTGAAGATATCACCAATTTTTTCATAATTTGAGTTGATCAGATTACTGATTCTTAATTTTCACTGCAAAATTTAAAGTTACCTAATATACACCTAGATACAAGCAGATACATATTTTAACCAATGTTTATTTTATTTTATTAGAACAGAAGATAGCAGGAAGGGGATACAAGGTATTACTCTTTTTTTTACCTCGCACTAAGTACACTCTGCAACCCGCTGAGATCGTTTTTCCTTGGTGGCTTTACCGGCAGAAGCCATCTCTACATTTTAACGATGGCTCTGGCTTATTAATATTTACTATCGACTTTTTTATCTATTTTATACTTGACTTCTAGACAAACATTTACTAAATCTTCTTTTAATTGTAGTCAAAGACAATAAAATAATAAGGAACGTGACTTCATAACTATTGACATTTCTCCAAACAACATTCAGAAAGAATTTAGTGGATTAAAGTACCTAGATCGAGCACTGGTCTAATATACCCTACTTTGAGATAACTCCAATTTTCTGCCTAATTGCTAGCTTGATCCTCAAAGAATAATAAATATGAAATATTGAAGTAGGTTCGCCCTAGCGGTGAACGATTACTGATTACATACTCGTATTGCTGTATGATGAAACGCAAAATCATTTCAGCAGCATTAACACATGTTGTCAGGGCAATTGGAACCTCTTTTTTACACAGATTGGCTCGTAGACATTTTAATTAACCCGCCAGAAGCCACCGCGGATGCAATTATGTCCAGATTCACTGTTATTATCTGACTGTAAGCCGAGTCTCTTTGACAACCGTCGCAATAATGGATAGTGATTGGCAAGGTCTCACTGCCAAAATACGATCTGGGTTATGTCCATGACTACATTTCAAATAGATTCGAATATCTAAACCGTTTAGATGGCTGCCTGTAGTTTACTGCCCAATTCGAGAGGTAATGATAATGTAATATAAAATCTTGTCTACCCAAAATAACGATGGCAGAAAACCACTAATATTATTAAATCGAAAATATGTTTGTATTTTATATTGTGTTTGTATTTAATTGCCATTACATTATCTATCGAGTGTAACAAAGCTGTTTGTTCCCAAATGAACTAACTAAAATTAGTGTTAGACAGAAATCTCTTTATAAATGTGTTTATAATTTTCTGTGTCTTATTGAAAAAAAAACTAAAAAATAAAAACAGTCAAGTAGTGGAGTGCCATTGGGTTAGGTTAGGTTTCGTGATACTTTTTTTTATTACGTTGTCGGAGGTATAAATAATAAAGTTCACCCCTTAAAATTTTCCGATCTTAATTACATCTGGTATTTAGGATTTCCTTTACAACAGAAACTCCGGACTTTTTTACCCACTGACACAGATTTCCACACAAAACAAAACTATTGAAGCTGTTAGCTAGTACTATTATTTGTTCTGTGCTGTTAGTCGAAAATTCTGCAAAGATGATCTTCTGGTCTGACTGGAAAGTGGCATAGGTAGACCAAAGACAGCGTATTACTCAATAAGTAACTAATGTCTTTGACTTCACTACATGGCACAGCAAAACGTTCTTGACGGAGCAGCAGAACGGTGCATGTTGTAGTGTAGTGTCGTTTACTGTAGTGTAGCGTTGGAGAAATTCTAGCTCCGGAAACTGTGAATTGTCCGAAAAATTCAGTCAACACCGCTAGAGCGAGCGAATAGCTTACAAAAAGAGAGACTTCTCATTAGTGCAGAACACCGGGGATTGAACCAACCGTACCTACTTATGTAACACTTATACTTCACTACTACCTTAGACTTTAATACTTACTTTAAAATATTTGTGGTTAGTTCTGAGTAAGTTGTGGGCTTCTGGGCTTCTGGGCAGAGATATAATAATTAGTTATTATGTCTTTGTCAGCTGTTTTTGCTACGAAGAGAGTGTTCTCTCATATAGTATGAACATTCAGCGAACAATTTTTAATTTAAGGATCTCTTTTATTGGTACAAAATCTACATCCGTTGTCCGTTTCTTGAACGAGGAAATCGCCAACATACAATTGCTTCCTTGCCTAAACTGGGACAACGGCTCTAGTAGCGTCTCATCCGGAATCAAGATCATCTTACTTTAACACTCTATGAATTCCAGGTTCATTCAGAAAAATTCTAAAGCGCCCTCGTTGACAACAAGACTTTCGATTGAGATTAAAAAAGTTTAAAGTGGTTCTATTTTCCTTTGTCTGCTTCTCGCTGAGTAAATAATTTTATAAAAGGACCTTTGAGTGTTGGTAAATACCGAACAATAAGAAATTGTGAGAAGTTAAATAATAGAAGCTTATCCTAAAAAAAGTCTTATTCCATTATTGGCCAGTGAGCTTTAAACCTAAAATAATGTCTTGTTATAAGTAAAACCTACCAAAACTTACGAAACAAAGTTAAGGATTTTTTAAATTTCAATTTGTTAGATATAAGTCTTGTGAAGTTCGAGTGAATTTCTATATTGGATTGTGGAATTTCTGTAAAAGTGTTCATTTCCGCAGATGTAGAAGTTACGTTGTGAGATACCTATTGTGTTCGTCTTGCTCGCCACCGCCCGGGCGGGCTTGAAGGCTCCGGAGATGAAAGGCGGGAGTCGCGACTTGTCGACCCGACTCGACTAACACACGAAAGGAACGCGGGTAACAACAGAGCGACATTGCTTTTCGAAATTTTAAGTAAATAGATAAGATTACTCTCATGACAAAATCGCGCCTCCTTGTGACTCCTTCAAGGTTTTATTGCAGCTTTTATTGTAGCTAATATGGTTCATAAATGAATGGCTTTGGCTCGTCAGCTCTACCTACATAGATCTCCAACTATAAACCTAGAGTCATAAATTATAGTGGAAATTATCTGTTGTATTTTGAACATAAGGGCTATACGCACATATAACGTAATTACTTGACATCACGTGACACGGTTGTTGTAGATGTAGCTAGGTGTAACTAGATTCATCAGCAGCCAGCTGAATACAAACACCGTCAATTAAGACTGACGGGCTCGTGAGCAGAAACTAAATCAACTAATTTACTACATACTAAAGCAAATAAGCCCTAACATACAAGACACTACCATTAATATTGGTGAAACTTTATACGGAATCCTCCGAGACAAACGAGCGGTAAATGAGGATCGTCTCGGCGACGCCTAACGAGCCTATATTAAATTACCACCCAATTACTACGAAATTTCCAATATCCCATGTTTACTATCGGTAGTTTCAGGGGCGGATGTTAGAAACTCAATTCGCCTTTCATAACAAGTTTAAAGGAAACTACAAGATAAACAGCTAAGAATCTCAGAATAATAGATTCACTACCGCTTATGTATACTTATAGATTGCAAAACCATTAACACAAGCTTAGTTCCCTCCTCAGTTTAATGAAGAAGAAAATTTGTCTATTCAGTACCATGCGAATAACTCTGGAAATCTGAAATTGTGTTTCATAACAACTCTTTGATGTGGAGATAAGAGAGCTTTTTATACTGGTAGGAAAAAAACAGAAATAACAATTGACAGTTTGGCTGTTTACGTTAATGAGTCACAGGCGGCGCGTGGACTCCATTTAGGGTTGCCGTTTTAAAACATAAAATAAGGTGATTTAAATGCATCTCAGCCTGCGGAGTAATGTTATATGACGCTGGCTCGGCCCCAGTTGCATAGTTACTGCCCGTTAACATGTAAATTTATATTACGAGCACTGTTCCGGCTGAATGTTCGAGGCGAAACTTACCCAGACGCTCGACTAAGATAATTAGAACGAGGAAGCAGCAAACTACCACTACAATAACTACTATTTTCCATACAATCTTTAAAAAGTGTAATAAGGACTTCTTGAAAGGTGGTACCTAAGGTATGTAGGTACCACCTTAAATAAGATTCTTGGTTCTGATTTTATCGAATACTATTTAACAGTACTACCATAATTGAAGCAGTAAAGTATTACGTTAACTTAAATCTCATGTAAACTTACAATTAATTTATTATTTAATTTTTTTATCAGCCCATATACGTCCCCACCGAGGGGTATGGGCCTCCCTTCGAAACACGAAATAGCAAAAATTCATTATCTAATGAATTCATTTATATCTAATGAATAAAATTCATTTATATTCAGGGGTCATCCACATATTACGTCACAGCGTAGGGGTCATACCAAACGTGACAGTACATTTTAAAGGTATTTAAAAAGGTCGAAATTTTTCGTGACGTAATATGTGGACGGCCCCTCATCATCCCTACTTCCCTACTAATATTATAAATGCGAAAGTAACTCTGTCTGTCTGTCTGTCTGTCTGTTACCTTTTCACGCCTAAACCGCTGAACCGATTTTGATGAATTTTGGTATAGAGATAGATTAGAGCCTGGGAAAGGACATAGGCTACATTTTATCCCACAGTTGGGCACGATATAACCTGTAGTCCACGCGGGCGGAGCCGCGGGCGGAAAGCTAGTACGTAATGAATCATAAAAAAAAATAGATTTTATCTATCTTATTTGTGAACTAATGCTATATTCTGTCAAAACTCTTGAGTTCCAAGATATAGAAAATAAAATATTAAAGATAAATTTTTGTTCGCAAGTTGATGGCACAAAATAGTAACCGAGAGTGCCTTTGACACGCGAAACTCATTATTTCTCACAGGAGCTAAACATTAGAGCATCTCTATTACAACCTCGGGCTCTTCTACATTTTCTAAGTGCTCCATATCGTAAATTAATTTAAACTAAGTATCTTTTTTATGGCGAGTATATTAGGCACAAAAAGGACGCAATAAGAAAATATTGCTGAAATAAAAAAGTTGGATTTAAATGATTGTATAAGTAAGATTAATTAGTAAATTTCTTTCTTATTATTATATTTAACTAATCTATCTCTAGAAAGGTCTAAGAAAAATTCTTTATAAGAAGATAATTTGACCCGATTTTCGTGTAGATAAAAGTATAGATTTTTCTTGAAATCTGAAAAACTACATGATCAACATCTTTCGGAAGAAATAAGACAGGCGTTGTGGCAGTGGAATTGTGTATAGCTGTAGATATTATGTACTTGTAGCTATTTTATTATCTTAAAAATTTATAAAAGAGAGAAACATGAATAAAACAATCGCAATGAGTCGGTCGACTAATGAAAATGGAAATTTCAGTTGCGTTCTGTCGGTTGCAGCTAAAATTCAATTTTCGTGATTTGCAACTGTTTGCTTATTACCAAATCCATCATTGTGGGGGAACGTTGCCTTGAATGGAACTGAATCATTGAAATGTTTTGTATTCCGGTTTGTTTTTAGTGTTTTATACCTCCGAGTGACAAAACGGAACCCTTATTGGATCACTTGTGTGTCTGTCTGTCAGTCTATCACAGCAAATTTGTTCCGAAACTACTGAATTAATCGATTGAAATGATACTTGGTATGTTTATGAAGGTATGCGAGCCAAACACGAATATGTTACGTAAATAACTATTACAATATTTATCGTACCGAACACTCTCCATGCTAGTTCGACTCGCATTTGTCTGATTGTTGATATTTTAATAACTTATTCTTCTGATAGTGGCCTCACAGACATTGTTAATCTATTTGCAATATCTTGGCTCAGTTCTGTACATTTATTTAATATTTATATGCTTTGCTAATACATTTTCACTGAATAAAAAATACGAACAAAAAGGTGGAATATCAAAAGGTAGGCCTGGCAATGACTCAACTAATGGAATGGGATAGGTACATAACGAGAAGTTACAAAGTAAATCTCAAGGTGATAGAGTAGGAGCTGACGAGGGTTCAAACAGATGTCACTACTGTTCAATGCCGCATGGACGAAGGACCGAACTTTGCCAGGTATCGACGCTCATTATTTGCTATGAAAGCCAAACTGCATCTTTACTTTCTAAAGTCCTATTGTCTGACGCTTGCCACATAAAAACCCTCACTCCATCAACGCTCAGTCCAAACCGTTTGATTTAGAAAGCTAAAATTTTGCTCATAATGTATATGTAGTGGTCCGATCGTTAAATTTGCCAGATCGTGATCGACCTGAGCATTTTATTAAACTTCACGTGACGTGATTTGGTCAGCTATTTACTTGTTAGATCACGATGTGCCCAATTGACGGTAAACGATTTGGCAGGTTCTAGATGGCTAATCACGAAAAGGCGGCGTTTCATGAAATGCCCAGGCCGATCTCAATCTGGGCATGAAATTTTAAACCTGGATTTTTTGGCTAGCTGAACCCTGAAAACTGTCGCAGGAATTAAATCTTGGAAATTATGGAATGAAGTATTACGAGACTAAATAAATAAAATTATATCAGAAAAGTATTATAATTCATTCGTGGAACTAACGCAAATATTATCTACGTATTTACTCTTGCAAATGAACGATACCGCCAAAGCTAGGCTGTTATTCCCGCAATAACTAAGCTGATTTATCAACTATATTTTCCCACTGCATTTGTTTTACTTTGTAGGCAAAACTAATTTCGTAGCTGCGAAAAAGCTATTCACGTGATTGGATATACCTATTTTGGATCATATTATACACAGGTAATAGTCTAATAAAGTTGTATCAATTCGCTTTCGCAGGCTGCTTTTGTCCAGCCCGAAGTTTAGGATGGAGATCTTCCGGCTCATCCAGCAAGTGAAGAGATTTGGCAGCTGCCATGTTGGTCATGAATATCACTGCATTCGGATTTTTCATGCACTTCGTCAGTGGATGTATAGTAACATCTGTAAAACATTAATTTATTGCAATAAGTGTCATTCTCATTCGAGAATCGAGACACATTACAGTAGCGTTAAAAAAAATAGCAAAATAAGAGTACAATTTACAAAATAAGACAATTATATTATTATTTTTAGATAGGTTAACTCTTGATCTCAATCTTGACCAAGGTCATAGATGAGGTCAAGGGCGTCGCCAAGGGGGGGCAGGGAGGGGCAGCTGCCCCCCCCCCCTAGAGGTGAAAAAAATGTAGCCAACTGCAAAGCAACCAGTTGGAACCGATCTTATTACAAGCGCCAATTCGCAATAAAAGCAAAGACTCGCGCTATAAGTGTAAAACTTCATGCTCTTGATTGTACCTACAATTCATATTTTTTTCATCCTCCATAATATAAACTTGGCCCACCTGGGCCAAGGGCTGGCGACGCCCTTGGATGAGGTCGACGATGGAGCGAGTTGACCCAAAAAAGGCCTATTAAGGCACTGGCACTCCTACGCACCGACGAAACACAGCAAGCTGTTTGGCGTCGGACTTCGGTAGGAGGGTGGTCGCGAACCAGACGGCCCTGTACAGAGCCTACCACAGCGGATGAGACCATAGGACTACACCTCAGATTCAGGACAAATTGAGGTGTCGTTGCTTGGGATGGATTAATAGGAGGCATTTGTGTTTCCTTAGTCGCCTCTTATGACACCCGCGGAAAGAAATGGGGTGGTGTTTATCTCAGCCGATCACCACACGGCTATTGTGTGTGTGACATAAAAGTTAGTTTATTTATGTTTTTTTTACTTAACCCACTGATCGGATCCTGTCACATGAATGTTTCACTACAAACTTATAAAAAAGCACCCCGATGTTTTTATTTGGTTCCTCATTACAAATACTAGTCTTTAGATATTACAGATAGGACATCACTCTCCCAAATGGCTTGGAAAAAATTCAAAATACCCCATGCCGGCACATAGGTTAGCGATCGCAATGCGTTAGTGAATTGCTCAGAAAGAAGCTTTTGTCCTCTGTTTGAGGATTGCCTTAATAGTCGAATTTGACCACATACACGGGCAGAGAGGTCTTATTCGTTATCTACACCACTTGATCACGGTCACGTTTTCAGTTATTAAATGACTAGCTTTCGTCCTGGAACTTCGTTCCCGTGGGATAATGGCTAAGCTGCAAAGTTTCGCCAAAATCCGTTTCGTGATTTTTGCGTGAAGGAGTAACAAACATCCATTCATTGTCACATTTATAATATTAGTAGGATAAAAAGTGTTACGCTTAAAATTTAAAATTCTTACTTACTGACTGCAAGTGTACATGACAGCAAGTCCACGTGGCAATGATTAATCATAACTCTAGATTTGTGTGAACGACTATTGCCGGTTTTATAAATGTAAACACAAGTTGGTTTGTAGGTGTCTACGCAGTGGGTAGGGCAGGAATGGTTGCAAGCTTGATGGGCTCCAACGATGCCGAAGTCAGCCACTCGCCGACTATGTCCAAACCTCTTCTTTATTTTACATAATCGATTTGGAACCAGCTTAATCTCTTGAAAAAGTAATTTAGTATGTATTTTCTTTTTAATTTTCTACTTAGATTAAAATTCTTCATTGTCCAAACATAGACAGTACATACATAATTTTCGGTGCCCTCACGCTAGACAGTACCTGACTTGTGGGAGGAGATTATGTTAAGACTACATATATTCTTTGTTATACATTAAACATAAATACAACTGTAAACAGTACAATTTCAGTATAATTAATAATCGGAGCATCTACCGCTACGGCAGACCTAATAATGGTTTAGTTTACCTTTTTTTTATTATATTTATTACAAACAATTATCTTAAAAACTATCTTAAATACAATGTAACATAAACGAAATTGTTTTGCATAGTTCGTCGCAGGGGATTAGTCCACGTTTGTAGATGTTGGCTAGTAAGTATGTTGTACGTTTCATTTGTGTGTGTAGCTTTGACTGTGTGTATGTTGTGTCCCATTTTTCCCTCAAACTATCAAGTGGTTGTATCTAAATCTCAAAACACTTTATTCAACCTCTAAATCTCAAAAACACTTCATTCAACTGTGCCAATGACCTTCTATCTTTAAATTTCAAAAACTCAACTGTTTCAAATAACCCGCGCTCACTGAAGGACTTACGAAAAGCTAGTAAAATATGCTATTTTAACGAATTCTTTTGAAAATACTGATACCTGTTATTGGTGACGACATCTCACACATGAACTTCTCCAAAGTGCACAGGTTCTGATAAACTTTTATCGAAGCTAATTTATTTGTCTTCACCAAAGTCATCCCACAAACAGGGTCATACAAAAACGAGCATTGAATACCATCACAATTTCGCCCAGTTGTAGATACTTTCATAATTACTGAAATTGTGTAAAATAAATCTTATCAAGTTGCATTAGGTGACAAGGGCACATGTGGTCTCAATATTTTGAAAACCTAAATAATAAAGATAAGTATCTAAGTAAACACGAAATAAAGAACCTATTTAAAAGAGTTTGAAGAGAGTCCATCAAATAGGCCTTTTTATAATTCGAACGGCACGGCACGGCATGACAGAATTTGTATTACCATTGCCTTCTATGTTTCCAGCTTCTAGTATCACTAGTGCATAGTATCACTAGGCAATGGTAATACAATTTTGCCGTGCCGTTTTCGTATTATAAAAAGGCCCATTACCTATACAAAGTTTTTTAATTTCATAGTCTTATTAGGCGGTCAAGGGATAAAACTTTACGTAACTTTTATTGTTTTCACATTATTTAATATCGTACTTAACGTAGTTATTTAAAAAAATATATATACTTACAATATCCAATGGAAATAAAGATCGTATTGGTTAATACTAATTTATTACTAAAAATCTGAACCATTCCACACATTTTGTTCTGAATAATAACAATACACAAAATTCTACACTACTTTATGCTAAATCTTTATCGTGGATTGATACGCGGTAACTTTAATGTCTTTTGCAGGAATTTCAATTAAACGTTCTGCTTATTTAACTGTTTTATTCAATTCATAATTTATTTTGTTCGGAAACTTTAAAATACTTGTAACAGTTATTTGTCACTGTACATAGTGTATAACAGCGCGAAGTAGGAATATGAAGTTGTAAGAATCTGCAAAAAAAATAAACACTATGATGAACTCATCCCTTTATGATACATACAATATCTTAATTCTTATAATTCCCCAACATAAAAAAGAGGTGTTATAACTTTGACGTGTTTTTATCTATGGCTGTGTATCTGTGTGTCTGTCTGTGGCATCGTAGCTTCTAAACGAATGATCTGATTTCAATGTAGTTTTTTATTTGATTGCAGACGTAATTGAGATGGTTCTTAGCTATTTTTGATCAAAATTGGTTCATCCGTTTACAAGTTAAAAGCAATTGAATGTCGGACGTAATACAAAAAAAATAGTTTAGAGTTATTGAATAACATTTTAGTACACAGTCTTCAGTATGAAGTTAAAGCTAAGAAATCATGTTATCAAGCGAGCAAACATGACAATAATATGAACGTATCGTATACGTACCGAGCTGTAAGTAGACATCGTGATGTTTCGAAATTTCAGTGCAGTGAAACACAACGGCTTTTGTGACCTACAATACGGTATAAATACATTAAAAAACAGTTTTATGACCTCTTTAAATTTTACCTGTCCAGGAAATACGGTACAAACATACGTATTTTATGTGTGAAACCATACCTTCTCAATAACAGAAGCAAGGCTCGACGGCAACGAGTGTTGCTATTGTACCATCTACTCTCGTAGACTGCATCAGCCACGCCCATGCTCTGTGATTAATCAAATATTTAGTTACTTCAAGCGCCAAACTGTGTCTGTAAAGTTCAATCAGCACGTGATATTTAATCCATACACACATCAAAAAAAGTTTGCGATCACTTGGAAAAGTGCTAATATTTTTTATTGTAGAAGAATAAAACTTAATCACTTTTTATCTTTTGATTCCTTATTTAAAAATATGAAATTTAAATATAAAATAATTTCGTAATTCAAATGTTTTTTCATTTAAAAAGACAATCAACCCTTGCTTGCTTTCATTCAGAAATCTGACATAGTCGCAACTTATCAATATTTTCAATTTATTCAAAAAAAATTAAGTTGGTAACGATGCCGAGAGGATTAACTGCAGTTTTACGAGCCAGAATTCTAACTTTAAGTGGAGAAGGCTATTCCACGAGGGAAATATCACGCAGAGTTCATGTATCCCAATCCTGCGTGGTGACCACGTTGGAGAGGTATCAGGGCATGGAAGATTTAGCTGATCGACCTCGCAGTGGTCGCCCAACTGTTCTTACTGCAATTCAGAAGCGATATATCAGATTACTGGCTGCCCGTGACCCAACAATGAACGCTACTAAAATGAAAGCAGAGCTGCGAGCTGCCACCGGCCGCGAAGTTAGCACCCAAACGATTAGAAATTGCTTACACCAAGCTGGATTACGAGCAAGGAGATCCTGGCGAGCACCTCTGAACTCACAGCAACGGAAGCGGCGCAGATTGCAACGGGCTAGGCTCCGTCAAAATGAAGAAATTGAGGACGAAAGCATCTGGCAGAACTGCTTCTTCGTTGACGAAACGCGGATCAGTACACATCAAGATAAACGACGTGTCCGTGTCTGGAGAAGACCTGGCGACTCTGAAAGGCAGAGAACTGCCACTGGAACCGTTCAGCAGGGCGGGAAATCAGTGTCCTTTTGGGCCGGGATAATGATTGGGGCTAGGACGCCCTTAATCCCGTATCAAGGCACCATGACCGGAGCCATGTACAAAACGATTGCAATCGATGGATACGTCAGAATATTCCGCATCAACCACGGGCGCCAATTCATAATGGTAGATTATAATGCGCCCGCACATCGAAACGGACGTGTTGATGCTGCTCTCCAGCAATACGACATCACCAGGTTAGACTGGCCTGCCGGCTCGCCTGACTTAAACCCGATCGAGCATGCGTGGGATGCTCTTAAGCGAGCTGTTTGGAACCGTCAGCCACCTCCGCGAACAGTGTCAGAAATCAGGGCAGCTGCTATTGAAGAGTGGGACAGGATACCACAAGAAATGCTAGATAACTTAATTCTTAGCATGCCCAGAAGGGTTTCCGCATGTGTGCGAGCCAGGGGAGGAGTCATTTTATACTAACTATTAATTTTTTCGTAATAAATTTTGTTTGTTTTTTCATTAATTCAAATTTTTCATTACATTACATTTAAGCCAAAATTGCATTTCCTAGCTTTTGTTAATAAAAAGTAAATAATTAATAATGATTCTTTTATTTACTTAGTGCATTTTCATTATAAAATCATAAAACGTAAACAGTTTCTTTAAATAATTTATATTTTAAAGAATACACCTGATTTTGCTACTGATCGCAAACTTTTTTTGATGTGTGTATGTTTACTCACATTTTGTAAGCAATAGTCCCATAGGGCCCGGGTCCTATCAAATAAATCGAAGCAACTGAGACTTGCAAATATCACGTTATTTAGCTCATTCCAAACATTTTAACGTTGTCATAAATTTTCTAAGTATCAAAATTTTAATAGTAGGATAGGCTAAGTTTTAACTCTCTAAACACAAACACATCTTTTAGTTTCTTTGACAACTAAATGAATACTAATTACTAAAATTTGCTAAAGTCGTATATACCGATACAAAATCACTCCCTCAATCATCTTTAGACAAACTTACAGCTCGGAATATGTCGTCGGCGTACCAACAGATAATTCCAACTTGAGTAAGAGCAGCTCCCAAGAAGAACTTATTGCTAACTTCCAACCATGGCTCCAAAAGCTGTGGGAAACAATACAGAATTCAGAGTTCTGTGCCTGCTGCATCTATATTTCCGATTTTATATAACCCTCATATCTTTTAAGTTTAAGAACTTGAACTTTGAGAAAAAATGAGGTGAATATCGAACCCATCCTTTATACTTATAAAAAAGTAGTAATCAGAATGACTCTGTGTCATTGACAGAATTTGTTTAAACTTAAAATCGCTTGCAGTAAACAACTCACCACGATGTTAAATACAACACAGCAGATATTGACAGAGCTAAGCAAAACGTTGAGTAAGTTCACCATCGAAAATACTTCTTCCAAATCATTACTGTAACTGGAAAAAAAACAAAAGTAATAATATAAAGTACTAGCTGATGCCCGCAACTTCGTTTGCGTGTAATTTTTTTTTGTACAGAGTACACATACAAAAATATTTTCCCGCTAACTCCCGTTCCCGTGGGAATTTGGCAATATCCTGTTGCAACTAAGCTTTAAGTTTACTAAGGTACCTGCATGCCAAATTTCAAGCGTCTAACTTAAGCGGTTTAGATTTTTCATACAAAAAAATTTTCCCGCTAATTCCCGTTCCCGTTGGAATTTCGGGAATTCTTTTCTTAGTGCACCTCTACGGTACCTAAGCTACGTCCCTTCCAAATTTCAAGTGCCTACGTTTAGCCGTTTAGGCTGTGCGTTGATATGTCAGTCAGTCAGTTTCTCCTTTTATATATTTAGAAAGATATGTCACAACTGCCTCAAATAAGTTGAAAGCTAAGAATGGACCTCCCTCATATTATGAAAATGGAAGAACCTCGTAATAGGAAAAGATGCCGATAGTCGGGCAGAGTTAGGTTTTGCGTCTAGGAAATTGTAACCAGCAATATATTTTTTTCTATAGATCTTTGCATTAGTATAAACATATTCATTTTGCACAACTTTAGAGTTGCAGCGTGGCTGTCAAAAAAAATGTCCAAAACTGTCAAAACAGGTTTTTTGCTATTTACCGGTAAACTACGCGTCTGGCGGTAAAAACTGTTATGTAATAAAAAACGCAATAAAAGACGAACAAAATGAGTTTTGTTGAGTCCCGATCGGTTTCGTAGTTTTTGCGCAAAAAAAACACGTTTTTTGGCAATTTTTTCGAAATTCAATAACTCTCGTCTTCGATCAACTATAAAAAACACTCTCGTTGTATATTATATAACGAGCTGTAATTTGGACTGAAGGTAGATATTACATCCTCTAACATCTGTACCAAATTAATTGGTAAAGGGAGATCAGAAAGCGACAGACATTGAAAAAGAGTTAATATGCCTTTCTAAAGCAATATCTTTACAATTAAATTACAAAATAATCAATATTTAATAGTAGCCTGACTTTAAGCCTGAAGCCGAATTTAAGAGACGCGAGTAAAACCATTTTTAATTGTGAATTATGAGTAACATTTATAGACAAGTTGACTTTAAAATATCTTAATTTATATAATGACATTCGCATGCTGATTTTAAATAGCAAAACATGACTGTACTTTTTATTTATGCCATCTATCTATACCGTATTTATACCGTGTAAGCGAATAAATGATTTGATTGATTTAAAGATATGAATCAGCCCACTAAACTGAACACTTTTCCCAAAGAACATAGGTCAAAATATAGCCTCGCCATAAAACGACAGAAATTGGCTAATTGCCTTAGTATGAGAAATCGAAAAAAAATAACGATAATATCATATGGCTCCAGTGTGGAAAGTTGGTCAGTTTTATGGTTAGCAGAATCGCCCTCTAAAGTTTTGCTAACTAATATAAAGTCTACCTACCTGATCAAACGCTGATGTATTTTGATGACAGAAACTATTTCATCGTAGCAATCGACATAGTCGCCATTTTCAGTATTGCAGACACCTTGGTTTAAAAGATTTTGATTGGATTCAAAACCAGTCAATCTATTCGTGGCGCCAAGGCTTCGAATTTTGACTTGAAGAATCCGCAAGAGCATACTGATATGGCTTGCCATGGTCGTGAATATTATGTCCGAACTGAGCATCGCCATTACTGAATAAAATCCTAAAAAAACGACATAGATTTATTTACTCATGTGTAGGTGCATTTTAGTATAAATAGCACTGTCTACGACAACAATAACCAAAATCTAAGGGCATCTTATACCTACACTGACTTGGCTGTTTACAAACTTTGACACTAGGGAAAGTAAAGTTGCCCTCTAACTTGATTATACCCTGTAAATGCTATTAAGGCGTCCTATTTGACAACTGATTTGGTTTTGATAATTTTTATAGTTATACAAGATCTTTGTGTAAAAAAATAATGCAAAATGGAAGAAACATTTTTTCGGAAGTCGGGCGAAGGTATGCAATCAAAATTATATGTAAGTTTTTGCTGTCTACATAGATAAACTGTAAAAATGTTAAGACGTGTAAAACTGAATACTCGTTTTTGTTATATATTTAACAGAATGTGCTTGTGTACTTCTTACCTGCCACGGCTTCATATATATAAACAAGTACATGAAAAACCGGTTTGGTTTTGTCAAAAGGGTAGACAGCTTTCCAAATATAGCCCAGTTCAGCTGGGACGCCCCGGTTGAGGCGATATAAGAAGATAACTATCGGCGTCAACTGATATAGCACCACACCAATTACATTCCAGAACATGTATGCTGCAGAAACAAAGAAAATCCGGAGAATGAATTTTATTAAGATCTCATGTTCTCGACCGCATTAAAGATCTTAAAGATCTTAACTATAATTAACTACTTTCCGAGTAATGTGTAGCCTTGTACGGGCATGCAAAGAGCATTGAAACATTATCTTCCTTAGTTATCTAAATCGGGCAGCAATGCCATCGGTTGTTAGAGACACTCAATAAATTTCGTTCTGTTAATTTGAGCTGGAATACATCAGCCTATATCACACGCGTGTTGATAATAAGTTTAAAATATTTTTAAAAACTCCTAACTCTCTCACTCACTGAGTAGAGTCATCAATGCACAAACTCATGGACTCAAACCGCAGAGATTTTTCGGAATTGAAGTACTAAGTTAGTCAATAAGAACCAACCTAGCTGGCCAAGTCGTAATTCAGAGAGTCTGCTTCGTTTAATCTCCGCTTCTTCATGGATGACATCCACGGGCCAGAGTTCCACCAGCTCATTCACCACCTTTTTGAAGACTGGTCTCTTCATCCATAACATTAGCATCTTGGACACACCTGTACATATAAAATTATTGCAGAACTTAGGTACCCCACGAGCAACAATCAACACCAGTTAAATAACAGGAAAAATGCTGATACGGTCTTTGTCAAAGTACAGGAACTGCATGAGCTCATTCCGCCTGCCCCTTTCTTCCATCGGACATCCAGACGCACTGCGATATACCACCTTTACCTCGTCGAGATCCCTCGGATCCGCACTGAGCACTTTCATTATCTTTTATATTGCGCACTGCCAAGGAATGGAACTCCCTGCCTGCGTCTGTATTTCCGAGCTCATATAACCCGAACCTCTTTAAAATTCGAGTGAATAGGCATTTTCTGGGTGAGCTCGCTTCATCCTCGACCGCATCTTCGCCCTTGTGCTAGATTGTGGTCAAGAGCAAACCCATTATAATAAACAATAAAGTATTTTACAGATGTAATGAGTTAGTAAAGCTGAGCAGAGTAGACTTTATAATTCTGAGCGATTTATTAAATTAATTAATTAAATATCCAGCTACGCCATGACGCAACTAAAGTAATTACTTACTGAGTATTCCATAGCCAACAATATGCAGACTAGCCACAAACTCGGCAACAGAAGTGGAATACACGAGCAGACTCCCCACGTAGACACACTCTCCTAATACTAACCCGATTAATGAAAAAGCGGCGACGCTGGACTTAAAAACAATTTTAACTTTCCCCATAAAAGTATTTGGGATGTCTTCTGTTAAAGGTATACCGATATTTTGGGTGCAGAAATTACAAAAACGCATAGAGTAGTATACCTCATGGCGGGCTTTCTCTAAAGGAGAATCTGACATGACGGTCTTTTAAAATCCGAATGAATGCCAACCAAACGTGATCGCTTAAAGGTTCTAGAAGGATTGAGTACCCTCCCTATATTCAAAATGTTAGAAAGCTCGTTATTATTAATATCTAGAGAAAGTTTGTAAACTGTTACCAAAGATTGATAAGAGGTTACATCAAAATAATAAGTACTTTTACGTATGAACAAAAAAAAACTACTTAAAAACTTTACTGAATAAGTTGTATTTTCTTATTTGTGTCTTTTATTATGTTTAAATATAATATTATGTTACGTTTAAATATGTCTACGACGTTTTGATATTAGTCCGATGGTCATATGTTAAACCATGCTTTTACAATACAATTTAAAAAATCTTCACGAGAGGGGAAGACTAGCACAAATTTTTCTTTTCTTGTATACTATACTAGCGACCCCCCGGCTTCGCTTCAGACATTTCTCATGTTTCAACGAATTTACACAAAACACTAATGAATTATGGACATCCTCTTGAATCACTCTGACCATTGGTGAAAACTATATGGAAATCCGAAAGGTAGTTTTTGAGTTTAGCACGTACGGACAGAAAAACAGACATATGTAATACTAGCGTTCTGCCCGCGACTCCAGCCGCGTGGACTACAGGTTATATCGTGCCCAACTGTGGGATAAAATGTGACCTATGTCCTTTAACTAATCCATCTCTGTACCACATTTCATCAAATCAGTTGAGTAGTTTAGGCGTGAAAGACGGACAGACAGACAGAAAGTAACTCTACTTTCGCATTTATAATGTCAGTAAGGAAATAAGGAAGTAGTGATTTAATACACTTCCCAAAAATCTAAGAGAAAGTTCTGAATGTAAATGTTTAAGTGCGTCTGATGGCTTATTTTTAAATTCAAACATTGTCTGATGTTAAGCTTATCTTCTTTGTAGCCTATTGTTATCCCACTTTACAATTCTCATTTCTGCATCTGCTAGAGGTACTTATAGTGGAACCATACAAGTCCATCCTTCCTAGTAGGTTTAACTTGATTTACCCTAGCGTCAGAGTTCAAACCGCCAAATGGCCTTATGGGTACTCACATGCATAGGCGATTATTCAGTCACTTTCCATCCCAGTTGCATTTAACCACTAATTGGCCATCCAGCGAGTCTGCTCGCCATTATGCATGTAAAATGACTTATCGCGGTATCGCTTAGCCAGTCACGCGAGTTGCACATCTGAAACGTAGGGACACGTAAAAAAATTATTTCAATAACTGTCATTCATAGCTGTGGGTAACCAATGTAACAATAATCATTTTGCAAAAATAGGGCATAAAACTGTGTTGCAGTAGTAATTTGAGAAGTCTTTTTATACATAGTGTTAGGGACAGCTTAGCAAATACTTAAATGGTTCGATCTACCCATAAAAGGGTGAACTCTAAACCTATTAGCTGTTTCAAAAAAAAAATATATACACTTACTTGACCAAAATGTATGAAACAGCTGATTTTTTGGCGATTTCATAGCTGGTCCCGTTGCAAGTTGTTCTTATTCATGAGTAATATCAGAATTAATGTATATGCTAGAAATTTCAAAAACCCCATAGTAGTTATATGTCAAAATGCTATGTATCTAATTCACTATTTTTGCTCAATCAAATCAAATCAAGGGAACAAATCTGCATTTGAATAGTTAGATTTAAAAGCTGAAATAATAGTGTTTTATGGTTTTTTCCTTATCACTTGACGACAATAGTCAATTATCGATTCAAATTAGGTTTGTGTATCAAATACCGAGACCAACCAAAATGGCCGTGAGCTAATTAAAACATGACAGTGAAGCGAAACGATGCAATTAGTCGACATGGACAATGTGCACATGCAATTCGATAAATTCGTCTGAAATGCAAATTAGCTTGACGAAGCTGGCCGGCCGTCATTTAATTTGGTTAAACGAAAAACAATAAATGTATTTTTTTTAATGTTTTCAAGTAATTTTTGAGTAATTTATTTGTAGATCACGCCCTATACTAGATTTGTCCACATTTGTTGTCTACAATTCTACACCCTAATAGTACTTTTACACAGATGTTTCAATTTTTCACTGCAAATATGGTAAGCCTGGTATATTTAAGGTAACCTGACATATTGCTCATTAGCAGAAAATCAACGAAAACTTAATACCTATATTTTCATGATTTAGACCTAAGCAGCCAAGTACATTAAATAATTTTGAAGCCCTATCGAGCGCGAGGTCATTAATTTGCCATCTAAAACTGCCGTATAATTATGATGCTAAAGTTCAAAGTGAAATGAAACGTTGAAGTTCACTGTGTTTGTAATATAATTAAATTCGATTAACAATTTGATGTTCAATAGTTATACAACACAATGTTGTTACTAAAGCCCTCATAAAGCACAATAATGAAATGTTCAGTTTTGAGAGAATTTGATTTATAAAAACATTGAGTTGTTATATTTTAAAACTCAATCGTTTTTATTTTGCTGAAAATTGACTTGTACATAGGAAATAAAGTATCTCACAAAAATTTGCTAGTGCCAAGCTATTGTAATTAATTGAAATACAATTTATATTTTGTGCTTCAAAGAAAATGTAGAAAATGCATCAACAGACTAAATTATTAAGTCTCTTCCTCTGTAGCCTGCCTCAAACTCAGCTTCTTTCACGTCTTAATGAGTTAGACTAAACTTCAAGATCTTTACAAGACTGCGCGTTTGCTTTAGCCAAGATTTTAACCTAAGAATTTAAAGCGCAATCTAGTTTATAACATGGACTAGCTGCCTACATTCATAAGTTCAGTACTTGAGTTCAGTTCGGGCAAACGCTGACTGGCTGGAAACAACTTATGATGAGCCGTGAAACTTGCAAAGCGCTGTTGGAGCACTTTCAAGTTGTACATACATTAGTTACAAGTTGTAACACCTGCCCCAAATGCTACGAGACTTTAAATTGCATTTCATATTACGTTCCATAAAAGTATATTGAGCGAGTTGAGATTAAAAGCAGCATGTGCTGACTGCAGCATAGCTCCTGTGTCGCTGTTTTTATTTTAGACGGATTTATTTAACATTTCACTATGACACTGCGCTGTTCTTTTTTCGTGGTGCGATTTACTTTTTTTTTTGAAGTCTAAAAAATTGTTGAAACGTTTCAAGTCGCGCGCAGAAGGAAATTTTTTTTTCAACTTTCAAAAACTAGATTTTAGTTAAAGCATTTCCTATCTAAATATGACAGAAACCACGGATTACATTATATAAAATTACAGGTTCTGACTCACTGACTCATCAAGGCCTAGAAAGCTGAAATTTGGCCTAAATGTTCCTTTTATAACGTAGGCAAGGACTAAGGAAGGGTTTTACAAAACGAAATCCCGGAAATCCTCTAGTATGTAAAAAAAAGTATATTTATAGTTACACTTAATATTATTTATACATATGCATTGTGGAGGGCACAACAGGGCATCTATTCATTTCGTCTACGACCAAGGAGCATCGAATTTCAGTCTTGGATTGTACAGAGGACAGTGACAGGAAGTGACATTTATCAGTCATAGACGTACAGAATAAATGCTATCTTAGCATAAGCAATGAGAGTTCACTTTCATGACCGTTGATTTCCAAGGAAAACATAACCTTAAATATATGAGTGGAAGGTTGCATTTCTTTTGAATTCAATTGACGTTAACACTCATGTGTTCAAGATCATTCTTGAATTGCTAAAAGGACGTATGTTGAAATCAAAACGGAAGAGAAATGAAAACTTCTACTTGTATTAAGGTATATTTTCTATACTCTCATTGAGTATGCTAGAGCAGCTGATTTTACAAGTCTCACTTCTGAGGTACACATCATCTAACATTCTGTAAGCTTCAAACTAAAGTGTAGGTTATATATTTGGTCAATGGCTGAGCAGCCGTGGTCACCTGTAGTGAAGCGAAGCTTTGTCTCCTAAGTACTTCTAATTATTTATAGAATAGGCTGATAAAGCCTCCTATTATTCCAAATATATCAATAGATCTGCGGATCAATAGATCCACAAATGCATTCTAAGTAATTAAATTTAACGTCACAACTAAATGAACAGTATTCATTAGTGGAATAGCTAACATATTCTGAAACCTGTAGTCGGCAAGTGGAATTAATTTTAAACATTGTTACGATGTTAACGACTCCGCATTGCATACTTTGCTCTTATATAAGGGATTTGGTTTTGCTAAACTTTGCAGAATAGGCCGTTTGAAATTTCTCCGCTTAAAATAGATTAAATTTTATTGGATTAACTATTAAAGGAAAAAATAGTACATGCTCCAAAATTTTCAGTTTATAAAATACACTGGGCGTCAAAAATAAGTAGTACAGTTTTAAAATTGCGATTTCTCCCAAACTATAAAACTTAGACCTTTGAAACAAAAAAGGTTAAAAAGAAAATTTAATCTTATTCAATAAAAACTTCATGCATTATAAGAACTTATAATGCTTGACTTTAAAAAAAACGAATAAATAAAAACACTTTTTTTAAACTGTTGAAAGGTGTTGTCTTACTTAGGATTTTTGTGTTTGACACATTCGCTGCTGATAAAGCAATTGTAATTGAAAAGCATAGGTATCTTCAGAGAGTAAATTTGACTAATCATGCCTCTTTCACCAGAAGAATGTGCAAGAATCTTAGCTTTTCTCGAAGTGGGCATCAGTATGCGTCGTACTGCAAGGAGGGTGGGTGTAACTTTAAGAACGGTTCAGCGAGTAAAGCAAAGGTACGAAGAGACTGGAAACCATCTAAGGAGACGAGGTAATGGCAGACCCAGGTGCACAAGTACCCGAGAAGATCGCTTTATTGTTTCCACTGTGTTAAGAAATCGACACCTTAATGCAGTTGAGGTTCAGCAACAGCTTCTTCGGACCCGAACAGACTACATCAGTGAGAGTACAGTGAGAAGAAGACTTGCTGAAGCTAACCTGAAGCCTCTAAGACCAGCAAATGGCCCCAAACTTGAGACAGAGCATCGCGTAGCAAGACTACGCTACGCCCGTCAACACGTACAATGGGGCGAAGAAGAATGGGCTAGAGTTTTATTCACAGATGAGTCTCGATTCTCTTTATACACTTCAGATGGACGGCGGAGAGTCTACAGACGACCCGGTGAGCGATACATTCAAGCTTGTATCTCGGAAAGAGTCCAATATGGCGGGGGCTCTGTACACGTATGGGCTGGTATCTCTTCAGAGAGTCGCACAGAGCTTGTGGTAATAGAAAATGGGACTTTGACTGGTGAAAGATATGCCTCGGAGATCCTCAACGAGTATGCAGGGCCATATTTAATAAATATGGGTGATGGAGCCATCCTAATGCATGATAACGCCCGGCCACACACTGCTCACCACGTACAAGAGTACATTCAGGAGGTTGGCATCAACTTGATGGCTTGGCCATCGAGAAGCCCAGATCTCAACCCGATTGAACACGCCTGGGATGAGCTTGGGAGGCTAGTCAGAAGGCGCAGTCCACCTCCTGCCACACTCAGGGCTCTAAAACATGCGCTGATAGAAGAATGGGAAAATATTCCCCAACACCGCCTCCGAAACTTAGTGTTCAGCATGCCAAACCGGATCCAAGCTGTAATTAGAGCCCGAGGCGGCAACACAAGTTATTAAATTGTGAAAAAGTTCCAAAACGTGAAAATTAAGTGGTTGACATATCGTTAAAAATTGATACTTTTTAGTATTTATCTTAATTTTAAGTTTGAAACTTTATTCATGCCAAATAAAATATAACTTTAATAAACTTCGTTAAGTTTACTATAAACTGCTTTTTATTTCATAAGTGTAACTACTATAGTTTAGGAGTAATTGCAATTTGAAAAGTGTACTACTTATTTTTGACGCCCAGTGTAGTTGTTGATAGGTAATACTTTACTTACTACAAATAAGTTTTTTGGTGTTGTTAACTCTGCTAAGTTTATTGTTTAACTTATCAAACTCGTCATCATATACATGTAGTATATAAATAATTTACTATGAAAGTCACTAACATGGGTTCCTATAGGTAAATTACATTCCTCATATTATTACATATTTTTTAAAAGATAAGTAGTTCCAAAAACTGTATCGTTAAACTACAAGAACTAAAATAAAAAATATTTTCTCCTAACACTTAATAACTATGAAAAAAGTAGGTCTGGCACGACTAACCAAAGTCTCATCGCAGTAAGTAATGACTTTCGTCTAGGCTGGCATGATATACGGCCTGACTTTATTAAAACTCCAGCTATAATATACGAATGAATTTAATATGAAAATCCTCAGGAGTTAATTTATGAGCAGTTATAGAATCTCTAATAGCTTATCTAGGCTTATAGGGTGAGTATAAAAATGTAAGAGTTCAGCTACGGCTTATCCTTCATACGGAAGCCGAGGAAACCTCCAGCGTGGTGCTATGATCCTAGTACTGGTAAGTTAAATTTGAGTCTCGACGCATCCACTCATGGACTTTCCCCCATTGGGGGTGAACTAAAAATATAAAAAATAGATCAGTAGCTTCAAGTTGTCTACGAAGTGCAACAAAATTCTGATTTTCCGACTTTTTATTTCATCTACACTAATATTATAAAGAGGAAAGATTTGTATTTTTGTATGTAACAAATGAACTTAAAACTACTGGACCGATAATTTCACCATTAGCATGCTGTGCTACATTATCCCTGAGTAACATAGGCTATATAATTTTCCCGAATTCCCACGGGAATGAAGTCCCGAGCGGAATGCTAGTTTTTCATAAATTTAAACTAACTAGCACTTTTTAGATTACCTTCCTAGTTATTTTTATCCGAATTTTTAGCGTTTTATTTTTCGTAGTACCTACTCTTGTTATATGGCAGTAGCCTAGGCCTAGAAAGTGATTTATTTGGCGGCATTTGAAGGCCGCACATTAGTAACGAATGAGTACTCTTGCTCCTACTGACGCCTATCGGAGATGTATCAAGTGACCCTGAAGATGAAATATTGGCTATAAACCATTTTTATTTATTTTATTGAAATTAGTTTTCCGCCCGCTACTCAGCTGGCATTAAAAAAGTTGTCATTTTGTAATAAAGAAAAATAAGATGATATGGCCGATATAAAAGTTCTAGACAGAAACTATTTTCTCTTCTGGATGTTATTTTATTTCCAATCTAGCAAAATACACAATAATGTTCCCCACCTCGATACAAATTACCTACTTCATTCGCGTTTTCCAACCCCTGTCTAGGGGTTTCTACCCGGGTCTCACCTGCCCGGTCCGCCGCGTTATCCGGCTTTGCGGATTACCGGCGCGCGAGTAGGCAGCTGCTGCTTATCCACTGACAGATCTCACTTTGTTTCACTTCCCCGTACGTCAGCTACTTTAGATTACTTTTGAAGAAATTAAAGTGCCGCCTATCGGGGAAACAAAGGCCTTACTTGAAAAATCTTGCTTGTCAGTAACATTTCTGTGAAAGACATTGAAATGTGTCTTACTTCCACGGAGTTTTCTTAGAGATTGCAAAATAAATGAGCTCAAAGAACCATATTTAGAAGTAGTCGAGTTTCGAGATAAATCACCTTCGTGTCAGAGTAGGCAGCGAACGTATTATTGAACGGTGAATTAATTTAATTATTATCGGTGAATTATTTGTTGCATTGGTTACATACTTGATGATGGCAATAAATTGCGAATATGTATAGTAATTTAAAATCAAAATCTATGTCCTAATTTTACAACAGTCAGCTTAGATGCGTCACGCCTGTTTTTTTTTCAAACTACCTACATTCAGAGCTCGGAAATGCCAAAAAAGCCCGTTAATCAAACACGGCTTTAAATTTGGTGTAAATTGTTAAAAACGTGGCATCGCCCGGCGAGCTCTGTCACCGAGCTAAATTTATAGCGCGTCGTTTGGCGGATTTGCCTTTACTTGATGTAATAGATTGCTGTAGAATTTCCAAGCTGGCTGACTCGGTTTTTTGTTTGTTCGTGCCCATACGTCTATATCAGCGGTAACACTCCCGCCATTGTTTTCGTGTGGACATAGTGATCAATTGGATTTTCTCTGCAGCATGCCGGGAGAAGTTTTAAAAGTTCTTAGCTTATTTTTATATTTCACTAGAACATGTCCGGGACTACGTTCCCATGGGAATATCAGTAATATAGCCTTACTTCTTCTTTTCAGCTTTCAGGAATTTCATGAAATATAATAGATTCAAGGGTTTGGCTTGGGCTGAGCAATGAATAAGACAGGAATTACCTCCCTAAATAGTAGGTGTGAACACACGATCACACCTACACTATTCTGGCCATCGGGAGTCTTCGTAATTTCAGAGTCATTTGACGCCACAGTTAAGTTTTTAGGGTTACAAGATAAACATGTGAATGTACAAAAAGACCTTAGTTATGCACACTTATAATTCCTTATAATTAAAATATATATAACCCTTATAACCAAAAATGTGCAAGGGCGGCCTTATCGTAGTAAAAACAGTATCCAAAACTATTAAATCCCTTCTTTTTACTTAAGACCCGGAAAATTATTAGCGGATTCTGTTCATTTTTCAACTTCTAGTCCAGCGTATAAGCTTTTATCTAAAATAACATTTGTCCAAAGTAATCAGAGAGATAGTTCGGATTTACATATTCAGCCACTAAGCTCCATTTAGCTTAAAAGGTTAATTCAAAGTTGACTTCGTTGTATAAAGAGTTACTTAAATGAAAATGAGATCGTCGGAGCTCTAAAAATTTAACCGTGACTTCGTATAAGTTGCAAATTTTTTATGAAAGCGGAGATTTATTTGCATAATCAAGTTTAAAGCGATTCAAGTGGCAGTAGTTGAATGAAGTGGTCGAGACGGAAGATGTATATTCATGCAGTGTGATTGAATTCAGCGGGAGGACCGCAAATTGAAGTGGAGACGTCTGCACCCACGCGAAGCTAAAGCTTGGCTGCTACGTAGCACATTAACTACACAACAGCTACAAAATTGTAGCACTTATCTACGAGAAAGCGGAGCAGACGAGACGCATACATGTATGTAGTTAATTCCTTGCACAACTTTGTCGGTTACTCTAAACATACTATTTAGTTTAATTAAATGAAGCCCTTGTTTATTTTTTGTGTCGATAGAAAACCATAAAAAAGTAAAAAAGAGTTTATGCCTATACATATAGCGCATTGTCCATAACGATAATTAAGGTATAAAACAATTTAAAGTAAAAAAAAACAAATGTTCTGAGGTTTAAAAAATGAATAGAGATGTTAAGGTTTCCACAAAAGCCCCAGTTACTTTTACTGACTGTCACTGGCGCTAGATACCATTATATTTTTTACTCTCACCGTGCAAACCTTACAGCAATATCTTGGGTATAAATATCCTTCGTCTGGGTTAAGCCTTATTGAGATATAGCTAGATTTGCGCTAATGGTCAGCGTTGCAGCTGCAGCTAGATCGGAAATTCAGAAGGATTTGAAACTAAAGTTATATGTGAGCTTTCCGCGTCTATGCCTCGAAAATTTGTCGTTTTCCGGGGTGAAACCACGTAGAACAGAGAACTGTCGCATTTTGTTACCGGGATAGTAAATATATTTCAAGATTCAATGAAACCTAAGAAATTCCGTTAGTTAAACAAAGATACATCAAAAATTACATCACATATGACTTTAACTTAGTTTGCGCAACTTAAGGGGTTCATTTGCTCATGAAAGTAAACAACATTCCCCATGGAACTTATATGAAATTCTTTATAAAATTCAATTTTCTATACAAAGGCAAATCAGCTGATCTCACAAGTAAAATATGTATAGAGGCAAATATTTTTCACATTTAGACCTATGTTGCTCAGGAATAGTTGTTCAGTTTTGTTAACTGCTTTACATCCTTAATTTTCGCTAGTTTAAAGTCCCCCAATGAAACGTGTAGGCTCAGATAGTATTTATGTTATGTTTTGTCCCAGAAAGTATTTTATGAAGGCGGAGATAATGTGTCTCGTAATGTCTAGATGGATAGATTGCAAATTAATTCACTTCAATTACGTGATATAAATATAACACAGAACAAAACGAAACAGTACGATAAGGTGATAAATTTTACAATCAGTGAACAAAAGAGTGATTGCCACAGGAGTGAAGAAGCGCTAACTCATCATTATCTTATGTGTGATCGTAATAATGTCTTCTGGTACTTAGAAAAGTAGGAAATAATCTTATTTGTTTCAATAATTATGTAACGTAATGCTTCTTTTCCTGAAGGAGATACTAGATAATAAAAATGAAGATTTAATCATAATCTTTGTAGACGTGTTGTAGATAAAAATTCAGTCCAATGCCCCCGAATGGTGCAACTAAACTGACCAACTAGTTGCTCCAATTGCATCTAAAAGTAGATTTTATTAAAGATGGATCAACAAGCTCTTTTCCGTGGTATTTTATTAAAAACGGAACAGCTAGAGTAAATATGCATCGCTAATACAATATTTTTGTTTCAATTCCAAGCGGAAACTCTACAACAAACGTAACTATCATGATTGTTATTCACAAAGCTAATTCTACTTCCAGTTGGCGCACCTTGTTGGCCATTATTAAACAGAAGCAGGACCAAGTCTCACTATGCGCTTACAAATTTAATAAATTCCAACTTTCTGTTTGACCGGGTGGACGTGGACGTAACTTTGCAAGGACATTTCAATCGAGTTTACTAAAATATTAAATCTTATTAAAGCTGGAAAGTTTCAAATTTTAAACTGAAACGTTAAATTTCACATTTTAGATCAAACGTGATTTTTTTTTTCTGCAGTTTCTTCAAAAGCAGAAACTTATATGTTGTTTTTACGGCCGGTATGGTCGAGTGGTAGTGACGCTGCCTCTTGATCAGCGGGTCCTGGTTTCGATTCCCAGTCGGGGCAAACATTTGTGTAAAAAGCAGATGTTTGTTCTCAGGTCATGGGTGTTTGTGTTTGTCTTTATGTATTTTCCAAGGGACCCACGACACAAGGGAAAACCTTAGTGTGGGCCTTTGACTGAGTGTGTAGCGTTTATTTTTTTAATAGTAAACGCTACGCTACACACTCAAATGTTAATGGTCTTTATGAAACTACTTAATGTTAACGGTCATTAAGAAATTACATTAAAGAGATTTGCCATATTAGTCTGTAGAAATGGAAGCCCATAACACAGATCAACTAGACCTTGCTAGGTACTTTTAGGTTCTCACCAAGGGCGCCAATATATATATAAACGGGAAATTTTGTATAAATGTATGTATGGATGTTTGTTATTTTACGCTTTCGCGCTCAAATGGCTAGACCAATTCTGATAAAATTTGGTATGGAGGTAGCTGACATCCTGGATTAACACATAGGTTATAAAATTTTCCCAAATTCCAACGGGAACGAAGTCCCGAGTGGAAAGCTAGCACTAAACAATTAGATTAGTACTTAGATTAGTAAACAATCTTTTTGAGGCATTTTAGAAAATCATGCCACATACTTGCTCAAGAACCCATAAAGTTTTCCTTGCATTGTGTTTTGTGTATATATCGGGAATCCCACAAATATTGATAAAAATACATCCACACCCGAAGACCCGAGAACCTACATCGCTTTATTTATACACAATCGTTTCCCCTAACCGGAAATCGAACTTTCGAGCCCCGGGACCATTTGATTATGAATAGAGACGCTGCTGAGGAAAAAAAACTTATCGAAATTTTGATTCGTGGTGACCCAAATTAACTTTTTATGATATCCGCAGAAAAAGAAGTATGGGAAAATAGAATGGATTAATGGGATACTTCCATTAGTTTAGTTTCAAATATTACACAAGATTATAAAAAAGTAACACCCAATATAGTGAGTGTCAAAAAATTATATTAAAAAAATAAATAGTAAAAATAAAAATAACATGTCAATATTCAAATTGTAAGAAAAATATAAATCTGAATATGATATAATTGGTCTTACTAATAATAAATCATACACTACGTCTCACATGCGCAAATTGCGCAGCAATAGTTTTTTGGCCATTATTAAGCATGTACCTACTACGCAATGATTCCCGAGGGAATAACGTCAAATACTAGGGTTTCCAAATTTCTATAAGGATATACTAAAACGATATCTTCTTAGTAATTAACCAATCATATATTATGAACTATCTAAAATCAGAATCCCAAATCCCTCAAAGTACTTAGCTGAATCAGATTGAACGCGTTACACCGACCAGAAACTACCGTCACGATACACTCTCACCCACTTTATCACTTAATCAAGTCACTACACTACATACACACGTACTGAGTACAGGGGAAACATTTCCAAACTGGGGCAGTATTTTTCCCTTTACGTGCTGGTTCCCGATAATGCGAAAAATATCATAATAAATGTGAAAGCGTATTTGTTTATTTGTTTTTCCTTCACATCGAATCGTTTTTCCTTCACTTCGAACATTTCTATGACACTAAAAAATAAATGAAATAAAATATTTTCATTATACAATGGACGGCGTGACAGGATTCGAACCAGGGATGTCGGGCATATAATCATCCGAATTTTTTGCCAACAGTTACTCGTGCCCTTCACCATTCCATAGTACTAAATTTCCGAATTATCTTTTGACATTTTGGTGAATGTTAAATTTCTGGTGTTATGTACTTCTGCCTCTTCATCCAGAGAAGGTCCGAGCAAACAAATGAAAACATCAAATTAGCGTTCACTTGACAAACGTGAATCAATAATATATTAGGTATATATTAATATATTCTATGTTATATATAATATATATATAATAATATATTAGGTATATATGGTCTTTGTGCAATGTTTGATAGGCGACTGTGCCATTTAAAACCATCTTGCCTATACACTTTTAGAGTCTGTCTCAAGTAGGTAGATATCATAACAAGATCAGTGGTAACTTTGAGAAATTAGAAATAAGCTGTGCCTTTTGTGTTCTTTTTTCTATTTGTCTGTAATATTTGTGATATTTTTTCTGTGTACAACAAACTGTTAAATAAATAAATAAATAACTTTCCAGAAAACTTTGAAAACCATAGTCGAATGTAGCACTACCCCAACCTCGGCTGGAGAGCTAGCGAGCTTGCCTACTGAGTACCCTAATAAAGATGAAGCTAATTTTCTCCAGCAGTAATGTGATACGAGTATTTTTTTATTTCGGCCGGATTCTGAGCGCCATAATTATACGCGAGGAGCGGCCTTTTAAGCCGAATGAATTTATTTCACAGCTAGAGTGGTACTTGTAGGTCGTACGGAGGAAGTAATCTACATGAAAAGGTCTAGAGTTTTCGGCTTATCCAACTTTTTGGTCTGTAAAATATATATGAACAGGTCACAGGTATTATGTAAAATAGGTACCTACACGGGCGTAGCCAGAATTCTGTTTCGGGGGGGTTCAAGAAAATAATTTGGAGGTAACACAGCAGATATTGCCGTTACTACTTTACAGTGTTTTGTAGTGGGATAAGGGCAGGAAGATGTCCATGATTTTGAAAATTTCGGGGGGTTTGAAACCTCCCCCCCTGGCTACGCCCATGGGTACCTATATACTCAATTTTGATCAGAGGGCCGTTCAATCGAATCAGTTGGATCTGGATAGATCAATAGTAAATAAAATTACACTAGTATTGAAAAAGCAAAACATGAGAAGTTTGTAAGTTAGTTACTCTATTCTGTAACTTATGCTGTGTGTCGATGGAATGGAGGCCATTTTATCTGTTCAGATGGCGAAATTGAGAACTATTTAATTTTCATATACTTGCTGACAACCACCCCGACCAGCAGCGCCACCACCAACCAAACGTAAAGTTGCACACTACCTAGCAACTGAAAATTCAGTTGGCGGTGGCACCACTAGTCAAAGTAGCCGTCATTAGATGTATGAAATTTGGATAGCTCCAATTTCGCCACCTGAAGAGATAAAATGGCTTTCCATCGACACATTACTTAAGTTACAGAATCGGGGCCCTGATAATTTGGATGTTTGGTGGGTAGATAAATCAAGCACTAAACTAATACATAGGCGTAGGTGCGGCAAACTTTACTGTAATTTACATTCAAAAAAATATATAAAGCATATTTACTAGATCATCAGCACTTGGAACAAACTCATCAATTTAATTTTAAGTAATTTTTTACGAATGTTATTTTATTGTTCTATTAACATAATTATTACGTTCATTCGTTCTACTACCTACTTATTTTCTATAATTCTTACCTATATATTATTTAACTATTACTATCTATCTCTTTTCCTTTTCTTACTAATATTCCTACTCTTAATCCTGTTTTTCTTTGTTTGTTCTACGAAGTGCGCGTATAGTTTTAAAGGCACTGACAGAATATCAGCGTTGTGGCTCCAACCACAACACTATGCTGAGTCAGGACCTCTTCCTTAACCAGCGTTTCACATCACGATTCCCCTTGATGTTTTTTCTTTGTTTATATTTGTGTATTGTGTGAAGTTGTTTGTTTTATGTTTTCGTCAAAGTTTCTGGTCATTGAATAAACGTATTATCTATCTATCTAATTAATTTGGTTTAATAGGAACTATAATGAGTTCCTCAAGGTTTTAACTCAGAAAATAAAACTACAAACTTTGTGACTAAATATTTCTAGATGTATTATATAAACATTTCGTATTAAGTAACACTCTGCCAATGTAGCTCCTCGTGACCGAATCAGAATGTGAAAAGGACTGAAAACCGAATGCATGCGGACAATCCTACCTCGAAACGACGCAAGCAAGTCCGCGTGCCGCAATATAATACGCACGTGTCAAAGTCACTAACAAAAGCAATTAGGGATTCAGAAGCGAACTCACGTCACACGTGAAAAATTGGATGAAGGGCCCTCCATGACAAACGGTTCCGATGACCCGTCTTTCACACGTGGGTGACGTGGGCTGGGCTATCCTAAATAAGCATTTATATTACTCCGACTCGAAATGCTAAGGTTTTCATGATTCAATTAATATTATACCAAATTTATTTAAAAATTCATAAATCAGCCGTTTAATGATTTTAACGTTATTTATTAAAGGTGTAAAGCCTTCAATACAATACACATCATCAGCCTATACTATTCAATACTGGACGTATGTCTTTTTTCAAATTGCAGTTAAACCAGGCAACAAATGGTTTCGATATGGTTCGATAAATTAATTTAAAAAAGTTAAGAATAGAATTTTTTTTTGATTTTTCGCTTATGAGGTTGCGGGTAAAAGCTATAGAAAAGAAAAACAAAAGGATATCCGGTAATCTTCACTCGAAATGCACCACAAGGGACTCTTGCGATGTTTTACGTCCACATTCGTCGACCAAAGTTATTCCCCCGGTTTTATCACGTCACATCAGGGCGCACAAAGTTATTATAATCTGACGACCCATTCAAATGAAAGCTACGCCCAAGGGACGCAGCTGGATTTCGCAAAGCTGTGGAAATCTTGCGGCCCACCCGTAGGAGGACAATCGAGTGCCGTTCCCTTTTCGGAACATGTGTGAGTTGTGACACAATTGCGCCCTTCATAAAAAAGATTCCCTTTCCTAAAAGATTCTTGCTTTCGTTTTTCTTTCGGGTGAATGGCGAGTAGAGAATGGACGGTCTAAAAAATGAACTGTTTTTGATACTTAATGGTGTAATGTGAAAATGGGTCGTTGAAAATGAAACTGAGTGGTTTCTGGCCTCAATCTGTACATCATATAAGTACCTACAAATTCGCAAATATTAGATACAATAGGTATAATAATGCAGGTAATGAACTTATACATTATTTCATTCTGTGGATCACCTCATGGCACACATTCAGCCAAATTCATCATATCTCAACAAGGCACCCTAACCTTTGCAACTATTTTGTCGCAATCACCTAGGGATCAGAATATAGATCTCTTTTTGCTTTTTATGCACCAACCAAAGTGTTAACTACTAAAACATAAAACATTTCGTTATATAAGCTTCGAGCGGCTAAATCTAATACCGGAGAGGGCGCTGCACGGAAATGCTCTCGGCGGCGCTGAACACAATAAAATCAAATTGCTGCAGTTTTAAACCCTTTCAGCGACGCGCTCTCGCCGGAAATCGGCGCTGCACCAACAGCCTGCATTTTATATTTATTCTAGGCAAAATGAATTGGGGCACAGAGTGCTATCTCCGCTATCTCACACAAGATTTTCTGCCAACTCGACCTACCTCGTTACTGTCAATATTTTGTCGGACTTTAAAATTATCCTATGGTTTAATCACATTTAATATTGCTTTTAGGGTCTATATGGTCTATAAATAAGAGTCACAGGTCCGTACTACAGAACACGACTCAGACTCTGATCTATACTTGAGTAGCAGTCGTCTTTGTCAGACAATCAATACTTAAGTATAGATCAAGACTTGAGTCTTCTGTAATACGGGCCATAGTCTCTTGATCTGGAGAATATTGGATCCGAATCCTGTTGGAATAATTTTGAACAAAAACATTTTGGTTATAAATCCAACTGACATCACATTGTGATTGTGTGTTATTAGATAACATGTGAAATATGATGACGGTAACCTATCACAGTCCTCTGATATTTGTGGAAATAGTTTTTTTTAAACGTTTTTACAAATGAGAGTTGTCGAATGAACGACACAAGCCGTGTGTCGCGATCTATCTCGCGTCGAGTCGCCCCGGGGGTCAACAGTGTTTCGTTGTGCTCTCACAAACAAACAAATTCACAATACAAAAAGAACAGCGAATCCAATACGATTGTATTAACTAAGATCAACAAAGTTACAACAGTGGAACGATTTAATTGGAAAATTGGTGGAAAATCCTGGAGTGAAAACGTGTATTAATGTTTGTCAAAAGTTCTTCTTCTTTTACTTATTTTGTAGAAGATATTTGACGCGATAATTCAGATATCCCTGCCGAGGCTATGCTTTATTGTGGGGCAAAAAGTAAATGCTTAACTAAATCAAAATGGTTTCTTAGCAATTTAAAGAACAAAGAAAACCAATACACCAGGGAAAACCATATTTTCTATGAATATGTCCCGAATGTGTCCTATAATAAACAAAATATACTTACTTACTTACTCGTTTTGTTAATATAAGTACCTATATTTTGTTACCATAGCTTGAAACGAGTAAGGCACTCCAACAAAAGAAATCATCTGGGTTTGCCTCAAGCGACTTAGTTAAGATCTAGAAATAAGTAAATTATTTTTTTATTATTATTACTCATTGGTGTAAACAGAAAAGGTGATTGTATTTTACGTAATAGTAATAATGCCTTTTATAAAGATAAACAGTGTTTATCCTCACTTCAGTAATCAAAATATGAGTACAAAGAAATGTACTCTGCAAATGGAGTTAATGCGCGGAAGAGGCACCATTAGTTGAAAAATCGCCGCCTCCTCTTCGCTAAGTGTTTAATTCACTCAAAGGGTCAATCGGACGTTTAAAACAGTCTTTATTTTTATTTTTTTATGTAGAAATATAGAAAGTTCTCGCTTCTCGTCCGCGTTGTTCTAATTTGAATGAAAAAACTTAAAGCAGTAAGGGCCTTACCACATAAACTTAGACTGCAACTTAGTATCTAAAACCAAAAGTCAGTTTTAGACATTGTCGGGGTGTTTTAATTTTTCGTGGTAAAGCAGTTAAAGTTCAGCCATGTACGCGTGAGTACATAATTAATAAGTACATACAATTCTAAACGACGAAAATTAGAGAGTATATGGCAGGGATGGCGAACCTTTATGGATGAACGTGCCACTTTTTAAAAGAAATATTTATTGAGACCACGGACGTGCCATAAAATAATGTTGACTTATTGTGAAAATATTAAAACTAAATAAAACAAGCGCGCTACCCGACCACCGCGCCACGCCTACTCATTTCGTGACGTAGGCTCACTTAAGTTCGTTAGTTGAACTGCATGGGGAATTTTTTGATTTGTCTGCTAGTATAGTAAGTATTCTATTATCTGTGCTTTGTCAATCGGTGGCGTGCCTAAAATATTTTGTTACGTGGCATTGGTGGCACGCGTGCCATTGGTTCGCCATCCCTGGTATATGGTGTGACTTTTTACCGCTAAAATTTTTTCATTAAATACTCGCAAATGAGACTTGAACTAGGGCTCTAGGATTAGGTTTCCTGGTGCTCTGACCAACTGAGCTATTGTGCCTTCAAGTCAAGTAGCAAAAACAAAAAATACTGGTTCTTTTAGTTTGGGAACTTGTAGGAGGATGCTATTGTGCTAATATGGAAAATAGCTTTTTTAAAGTTCATATTAGGTTTCTATTTCTTTGACAACTTTAAATATTACCTAGTCTTTTTTTCAACTTTGCAGGTACTTTACTTGTAATAAGTGTAAAAACCTCAGTGAATTTCGATGTTGGAGCTAAATTCAGCACCTCGCGGCTTATCTGACAAATTCAAATTGGATTTTTTTGAAACTGGGATTTCTTTTATCGTCGGCCGTGGCTGGAGCTAGCGCCATTTTGCTCCCCCTCCCTTATTGTCATTATCACAGGAATTTCCAATTGATTGAAGACAAACCAAAAGGAAAATGCAATTTAAATGACAACATCCAACAGGTTTAATAGGGTTATGTATTATAACGCAATTTAGTAAACGTGGCATCTATAGATGCCATATACTAAATGGTTCTAGAACCAGTGATGCTCTGCCTACCCCCGTTAGGGATTATAGGCGTGAGCGTATGTATGTATTTAGTAACAATTGTTCAAAGTCTTCCTTGGACTGCCCTCGATACTATCTCACTGACGTGAAATTAAAAGTTTTAAATCTTAATTTAAGCAACTTTTCCAACATAGTTTTCTTAATTTTATTTTAACAGACTTTCAGGAAAGGAGGTTATCAGTCGACTTTCAATTTAATTTGGTTTTTTCTGGGTTAACTCGCTCCATCGTCGACCTCATCTTTGACCTTTATGGTCAAGATTGAGGTCAAGAGTTAACCCATCTTATAATAAAATAAAATATAATAATTTGACCCATATTTGTAGTTAATAAATGTAGTAGCCCACTTTGAGTGTAGTATAGCCACATGAGCTACAGGCATTAATCTCCAAGAGGCTACAGAAAAATAGAGAAGAAACTCATAAAAATATATATATACCTATGTGAAAATCTTCAAACAGCTACGTCAGCAATCCAAAAGAAGTACCCATTCAGCATGTTTTTGGAGAGCCCGCGAGGCAAAATTCGCGCGCTGACACTTTTAGCTGGCATGGCATTGATATTCGATAGAGTCAACATCGCCACTTGTAAAACGAGTTCTATTCACTTTGAAGTAGATATTTTAACTTCGAAAGGTGTTATGAAAAGTTTTATTTTATTTTTTGGTAAGATTACATTGCTAATCTGTTCGTGAAAATAATTCAGGTACCTATTATAAATTAGGAGGAATGGCGACGACCGCGTGGTTGTAATTCGTCTAAACATTGCCGTATACTGCCACGCAGGATTGGAAGTGACAGAAAAACTTGGAATTTGCCAGCTGCAATGGCGTAACTATACCATCAGAGGCTTCCCCCTTAGCTGCCAACTCTGCCCAATGTTAAAGCCAGTAAGTGGTACGCAAGGGTTTTTATTGTGTTGTGGGCGAAAAGCTGACAACCTATCATCACTATACTTAAGTTCTAAATAAAACCCTCAGAATACAATACAATATACATATATCAGAATGAATGTCAAATGTGGCGTTAAGTAGTTCACTTGAGCAGAACCACGTGACATTCTGCATACCTACCACGGAAAGGATTATAAGTATGAGTGTATAAATGCCACCACTCAGAACACATCTGAAATTCCTTAAAAATTCCAAAGATGTTCCTAATTTGCGAAAACTGTAGATTTGCAGTTTTCAAGAAGATAGATAGTAACGCTTAGCTTGCAATAGAGATCATTGAGATAAAGCACACGAATAGTTACTTCAACATGCTTAAGAGGGTGATCGGATAACACGATAAGTCAGTTAAGTTCCACACACTACATAGGTTTAACATCAACTCAAGGATCTCAACTACTACTCTAATAAACAACTGATGGGTCTCTCATGATTATTTTTATGAAAGTCAATCGAGCAACCTTTTAAAATCAAACTTATCTTAATCAAAGAGCTATCGTTTCTTTACCTCAATCATTCAACATCTTCCACAATCGGAATATAAAAAGCATTTGATTCATCTTCATCATGTCTCATCTCTAGCTCGAGCACAACGTGAAAACAACGCGGTCAAATGTCAAAAGAGTGTCGAGATGACAACACCAGAGGACGAGCGAGCCTTTGCGCGGGGCCCTCGCAAAGTCACCGTCATCCGAGTGGCGCGTCGCGCAAGTTTGTCGCGGCCCGTGCTAGCTATGCTGAATTGGCGGTATGGAGAGCAATAAATATGGGCCAACTCTATTTTATTTCTATTGTCACGAGCGCACGACAGAAACTTAGTTCATTCATTGTGAATGGGATTATCCTGTAGCACTGAATAAACTATCAAAGTGAACTCACTGACAATTCCAGGTAAACGTCGGACTTAAAACTGTTGCAAACAATCGGGAACTACAACTCTAAGTGGATTATTGACTCTAGAGAGAACATGCTAGTGGGGGCGGAAATACAATCCGTTTACTAAAAGTTTGGACCTCTAAAAAGCATTCCAAGTGATACTAAAATCATTCCATGTATTATTTAACTCAACTCTAGAAATTGTATAAACATTTGTTTAAGTTTTATAAAAATATTCACACCATATTTACATACTCGTGTAACTTACAGACTAAATTACAGACTAAAACTAAAAATAATCCTTTAGATCCAACTGGTACTTTCGAGAGAATAACATACCTAAGCTAAACCTGCCGACACCCATCAAGCACCTAGAAGTTTGCATGGCTAATTCGGTCCTGACTAAATTAGAAAAATATTTGTAGGTAAGTATAGACTGACTTTACTTACTTATTGTTTTCTGATATTGATCATCCTACTAATATTATAAATGCGAAAGTTTGTGAGGATGAATGGATGTTTGTTACTCTTTCACGCTCAAACGGCTGGACCAATTTTGATGAAATTTGGTATGGAGGTAGCTGACACCCTGGATTATCACAAATGCTACATAATTATCCCAATGGGAAAGAAGCCCCGGATGGAAAACTTGTCTTTGATTTAAAAAAAAATATTCGGGATGGCAAAAAACAACGACCTTCTAAACATTCTCTTTCGAAATAAGTTTCTTAAGTCTTGTCTACTTTCACAGTCTACTTTTTGGTACTTTTGACAAATGTCGTGTTTTGCTAAACTTGGTATTATTTTATTTAACATTTTTTTTCATTAGGCTAAAATAATATGTTAATGTCAAAAAAACAAAATAAATAATTTTGTTTCAATGGTCGGGTTATGGCCAGGGGTTATTTAATCAGCATATTATATTTCTTTACAATATTTGACACGAGCACTTTAACAGAAATGTACGACTGGACTTTAGTAGAACAGTTAGCAGAAGCTCACCCTTACGTAGTGGCTCTGCTCGATCAAGACAAGGAGTTCCAATGCTCCGGAATAATCGTGGACAAAGTAAATGTCTTGACTTCAGGCAAATGCTGTACAAAGAATATTCATTACGTGGCATTGAGTATGGCAGTGATTACCCCAGACAGCAACCCCAACTCCTTCCGCTCTGTCTCTGAAGTAAGTCTGCATGGGGACTATGAATTTGATATGAAACACACGCATCCCAATTTCACTGTCGTGCACAACAATATTGGCTTAGTGCACACACTAGAGCCTCATCTGGAGCTTTTTATCGACAGACCTGAAATAGGTGAGCACTACGCTTCCGAGTTACAGGAAAAATCACTCATAGTTTACGGCTTTGGTAAACTTCAAAGAAATAAGGGAGTTGTCTTGCAAAGGCAGTGGCATAACCAAACGACGTGCTTGAATCCCAAGTGGTACTACTGCGTCTGCGGAATCGAGCACAATGCCGAAAATATAACTTACGAGAAGCAATTTGGAGAAGGAGGACCGGTTTTACTCAACAATCGAGTCGTAGGCATAGCTGTAGCCCCTTGCGGAACTTTATCATCTCCGGACCTTTCATACAAATATAACATTTTTACTGTAGTAGGACCATACAAATCATGGATTGAAAGACCATTGCATATTCAAAAGTTAACCTACAATACAGACAATAAAGCAGTTGTTACAAGAATAGTCGCACTTAAATACATCGATATTTTTTTATTAATCAGGGCAGTATTGTTATAGATTTATAATTGTTTTAATGCTTTATTCAATAAATATATTTGATTGCATTGGTTTATTTTTTAAGAAGCACAGGTGCTTATTGTTACACTCTGTACACCTCCGGTTCATACTTACGTACCCTGATGGGTTCATACTACCATACCAATGACGTCAATTTATAATGAACAATATGTCGATGACGATCAGCGTCGTCATCCCTTTATAGACATTATTCGAGTCCATCAGCACAGCAGGGCCACAATATAAATTTTAATTTTACTGTCGTGTTAAGTAGAAAAGAAGTGAAAGTTGAACAAACTAATAAATAATATTATAAGCCAAAATGTTTAACTCCCTCTTAAACAATTAGCAATCTTTTTAAAATGATGAGTATCAAAAACTGTTTGTGAAACCATTTACCAATATACCCAGTAAAATGTAGGCGACACGGAAAAGGATTCGATTTTCTTTTTCAATAAGCGTAAAATTGACTTTTCCAATTATTCTTGTAGTCTTGTAGTTACATTTATTAATCCACTTATAAAATTGAGTCAGAACAGAATGGATGCAACATGATTACGTGTTTGGTAAGATATTTTACCTAAGACACAAGTATAGTAATCAACTTAGTTTAGGTATTATATTAATGAAATAATTTGCCCTACTAACACATATTTTATAAACTGTTTTATTTTAGATTAGCGTTAATTGATTACACGTAGTTTTATACTGTTATTTTTATATATGTCACCGTAAGATAAATTCTTATATTAGGTATAGTTTTTCTTGTAATTAGGCTAAGTTTTTACACATAAATAAATATTTTATTTCATTTATATATTTTATTAAGTTTTAAAGTTGAAAATACCCTGTCGTAATGAAGATGACCAGACGCATTTTGACTCAATTACAGATTTTATTGGTGATGGCTTTCACACAAACAAAGCAAGAAAACAGCAATGAAGTAAATGAAGTAATGGGCAAATATATTAAAAACCTTCAAGATATCGAAGCAAAATATGTGATGCAGCCAATGTTGGCCCGAATGGTAACGCGCCTTCTTAACGGAACTATGAACATCTTTCCGTTAATGAAGGTATCGATGAAAATTGATAGAACACCAGTGAAAATCCCTTGGGAGATCGGAGCGCCGATGGCAAAGCCAGGTGAGAAACAGTACAAACTGATAAAACCGCGCGAAAAAAGGAAAAAGAAAAGGAGAAAAACAACCACTGAGTTACCAACTCCACGACCACGTGCACAAGACGATGACGTGAAACAATCGCACAAAGCGAAAAAGGCAACCACTGCAAAAGTAGCTAAAGATGAAAAGAAAGGTAGTACAGACTCGCCACCTCGACATGTAAACGAAGATCACTTAACACAGTCTCACGAAGAGAGAGAAGCTGCAAAGATGGCAAAAACAGTGGTCGAGACAGATAAAAGTACTGCACCACCGACTCCGCGGCCACATGACGATAACTTAAAACAGTCTCACGAAGGAAAAGCAACTATCATTGAGAAGGAAAGAATTACCACATTAGCTAATATCGAAAAGGAGAAAATTACCTCCGACCCGACAACTTCACATGTGGACGCTCATAAACCCAGCAGAAGGAACAGACGCAGACCGGTCTCAGAAGAAGAATAGTAAGTTTAAATTAAAAAAAAAACGGTTATTTAATTTGAAACTATTTATTTTCGGCTTTTTCGAAAATACAGTAAATGATTGCATTTTATTCTTGTTTGATTTTATGTCTGTACAACTGCATGAGCTGCATCCTGTTTTTTTACCATTACACGGAGACTACTAACGGATAATGAATTCGTATTTTATGACCAAAAACGATGATTAAACATAGCGCTATGACAGATAACAAATAGTTTTTTCAAATGAGATAACTGAAAAATAGGTAACCATAGTGTCCAAGTACAGTAAATTGTTTTCCTAGTTTATTATGTTATAGCGGAAGTGCATGTCGCATATGATTATCATGGTTCATGTTTATCATATCATTGTCCTGATATACATGAAGACTAAATACCACTGAGACTAAAACTGAAAAGAGATGAGATACTCTCAAATAAAACCAGCTATGATTTATTTATATTGACTTTTAAATTGTGATCTTTGATTGTGATTGCGATTACGTTCCGAGGACTAGCCACAACTCCTGAAAATATACTAAGAATCATAATTAAAAGGAAAGCGAGACAAAGTTTGACAAAGGGGAAACTAAAACACTAAAACACCAGTATGTGCAAGATTTGTATCGCATGCGCCGTAAACAAGCGCACGACGGATTTTTTTTAAGTTGTTTTTTTTTAAATGGTTTAAAGTAATAGAAGGTCATAATAAATCTCTGGAATTTCATAAAATGCCTAAGTTTATTACTTATAAACAAAATTTTGAAGATGTATAAGAAATCGCAATAACAACTAGTCACCAACGACAAGAAATTTACGTGGAATACAGCGTCCGCACCCTTGTCGCCCACTTACCATTTCTCTCTTTAGTTTATATCTCTGAGCATAATAGGATACGAATTATTGTGTTTAATGAATGTAGCCAATTAAATAAACTTGATTTAAAATAATATATCTAGACGAAACCGTCCAGTTTCTGTTTATGATAATAAAATCAATAGCACAATTCCTACTACCACAAAAGATCTAGAAGTTGACTTGTGGTCGGTAATGTTTTTGGAACTTATTGGCCTTAAGGGATAGCTTCATCTGCCATTTAGCTTGCACCCGTTTCATGAAGTGAATGTCGCGTGCTTTCCTGTAAATAAAATACAAGCTATAGTACAGAAACCTAGTGAATATCACCATCACTGTAATAACTTTAAAATCAGAAATGTGTATAACCCCCGAACCATCTCGAATCATCTAAAAACCATCTCGATTACGTCTGCTTTCAAACTAGAAAACCGCATTGAAGTCGGCTCATGCGTTTAGGAGCTGCAATGCCAGACAGACAGACAGACACACAGATACACAGACATACAGATACACACGTATGTCAAACTTATGCACCCCTCTTTTTTTGTAGGGGGTTAAAAATGAGCGGCAGAGTCACTTTTTCTAGAGGTATTAATGGACTGTCTGTCCGCCATCTTGAGTTTCAAATAGGTGTTATTTTCCTAATTAGCAAACCAAAACTTATAGTACCTATGTCAAATGTTTTAGGTTAACGTCTACCATCTTGGATTTCAACATGGATGCCTTTTACACTCCATCTCCTTTACAAAAAAAAGACGGGTGTTATAAGATTGACGCCTGTATCTGTGTATCTGTATGTCTCTGTGTTTGTATGTGGCGTCGTAGCTCCTTAACAAATGTTTTTTTTTTTTTTTTTTATTAATGAAGGGTTCGCTCTTGACCACAATCTAGCCCAAGGGCAAAGATGCGGTCGAGGATGTAGCAAGCTCACCCAGAAGGAGCCTACTCACTCGAACTTTAAAGAGATTCGGGTTATATGAACTCGGAAATACAGACGCAGCGCAGGCAGGGAATTCCATTCCCTAGCAGTGCGCAATACGAAAGATGATTGATTTCGATGTGGTTTTTTTTTGTTGAAAAGCTAACGTAATCGAAATGGTCCTTAGCTATATTTGATCAAAATTGGTTCAGCCGCTTAAAAGTTATAAGCAAACGAATGTCGGGGGTGATACAAAATACAGACTCCAGCTGGGCTGTGATGATCGCCATGACATATTGTCTCACGCGCTATCTCATGGTCACGTGACTGTTTCGACCAGAGATTACGAGAAAGGGTCAATATGTTTTTTTATGTATCTTATTTTGCACCAGATACCGTGACTTTTTTTAATTATGAGATGGGTTAACTCTTGACCCCAATCTTGACCAAGGTCATAGATAAGGTCGACGATGGAGCGAGTTAACCCAGAAAATGCCAATTAAGGCACTGGTAATCCCACACACCGATGGAACACAGCAAGTCGGGCTTCGGTTGGAGGGTGGTCGCGAACCAGACGGCCCTTTACAGTGCCTACCACACCACATGAGACCATAGGACGACACCTCAGATTCAAAACAAACTGAGGTGTCGTTGCCTAAGATGGATTACTAGGAGGCAGGTCTCATTTGTATTTCCTTAGTCGCCTCTTACGAGACCCATGGAAAGAGATGGGGTGGTGTTATTCTCAACCGGTCACTACACGGCGTAAAAAAAAGAACTAAAAAAAAGAAGCAAGAGCATATTTTTTTATTTACCTAGCTGCCAATGCCTGCTCCTTAGGCGCCCATCCAAGTGCTCGGTACACGCCAAGCAATCTATGGAGCTTCCTGTCCGACTTTTTCACCAGTGCTTGACTGCTGTGTGTCACACTCTGTTTATAATATCTGTAACAAACAAATATTGAGCGGTTTAAAATCATTTATCGAAATCCTTTTGAACAACTTTCTCGAAAAAACATAATATTAAAAAAATCACCTTTCCATAGAAATTGTGCGAAACTACAGAAAGATTGTTATGAGAACGCGCACCGCATATGATATCCGCTGCACTTTTCTAATTGCAAAGGTTACTTCGGCATATTTTCAAGGTGCGTAGTGTTGGGTGAAATCGAGGCTAATTAAAAGTAGTCTGCAACACTGTTAAATGACGTGTTGTAATAAGCTAGGCACAATATTCAGTTAATAATGTGCCTACCTTATTGCAACTCCTTAAGGCAAAGATTTATAATCGGCTTTGTACAGCTTAAAACTCTGTACATAGTTTATATATTGGCTGTAAATCTTCCTCATCAAATAAAACCTGAATATATGAAAATGCAGGTCTGACTTCTGATTCACTGACAGCACAAACCCTTGGACTTACAAAGCTGAAATTTGGCACAAAGATAATAATGTAGGCAAGAAACAAGGAAGGAATTTAGAAAATTCCCAGGTATCCGATAGTATTAAAATAAAATAACAGTAATTACATATATTCTTTTTTATACAAACCTATTCTAAGAAACGTCAATTTATTTATTATTCAGGCAAAGGAAAATTTCACAAAAAGTTGTTAAAGTGTGATCAGGCGTGATACTGAGCTTTAAAAAATGATAAAATAAGTACAAAGTAAAATTTAAAAAATCTGACTGCTGTTTTTTAATCCATAAACCTGGCACCCAATCCAAATGACTGGGCTCAGGACACATGAGGATGACTTAATTTCACACAATTTATTTTGAGATACCCACCACAATGGGACAAAAGCGTGAGCTAATGTATGTGTGTGTGATTTTGAGCATAATTTGAAGTACTATATTAAACAAAGATGAATTGAATATTGAGATGACGGTTGATACAGAAAAATGGGAACAATGAACATGCTGCATTGGCCCTAAATAATTAGAAATGGGTATATACATATAGATTGTAAATATTATACCTCATAAGAGAACGATGTCCAACAGTAATACCAGAAGGTAGCACCAACTGGAAGTCGTCCCCTTCCAAACTGGCAGGACCCTCCACTTCCGCGTCCACATCCATGGTTTCTTCATCACCCTCCTTGTGATCAGGATATGATGAACTGAAAAGATTTGCAAATATTAGCACAGAATGGTTAAAAGCCACTACCTATGACAAACTAAGTTGTTCCTTTAGGTTAAACACTCACTTGTTATTCCCTAGTGGCAAGGTTCAAATTAATCAGAAGCAAAATATACCTACAAACAAGCGACCTAAAACTCATTTTGGAGTTATGAATATTCTTGCAAACTTTAGAAATTTTCTTGACCACATCAAGCTTGACTCTTGACTTTGCAAATCACCCTTTATTTGCCCATCACGATTATAATCAGCCCTTGAGTTTTCATTTACCTGTAGTCATAATAATCAGCATACTCTGCCAATGCTAGGCCTTCATGCAACATCTTGCAGTGGCCCTTGTCGACCATATGACCCCGGGCAGCTTCCATCGAGTAAAATGTTCTGCCAGTATCATTACACCACAGACACATGTAGCCTTGAGAGATCTGTGCACAGAAAATAAAAACTTAGTCATAATACAATTAAGTTCAAAACTCTCATATATGTTCAAGACAAGATGCAATATGGCGTGAAATCATTCATTCAAAACAGAGACATTTGGAAATCATTATATTTAACTTACCTACCTTTAGTATTTGAGATATTGGATCCATATTAATATTTAAGACTTAACTATATCAGAAAACCATAAAATTAACAAAAAGGTTTATCGAATTTGTTGGCATAGAAAGACAAATGGGTAAAGATTGTTCTACCAATCACCAGACAACCATCAAATAAAGTTTCTCGAAATAATCTAAGAAGGATTTGTCTCAGTCATAAATGGTCTCCAACTAATAAACTGATCACATGGTTTCTAGGAGGACATAGGCTGGCTGGAATAGCCAGTCTGAAACATCATGCAAAATGGTCCAATCGAGAGGCTAAGTGCAGAAAACAACCCAACAAACATAACACAACGACTTAACACCCCTGTATCATAGACTCCCTCTGATCTGTCTCAGGTCTTACTATATTAAGTTTTAAAATAAGACACATAGGAACAAATATTATGTAATACCTTTTCTCCCAAATACAGCAGAAGACCTTTTACATCAATACAGTACTCGACATCAGGTATAAAGAAAGAATGTGCTTCAGACATGTGCTTTAGGTTCTTCACCATATTCTTACTATGATGTGTGCAGAACAAGCAGTCTCGAGGTTTTATTAGTGAATTGCTCCCTTTGATGCGGCATTCTTCCCATTCATCTGAATCCAGCTGAAATTAAGGTAAATAAACACAGGTTAAAACTATTTTTTTTTTATAAGACAAAGGAATAGATTTATCAAACATTCACCTCTTCAATTTCTGAGTCCGTTTCGATGTCTTCTTCAGCAGAATCATCAGCATTGACAACAACAAACTTCCCTTCTGGTTTGGGTAATGTGCTTCCTGCCTCTACCTTAACAAAACTATCAGTGTCTGAATGGCCACTTGTCTCTTCCTCCTTATTCTCCTTCTCCACATATTTATCTTCCAACAACTTGTGCTTCTTACTGTTCAAATGGTTATTGTACGCGTTCTTAGAATTGAACAACTTTGAGCAATACTTGCAGAACTGAGAATCATCTTGGTTAGCTTCCTGTGCCTGCTCTCTATGCTCCTTAGCGCGCAGGTCAAACTCTTCCAAGGTAACTGGAGGGATGTTAGCTACTTTCCTCTTCAAATTATACCTGTGCCAGTCCAATTTATAGTGCTCTCGCTGCAATTCAGGGCTCTTGAACAACACCTGACATGTTATACAAGTAAATGTATCAGGCATTTTAAAAACAGCCGTTATAGTATCACAGTTGGTGGAACACGGTAAATATAAATCCAAAAATGTGGTTACAACGCAATGTGGTTTGAAAAATATGACGAAATATGTTTTGAGAATATACGACTGGGCGTTTTCCCACTGGCCGGCACGGCGACGGCGACGGCGACGGCGACAGTGACAGAGCTATACTAGGAAGCAAGTATCTCTGTCACTCTACTACCTACCGACTACCGATTTCTTGCTTCCTAGTATAGCTCTGTCACTGTCGCCGTCGCCGTCGCCGTCGCCGGTGCCGGCCAGTGGGGAAACGCCCATTGGAAGCTACAGAAAAGAACGTATTACGGGAGTGGGGTTTGGGGGTGGGGCAAGGGTGGGGTAACGATATGATGACAAGACGTCATTATAACGTCAAACTCTTGTCAATAAAATTATGTTGCCTAAAAAGATTTTTTATACCATTTTAGGGAAAAATAAGGTGTGATAGCATTCAGATAGGTTGCGTTCGAAAACATTGCGTGATTGAGGGATTTTCTTTTTATTTTTTTTAAATTTTTCCCCAGTCGCCGGATAGATGGCGCTAAACTATGTACATACGTTACTGCAAGGAACGGAACGTTAAATTATTTTTGATTGATTCACTTGAACGTAATTTTGAGATCTTAAAACGAAACGTTATAGTCATATCACATCAATATCACATCTACCATACGTAGTTAGGCGATTTTACGAAAACAACGAAAAAACAAAACTGAATTTTAACAAAGCGCAAGAAAACTAGGATGATTGGAAAGCCAAAACAAACTCAGAATATTTGATGCAATGTTTTTCCTTTTGGCTTTGGCACGGGTCTTTGGCGGGAACTCGGCGTGAGCGGTTGCTTTGTCAATTGAATTTTCGTTTTCGCCGTGAAAAAGTTCTTTAATGTGTAATAGTGATAGTGTATTATGCAGTAAATTTACTAAAATTCGTGTTGTGATGAAAAATTCAAGTGATAACAGTGTTTCTGCTCCGTTTGGTACCGACAAAGATCCTCACGGTTGTGCTTCTCGCCGCCAGTTTTCGTAAAACAGACGCTATCCTGTTTTATTCAGAACATGAGGAGCTTAGGGCTTAGGTTAAGTTGAAGAAAGAAGATTTTTCACTGAAGACATGGCTGTATGGACATAGTTTCCTTTGCCTTTCCCGAAAGGGATAAATTTAACAAACAACTGGCTTTGGCACCTAGTAACGGAGTCAGTTCAGCGCCATCTAGAGAGCTCTGGGGAAGTACTTTTTTTTTAATACCCAAAAAGAAAACCTCCCATTGGCAGAGAACATCTAAAGCTTCCCAAAAAAGCGCCCAGTAAGTGCATAACAAATGCAAGTAATTAAAAGACACTACTTTTGATTTAGAAACAATGAACAACGTTCCAAAAGTAAGGGGTTAACCGTGAAGGACTGTAGGTACTCTGACCAATTGAAAAACTGACGATTTGCAATTCTGACCAAATCAAAGTCTGACGTTTTGAAAATCTGACCGACTGAAAACAAACGGAAATATCGGATTGGATCATAATTTTAGTTAAAAGGTCCGGCCTTCGTACCATGCTTTTCCGCAGGAGAAATAAAAATAAAAATAATAACTATACATGTACCAAAGTAAATAAAAATCCTCGGAAGTAATTACAAAATTACCTACTAGTCACCTGCCACGTTCATTGAGATCGTTCCTTTCGATTTGCCAAATAATACCCACATACCTCGAGTATGAAAAGAGCCAAAGCTCACTAATAAAATACAATACAATATACCTACTTTATTTGCACACAAAGACATACAATACAATTAACACAACATAAAACATAGTGTACGACAAGGCTAATTCGCTATCTACACTGATTATGAAGTTAAAATTGGCATGTTTATAACAGTTTCACACAGATCATAAATTTTTCTACGCATTTTGCTAGACTACCTTATACTCATTAACTGTTTGCCTCGTCCAAAGAAAGACATAAACTTTGAGCGATATTATCATAATAACTTTATCTATCTTCAGGTAAGTTTACATAATTTTAATAAGTAAGAATTGTTGAAGGATTATTATTTTATGTAAAGGCATAAACTTTTTTTGTAGTTAGTAGGGCAGGCAGTCAAGAGGTGAGATATTCATAGAGCAATTAATAGAAATTTTTAGTTAATTACTCGAAAAAATCCAAAGGGCTTTTGATCGCTTTGCATATAAAAAGACAGACGGGTACTACTCTTATATCCCACATTATTTTTGTTGTGTCTTTTGGTTTCAATAGAGACGAAATTCACAAGTGTCTGTCGTTTAATGCGTGTTAAACTTGTAGGTATCAGAAATGCGTTGCCTCTTTGTTAGATTTATGCGTATATTTATGCCTATACGACGTGAAGTTCGATCGATATTTTATGGAAGGCTTATTCAAAAATAAAATCAAGTAGTCCCTGAAGCCTCAGTAACACTCGTACATATTTTCTGAAATCTTTATTTTAAATGGTGCTACTTACTATTGCAAAGCGATTTACTATTGCAACGATTTGAATTATTTCTATAAGTAGATTTTATTGGAAATATTTTTCTAGCCTAAGCTAAAGTAAGTTGTGACCTTTGGTCAGCTTACATGAATAGTAATATCAGCCAGGCCGAGTAGGTACGATAGTGACAGCGCCGCGACAACACCGCGGTCACATATTGGAAGTCTGTGACCGCGGTCCTATGTCAAAATGTCAACACTGACAACGCCATAGGGCGAGCAAGCCTTTGCGCGGGACCCTCGCACAATCAAAGTGAAGTTTCAGCGTGAGCCGAGCGCGAGTTTGTCGTTATCGTGCTAGAGCTGCTGTAAAGGGTTTCTCTACTTGATATTGGTGATTTCGCCATTCTACATATATTTTGATTATAATACTCAGACATTGGCAAAATTATGACGCTATTTTTTCAAGTTATTTAATATAAATCACTGAATTTATCACCAAATTCTTAAAGGTCTATCAGCTTAGCGACGAAATTCTCATTTATTGGAGGAATGAAAAAAAAACAATCACCTTCTCATCACCTTCTGACGAAAAATACAAAATCTTTAATGTACTTAGTTGAAGGTAAAAACTATTTTTTTTATAAAACTCAAATATTTGAAAGAAATCCTTATCAACAGTCCATTACATTAATGATTCTAAAAACGAATCAACGTTAAACAACAACCCTTGACCTCCGGTAATATGATAAGCCCGATGAGAAATATGCTTCAGTACGCTCCGGGGCTGTGGCTTGTGCTACTAAACACAGAAATAGCTAAGAATCGGATTGTTATCCTAAACGGCACTACAATCACAAACCACTATCGGAATAAATACCTAAACCTTGTTCAGAGGTCATTCTAGGGACGGACAAATTGGATTTTTCTTAAATTTTTACATTTGCAACAAACTAGGTACTTAATTAATATTAACTATTAAATTAACTGTTAAAGTATGAAACTTATCAAAGAGTTCGTGTGCAGGATGAGTAAGGTGGCAGATTGTGCAAAGTGTGGTCCAGCCACCAGAGTCGGCATTCTTGGTGTACCATTTGACAAAGGACAAAAAAAGTATGGAGTTGATGTTGCACCGGCAGCTGTACGCAGCTCAGGACTTATAAGCCGTCTTAAGGAAATCGGTAAGTTATTTTATTATATTATCAAAATTCCTACAGTGATAAATAATATTGGTCATAAATTTAAATATTTTGACACTAGCAGAATCATGGCCATCATGATCATGAATTGCCACACTAACCAGAGCCCAGCGACATACCGAATACATTCATCATTATTTCCGGAAGTAATTTTGACCATAAAGTTAATGTGAGCTGTTCTGTTTTTGTACAGAAAAGATTCAGGTACTTACGTTGAATATTTTAGCTCCTAAATTCTAACGAGTTTAACACTTAAAACTTTCGCGATTTGAACACATAATTAAATACTAAAACGGGTCTAAATTATAAATTCGCGTATAACATGATTTTACCTATTTCCCTACGTTTTGATGCGGTTGCTCGCGCCGTGGGTGAACAAGTATTTCAACGTATTCCAGGTTTTCTCATGAAATTCCTAAAAAAACCGATCAAGAACGTTTTGGGTCACGCGCAGTGTGGAGTTTCGTGGTTGAAAAATACTTTATAATTCATTGATCTACACACGTAACTTGTTAACGTTAACTTTAAAAGCCAACTTAGCTGTGACAGTTTTATACGGGGTAACTTTAAATTAGTTAGCCAAATTTTAGAGGATGACTCTCCCCATGAAACTGAACAACTTTCCCTAAGGAAATTCTTCCAACCACATGAAATTCTCTTAGACATCTCATACCAAAGCAATCTTTGTAACAAATCCAAAGTTACTCCAGTCTTTACAAAAGCCAAGTAAGGCCAGGGTTTTATCCTAAACTAACCAGTAGCTTCTTCATCAGTTTCATCACATAATCTATTAACAATTAACTAAAGATAGCATAATGTTCTGCAGAAGGAATTGATATCGTCGACTATGGTGACGTCAACGTGCCACAAATGGACCACGTTGAAGTAAAAGTGGAAAATATGAAAAATCTACCAGCGGTATCCGAATGCAACCGGCGCGTATCGCATCGCGTGACACAGATCTTGAAAGATGACCGCATCGCTATCACCATCGGCGGGGATCACTCTATTGGACTTGGTATGTTAAAAATAAACAAGTTAATTAAAAACCATGAGTAAGTACTAGGTTTCCTTCGCATACTGTTGTTACTCAGTGTAGTCCTTTAAACCATGACCAACCTCACCGAGCACGTAAGCAAAGTAGTAGAGATGTATTGAAAGGAAATAAGTTAGGCCACCTTATAAATGTGATATAATGCTGAGGTGTTGTAGAAACTGATCGCCCCAGATAGCTCCTCTACTGGCTACGTATGGCTAACAATGTTAAATCAAATATTTCACGTTAATTTACGTGACCAAAGCAATTTTATAGGGATTACGTAAAACAAAATGTTTTTTAAGCTTAACGTTAACTATTCCTCTTGCGGGAGTTAAACTACTCTAGCTCTCAGGCAGCGTTACTTTATTTTTATTTTTTGGCTTATCAGGTACAGTGGACGGTCATTTGGCCGTGGATGAAAACATTATCCTGATCTGGATCGATGCTCATGCAGATATCAACACTAACAAGACTTCTGGGTCAGGGTCTGTCCACGGAATGCCAATCGCTCTGTTAGTAAAAGAACTCGAAGATTACTGGCCCTATCTACCTACTATGGATTGGCAAACTCCTAAGTAAGTGAATGGTAAATATGGTAAAATAAAACATCTCAAAAATCTAAATTTTAAAAGCGTTTTGTCATATTTTAGGAAGTTTTGTCCTAATTGAAAAATGGTTCGGTCGCTAATGATGTAACATCTAGATTCGCAAAGAATTTAGTACTTAAAAGATAAACTCTAGACTACCAGGAATTTCACTGTAAATTTTAAAACATACATATCATCTTCTAGGTTCTCAATCAAGAATCTCGGTTACATCGGTCTTCGTTCAGTCGATTCATACGAAAGGTTGATTATCGAAAAGTTTAAAGTACCCACTTTTGCAATGGAAGATGTTGATTTGTAAGTATTTTGTACGATACTTTTTATGTTTACTGGAATAGTAATATTAGGTCCATGATTTTTAAAGTTTTTCGCCGTGTGGTGATCGGTGGAGAATAACACCACCCCATCTCTTTCCGTGGGTGTCGTAAGAGGCGACTAAGGAAACACAAATGAGACCTGCCTCCTAGTAATCCATCTTAGGCAACGACACCTCAGTTTGTTTTTAATCTGAGGTGGCGTCTTATGGTCTCATGCGGTGTGGTAGGCTCTGTAAAAGGCCGTCTGGTTCGTGACCACCCTCCTACCGAAGTCTAACGCCAAACAGCTTGCTGTGTTTCGTCGATGCGTGGGAGTACCAGTGCCTTAATTGGTATTTTCTGGGTTAACTCGCTCCATCGTCGACCTCATCAAGACCTCATCTATGGCCTTGGTCAAGATTGGGGTCAAGAATTAACCCATCTCATAATAAAAAAATAAAAAAAAGTAAATAAATCTGACAGAAAATTTTTAACACCGAGAGGAGTGTAGGAATACGGGGAGGGAAGGCATTGGTTTTTCGTAGGCCAGGGAATTAAATGCGACGATAATTTTCCACGTTAAAAACGTATGAGTCACCGACTTCAATCCCAACAACAGTTCGCACAAAGTAGATATCTAGTTTTTTGCGGACTACAATGCCTATTAGCAAATAACTACAAACAGAAATGTCATTCATTTATTTAGATGATGTTCTAGTTTGTAGTATATTTTGTTTTTGTTGATTTTTTTTAAAAGCGCTGAATCATTTTCGATAAAATTTATATGGGACCTCTTCAGGAGTATACTCTTTCGAACAAATAAAGAATTTTGAAAATCGGACAACAGTTGCCGGAGTAATCGCGTAACAAATATACAAAAAAAAACCGTCGAATTGAGAACCTCCTCCTTTTTTGAAGTCGGTTGAAAAACTATTTGACCTATGATAAACAGTGCGAAACGGGGGCTGTACAGTACAACTTGGTGACTTTTTAATCACTGGCCATATTTTTCTTACGTGTTTAAATATGTATACAGAGTAACTTTTTAATCACCAGCCAAATTTTTCTTTCGGTTTCAACAACGTTGATACAACGTAAATAAGGAGGAAAAAAACTTTTTTTAAAATTTCAGATTTTGATACCCCTTTTGGCTCTTTAACGTGTAAGAGAATTATTTTTTAAAACGCAGAAATACGGGTCACACAAATTGTGTTGAAGAGTAGGTAGGTACTATTACCAAGTTTTAAGTCAATTGGACGATGTGAATTTTTATCTATAGGTACAAAAATGTTGATTCGTTTTCAACCTTCAGACTATCTAGCTTGAAATTTTTGTATAAAACGATATAAAACGAAGAAATACGGGTCTGGTAAGTATTTTTTTATAAAATTACGAAAGTACTAAAAAATTGGTCTTAGGGGTAGATTTTTACAGATTCAGAAATACGGTTCTCTCGATTTGTGTTGAAGTGCAGATATTCAAGTAAATATTTATTTTTTCTTACACAAAATCAATAATGTATTTTAATGCTTGGGATTGTTGGGATGAACTAGCATTATGGCGACTACAGCACCCGATCGTTCTTGAGCAAAAGGCGGCACACATAGAAATAGTGCCATCTCCGCCTCTCAACAGGCCTGGGCAAAACGCAGTGTTATATACTCCTTGGCCTGGGCCGGCAATGCGGACAGTGTCGATACACGAAGTTTACGCACGCACACATGGACTGTGAAAGTGTGCGCGCGTAAAAATTTGTTCGAAAGTTGGAAAAATGAGATTTATGGAAAGGTGACAGCAATCGAAAAATGCGTTAACTACTTATCAAGAGTGTTCAATCACGAACATTTTGATAGCAAATTCAAGTTCTTGTGTGCATTTTACTATCGTTTTTACAGCTTAAAAGATACACAATATTGGGTATTTAGAGGTGACTTTGTTAGCTTTTTCTATCGAACCAAAATTGCTGAATCATGTTTTTAGCAAACTACTCATCTGGTTTATGTCCTGAATACCGCAGTATTTTTTTTCTTCGATTTAATGCAGTGCGTCATGCTTATCTACGCATCATAAAATCGTAATTTAGGTGCTGTAGTCGCCTTAAGGTTTTGTTTTACACGATAAAAAACAAAAAATGTTGGTCTGTAAAATGTTTTTTTTTCTGTTAAAATAAAATGAAAAATTTTGCCCCTCAGTTAATAAGTCATCCTGCACTTAATGAAAATTTATGTTACGTGTTTTGCGTAGAATACCTACTGCGTAAATAGTTAAATACTTACTTAGGTGTGCGGTATACCTACACAAATTACTAACGGCTATTTAGTTAAACGTGTCCAAACAGCATTTCACAAAAGAAAAACTGATTTAATAATTATACTGCATAGTGAGAGTAATTTGCTAATAATCGGTGAACAGGCACGATAAACAACCGGCTTGTTATTAATGACCACGTAGGTACTTAATCAAAAATGTATTAGTATACAGTCAAAAATGATGCCAACACTAGTTATGTAGAGATTGTAAGTCTTTATTTTTAAAAGTACCTACCTACGTCTTTGTTCTTGTTGGCCGATGCTGTCCCACTGCTGGGTAAAGTTATCCCCCGCATCCTTTTATTTATTAGTAATTTTTTTTCAAAGAATATCTGGTACATACGTTCAAAATGATCACCTATGTCCATTGAGGTAATATTATGCCTATATCAGTCTTTAGTCTTATTTCAGACATGGAGCAAGGAAGTCCATTCAGACAATTTTAAAGACCCTAGACCCAGACGAAAAGCGTGGTATTCACGTCAGTTTTGACATTGACGCACTCGATAGCCTTGAAGCTCCAAGTACTGGTACCTCAGGTATGATATAAAAGGTTTCTCGTAACTGGCATGACAAACTTAATGAAAAGATTTGTAGAAAGGAGTCAGACGAAACAATTATTAAGGTAAATAATTTTCTTTCACTATTGAAGGACAAGTTTTCGTTTTTCCACGATATAAATTTAGCAACATTACATTCTAAAAATATTTGAGAGAAAAATAGCAAATATATCTTATCATTTGTAGTGAAATAAATAATTACAAAGATTATTTTTGTCTGACAGATCACCCTTCTACAAATCTTTGCTCTATAAATTTGTGTCATTTACGGGACACCCGGTACACGTATGTTATATGTACTAGCTGGTTGTCCTTCCATCGTTAGAACCTAGTACACGCGCGTGAAGCATGTAGGTACATCAACCCCAGTGTTTGCAGCGTTCGGCGCCTTGCCCCACATGTTCGTTTTCGGCAACTAATAGCGCTTTGCTCAGATCATTAAAGGCGGGTTGAAAAAACTATTCCTTTCTTGTTAATTGTTTTTTGTTCACCAAAAAAACGAGAAGTTCCTTTGTTTAGCAACATGTCCAGTCCTGTGATTTAAGATGAGGGCGGGGCTTATCTTACTCTTCGCTTGCAAGGGATAAAAATTTGAAACTGGTCAGGCGGAACTGGGGTTGATAGTACGAAGCTCATTTGAAGCGCGTACAGTCAAGAGCAGGTCACGCTTTACACTACCAGTTTAAGCTGACCTCTGATTTATACTGCGCGCCATACATTGCAGGGCCGGTCCAAAGTGCAAAGTGTCAAGCTTGACGTGCTCTTGAGTGTACAAAGGGTCGCGGTGCGGAGGAAGAGTAGAAGGGGAGCGACTACAGCACGTTTGTATCGCTGTATCTGCGCGTATCGTAAACGCGCAGTAGACGCGCGTTTCACGATCGCCCCGTGTGCTTTAGGTTACAAGCAAGGTAGCGATCCAATCGTATTTGAAGCGCGTGTACGCGCGTCATCAGGGGCACTATTTTTGAATCACTCGCCTCGTTTCGAGCGATATCTTTTATTGATTTGTGCGGATTCTATTGAGTTCCGAACTTTTTTATCAATACACTTCAGCGAAAGGGTCTTAGTACTCATGGAATTTAGTAGTTAAAAAATTAAAAAATCAATAGCATCGACGCAAATCAACGAAAGATATCGCTCGAAACGAGGCGAGTGATTCAATAGTGCCCCAGCGCGTCGTCGTCGGCGCCTTTAAAATACGCCGTGTGCTAGGGGCCCTAATGTCTAAATAATTTGTTACAGTTCGCGGTGGATTAACTTTACGTGAAGCACTTACTATTATGGAAATAATTCATGAAACTGGAAGACTAAAAGCTATCGATCTAGTGGAGATCAACCCAGCAATAGGCGACGAAGCAGACCGCAAGAAAACGATAGAAGCTGGCATATGTGTATTGCAAGCATCTTTAGGATTTTCCAGAAGTGGCTGCGCTCCTTGCACTGCCACAGATATACCGAAACCATAAATCGAAAATCACAACACGTTTCACTAACTAGCTACCCCACAAAGTCAGTTGATATCGATTTCGAGAGTCAATTTCGATCACAAACTCGTCAAAGTCCCCAGGGGTACATTGCTTTTTTTCTTTTCTTTTTTATAATGGCTTCTTTATCACATAAACTATTAACGATTAGCAGTTAACGATTAGCCAATGACACGTTTATGGCTTATGTACAATTGAATCGTTTATTTGAGAAACCCCATAAGTCAGAATCGTCGGATGATTTTAAAAACATAAAAAATCATTTTTTGAAAAAACTGAGCATATTTATTATTCAAAAATCCTATAAAATAGTAATGTCAGTATCGGTTAAAATGATTACATGTAGAAAAATTCAATTATTAAAAGCGAGGAAACTCCGCTGTGTGGTGATCGGTTGAGAATAACACCACCCCATCTCTTTCCGTCGTTGTCGTAAGAGGCGACTAAGGAAACAAAAATGAGACCTGCCTCCTAGTAATCCATCTTAGGCAACGACACCTTAGCTTGTTGTCAATCTGAGGTGGCGTCTTATGGTCACATGCGGTGTGGTAGGCTCTGTAAAGGGCCGTCTGGTTCGCGACCACCCTCCTACTAAAGTCCGACGCCAAACAGCTTGCTGTGTTCCGTCGATGCGTGGAAGTACCAGTGCGTGCCTTAATAGGCATTTTTTGGGTTAACTCGCTCCATCGTCGACCTCATCTATGACCTTGGTCAAGATTGGGGTCAAGAGTTAACCCATCTCATAATATAAAAAAAACTTACACGAAAATAAAGTGGGAACGGAATTTGGAAAAATCATTTTTTTAAGCATCAGGAAAGTAAAACAGGTATAAGATAAAATACATATAATTAAAGATTCCTACACAAAGTGATGTTTAACACTAGTACCCATACAAACGCTAAAATCTTTCCGTGGAATCCCAATGTTTTTGTTTGGATCCCACATGTGTATTCCAGAGTTTTCGTAATAAACTGTACAGTTAATGTTTCGAATTTAGAAATAGAATAGATCAAAATGCACAAAAAATGTGTCCGATGCAAAACATCGTTTTTCCAACCAAGTGATTGAGGCGTGGGACCCATGTGTGGGACCCGGACTTGTGAAAGTGTTAGAAGATGTAGGGAAACCTTTAAACTTTGACTACGATTGATCTTGAAATCGATGTCATTTATTGATAGCTGAAGCTGAAATCAAAGTGCCTGAAGGTAGTGTGCTGCAGGACCGGTAGAATAAAATTAACTGAGAAGGCATCAAATTGTGACATTTAATTTTCTATCAAAAGTGGTATTTTTTTTATCTTATAACAAAAACAAAATTTATCTCACTAGTTAAGAGCAAAATATCAAATCAACAGAATGTAGGTCGAATACAAGGTAACAGATAAATTATAATTTTCCACGTTAAAAACGTACCTACGAGATACTGACTTCAATCCTAAAAATAGTTCGCAAAAATTAGATAACTAGTGTCAAAGGAATTAATTTATGAAGTTGCAATAGTTAACCCTTACACTCGGAAAGCGGGCACTTGTGCCCCTAATAAAACGCACTACCGTAAGCTCAGGAACCGGGCACATGTGCCCACTATACGGCCACGTTCAAAAGTAGACATTTACAGTGCTTATCTCTATCTTTCGTGTTGTAACTTGTGAGAAAAAAACGAGATAAATATACCCTCCTTCATTTGGTAGCATAATAATACGAGTCACTCTTGACAGATAAACAGAAAATCATTCGTAAAATGCGGCTAACTTCGTGCGCAAGACGAACTAAAGTGCAGTGATTGTTTTGGTTTATTTTCATAGAAATAAGAATTATTGGATAAATAGCAATAGAAATGTGACTGTGCGAATATTAACCGGTTGTTTTTATTGTTTTGAAGTTATTTCCGCTTCCATTTTGATATAAAAAAAATTGACAAAGTTAGGTTATAACATTTCGGCAATGTTTTGCAATTTTCGTTATTTTGAGTATTTTCGTCGTATATATTATAAAAAACCCACTTGATTCTTAAAAATAAATATATTTATAAGAAATCTGTATAGTTTTACTTATAAAAAACGCATTGATTAAATTATTACAAGGAAAAGTTTTTACATAAAAAAATCTCATTTTTTAAAAAAAGTGTTTCCTCAAATTTCTAATAAATCTAATATGATAGGTGTCAAAGACTTTATGTAATAGGATTCTTTACATTATCATCATTATAGGGCATAAATTATTTCATACCAATTAAATTTTATACTATAATAAGTATCATCATTTGTGAAGATGGAGTACGATTTTCTGAATTAATACTTTGGTGTACGATATATTATTTTAGACAAATAAATAACTGAAGAAAAAGAAATATATAAATAATAAATATATTTCCCATTCTAAAACTTTTTATTTCATTCACATACATACATTACTTTTTAAGTTACATTCATTTTTTGTAATACATGTCTAGTCATGCGTCATGCCGCCATTAGCGCCGTGAGCGAGGTAGCGCCCAGTTTACATAAACTGTTCTGAGTGTAAGGGTTAAAAGATTATCTAGGGGTAAGTCCTCTGAAGAAGTATCCTAACTATCTATCTGCCTACTAAATTCGAGTTGTATAAGTCAAGTAGTTTTTGAGGTACCTACAGATACAGACTACCTACTTGCCAAATTTAATCTTTATTAGTCAAGTAGATTTCGATATTTCACGATACACGTTCGTTTTTGTAACATACTTACTTAAGACCCTTTCACAAACTTTGGAATTCCTGAAGTTAAATTCAGGGGAGCTACCCGTACACCCCCCCACCCCTACATAATCCTGCAACTTTTGAAACTACACAATTTATTTCCTCAGTTTTCCTATTTTTCGCGGACTATAATGCTTATTAGCAGATAACCACAAACGAAAATTTCATTCATTATTTGAAAGATGTTTTGGTGTATAAGAGTTTTTTGTTTTTGTTGATTTTTTAGTAGCGCTGAATCATTTTCGATAAAAATTTTAATTTAATTTAATTAAATTTTAATTTAGAATTTTAGTAGAATTTAAAACGGCCTAGTAGATTTTGGTAGATTTTAGAAACATTTTTGGTAGATCTGGTGATAAAAAAGTGGTCACACTGGACGTGACGTCAAACAGCTGATTTTGTGGGACGATGTTGGTCGATTTGTTATTTACCAGATTCTCATTAAAATCTTCCATCTGTGATATTCATTTTGTCCTAAGTACCTTTCTGATTTTTTATATTTGATTTGACCTACATTCCAAGACCTGATTAATGGTTACACTGTATCTGCGAATAAATGATCCGACGTTGTTAGTGTCGGAATTTAAAACCTTTGTGTAAGTTTCGTATGGTTTCGTAAACAACAATAATATTAGTTCGACTGGTTAGTAACAGCATATTTTAATTATAAGTCAATATGTTGGAAACTGATGAGGTTGACGATGATTATTTTACCCCAATATCAAGGTAAGATAAATTTTATTACTTTGTATCAATGTGTGATACAAAGTTTACTTTTGTTAGCAGGAATTAGCATTATAACCCACTGTTTGTTACTTTTGCTATTTTAGTGCACCACTTGCCAGCATATTTGGTAGTTCATCGGAAATCAAAAATGTATCAGCAAATGATTCACTGAAATATACTCCTCCAAAGAAGCAAGAGCAGCAGAAGAATGAACCTAACCCCGAAGATGATACAAGACTCACAGAATGTGTATTCGCTTGTGCTCTTACAGCATATGAATGGTAAATATTACTTATATCTACAACTACATGATACTGATATGCAACAATAATGTCTTCAAAGCAGTCCTGGAAATTCCTTTTGCAACATTTAATTTGTTTGCTTTCAGGTCAACAAACAATTACTCAACCAAAGGAAAAGTTGGATTTGCAATTGTAAAAGTCATCAAAACTGATTGCCATAATTTAATACTTTACAACTCAGGCAAAACAACTCTTTCTACTACTACAGTTTCACCAAACTTTACAGTAACTTTAAAAGGTGACAATTTTATTTGTTACTACGACAATTCAATGAAATATTGGAGTATCTACATGAAACAGGAAGAAAAAGAAAAAATTGTTGAAATATTGAAATCTTTGGATGTAAAAATACAATATGCTACTAATGAAGACAAAAATCCCCCAGAACCTGACCAAGAAACTACAAAAACGGTCAAAGAAATTTATAGAACTGACAAAGAAAGTGATACTGATTCTTCTATAAATAAAAGAACTAAAGCTTCAATCCTGAACAGAATGGCAAGCATGGGTCATTCAGTTCTTCCAACACACAATATGTCTGCACCTAAGTCAAGTGATTCTTCTGACACAAATGAAATTGCAAATCAGCCTCTTAAACCAACCAAGCATAAATTAATCAAACCAAATGGGAAAAGAACAAGTATGGAAAAGAATTGTCCAGATTTTGAAAGTACTCATGCGAGTTTGCAGAAAATTGAACAAAATGTGCCTGCTACTATTTTCACAACAGTCAATGGACAACTGGTACCTATGGCAAGTTCTGGCGTGGTTTCAAGCTATAGCCCTAGTAACAATGAAATGGGTTTATTTATGACAGAGCAAAGAATTAACAATAATGAATTAAGAATAAACATTAACAGAACAACTGACAAAGTGGATCAAGTTCTAGAAAAACTCAGTAAGATTGACAGTTTGGAGAAAAATAAAACTAATTCAGATTTCCAAATAACATTGATGCAAAAGTTATTAGGAGAATATGAAAACAAAATCAAATCATATGAAGAAATATTGCAATGTAAAAGTATGAATAGCATAGTAGGTCCATCTCCTAATAAGAATGTCACAGTTAAACCTGAACAAACAGAACTCCATAAAAACCAAATGTTAGAGCTAGAGCAAATTGTAGCAGAAAAAAATAAAGAAATATTAAAGTTAAAAGAAATACTTGAAGAAAATAGTAAACTTAAACAGGAAAAACATGAATTGGAACTACAATTAGAAGCAATGTCATTAAAGGAGAATCAATTTAAAAGCAAAGTGAAAGAGCTGCAATCTTCGCAACCACATGAACATATTGATAACAATTTAGAAAATAAGTTAAAATGTATTATGAACGATGTTTTCCAAACTGTAGTATTACATTTTAATGACAGTGAGGACTATTCTGGAGAAATTGTTAAAAATACAGTTGGAAAAATTGTTAAAAAAATTACGATAAAATCATTAAGTGAACCAAGAGATCATTTTTAAAACTACATTTTTATGTAACAAATAATGTAGATTAGGAGTATTATTATGTAACAAATAATGTAGATTAGGGATTTCCTGTAAAATCATACCTATCATTCACGAAAACAACGATGAAATAATATTAAACTATAAATTACTTATCTAGCATATTTTTTCTTAACAATATAGCTAAATAAAAAAGCCGACGTTGTTTGTTCGTTCGTTCGAGATCTTCAAAATTCCACAGTGCGGCGCGGCGGTGTTGCTTCTATTCATGGAACTAATAAGTACTTTTGGTAACTTTCCAAATATGAAATGGTCACACTGGTGAGTGCTATTCTCATAACGGTTTCCATACAAGACAAGTTTTTTATGTTAAGAAAAAAAAATGTAACCAACACAAAAACCAACTCAATAACTAACCAGCAATGTACTACGTATCAATATCAACCATTTGTTGTCAATCAATCATTCGGATCACTCTGTTCTGTTACAAAGAGTAGGTATTTCTGTTAGGAGAGCCATAGACAAGAAATTGAATTGTTGTGTTGTGGTTAGATTTTATCCAGTTTTGTTAAGTTCTATCGCAATTTTTGTGTTTCATTTTTAATAAATACGGGAAAGTTTTGTGAAAAACTGCAGTCGCTTTAAAATGGAAGATCTAACGACGTCTTTGAATCAATACAACGAACAGGTGGGTTAGGCTTATTGATTTCACTGTGTAGCAAAATTCAGTAGAAACAATTTATATTCATGCTTTTTCTCCAGCTTTCAATGGTGTGCGATGCCCTGGCAGCTGCTAAAAATGAGAGTGAAAGAGAGTCTTTATCAGCCCTCAGGACCGAATTACAAGAATTGATACAGTTAACTCAAGAAAGTTTAGATACCCTAATCTCTAAACAAGCCAGTACACAAGTAAAGCCCTGTGAAAACAATGTCCAGAAAGAGAGTAGTAATGATCTCGATGATGAATATGCTTTATTTATGGTAAGATTTAGCAATCGTAAATAGCACACTTATTATTATCATTCACTTTGTCATAATTAACCTATACCTACATCTTTCCTGTATTGGGTTAGTTAGAGGGTCACAAAAGGGGCTGCCATACAAAAAAAAACCTGGAATACTTTTTTTTTACCAGCCCATATACGTCCCCACCTAGGGGCACGGGCCTACCTTCGAAACACGAAGGGGATTTAGGCCAGTCCACTACGCTGGCCCAATGCGGGTTGGTGGACCGCTCGTCTTTCGAAAATGAATTTTCTTGGACGGACGGGTTTCATCACGATGTTTTCCTTCACCGTTAAGCAAGTGATAATTAGAAATCCGAAAAGACGAATTTAATGGTATAGGCCCGCACCAGGGTTTGAACCCGCAACCTTCCGATACTTAGAATTTTTTAAAATATTCTTTGTATTGCTGCCTCTATTGTGACACTAACCGATAACGGCATTTTAGCTTATGGAGAGCAGTATAGTGCACTTAACAAGACACTGCTCTTATCACGGCTATTATTTTCAAAATGAGTTTTTGACCTGTTTTAGAAAGAAATGGCCAAAACTGGGGCTTATGAAGAGAATAATATTGAAGATGCAGGAGAATGTTCAAAAGGTGCTAATCAACGAGATAAGGATGATGAAAGTGATATAGAGGTAACAATATATTATACATATCCAAAAATACAACTAGAATTGCTTAATGATTTTTAAGTGAATATTATGGTACACAAAAAAGGAATGTGTAATGTGACTAATGTGTGTTGAATAAAATATTCTGTATTTCTATTAATAGGATGAATTGGCAACACTTTTGGGTATGAAATGTGCGGTTTACCATACTCACAAATGGGGTGGGCAACCCAGTCTTCACAACGCCATGGTCAGTGCAGTGGTGCCTCGACAAGAAGATGATCAGTTCAACGACTTACAGGTTTGTAGCCTAGTTCATTATCTTTGTAAAATATTTAGTGGAGAAATTTTATGTACTGGAAAAAAAGTGATGTGTATTGCTCTATTAAAAACTTTCTATTTTTTTACCAAGGCAATCAATTGATCTGAGACCTTATAAAAGAAGAAATAATTCATCTTGGGCAATTTTATTTGCAGTTTAAGGAAATGTTCACTAACTTTAAATTATACATCAAGTTACGGCTATGTGAACTCTGTTATTATAAAAAAAGGTTTTTTGAAAATCAGATACATCAAATATTTAATTAACGAATAAAGTATTCAACAATCAACATGAGTAAAAAGAAAAGAAACACTTTGAAACCTTTGCCTACCCCTGAAATCATATTTTTACATGCAAAAAATAATTTTCAGGTTCGAGTGTTGTTTACTCATCCAACCCACACTGAAATGTTGCCATGTCCATTTTATCTTGATGGTGAATGCAAATTTAGTGATGAACAATGTAGGTGAGTTTGTGAAGGTTTTATTTGACCATTGATTACTACTATTACTTACCAGGAAAAATGGATAACATGCGGAATGGAAACTTTGCAAACTGCTGTAGTCCATAATTCCATCAAATTAGTCATTGGCTGTCAAACCAAGTTTTAGTATGATAAAATAAATTATTTATTAGTTGAAAGAAAATATTTTTCAGATATTCTCATGGTGCAGTAGTTCAATTATCAAGTTTGAAGGAAGCTATTGAACCTAACTTTGAGGCATTAAAAGTTGGGAGTAGAGTGCTGTTAAAATTGAAGCCTCCAGATGATGAGGTAAGAAAATTTATACAGAACTTCTAGGAATTTCTTTAATGTTTTGTTTTAGTGACAACTTAATGCCATTAAAGTAACATTATGCTGTTTTATTTTGTTAAGGGCGTCGCTCCTTAAAAATATAACATCATAATGTCTCATGTCTCTATAGACATTTTCTGGGTTAACTCGCTCCATCGTCGACCTCATCTTTGACCTTTATGGTCGAGATTGAGGTCAAGAGTTAACCCATCTTATAATAAAAAGTAATAAAAATGTTATTTAGGCCTGCATACTTCATTAAATTTTTGTTTGTGCAGGATGTCTGTTTAGCTAAAAGGTCAACAGAAAAGTACTTTTTATGGCATAGAGGAATTGTAAAAAGTATAAACCTGGATGTAAAAGTATGTACTGTAAAGTTAGAGCATGGGATCAAAACAGGAGATAAACGAAAAAATGGCTCTGAAGAGATTCATGTCAAATTAGAAGAAATTTTTCCTTTGAGCAGTAAGTTGCTTAAATATATTTATATCTGCTTACTATAATAATAATTGTTAAACATTTCCTCTATATGGGTTGACTTTAAATTAGTTAGCGAAACTTGAGGGGTCGGGTCTACCCATAAAACTGAACAGCTTTCCCCAGGGCTCCATATGAAATTGTCAAGAAAAATTTAAAAAATATATCATAGCAACACTAAAAATCCACAGGTGTTACCAACTAAATAATTTTGGGACTAAAAAAATTTTAATGTAAAATAGTTTTCACTCGAGCATCACTGCATCACTCATCAATCACACCACACCATCTGGTTTTCAAGAGACGAAATATGTCGTCAGTCTACTTCGAACATGAAGAAAGCGAGAAGTCAGATGATGTAACTGGCGACAGGGTTGTTTTTTCTTTTAAGAAATATTTCTTCTTTTTCTTTTAAGAAATAAACCCCTGCAATTGTTTAGATCACCATAGTTAAAATATTCTAGTAGATGATACTAAATCTAATGACTCCTTTTTCAACCAGTTGAAGGCGATTGCGACTCGGAGTCTGACAGTAGCGAAAGTGAGACGGAGTATCCAGTGAATAAAGCGAAGCGATTGGAAGAAGAACAGCAACAAACTCTCTTGGCGGAATCGAGTTTGCAGAATAACGTGCCAGCCATGGGCGAGTGGGAACGACATACTAGAGTGAGTATGTATTCAAGTTCTTTTCTTCCTTCCTTGTCGTGTAGGTGTTAGCGGACTTTAATAATCTCGGTGTCATTGGCTCTTTTCTATTTTTCATCAATATAAGTCCGTATCCGGATTAAAAAAACGGGTATCAAGTTTCGACGGCCGGTTTAGTCGAGTGGCCCTGGGCCCTGGATTTGATTCCCGGTCGGGGCACACATTTGTGTGAAAGTAGATGTTTGTTCTCGGGTCATGGGTATTCGTGTCTGTTTTTGTGTATGTTCCAAGGGAACCCGATACAAGGGAAAACTTTAGTGTAAGCCCTTGAGTGTGTATCGTTATAAAAAAAAACCTGTAGTTTTTGTTTGTGGTTCCGAATAATGTGAAATGTCGCATGTCACTCCATCTATTTTCCCAGGTTCATGACCTATCGTATTTCCTATAGGTTATTTAATTATACTACAATACTATCCCACTGTGATCGATGGTGATCCGCCTACCAAGCGTGGGGAAAGATTTTCCTCAACTAAGTTCCTCGCGACAACCCTTTTCCCAACAGATACGAAATTCATACTGAGTAACTTTTAAATTAGTAAGAGGAAATCCTCTAACGAGGAACTAATCAATAGCTTATACATATAGATAGCTTATACATCGTATATTGATTAGTTCCTTTTTAGAGGATTTCCATAGCTTAATAGTTCCCCATATTTTACATATCTTCACTAATATTATAATCGTAAAAGTAATATTATAAAACTGTGTTTGTTCACATCCTAATCCACAACGGATCACAAACCCGTTTCTTAATGTAGCGAACTTAATACTGAGAAAGGCAATGTCTTCGTCCCCAGGGCATAGGTTCGAAGTTGATGCTCGCGATGGGCTACGTGCCGGGGTCGGGCCTGGGCGCGGCGGGCGCGGGCCGGCTGCTGCCGGTGGAGGCGAGGGTGCTACCTGTGGGCAAGAGCCTCGACCACTGCATGGCCATCTCAGAAAGAGCCGCCGAGAAAGATCCGCTCAAGGTAATACCATGTTAACACACTCATCACATGACACGCAAACGGACACACACATACGAACGGCCAGTCCGCCACACACCCACACTAACACACACAAATGTTTAAAGACTTGATAAACATTTAAAAAAATGAAAGAACACGTGTGCAGTGATATACACGCATCAGCTCTTGGAGCTGCTAGTGTATCAACTAATAATAATAATAATAACGAGAAAGCTAACGTCTGAATGCAGTGCTGTTTAATGTCGATCTGCGTGCGGATGAAATCTGCGCCCGTATACGCGTACGAAAAAATTGCTCTATCACTTTTATTTCTGTGGCGTAGTTTATTGTCACACTGTCATAACTTTTGACAATATGCACTTTCGGGAGTTGGTAAAATTGTATCTCCAAATAATCATAACTTATCTTCAAAATAATAGGGCACTCAGCCCTTCTTTAGTACGAAAGTCCACTTTAGTCTAGTTTACCGATCGCCAGATAAATATCGACCTCATTATAGTCTGCTCTTTAACGCTCTCATTGTTTCATGAAATGTCTCTTATCTGATCATAAAAAAAGCCAGAGTTTTATCTACTTTCTGTCTTATTACTTCATAAATAAGTAAGTAATAGTGTTTCAATTTTTGTTAACAGGTTGAACAGAAATTGAAAAGACTTCAAAAGAGAGAAGAGGAGAGAAACAAAAGAGCGTACGAGCGGGAGAAAGAGAAAGAACGGAGAAATGTATTCAACTTCCTTAACAGAACTTTGGGCGACAAGCCGGATGAAGCCGAGGCTACCGTTGCACCCAAAATTGACATAAAACAGTCTACAAGTAAAGACTTAAACATCGAGCAGTTTAAAGTAGCAGAGGACGCTAAGAGAGTTGAGCGGGACATAGTGAAACTAAATAGTTCTTTAACAAGACATGCCCAAGGAACACCAGGTCACAGGAATATCAACCTACAGATTATGGAGAAAAACAAAGAATTGGCAGCACTTAAACTGAAAGAACAAGAAATAGGTAAAGAGCAAAGCCACAGAAAAAACAAACAGAAGATGACTGTTTTTTAAATTTACATTTTACATGTATTTATGAATTATAAATTAAGTAAGAATTAGATCTAATAAATGTTTATGTTAGAATTTTTTTTATTTTTTCTATCCAGGTTATAATAAAACAACTGAAGTGTAATTACAAATTTCTCTATTTACATATGTGATGTTTTAGTTTAAAATAAGCGTACATGGCATAAAATTATAATTAATATATGAAACATTTTTTTCTATAAATTAGATATTTGTACTATCAAACATAATGTATTACAAGTACTAAACATGTTATTAATGGATAATGTGACTAGCAAATAATATTTGCTGTAATTAAAAGTATTTTAGTGACAGTGGGTCAAATGTTTTAATGCTAATTATCTAATATTATCTATAGTTATACCTAGTTTAGGTATGGGAATAAGGCCTCAATTAATCTGATTTGCAAGCAATTTATATATTTTAATCGTTTTAATGTCTAAAACATTCTGTCGACTGACGAAGTGGTAAAAGGCTTTGTGAAAGTGTAAAAACTCTGCACACAAAACAAATTTTGCAAGAGTTACAGTTCATTTATTTTTAAAACATTCATAATTTATAAGATAAAACAAGTTCATTTTATGTAAATTAATCGACAGAACGAAGTGCATAAAAATTATTAATACAATTATTATGTTTTATTTTATTACGTACAATTAGAATAATATTCGTAAAAATTACAACGTTTCCTATATTTGCTACATGAGCACAATATTTGTACTTTTAGACTGATTTGCAGTAACTATACTTAATAGTGATGTAAATCGTATCTAAATTTAAAGAAGCACTATGCCGATACACTCTTAACCTAATTTGAGAAATTGTCTACTCGACCCACTGTGTTATACCCAAGTTACTTTCAAAATGTACTAATATCGTCGTCAGTCAATACTGACATGTGCATTTGTCATGCGAGTTAGCCGTGCTTATCTGCTAGCCGGGCCTGTTACCTTAACATTAACTAAACCTAAGCTTATGCATTGAACTCTTCACAATAGTTTCCTAAACAAGTTCATCACAGAGATTTGTTATATCTTCAACATGACAACTTTTACACCATCACCTTCCATTCTCGCTCATACATCCCTAATCGAGTTTTATTTACACAACTGCTTATTGTGCTATTAAAATAGATATAATACATTATAGAGAGTGAACAAAATAAAAGAGAGACATTCTTTGTACTAAACTAAACGTCTTGTCTTGTTAAATAATAAGTACACTACTCGCGTATGAGACTCAGCCACGCAACGTCGAACGCTTTAAGTGGATAATTTGTGATGTCTTTATTACCGTTTGTGATTATAGCCGCTTATTACAATGGAAATACGTAAATTAATGAGATTCTTGTGTATTCAGTGTGAATGCGTGACATAGCGGTGGTTCGCATCGAATGTCTTTTGATGGTAAGAAATATTGGTGATCAAAGACTACTAACATGTTTTAGAAACTTTATTTTTTTTTATTAACTTATGGAGAAACTTTTGTCAAACAAAGTTTTAAATATACCATTATGAACTTTTGAATGACAAAGAGAAAGCTGTAGCTCAATTTCACTCGAGATAGGAAAACGAACTAATATCAAGGTTGTAATTACCTGCTTGGCGCCACAGTCGCAGTTAGCAATCTTTCACCAAGAATCATTAGACAAGTGACGAGGGTCGTTGATTAACTAATAGGGTAACACAAATAACAATCAATTACATGAAAAATTAGGGAATTCATCGAACTTACATCGTATTCCATTCCGTCACCTCGGCTAGATCAGCCCGCGCGTATTCGAAAACATTCGACTCGATTTCGATATTCAGCAAAATTATACCTGTTACAGCAGCGCCAGAAAGAGATGCACTGAGCCTTTCTACAGTTAAACATCAAATCGAAAGCTTTAGAACAGGGGCAAGACTTGATCTCCTGAACGTGCATACTTCCTCACGATATTTGTCCTAATCAACGTCGGCTCTTGTATTGTCGCTACATCTAATAAGTAATCCACATCATATCCTGTGACGTTTCATAGAGAGGCGCGTAAACGTTGTATGACGTAGTTCATAGTGTCGTCGATGTTATCGAACACAGGAATGCCGGAGCGCGTCGCTAAGTCCGTGAGGTAGTGCCGACCCCGATTGTAATCCTTCACCGCTGCTTCGCTAAACTGGAGGGATAAATAAATATTGTGAGCATTTCGTATATAAGTATACAAATAATAGTTTCGCGTATATCACAACAGGAAATAATAGTAAATCTATTTTCTCATTTCTGTTACAGGGTTATTCCAACTTTTTTATCTATTTATGAGTTTTCAGAATTTGTTTATTAGCCCATATACGGGATTGCCACATTAAGATTTTTTTTAAATGATACAAGCCCACATTAAGGTTTTCCTGTTTCCTTGTTTCAAGGGACCCCTTGGAACACACCTACATAAAGAGAGATACGAACACTCACGACCCGAGAACAAACATCTACTTTTTCATAACTGTCTGCCTCAATCGGGAATCGAACCCAGGACATATAAATTTCAAGTTAGACTCCCTCCTCCCCGTACGTCATTTGCCCATAAGTTATTGACGTAATATATGGACGGCCCCTAATTTTAAGTCGCCCCATATTAGTCAGTGCTATGACGCAGCGTTTTTCAAACTGTGGGTCGCGACCCCCTAGGAAGCCTTAATCAGGGGGTCGCATTAAAAAAAAAGGCAATTATTTATAGGCTACATAAGACACTACAATTTAAGTGAAAAGGCTGTTCCTGTTTAATGATGCCTCCAGTAGTCCGTGCCTACCACGCCGCACACTCTACTATGATTTAAAATCTTCGACATAGGTCGTAGATTTAGCCTAGGGTTTTAAGAGGACGCCAGAACGTTTGAACTTCCAAAGGGGTCGGGAATTCAAAAAGATTGAAAAACACCTCTGTAAATGAATGCGAGGCCTTTGCCCAGCAGTGGGACAGAACAGGCTAGTAAAAAAAAAGTGAATGCTCGTGGTTGTTACCGTGTGCGTGTGCGCGGCGGGCGGCTGCATGGGCTGCACGAGCAGCGCGGTGCTGTGCGGCCGCAGCCCCATGTAGTGCGCCGCCAGCACCATCGTGCTGAAGCACGGGGCCTCCGCGCTCATTGAGAACACCAGCATGCGAGACCCTAGTAACAGGTCCTCGTCGTACGTTCCTGGATAGATAGATAAAACTTAATTTCATACTTCGTTCCCGTGGGAATTCGGGAAAATTATGTAGCCTAAGTGTTAATCCAGGATGTCAGCTACCTCCATACCGAATTTTATCAAAATGGGCTATGTACGACATTTTAGAAATATTTTTAATTTCGTTTAATTTTTTATTTAACTTAAAGGAATAAGGTCCCGTTTCCTAAAAAAAAGATAAAAAAATCTATCTTTTGAAATAAAAATATAATAATTAAAAGTTTCTCAGTAGGGTAAACTAATCATAAATACGGCATTATACAATCGTGTCTTTGCCAAGCTGTCATGTCAATAAAAAAAAAACATAACCTATTTCATTTTGTATTTGGTTGTTTATTTTTGAGTTTTATTTTTGCTTTTGGTAAATTTTTTCTGAAGTCTTTTACTGCTATTGCATACCAGATTACGATTTAACTTTGCACGGACTTGTAGTGCTAGATTTTGACTGATTTTCTCACGACTACACCTTATTCATACCGGACTCCGAGAACTGCTTCAACGATAGTGATTTATACTCTTCGGATTTGTGGAATAACACTAATAACGACAGCGCAGCAGGCTTTGCTACTCAACATGGCATCTGACGAGTTACAGCGGGGGAGAGAACCAAAAAATGTTTTATACCTCTTTGTTCAAACACTGACATTAACTCACCAGATTTGACGTTTGTCACCATTCCAAAGGAATTGAAAGAAAGTTGGTGTAAAATGGTTGACAGCAATTGTCCCAAACGTCCACTTTTTTGCTGTGAGGATCATTTAAACGTAAGTACATTGAAACGTATTTCTAGTTAGTCTGTGATTGAAACTTAAATGTTAAACTTAAACTCAAAAACGCAACGGTATAGGTTATATGTCAACCAACTGTCAATCGTTTTTTTTTTTACTTTGGCAAAGGAGTTAATTTGTAGAATGCTGTAATAAGCAACAAATCGTAACCAAAATTTTTAAAATTAATTATTTTTATATCTATGATCAAAATTATTCGATACATTTTTTATTTGAATATGGGACCTTAAACCTGCTTAAAATAAAAAAAAAACAGATTATTTTAAAAATCTTGCACATAGCCCATTGGTCCAGCCGTTTGAACGTGAAAGAGTAACAAACATCCATACATCCTCACAAACTATCGCATTTATAATATTAGTGTCCAACTTATTGAAGAAAGAACGTACAAAACAAAGACAGATACATATATTGCTTTTATTTTTTTAATGTCTCTTGGCAATCGTTGTATTCCGAATAAGTAAGTTGATTTTCAAAAGACAAGAAAGAGACACACTGTTTGCCGAGAGACATCAAGAAAATAGATCAGATACAGATACAGATCACGGGGGCCTACCGATTCAAAAAGTCAATTGTAAAACTTCTACCTTTTCAATTAGGTTGGTTATACGTTACTGGAAAGAAAATGTTATTGTAGAAGTGAACAGGTCACTAAGGTTGTTATTGAAAAAGAAACCTTAACATTTTTAATTTAGGACAGAATTTTGAATGCGCGCACGACGCGTGTTGTATCTAATTAGATACGGCAAGGCAAAAATAGCGGTAGCTTACGGTTAATGGTTGTGAAATAACTGTCATACCTTTGAAAGGCTGCGGCGTGTGGTCCTCAGTGACGGTATAGAAGTCTGACGCGCTGAGTCGATCCGCTGGTTCCACTTCCGCTGACCGGTCTCTTAACTGCACCTAAATAAACATTTAGTTAATGCAGAACTTTGAATTAGGCGATGGATCAGTCGATTGAATTGATTTTGGCTATCTAACACAGAATGTTCTTTCGTGAGATTCGTGTATCTTAAACACAAACGTGACGTTCTTTCGTGAACGATTCATGTGTGTTATAAATATGACGTGAGAAATCCTTTTAGTCCGTTAGTACGCGTCATAATGTTTAGTCCATCTCACACAGAATGTTCTGTATCGAGTACTAACAATCCGCCCGCGACTTCGTTCCCGCGGGAATTTGGGAAAATTATGTAGCCTATGCTACTCAGGGATAATGTAGCACTCAAACGGTGAAAGAATTTTTGAAATCGGTCCAGTAGCCTTTTGAATTTATTCGTTAAAAAGATACAAAAATACAAATCTTCCCTCTTTAAAATATAGGTAGAAAACCAACCTCCTCTGTAGGTGAAGGCCTGGGCTTCTTGTCGTGTCTCGGCGACTCGGGGTGCGCGGGCGCAGTGCGGCGCGCGGGGCACGAGAACATGCGCGTGTAGTCGTTGGCGCGCGGCACCACGTACGTGTAGCCCTCGCGCCGGAGGATGTCTTCGGGACGCGTTTGGGTTGTCTAAGGACAAAATACACAGATATTTTTTAATGACTACATATCATGCTGCATGCTTCTTTCCACTGGGAATAAAAAAATAAAAAACTGCGAGTCGGACTCGCACACGAAGGGTTCCGCACCATTATCTATAAAAACGAGCAAAAAATCACGTTTGTTGTATGGGAGCCCCGTTAAATATTTATTTTATTCTGTTTTTAGTATTTATTGTTATAGTGGCAACAGAAATACATCATCTGTGAATATTTCAACTGTCTAACTATCACGGTTCATGAGATACAGCCTGGTGACTGACTGACGGACAAACAGACAGACTGATGGACGAACAGCGGAGTCCTAGTTCCCGTTTTTACCCTTTGGGTACGGAACAAAAAAGAGGAGAGCTAGAAGAAATTGCTACCTAGCAATAATGCCGCCTTGTTGTACACTATTTTTTATGTTCTGTTAATTGTACTGTATGTCTCTGTGTGAATATAAAGTGTATTGTATTGTGGACAGCATTTCGGTCAAATTCATAGTCGAAAGTTTTTATAAACCGTTTTCAAATTTAAACTTACAGGGAAGGAACCTCCAAGGTAGACGTCATGCGTGGGGGCTCCAAGCATGGCGGGAAGTCGCTCGAGGCGTCGCTCCGTGCCCGGCGTAAACACAGAGTCCCCGCTCGAAGCAGACTCCGGCCCCGTACCCGTGCCCGTACCCACTGTCGGGGGTATACCCCCCGCGCTACCACCCTCCGTCGTCACACGGGTGCCGTTGTTCTGGAATCAATTTTAGGTTATGAGCACTTTTAATTAAGCAAACAAGAGTGACAAGGCACTAATTTTGGACCAAGAATAAAAAGCTGAAATATCGCGTAGGTTCCCATAGTGATATAGATATAGGGCTGGACTTTTCGAGTTTCCCAGGGGAACGACGTCTCCGGCGTACAGTGCATTTATTTTCTTAATGTCTCTCGGCAAACAGTGTCTGTCTCGTTCTGGTCATTAGAAAATCAACTCACTTCGAAACACGAAATTTGCCAAATCACAATAAGTAAATAGAAGTACTGTACGCAGTGTACGGCAACTGCACGTCAAGATACACTTTGGACTTCGTGCCATATTGATAGAACTGATTCAAATTAAGCGAAGCATATTAAATGAAAGAATTGAAACTGTAAAATGAAACCAAAAAGAGAAGTTTTTTTGTAAACAATGACGATAAAATACTTGCTTTTCAAAATAGGTTGATTAGTCTGACAAGGAAGGAAGCTATAAAACATTAGGGAATCATAGATTTACGCAAAAACGTATGAGTCATGTTCTCCCACGTGTTTATGTGGTCGTAAGTACCTCTATTCTATAGGTATAGCCTTGTTTACTATGAGTTCTACTACAAGGTCTACAAACAATTTAAAGGACTCACGCAAAACGTTGTAATGAAAACGCCTCAAGGCTACAACTGATTGATTTCCGAAAAAAAAAATTTTTATTTTTATTTTGACCATATATTGGGTATTTTGATATAAACTAGCGAAAATTAAGGATGTCAATCAGGTACCTTAAGAACAACATTCCTAAAGGAGCGCATATAAATCTTAAAAAAAATACGCACCTCATACAACTATAATATGCGTTCGTAGTAAGCGATCAGATGATTTTTATTGGTCTTACCAATAATAAATTATACCCTGCGTATAACATTCACAAAAACTGATTTCCATAGGTTTTTGGTCGTTATAGGCTTGTACTACGCAAAATGTAGGTGTTATTAGTAAGGCGTTAGTCTATAAGGTAGAAATGCTTTTTTTAAAATTTCATATGGATTCCTTGGGGAAACTTATTTGATTCCATGAGAATATTGTCGGTTCTCTACAGTAGGTATAGAGCTAAAAAAAGTATGTGAGATTTTGTTTTTCTCACTTCTAGCTTAAAATATCAAATAAATAACGCTACACACTCAAAGGCCCACACTAGCACAAATGGCAGCGTTACTACCACTCGACCAAATCGACCGTAAATAATAAAAGACAATTTTAAATGTATGATATTGGATAAATATGATAAATAATAAGATACATACCTTAGGAATGTAGAGACCTAGTTTCCTGCCATAGGCTCGCAGTCTTGCGTTGTAGGTGTGGAGTCCATTCGCATCTCTTGGGCCCGCCCGCTCGGCCGCTCCCGCTCCCGCTACCACTCCGGTGCCCGCGCCCGCGTCCGCTTCTTGTACCGGCCGGACTGGACTTTCTGTGTACAAAAAAATGACAAATTGTTGCAACTGTTGCAAATATACCCCGATGCTTCTTTATTTGTATGTGTTACCGGAAATGTATATATATACAATTCTGAGGCTATCTAGGAAATGTATAAAATGTTGTTTTAAAGATTTCTAATACACACATAGGAATTGTATGAAATTCCGAAATTGCTCTAGGAAATGTATAAGACTAATCTTTTCTGTGAATAAAATTTATAATACAACCTTTGTGTAAATATTTGTGTAAAAAGCAAATGTTTGTTCTCGGGTCATGGGTGTTTCTGTCTGTCTTTGTGTGTTCCAAGGGACCCACGACACAAGGGAAAACCTTAATGTGGGCCTTTGAGTGTGAAGCGTTTATTTATTGTTGAAGGTACGAGCGGGAAATAAAATAGTATCATCAATCATGGTGAAAGTTGAGATAAACTTCTTTTTTTTTTAAATAAAACAACTTTTCCCATTCATTCATGTTACAAATGTACTCTAGATTCTGTAAACAAAGCAAGGCAGCAAACTTCCGCAACTCCTTATTGCGTTTTGTTTAAACAGAACTTCAATTCCTCGAATCGTACCACAATTAACAAATAGTTGACGAACTTATAATAAAACGCACATGCTTAATTCTTAAGAAAATATATAAACATCAATAAAACACTCTTAGAATTAGGATAAGACATGTACAAGCTCACAAAATGAGTCAAACAAACACAAAAAACCCACAACTGTATGAGGGGACAATTCTGCGTAAATTAAATCATGGAAATGAAATGATATGATCTGGATAAGATAAGCATGTTTACAGCTACGTCAGATTATTGTCTTCACACGGAGATGGCTTAATGAGACGACAAGCGAACAAACTAAATGAGAAAATAAAGAAACAACAATGGAAAAGTTGTCACTATGAATAAACACTGCAACGCAAACACATTTTACTGATTTTTTATGAAAACTTGCTTTTTTTCAAGACACCGCTACTGATTCACTTAATAAGAGCATTTTTTTTCAATTTCTTTGAAAAATTGCACAGAAATCCAGTTGTTCTCCAACTAAAATAATAAAGTCGTAAAATACTACGTGGTTTATTAAAAAAAAACACTCGAATTAACTTCTCCAACAACATTGAGATCTATTTTATTCGTGGGCCGGATTTTAAGTCTTGGGCTTCATCTATTAGCTCTGTATTAGAGCGTTGTACTAAAGTCTCCAACCAAAATAATAAGAGATATATTCTTGTCGGTGAAGGGACTTTTTTCCTTCTAATAATAAGTTTTTTTTTAAATATTTGATTTCTTTTACTTTTTCCTTTACAGAGTTGTATTGATTGACGATATTGTAGCGTTATAAATATATGATATTGTGAATGTTTTATTCATAGTGACACAACAAAGTGAGGATATAAGACGCCGATGAAGTAAGAGCTAGCGAGCGTGAAGCACGCACCAGGGGAGGAGGGGGTAAGTCGGTCGCACAGCGAGCGGAAGGCGCGGCGCACGCGGGCCGCTACTCCCCCCGCGCTCGGACGACCACATCCTGAACAGACACCGCCACCGTTTTCTACCAAACCACAACTTTATTACTATACTATTATATATCATCATTAGTCACTAGGAACCAGAGAGTCCAAGATCGACTGCCGATAGAAGTTTTAGATTCTAATGTGTTTCGGATTCAGCCTATATTGGTACATTTCTTCGTGAAAGCGATCTTGATGCTCTCTTGTTTGATACTAATAAATGAACTAACCTGCATCAGAAGCGAGTTCGGCGACAGCTGCGCAAAACATTTCAAAGTCGACCGTCTCTGTAGGTGGGAGACATCGGTCGACGACCTCGCGTTGGACTTGCATGATATCTCTTAGCGCATCCACGGCTTTATTCCGAGGTAGTTTGGTGTTTCGACCGCCAGCACTGTCGTAGGCCCGCTTTAGACGGAGAATGGTGTGGCCTAAAGAATGGCGGGGGTTCGTTCGCGCGCCTCTCAGTACGGCTCGCGCGCAGCGTAGTGCAGCTGGGATGTCAGTAAACGCTGGCAACCCTCGCCTCTCCACTGCCTCTTGAAGCGTCGCCCGCGCTCGGGAAAGCTCGATGTACTCTCTGAATAACAAAAAATAGTTCTCTGCATTCCGTATTCGTATACCAGTTAGGCTCAAAGAACGAAAACGCTTATAGGTTAGCAACGTAGAGCCACGAACACGTAAAAGGTTTTATTCAACCGTGGGGTATTAAAAGTTTCGTATAATATAAAAATGATAAGGATTTCTTTATATTGTATTGATGTTGTAGATACATAATTTGAACCAAACATTAAATTATAGAATGGTAAAGGTATTGATCTTGAATTAAATGCGACATTATATGCATTGTATGCATGAATTTATAATTTGATTTATTAGTTTATCAACCTCAAACCTTTAAATACTCGATAAGGTCATTTTCTACATTTATATGTTACGTGTCACATCGATCAATAGCGATAAATCATTGATTCAAATCATGCTTTAGCAATTTACATGTTTATCATTAGCTTAGGTCATTCCATTTACATTAAATCAATTGTAATTGACGGCTGTATCCGACGCATTGTAGACATAGAAGGATACCGTCTACTTATATGCTAGAAAGTAAGCTATGTTCCCATACAATAAATGTACACTGCGTAATATTAAGTGTTTAGTGAAAAGGTTGTGAGGAAACCTGCATTGTACATTCAAGCGAATGAATATGTGACCGTGGTCTAAATTGGTCAGGTTCCCCTCTGAGTGGGATCAAAAAATGATAATGAAAAATGGCACTCTCTCCACTGTAATCACTATTCAAAGGTTTCAAAGCGTTTTTACTCGAGTTGAAAAGTTGAAAGATTTTCTAACTGGTACAGTAACTCGACGCTCAAATCACTTGCCCAGTTAGTAGAGAGACTTTTTTTGTTCATGTCGATAAAACTTTTTAACCAGACTTGACATATCTTAGAAACAGGATTCAAATACTTACTGGTCAGAGATGGTTTCATTTCCGATCGGTTGATGCCTGCTGTAGGGCCTCAGGACGAGCAATAGATCCCTCGGTGTGGAAGCTAGTTGGGCCACTTCGACCGCGGCGCCCACCGCTCGAGTCTCACTATCTAATACGAAGAGCAAAGCCCGTGCCGCGGCTTTCGCTCGGTGCTCTATCTCCATCAACTCGGATGACCAGTCTTCTACTTGCTATTAAACGAAATTTAGTATCATTAGGGAGTCATTCATTAGAGTAAATTAGTCCTTGCAAATGATGAGACGGTCACAACTTTGATGAAAGATGCTGGCTATAAAAACACAGTTCAAAGAGTCATAGTAAAATGCCTTTAATCAGAGCTACGACCTTCAATTAAATATTAAATAAAGACATTAAGTGTTATGTTACGAACAATGATAAAAGTCTATGCACATAAATGCACATTTAATTTTGGGAGTGATTGATACGCCAGGCTTTGGATCTTTTTAAAAAAGTAGCTTTAAGTGTTTAACGGTACGTGAAAGTCGAACAAATAGAGCCATCGTTGTAACTATTCAAACAGCTATTTCTTTTCAAGTCATTAGTAGTATCAAGATATAACCTTTGACAAAAGGTTAGAGTTGACTTCATAGTTGAAAATAAATATGACGTCATTCATCGACGCCAAGGATCGTTATCAGTCGTTGACTTCAACAAATAATACATATACATTTGTGAAGATACCTTTACCTAGGGACTAGGTTTATTTGTACAGGCAAAGCAAGAAATATTTAGAAATAAATTACTTAATAGGTTGATACGTTAATCTTTCTTTGATAAAGAGGATTTACTTATCAAAAGTATCGACGCAAACGTGTGGTATTTCCAAAATCATTTATTTAGAATTCTTTGTCCGTAGCTAACAAACATACGTTATCTATCAATTTAGTTCCACTAGTAAATTACAACATACATTTACAAACAAGTTTGTACTCATAACACACCGAATTGCTTGATACATTTAAAATCAATTACATATTTTAATTATATACTACGCTTGGTGTGTTCAGTGACTATTGACATTTTATCTTTGAATTCACACCCAACCATGGAATGTCGTTATTATAATAAGCATTAATAAATGTAAAAACCGCAGCCCACTCAGAACATTTCAATATTCATTAATTTCATTATTGATGATCTATTTTGTAGATTTTTTTTATTTGGAAAGATTAGTTTTACAGTACAGAAATTAGAGGCGATGAAGTAAAATATATTTTTCATTACTCATACTCTGAAAGTAGGTCTGAAGTTGCCTAAGGAGGGCCTTGAAAGTAATACTTTTCAGGCTTAGGGAGAATCACTTTCAACTGACAGCTGTCAAATTAAGTATTAAAAAAAAACATGTTCCGACATCTTATACATCCACTCTATTACAGCGCGATGTTAAATTGAAATAACAAAAGTGAAGTTTTCATTGAAGAATATTTTTTTAATGACTTTATAATAATATACTTTTAGGTATTTCTTTAAAATAAAATAAATTTTGGCAAAATATTTACCATTTTTGTCAATGATGAAAATGAAAAATAATGGCTGAATAGCTGGCCAGCCACAGAAAAAAAAACATAATAGGCGGGAAAGTGGCATTCCGATCTTCATTTGTTTTTTCGAGTTGTAAAGTTTTGTTCATACTTCTGGATTGCAGAGATTTGTATGAATGCAATGAGTTCAGCTTATTGATGTTGTTATTTTCTTCGTGTTCGTAATGAAAAGCACAGTGTTTACCTCGGGTGAAAGACTTATTTTCAACCCTTAAGTAACAATGTACTATATATTAATTCCTTTAAAGTATTGCGTAGAACGAAGTTTTTAAATACTTATTAATTACTTTATAACGACTTAACTCATCACTTGGTGTGCGTTAATCGAGTCAAAAGGCAATTTGTCAGGTTTTGTGTATCATGAAACTGTTAAATATTGGGCGAAAGATAACCAATAAACAGCGTAAATTACTAATGTCAGTGCCCAGGCGAAATCTGCCCACACGATTACATTTCATATTTCCTCCCTCACCTCTACAATGTAGCTGGCGAGGACTAACTTTATTTTCCCTTAAACTGCTAGCAAAGTATTTAAGTAAAGAAACAGAAGATTGTTCACACGGAAAAAAATTGACAGTCTTTAACGTCTAATAGGTTAGTTAGGCTGGGTATTTGTGTAGGTTTGAGTACTTACTGGATTGAAATATGTGATCCCCATCTTCTTCAGCATCGGAATGGCGATGTCCGATCTCCAGGTGGTTGGGTTGCAGGACCCGCCCAGGAACACCTCGCACGGTGGCGGCGCTGCCTCGCTGCCTGCGCAAACGCAACATGTCAACACGATTCACAACGACGCATAAAAACACTGACATCATTCCCTTGTTCCGTTCTCTAATCCGCATTAATAGTAACCTTATGCTAATTCGCAATAATTTATCATTTTAATAGCTCCGGTATATCCATCGTACAACCTACATCCATTTTATTCCTAAACAAATACATCACGTGTTCGAGAACGGAGAACTAAACGTACGCCTTTATATTGGATTTAAGCATGTCTAACGTAGTGTCTGCGTCAATACTATGAATAATCCCATAAACGTTTATTGTTCATATTGAGTGATGAGGAAGCTGAAAACTTGGGTTGTAACTATAAAATAGAAGATGACAAGAATGCGCCTAGTTAGTGTACATAGTTGACCTTATTTCTATGTGGCGATGGAGGCACGCAAAAGAAGAACGGTTAATTGTTAACAATTGTAGTGCGGCCAGACACGCAACTGCGCGTGAGTTCAAACCACAGCGTTTGACAGCAAATGAAAACTGTCATAAGATAAACGCTTTTAATGAGTTATGTTTACTACAAAGTTATACAATTTATGAAATATTTTTTTAGGAGTTTCACAAGTGCTACGTTTGAACAATAGAATCAATAAAACTAAGTTATTTCCTCGGTGAAGCGGTACAGAAAAAGAAACTTAATTTATGTTTGTGTTATGTATGTTATGTTTATCATAAATTATGTCAAATATGGGACCACTCGGGAAACTGTCAATAATAAAACGATTTAATGATTTTTTTTAAAACCTCTTATGACAAATGTCATATGTTTATGTATGTGTTGTAAATGTATATATTTACTAATATAAATAAATAAATAAATAAACGCTACACACTCAAAGGCCCACACTAAGGTTTTTCCCTTGTGTCGTGGGTCCCTCGGAACACACTTAAAGACAAACACAAACACCCATGACCCGAGAACAAACATCTGCTTTTCACACAAATGTTTGCCCCGACTGGGGATCGAACCCAGGGCCCGCCGATCAAGAGGCAGCGTCACTACCACTCGACCAAACCGGCCGTAATATAAAATGTTATACCTATTTGCAAGATTTCTTTATCGATTTTTTTCTAAACTTTATTGATTTTTTTCTTGCTGAATTGATTTTGTTTGTTAAAATTGTAAGGTACCTACATTTAACGTTCGAAATCGGTTCTCAATTTGCGCAGACGTCGACAAAATAATGTAAAAAATACAAAATAATGAAGAACCTCTTTCTTTTTCAAGTTGTTTAAAAAATTTAACTGCACCTAGTTATACATAAACTACAGAAAACTAAAACAATATTTTGGTAAAATATGCTTTGCAAATAATATGTAGATTGAGGCAACGTGAAGACAACACGCGATGATTATTAGCTCGGATTAGAAAGTAGGATGAGCTGGGTCGTTCGTTCAACCAGCGGTACTCATGCCAATGATTGATGAGTATCGACTGCGTGGGCGCATGTGTCGGCGCACCGCTGCTTCAAACACCCACTTGCATTTTTAATAATCTCCATTATAACCAAAAAAGGTTTTTCGCCTCATATTTAAGTCTTATTAAAACAAAAATAGAAAGCAAATATGACTAAAAACGAAATGAAATTCAAATCTGACTTAATATAGTTAAATGTGTTTTATCTTGATATATGAATGAAAGTAGGTATATTATTAATTTCACTGATTTCGGTGACCACACATCGTGGCCAAACAACACATTAATCCCATTCGGTATCCTCGTGCAAGCCAAAACGAAAATGTAAACAGAGTGTGATTAACAAATGCATGCGGACGATGCAACTCTTTTTCCGTCCGTGATACAGAACACAAAACAAAACGTCCATGAACACTCCAATCTGAACCTTTCAACACGATGACATTTACGAAAATCCAGTCGTTGTTCCTAAGTATTTCTGACACCTTAATAAAATCTTGAAACAAAACGTAACGCGCGCGAAAAAACTTTAAAATAGTGCGTAAAATATATTTACGACTTCTCTTGTGAAGCGTATGGCCTAGTGATTGCAAAAATAAACTTGTTATCTAGATGAGAATGTCTAAGATAGTTGAAGACGTACAGGGTACTATCATCGTAGTCGGCGGCATGGCTGCGTACACGCCGTGCGAGCGCGCTGTCCGCGGCGAACGGTTGGCGGCCAACTGGCGCGCGACGCCTATCCTCCCATCACATCACAACACAACACTACTAGCCAATTCCGCATTTTAAATATTCTGATCTTACTACTTACTCTATGTACTACAAAGGGATGACACACGCGGTGATACAAATCACAAACCCGTTATTATTTGATTGCTTCGTGCAAACCTAACTACTCGTTTATGACTGGTACATAACTACTCTTATTACAAAGGGATGACACAGAATCCAGTTAACGATTATAATCTCGATCTGGTTATTATTCAATTGATCCATGCGTGACAAACCTAATATGTCATCCATCGCATCACACCGAATGATGATATCTTCATTTATTTACTCATTTATTCTAAATAAGATATCTTCAATAGTTCATTTACTTTCTTTAGCCTTAGTAAGAATCTGAGCTTATTAAATATTGTTAACATAAAGTGTACGTTTATGTAAATAACAAATAAAATATAGATGAAGTTGATATACGTAATTTTGCGGAACGAAGTCTTCCGGGAGATAAGGAAGCTAAAGCTAACGTGCGACATTTGTTTACGTCCTCTACGGGATGTATTTGTATCTATAATAGAGAAGTAGCTGTAGCGTCGCGTCGTTCAGCGTCCGAATCGTGGGCGCGCGCGCGCAGTGGCCACGAGATCGATCGATACGCATAACATCGGAGCGCATCGCTTCTCACCTCACGCTTCCGTGCTCCGTTTATAGTTCGCACGGAAGAGCAGGAAGGTGAGGAAGGTCTCACAGCATTACAATCCCCACTTCTGCCTTTTTAAGAAAACGCATAAGTCATTAATGACTAGGTCACTTTCTCAGTTTCTTCTGTTTACATCAAACATGACACGTATTTTGAACTTTCCATTTTAAATGATTAAACAATAGTCTACCGTAGACATAGCTTCCTTCTTTGTGGTGACATAATAATAAACATATAACTCACACTGTCTAATACAGTTAAAACTAGTTTTTTTTTTCTCGGTGGCGCACATTGAGATAAGGGTTGCGTTGTGGAACCAAAAGTAATGGAGAAATGGAGAGTATATCTCAAATGGAGAGTACAAAATCCGTTAAAAATGTATCAGTATTAAAAATCAGTATTAAAAATATAAATTATAATAAGACAAGGGCACGGACATCAAGTCTGTGGATGCAAAATTAAGTGTTAATAAAAAAAAAAGTAATATTGTCTTATAGAAAATTAAACAAAACATTTTTCATGTAGCAAAAGACTGCCCAAAAACAATCTAAGCAGATAAGAGTGATCTAATGAAGATATCATTCGATTTACCTGCAAGTAACGATACTATTATTATACATTAGTCAGATGCGCTGAGGATTGACGCAAATCCGGCGCATCAGAGCCTCGGGTGCAAAAGGCAAGATCCACTATTGTATAAGCAGGGCAATTAAACATGAACGATGATCGCACAATTCACAAATGTGGATGAAGACAGCATTGGGATGCAAACGTGACTGGGAAGTGCTATAAGTTAGCTTGGCACGACCACATGACACAACTGACAAACTCCTCAATCTATTCGAGTGCTGTCGTCTGTCATTGACAACGTGTCAATTTGTTTATTATCCGAGTCTATAAATGATGTAATTTACAAGTTTATTTTAATAGATGATCGATAGCTTAATTTCCTTAAAACAATGCCAATTGAACGTGGTATTTGAATTTGGCTCTAACAGCAATACTATGCGGTTATAACAACTATTTAAATAAACTATTAAAAGTATACACATATGTTTAGGTACTTAAAATAGAACAGTAGAAAATGTAATAATTAATACTGAACTATTATGTCATTCTATTTATAATAAGCTATTTGATCACTCTCCCGTTTACTAAAGGAAATATTGATTTTGAATGATGATTCATCAAAACAATCTATAAAGACGCGGAAAATTGGAATTTATTTTCTTTGTTTATTTGATGAGACACATGTCAAGTGATTAAAATCTTCTTTTTTTGTAATATCTCTTTTTTATATATACATATTTTACGAAAACCTGGGCATCCTCTAGTAACATCATATTGTGCTCGGAAACCATTACAGTTGCGCATATCCCAACCCTGAGATAACTATTTAAGTATGGTAGATGACTATAAAATAATAAATAATCTATGAAAGAAAGGCTGGCCTATTACGGGGTCTAGAACAATTATTTATAATCGATCAGATCAGGGTTTACAAATCCTTTAACTTATAATAAATGAGCATTATGGAAATATTGGTCTATAGAGGCGGTAAACAAAGCATTAGATACACGTATTACGTATGTATACTACGAAGTATATGAATATTGCAGAGATTATAGTATAGCTAGTCGCAGGGATTGTACTGAGTATTTCTGGATTAGTACCGTGCGGAAAGTTAGTCACGATTCGCAATCCGCACGATCGCGGGACGCTGTCTCCAATCGGCCTTCCGCAGACAAAATAAATGGAACGCCGTGTCCTCAAATGACTAATTACGCGAATGCCATACGGAAGTTACAGCTTTTGTATACGAAGTCGATTTACTTCAAAGCAGTAAAATATTTATAGCCGATTTATGTGCAAAATGACGCCTTGAAACGTAGAAGGTTGCCACATTGTAATTTTGTTAAAAAATAAAAGATGTATGATACTTACCATTCACGTGTTTGTCTCTGTTTTCTCTTTCGACGTTCCAGAGAGGCGATTCAGGTTTTGTTGGAGTGCTGCAAACAAATACAGATATTAGGAATGTATTTCACAGCTCATTGTTTGTCGGTGTTTCAATATTGCTGAATTCGTGTAGGTTATGAGTGTTTCCTGAATAAAAGTGCAAGTTGGTAGTGATTCAGTGCATGACAAATATCGCATTGTTGGCATTCAGAGGGCAACGCTCGGAAGCACCGACACAGCCTGCCCCAAGACCGGGCGTGTGCCTGTCGCTGCTCACGTCATCGACTGAATTAAACTTATTCATTGCACTCACAAGGGCACAATTTTACGACGACGAATCCAGGGCATAACAAATCATTTTGATCCAGGAAACGTTCCTTCTTTTGTCGGAAATTCCTTTTGGCTCTGTCGTTGAAAATGTGAATTGCGAGGCCATGTATATATTTCACAGACACTAAGACTGAAGGTCTGTATGAAAATTATGGGTAGCTAAAACTACACTTGCGTGCATAGCATTTGATATATCAGAACTGATATAACAATCCTACATGAGCTTAATAACCGCTTGTACATATACAAAATGAATTATTCGTGAATCCACCTAGTTATTTATTTCCCAGTGTCTTCAAATGACGCAATCCCGTCACGACCCCATGGTAATCAGGACACGTTCTTGAGATCTATATCTCCAAGAATTCGTGCGTATCGGTATTCCATGTGCGGTTCACTTGATTGTGATTCCTTACCTAATAAATAACCAGTAGATTACGTTTAAATGGAAACCTAGTTGATTATGTAAATGAAAATGTATGATTGTAGCGAATATTACATTTACTTTATTATTACAAGGATTATATTATATTACATACGCAAATACATTAGATGTTGATCTTAATCCACGCAACAACCATGCACCAACATTGCTAATATTTTTTACAAAAACACGATGCAAAATGGTAAATACAAAGACTATCTTAACAAAAAAAATTAATCTTCGTAGAGCGTACTCACTGTCTAGCCTGTCGGGAGCATTTCCGAAGTTCAGCCGCGAAGACACAAAACTCTCCAAATGTCAGCGTGAGCGATTTCCTTCGAGCACACTGTCGCGCGCACACCAGCATCTCGAACACTGCAACAAACGACACTTTGTCATTTCCACCGAACGTTCTGTTATTCTTTACCTGTACGCATCACTACGTTTTAGTACTATTATATGTATATTCTGTGGCATCACATAATATGACGTTTGCGCGCCAATTCAGTGCGGATTAATAAGAACACTTTATGTGACACAGTTCACAATCGCTCTACGGTAAAACCTCACAGTGTGCTGCTATTTTTGCAAATTTTCCGATTCTGGAGGATTCCCCACAAAGTATAAATAAATAGTCAAATATTGTCTGAAAAAATAAATAGTAAAACGATCATTTGAAAAGTTAATCATGAACTACACATTTAAGTTTACGCGATTGTTCCTCTGTTTCTTTTTACAAAACTGTTTAATCACTCTTTAAGTTTCTTATTAAGCGTTTTTATATTCAACTGGAGGATGCCCGGGGCTTTGTATTCGTGGGAATTCCATAAAATCCTTCCTTATTCTTTGCCTACGTTATAAAAAGTACCTTTACACTTTCTAGGTCTAAGGGCTTGGGGCCTGTAATTTTATATACATTTCATGATATACATATTAAATATTAGGATGTAAACACCCGTTAAAATTGCCTATGTTTGCTTGGGGTAAGTAAAGGTACCAGTTTAAAAAAACTGTTTACACATCGTAAAAGGCGCGAGTACAATCTGATTGTTGTTTACAGTTCAGCACGAGGATAACAAAGCCAATTAAGAACCGCTTACATTACAGCACGAGTCATACATGCATTAATTAAATCAACAATAACAACAACGTAAATAAATATGCGGATATATGTATGTCAGTAATAAGTGTCAAAATTGCTGTAGAATTATTTTTAGTTACTCGTACGGTGTACTAAAGTGCATTAAATATATAAAAGGAGAAACTGACTGACTGATTGACTGACATATCAACGCACAGCCTAAACGGCTAAACGTAGGCACTTGAAATTTGGAAGCGACGTAGCTTAGGTACCGTAGAGGTGCATTAAGAAAGGAATTCCCGAAATTCCCACGGGAACGGGAATTAGCGGGAAAATCCTTTTGTATGAAAAATCTAAACCGCTTAAGTTAGACGCTTGAAATTTGGCATGCAGGTACCTTAGTAAACTAAAGCTTAGTTGAAACAGGATATTGCAAAATTCCCACGGGAACGGGAGTTAGCGGGAAAAAACTTTTGTATGTAAAAATCTAAATCTTAAACTAAATCAATATTTAATAAACTAAATGAAGGTCCATTAATGTACCGTCAATAAAGTGTAATCTGTTCAAAAGAAAAAATTTAACACGCAAACGAAATTGCGGGCATCAGCTAGTGTTATATAATTGGTTTCTCACCGACATTTATCAGTGAATAGATTTTTTGTTATCATTCAACTACTCAAATAGTGTTCCGGTTTGCAAAACAACAGGAAGAGATCTTTTGCCTATAAAATCAATTACATCGATAGTAATACCAGTTACATAGTATGTGATATTTATCTCGTTAACTACATGTAACTTTGCATTCAACCTCTAAGTCATTTATTAAACCTAATACGGAAAAAAGTTAACTAACCAGATATTAAAAACTATGGTTATGAGTCCGTTAAATTAGATACAAAGACACTGTAGGTCACAGTTATAAACCTTTTACATTTTTTTAAAGTAACACTTCATTATTTCCTTACTCGTTAATTATTACAATTTAACTTACAATAATAGAGTTAGAAATAATTTATTTGTGAGATTACATCAAACGGCTACCGGCTAGGTTCGATTCGCAGTCGGGGCGGGGCAAATATTTGTGTAAAAAGCAGATGTTTGTTCTCGGGTCATGGATGTTTGTGTTTGTCTTTATGTGTGTTCCGTCCGAGGGACCCACGACAAAAGGCAATTAGTGTGGGCATTTGAGTGTGTAGCGTTTATTTTTAGCTTATTATTTTTATAGCTACGATTGAAAAAATGTAGGAAAGTTCTGAATTTGGGGACACGGAACTCTTTTTACAATAGAATCAAAATAACACGTCCATGGCATGAGATAACTATTTCCACTCAGGAACTAGACAACAATGTGGTCAGCTTAAAATCTTTCCTACATTGTGTGGTGTTAAAGAAAGCCTCCAATCTACAGCATTTAGATGAATACATGTTTAACAGATTGACGTCACAAAAAAATAAGGCAGAGGAGTAATAACAGTGTAAGTGAAATTATTTCTAAACATTTACTTTCGTGGTTCTTAAGTCCAGTTAGTTAAGAGACGCACCGTCAGCGTGATCGTAACATGAACTCACTGCTTATTGGTCATCGCTAACGGTGAGCAATGCGCCGGTGAGATCATAGAGCTAGCACCTGTTGCTATAACAATCATTTGTACATATCTAATTGCAAATATTGGCGGTTGAAAAGCCTATTCGCTCGTAAACCGACTAAGCAATAAGCCGCTTCGACTGATGCCAAGGAAGTAAATAACTAAATTTCATATAGATGGGTTTACGTGTTCTTTAGCGTAGGATCAAACTGTTTTAAGGAGAGCATTAGAATAACGGTAGGATTAACACTTCTTCGTTATTTCTAGCAGTATTAACTGCTTCTTCTATTGAGCTGTCAAATCGTTTTCATTTGGTTTTCATAATTACAGATTTACGTAACAAGAGTACGGTCTGCATCAGAAATCGTCAGAACGATATAATAATACAATTTAATACAATAATGAACAAAAGCATACCTACAAAATATGATTTCATGTTGAAATACCAGTGCGGCGGGCGTCACTGTGTCTGATGATATTATAGGAGGATGACGCAAAAATAAAACGATCTATTGAACTGTGTTATATCATAATTTGAATTTGATACATATAATGAACTGCAATATGTTTCAAATACTCGTGACATAAATCCGTATAGTGTTATATTGAACATTACATCGATATTTGATATTTTCAATATATAGCATTATCCAGCTTCAGTCATTAAAATGTGCTAAAAGCAAATAGAAATATAGTATTTAAGCTTTTGAAAACAACCGACTCGACTTAACCTTTACTAACTTGACCTACATTGTAGCATCAAATAGTTTAACTACGTGAATGCCGCCGAGGTTTTAATAAACTGGTAGTGGCAGTTAAAATGATGGGTCGATGGGTGTCGTGAGATTTACGATCAATAAATAAACAACAGAGGCGTAGCCTATGTGCACAAACCCGTAAATTGTTTTATGCGTCTGTCGACAGAGCGAGCATTTTGCACTTTAAGATACAATCGCCGCCGCCGCATAAGATTTTTATTTATCGACCATAATATTAGACTTGAACGTGCAATAAATAGCATATATGTTGCTATGATGAGAGCCATAACTGTTGCAATCATAAATTTATTGTAAATTATGATATGATGCATTAAAATTTTTGTCACAAGAATCAATACGTACATTTGTTTAATCTATTCGTACCAATACTACATGACTAATAACTATCTATTTTATTACTTTGGAGATAAGATTTCCCAATTTTCAAAAACTTTGGGAAATAATTTACAGACATAATTAGCCATCGTTTGTCTTATTGAGTTCACACTACCTATTCACTCAACTGAGCTGTCCTATTAAATATGATTGTTTTATCTTTACGTTGAATCAAGCCTGGGTCTGTTATTAGAGGCATTTTATGAGGTCCAGAGATATTATAAATTAGATTGTACTTAGATAAAGAACTTGCAGTAAATGATTAGGTATTCGTGCAATGCAACGCTTGCGATATATCGTGTACTTTATATTAATTACATTGTATGATAAAATTGATAAACTATGCGGAACCAAGAGTTATTAGTTTTAATGGAGTACTGACAATCATGTTGATTCAGTTGAGAATGACGTCACGGTCTTCGGCGTTGTCATTAAATGTTCACCACCGGTGACAGGTCGACACAAATATAATAAATAAATATAGGTAAAAACAACACTCTTTATCACAGTGCTCCTACTATAATCAATATTAATTAAGTTTATATGAAACGCTCGTCAACATTATGTCATAGGCATATACGTACGAGTATATATATTTATATGTATATCAGCAACTTATCCAAAACAGTTGAAATATCCAAATAGAGCTGATCTCATTTTCATGACTTGTAGTTAATAAATATAAGACAATCACCCAATAATTACTTTATTCTGTAGGTAATTTATTTTGTAGTCAGATTACACAAGCAAGATTACTCATCCATTTAGTTTTTGTGCCCTGTAAGTTTTAGCAAGATGTAAATTCGAATTGTGTAGATATGTATGTAGTAATTGATTTCTTGCGTGCAACGAGTAAATTGCCTTTATTGTTGATTTGAAGTAGCAAGGTAGGAACACGTAAGGCACAGAGGGCCGCACACGGCACTCTGTATTGTTATAATAAGAAAGATTTTGCAATGAGAATGAGGAAACCTGATACGCTTGCCTCTGTACAATCGTGCATGTGTCCATACGAATAATAAAAAGCCGTTGTATTGTAGTACTATAATTTAAGTGTTATCAGTGTTATCATGAGCTTACATCATAGTGCGATAAGGCTAGTATTTATCAAACTACATTATCTATTTATCCGTCCATCTATACTCCACACAAGCTCAATCATGTAGACTATTGCCCTAACATCTCGGTTATAAGTACATATAAACATAATTAAATACAACGCGTTTATTGTATACGTGTTTAATATCAAGTGAGTCTATCGAAATCAAAGTTATAGAGATCTTAGTTTAAAATTAACCGATAAGGATTCTCCTATCAATTAAGATAATTTACACAAACGAATAGGTATTACACATTGGTTCACATGTTTGTAGATTGAATTATTTATTCTAACATTATAAAAGATCTGAAGCATTCCTAGACACATTCATTTGATTCCCTAATTCATTGTAGAGACGACAACAGAGAACTTAAATGCGATGTTGTGCCGGCAAAGATGACAAAAGAAGACGTACAATGCTTCTAATTTCTTACTGTGTCTTGGCAATCATATCAATTTTCCGAAGGCACACGAATACAAATATCTAAGTTTATGAATTATTATAGATTTATCTTCTACAATTTGCTGAGAGACAATAAGAAAATATGCGGTTTGAGTCTTTTATAAAAAAAAAATATCGATTCTATCACAGCTACAAAAATAATACAGTAAAGGACCTTTAAGACTCAAGAGGTAAATCCTAATCCGTGTGGTGATCGGTTTAGAATAACACCACCCCATCTCTTTCCGTGGGTGTCGTAAGAGGCGACTAAGGAACGCAAATGAGACCTGCCTCCTAATAATCCATCCCAGGCAACGATACTTCATTTTTTTTCTGAATCTGAGGTGTCGTCTTATGGTCTCATGCGGTGTGGTAGGCTCTGTAAAGGGCCGTCTGGTTCGCGACCACCTTCCTACCGAAGTCCGACGCCAAACAGCTTGCTGTGTTCCGTCGGTGCGTGGGAGTACCAGTGGCTTTATAGGCATTTTCTGGGTTAACTCGCTCCATCGTCGACCTCATCTTAGACCTTATGGTCAAGATTGAGGTCAAGAGTTAACCCATCTTATAATAATAAAAAAAGAGGTCTTCTATCAGTATTTAACATCAAAAAAATATAACTCTCTAATAAATATTTTTACACTTGAAATAATCATTTTTTTATACCTAGTTAAAACTTCGTGAATTTAATTATAGCAGCTTCCTGAGAAATCTCGTCGTCAGCAGATTAACTTACTTTTAACGAGTCAGAAAAACAAAAGTTTCGGGCTTTGTTTAAAATGACGATTGTTTGCCTAACACCCTCTGGGCATTATGATAAATGTATTTAATCATTTGGACCTAGAAAATTAGATAAAGAAACAATGTTTTTTTGGCGAATGTGAGTGTTGGCGAGCTTATAAGAAAAGTTTCTTACCCTGAGTTTTAGTTGGGTACAGTTCGATGTCGTTGAAGAGGTTCTGCACGCGGTCGGCCGGCGCAGGCTCGTCGGGCGGGCCCACGCGGCAACCCCATGCATTTGCCACCTCCCTGCAACAATATAGAATTCATTTTACTTTGACACTGGTTTAGACTGTCAGCACTCCGCCTGGCGCTAGATCTATCCAACCGGGTATTGTGGAACCGGAACAAAGGATTCTCATCTCATTTTGGGAGGAAACTGGGAGATCTGTCAGAAAAAGATAGTATTTTACTTTTTATCATAATCATTCATAATGCTTAATTTGTAAAGCACAAAGTACATAATTAAATGGCAATGCTTTATTCCATAATCTAGTAAGTAATTCTTTCCTATCATCTAAATGCACTTACAGAATAAACAAGGCAAATTAATGAATAGGAATGAAAAAATGGTTATTGTTTTGATTTCAATTTAAAAACTTTTCAAAAAACTGTGAAACTTAACTCTTTTTTTATATATTATCCACAAAGTACCAAATGCTAGCCTAGTTAAAAAAAACACTTACATGATAACTGATAACAACTGACGGTGACAACGAGATGTGAAAAGGGAACGTTCTTTACGCAGCATGTTATTGTGATTGACACAGAAAGATAGTGCAGTCCTTTAAATAATGTAAGACCTACCTAACGTTTAATCGGCCGACTGTGTGTCGTAGAAAGTGACGTCACGACTACGTAAAACCGCTCGTACGAAATCGGCCAAGCTTCATGGAACAAACCTATCGTGAGAACATAAATAACACCTGTATTTCAAAAGAGTAAACAAATCTGGTGGGTTATGTTCTATTAACGGGATCTTCTGTAATCGTGCATATTTAAACAAGCTTAATTATGTGGTCATCGATAGAGCTATAATCAAATTAATTGCTCGATAATGTTATGTAAACTTCATTAACAAGTTTGCTTAAAATCTTAGCCGGTTGTTTCCGTTAATTGTTGCATACTGAGCTGTGAAATGAACTCAGGATACAGAACAAAAATAACGAAGTAACAAAAAATCGCGAAGTCGTAAAAAAATTAATAGACACAGTCATGTTAAATGGGTAATGGACGTGTGCACTATTATTGTATTAACACTTTAAAAGCGTCAAGTTTCGCAGATGTTGCATTCTCTACTACAGAACCGTTCAGAGTGTCAAATATACACAATGCCAGACTAAATACTTTGTCAATACTCACGGCTTCATGTTACGCCAGTTATTTGCTGAACCGATTCTTTCCCATGTGAAACTTAACGTTAATTCGCTTACTCAGGCTGGCTCACGACCACACACAGGTTTCCTTACAAAGAAAAGGCGATAAATGCAAAAACAATGTATCCGTTTCGAACATTTGGAACTCTAAAGATGTCTTAGACTTACTTAATCAAATTAGAGTATGAATGAAGACAGTCACAACTAATGATGGTAGGAAAACCACTGAGTCTAACATGCGAGACACAATTGCTACACATGATAACAAGTAAAAAAATTACAATATCCATAAGTATTTAGTTCTACTATTGGAAGCAGACTGACGAAATGGGGCTGTTGTATGAAAATAAACAATTGTATGTGTACCGACGAGTAACTGTAATTGGATGAGGATGACGTGAGCCGCTTGACAGAGCACCTCGATCTTGACCTAATCGATAAGGTGGGGTACTAACGGGCGGGCGATGCTATTTCCATTTCAAAAATACATTTTTTTTAATTTATCCTTTTGTTGATAAGTACTAATCTTGGAAAACACTTAATTTAAATAAAAAAATGGTTTTAACAAAGAATCCTAGATATTTAAACATTTCATGAACTTGTCACGTCAAAGTCACTTTGGACAAAGTTTGGCTCTTATATGCTGTGCTGATGTCCTGTTTTGTTTTAACACAGGTAGGTAATGCTGGGCAATGGTACTGTAACTGGTCAATTTTTTTCAGTTTGTTTTCCTCGGACTTGACACTGGCAGTAATGGTCGCACGTTATACACGACCGGTTGCCTTAACTTAAAAAAAATTTGAACCTCCGGGTAGTATAAATTTAGTTATACATCGACGCAGATTTAGCAGTAAACTTTTGAGCTTCCATTTTGAATTTCATAAAATAGATTGTGTGATTTCAGTACCTACGATTCTTTTTGACAAATCAAGCACAAATCTGAAGTTAAGGCTCTTTGTAGAGTCAGTAGGATCAGAGGTACGAATGCGTATGTATGTATTTAAATCGTTTAATGTATGTTTGTATGTATTTCATTGTAATCTTGACTTGTTTTAAGTGACATCCTGAATGTCCTATAAAATAAAGATTTTTCTATTCTATTCTATTCTTTGTCTGAATGAGCAACATTACACTGGTTCTGTCGACTAGGTACTTACTACTCAAGGCCCTTGAGCTGTCGTCTTCAAAGGATGTCTTTGGAGTTTAAATCGATGACTCATTTATCAAAATATACGTAGTGTTTTGTTCGTTTAGAGGGGCGCATAGAGGGACATTGTTTAGCCAGGAAACAGTACATACAAACAATACCTACTATAGTAGTAGTGGAAATATTTAATGCTCGTTTTGCAAGAGCTACATTCTGCTCAACGGTCCTGAATTTATCAATGTACTGAGATAATGTAGTAAAAGTAGCAGTCTTTACTAAAGGTAAAGGTAAACGACTTGATAAATTTTGTGACACTTATAGGCCATTTAACAAAGGAAAAATAGGGGAAATAATTCGTGTAAAAGCGATTTTTTTGCATAGTTGTAAGGGATGGTGTCTGAAGTAACATACTGAAAGTTAACGGGGAGGGGGGGGGGGTCGTAAAGGTCCCTTTTTTAGTTTTTCTTAAATAATTCGTAAATGGTGGCTCATAGCAAAATTATTTCTTTTACTCAAGTAATCTACATAAAATTATCTACAAACAGGTTCTTGACACTTTTTCGCTCGGATCAATATTTAATGAGATTTGAAGGAAAGAAGAATAGTGCGGTAAAATTAGGTTTTCACCTAGAAGTTTATAATTATTAATGAGCGGGACCATTTGGAATTAACAAATAAAATTAGACGTGTAAGATAATTATAACTTAAAACAGATTGTTTTTTTTATTTATTTCAATTAAAGATTACAATATTAAAAGTCGCCAAACTACAATAGTGGTTTGTAGGCGTACCGCTCGTCATATGAAGTAATCTTTTAACTTTAATTTTATTAATTATAACATAATAATGTACTTTTAACAATAATGCATCAAAAGGTTTGTAAGACGATTTTACAAACAGGAACGCGCCGTGTGCGTCAGCAGTTTGAGACAAGACGTTAAAACGCGAGAATTGATCATAATTAACTTTTTTCTTTTAATATCTCGTTTAATGTTGATCCGAGCGAAAAAGTGTCAAAACTTTTTTGTAGAGAATTGTATGTAGATTATTTGAGTAAAAGAAATATTTTGCTATGAGCCACCGTTTACGAGTTATTTAAGAAAAACTTTAAAAAAGGACCTTTACACTCCCTACCCGTTAGCTCAACCCCTATCCATCAGGACTTTCAGTATGTTGCTTCACACAGTATTTCCTACAACTATGCCAAAAATCGCTTTTACACGAATTATTTCCCCTATTTGGCAGTAGTTGGTTTTTGTTGATTGGGCTATTATTATGAAAGAGACATGTAAATAGAATGAAGAGACATTTATTTATGACAAGATAAGCTCAAGAACCTTCTCGAAATCTGATTCAACAATAGTAGTATGTATTACTCAAAGCAATTTCATGTCCTTTATACCTTCAAGCGAATCGATTAGATATGACTAACTCACAAATATCCATAATCATTTAATTTGTTACATTCGACAAAGATACTTTACTATCAACCTACTTCAAGATCATGCTGCATTCATGTGCATAAACAAAGAAAAGCTACAATTTATTGTAATTCTAAGGGTAAAAATGAAGGATGATATCATTCTTCGCAATAACTCAACAAAGCAGGTTAACGAGGTGCACGTTTACTATAAATACTTGGACATTCATGTATGGGTACAAAAATTTGACAACCGGAAACGGCGATCGAATGTTTAATCATCCTATTACTTGGAATAGACACATAAAGATTGTGACTCAAATCTTTATGTGTTAAAAAAGAAAAAAAATACAATAGTCACACTAACCACAAAGACTGCCCAATTATGTACTCATTTAAACGAGATAAAGAATACGACGCAAATATCCTAAATTAGGAAGTTTTTTGCAGATTAAATGAACACGTCATAGAATCAGCGTAGGACTTTTTATAAACGTCTTGAAGAGCATTAAGAAAAAAACTGGTGATGTACACTTTATTGTGTTTTTAAGTAGTAAGCAGATAAGCAGTCAAAATGACATCCTTAACCTATGATAGAAAGACTCCGACCGCGCGTGCGACCCAGGCAGTCAAGCGATTACAAAAATACACCATGACATCATGGTGTGTGAAGGAGACGCTGTTCCGCCTCTCGCTCGCACCCAGCATGCTATTATAAATACACGAATGCATTTACGTTATTTGTACTATTCCACTTTTTAACATTTTTATATCGGCACGTATTTACAATTTGAATATGATCAGTTTATCAAAATAGCCCTGATCGATAAAGTTATACAGCTATGCTCCACTTCCGGACGGATAATGGTGTTTGGAAGCCGATATCTTCTGAGTCGCTGACGAAATGAAAGCTAAAGTAGAGGTAGGTAATGTTGATAAAATAAATTGCTCATGTGTCTTGAATAAAGGATCCTAAAATTAATCATATCGGTGAAGATATTAATACTTTTCTAACATGTGTCAAGTTGAACTTTAAACTTAATTTGGCTTTTCAAACGCATCGTTCTTTACTACCCAATAACATTCCAAGAATAGGAATTTGACACATCGAAACAATGACCTAATGTTTCACGCATTTCCTCAATGGTTTGAAATATTTAGAGGTAATTGGATTCGGCCACGATAACATCAAATTAACATCAATTCATCACAGAGAGAAAAAGTTTAAAAAATAAGGTAAGTTGTATCGCGGCGTAATTAGCGACATCACCTACACCCCGCGACCTGGGTAAACAAATCAGTAGTGATGTCATGCTGGTGTTGTTGACCCACGCGACGCGCGGGCTTACACGCCGCCCGCCGCTCGATTCCAACATGTGCTCACAGCTTTTTTAAACTTAATAGCTTTGTGGTTTAATCGTGAAATTGCTGGCTCGCCTTTAGTCTTTTAGTAATGGGATAACCATAGTGGAGTGGTATTTTTGCGTGACAGCAGTGATAAAAATATAGATTATGATCTTACCTGGCTAGCGTTCCTTTCAGCTTGACAACTCCATTACACTTAGTCGGCGAGAGAACCTCTTCAACCTTACATTGGAGAGGTTCAGAAGGGGTAATAAGTTGCGGGACGTGGCTGACGGGAGCCTCAAGTCTGCAGGAGATGGCAGCCCGCTTGGGTGGCGTAGCCCGGGGGTATGTGTGGTGTCGCGCCGTACAACCCGCCCCAGAGTCATTGCGCCTTTGTTTTGGCAAAGTCCGTGCGCACAGAGCTGACGCTGCATTTTTCAAATGACTCCTGAATCTGTTCCCACTTGGTGTGCTCAACACAGCACCTTCCATTTTTTCACGGTCTCAACACCACTTCACTTAGTGTATGTTCGAATCCATGTTTTGGCAGCAATTCACCAGTTCGACTATCCTACCAGAATACTTTTTCAGAATTTTCCTAGTACATTATTTCTTGTCATCTTTCTTCGCCGTTTATAAATGTTTCAATTTTTAAAGGTACATTTTGTGATTTAAAACTATCGAGGATTGTGATGTATTTACACAATTTAGTAATTGTGCTGAACATTAAGTCCATTTCCATTTATAAGGTATCTAAAACAATTAATGTTTATGAAAAAAGGTGAATACAACGTTTGTGGCAAATATCTTGTTGAAATAGCGCTGTGCAAAGGATTTGTTTCCTTCAATCTGCTTATTAAGGGATTGTACCGAGTATGAATTAACTGATCAACGAAATTATTGTAGTCAGTCGAAGGAGATTTACATGTAAACCTAAATGCGCCTGATCGATGATTTTCCGCATAAAAATACTCTCTTGTATTTTAAACAGAATAACCATGTATTTCAAAAGTAAGAATATAGTTTCCGACACGTTAAATTCCAATCAAACAACAATGTAGATATAAATCTTGTTCGACCTTTGATGCAGAAGAAATCTATAAGGCTCTGCTTGTAGTTAAATATTGTTTTAAAAAGGTTAATATTTTGACCGTATTTAAGTTATGATTTAATAAACAGAGACATCGCATATTATCTTTATGTGGATATTGTGAAAAGCAACGCGACGACATACCTTGATGAACCGAATGCATTCAGTACAGGCCTAGGATCTATGGGCAGCTTGCTGTGTTACCCAAGTAGGTACAATTCGTAGTAGTATTTTTCAAGTAAATAAAGGCTTGCCTAGACATTAGTTGCGGTCTACTTGGCGAGACGCTCAGTCAACTGCATTGCGACATTAATTTTGTCAGAACAGAAACGTAACAAGTAGTTTAACGAAGGAAAAACTTTTTTCAACGGAATAAATATTGAGCATCTTTTTCGTCCATCCATAGACTCACGCCTATAATCCCATTTGGGGATAGGCAGAACGTCATGTAGTTCTAGAACCACTTGACGCCACATTCGACATCCATTCAGAGGGTTATTAGATGTAGATTTTTCTTATTAGATTACTTTGTATTGTGTTAACAGGTAACTTGGCAGTCAAATAATAAAGCTCGCTGCATTACAATGCAACTTTGATCGACTTAAAAGGTCTAGGTAATAATAATCGTTTATTCTTTGAAACAATTATGACTCCGATATTTGGAGCTTTGAAAACCACAAATGTTAGGTTTCCTCTTCGGTTTTCTATTAACATACGTCAATTCTTAATGTGATTGACGATTTGACTGAAATTGATGTTTCCATTATGTTTCTAGAATGTCTTTTATTTATTAAATAATTAATTATAATTATCGAATGGAATATTTTATTAAATCAGAACAACAAGAGCCAAAAAAACTAAATGTAGCTGTAACTGGGATAGCTGTTATTGCGAATAATTCGGATCTAACGTTTGCGGAAGGCTTTGTCGCGGCGCAGGTCAGCGAAGTCGTGGGGAGGGGGGAGTGTGGGCGCGCTGACATCACCGCCGGAGCCGCCGCTCTTACATCACCTGCCTCCCACCAGCCTCAGTCCCCTCGCCTCTCCTTACCCGTTCTGACCAAAAACCGATCACCGACCGCACACGCACTCTATCGCGACTACATTAAAACTTAAAAATTAAACCAGTTTTTTAGTTACCGATCGATATACTTATTAATATAGCGCTCGCTCTTTATTAGTGTATTATTATTACTCATTGTGTAAATTAATTGACTTCACTTTGTATCGATTGTAACAAACATCATTCTTGATACATTTAATAATAATGTATGCCTATTTACGACAGTCGCGTAGTTTATCGCACGTTAACCAGATATAAAAATAAATAAATTACTTACTACTTAATCTCGATTCTTGGTTTTGGCCACATTAGCATAAACAATCTATACTTACAACGTGATATGTTACTTGTTCCTCGGGTTTTCGACTCTTTATTTATAATGAGGAGAGTGGTGTATTCGAGATTACACTAAATAAGTAAGCTTTTACGCAGCTTAGAAACGTGTTTTATACCTATAATCCAATATGAAATCTTGCATAAAAAACCCACTAGTATTTTTGTATCTAAAATCTAGAAATTAATTTCAAATTTGAATTGACTTTTTACCGAAAATGGGCATTCTCATTACATTATTGCGGTGACTATGAGGTTTGTATGATGATGATGAGTGACCATAAAACTACAGTTGGTTTTATGGAGATTAATTAACTAATAATGTAAACAGATTCTTATTTTAGAAGATTCATATTTTTTAGGAATTTTGTACTTTTTATGAAGATATCAATTTTATTTATTCTTAAAGCACCAATATAGTCAGAGAATTTAATTGTAGTTTAGTAACTACAATTAAATTCTCTCTAATTCTCTCTAATTCTCTTAGTAAAATTTTCTGTTATCTTAGTAGATAACAGAATATCTATAAGTACCCAAAGGCATTTAAAAGCTACGTAGGCAGATACACCGAGCGACATTGCCGTAGGAAGCGCAAGCAAAATTGGAATTAGATCAACATGATCCAGAACGCAGAGATCAAGGCAAAGCTCTTGATTAACTGATTTTATGACCATTAAAAGTCATAATTGTTTTAATTGGTCGTGCTCGACCTTCATTAAGGAGTCGATACTGTTCAAGGAACGACGAGTTTAGATTAAGTCATATTAGTTAATTAGTCAGAAACGGACAAATGACAGTGAGAAACTGATCTGGTACCTATCATTGTTAGATGCATTGCATAGCGAGCTGCTGCTGAATAGTGGTAATTTCAATTTAAGATTTTGCTTCTCAACTTTTTAACAGCTTCTAAACCTTTTGGGACCTAAGTGTTTGAAAAAAATCTACAAACCAATTCAACAATAGGAGTTTCATTGACCTAAACGTAACATTAGGTTATGTTAATGTGAGGAAGCAGTGAAAAATAAATTAATAATTAAACTAAATTTAACAATTAATGTATACTTGGTCTCTGCCAGAATCTATAGAATTAAATGAACGGAGTGTAGAAATAACTGAAAATTCAAATGATCCATTGAAATTTTTATTGAAGCTGCTACCACAGTGGTCTGATAAATTAGAGAAGATACAAATACGGATCCTTAGTCCCAGTAAAAACAAAGAGTGTTAATTCAACTACTTTTGATTTTGTGACACTTATAAACATCGACACTGTATCGGTTATATTTTCCTGTCCCAAGGCCGAGAGAGGTATTATAAACCTAAAAATGACAAAGGTAAAACATTAAACAACTCAGATTAGGCAGTTGAATCTGTGGCATACTACTCCAAGCGAAATGCGGTGTTTAGACCTAACATTTCCCACGGCAATGATGTCAAATTGGTTTATCAATCACGGCGAACGGATGCAGCGAGTCGGTGGCCGCTTGACTCGACCGACCGACCGCCCGCAGCCGGTATTATGTGGGCGGTTGTGGTCCGCAAGTTCAGTTAAGGTTCATGACGCTATGTTAATCGACCAACGCGATTTGCTGCGCACCTTAATATATTTCAATAAGTTATGGTGGTCAGAAGACCGCGTTGAAGACGCTGAGAAGTGAGAACCGTTATTAGTCTGATATTAGTGCAGGCCGTATCCAGGGGCTCTAAAGGCTGAATATAATGAATTTCATGACTATGTCGCTCGTCAGCAGTATCTTAAGTCTGAATATTCTGTGCTTTGGCGGGCACCGGATGTTGTCGATTGACTACAGTTGTTAAACCAATTCAGAGGCTATTTAGCGATTTGAAGACCAGGTTTAGCCAAATTGATTTCACCTACACGATAAAGAAAAAAGAAGAAGGCTGAGATGATCATAAAAGTTAAACATCAATTTATAACTAGCTGCTCTTCTACAAAACTCTTTCAAAACAGATAAATTGGGGAGTTTTCAATGTTTCAAGTTAACGTCGAGACGTTAATACACAATACAACACAATAACATTTTGTGACAATTACTCTTTCTCATTCGGTGAAATCCACAAGTATAATTTTTATACTTGTGGATTTCAGTATAATTTAATCAGGCAGGGCTAAATACACTGTGCGAGTGTTGACTGCTGATAATTGTTTCTGAAAGTTATGTTTCACAGTCTACAAACAGAAAAAGAGAAAGCACGGAAACCGCTCAAAGACACCTAAATGTAACTTTAATAAAATGCAAATCTGTTTCTAGGCGTTAAATTACGAAAATAGAAGGTCTGATGCTCTCATCCTCAATATTTTCAAATAAAGCAAGATCGGTTGAATCCCGTTAGGTTTACAATTGGAATAATGGCCGCAAACAGGTTTAAGGTGAGGAGACGGATGTGGCTGAGATACGTGTGAGGATGCGTGAAGAACGAATCCTTTGAGTCGCAATTGCGAGGTCACCTTTTGTATTCACATTATAAGACCGGGTTAGATACATCCTCTTTAGGAACCTATTGAGTCTTGCAAACGTTGAGAGACCTTTGTCAGTCGCTAGTATTTTTCCACTGGTACGCTCAAAACGTGTTCTTTTTTTTCTAAAATTCATTTTATGGAAAACTACATCCCAAATTAGATTAAATTGCTCAAATTGTATAAAAAATTTAAAAAGTATTTCTTTTTCTACGGAACTTACTTAATGGTTTGATTCCAATATTCTTAGGGTCTCTCTACTTAGACAGGTTTCTAAAGATTTTTACAGGAAATACCTACCTAAAAGTAGGCAGTCGGACGAGCAACGACGGGTCAATTAATAAATTTTCTATTTTGAATGTAGAGAAGAGCTTAAAAAAACATGATCTAATAGAAAAATATGACAAAAATGAAATTAACTTCAAAACATAAATCACAAATAGACTGATTAAGAAAAAAAACCTTGCATAAAAGATTTCCATAATTTATACAGATATCTAGGTATCTTTGTGGCTTTAATAAATTATATGAATTAGTGTTAATTCATTTCAATGCTAAATACTCCAGAAAAGGTAAATACCATTTTGAAGTTCTTTATCAGGTTTCATCAATGTCAACAAGGTTTTGTAAAGGACTCATACGAAAGAATCGTAAGCTGATTAAAACGGATCCTTGTCGAGACCGAAAACAATGCTGTGTCGTCATCACTAAATAAAGAAACGTATCGGTTTTAATATTATTCGCTCGCTACACACATATGTATATTAGAAACTACTTCTGTCATGATGTGTATTTTTTTATGTTAATCAGATAGAAACACGCACACTGACTACTTAATAGAGAGTGTTTATGTAAAGGAATAAAAATGAAAAATTTGAAGGAATAAATTTGAATAAATTTAAGTTTTAAAACATTTTTAGGTTGCGAATCTGTAGTGTAATAAACCTAAAAATAATTTACATCAATAAAACGTAACGGCATTATTTAATCTCCTAATAGATTAAATGTGTGGGTACAATTGTGTGTCGTTCAACTCTAAGCTATAAATGTAATTGGATCATTTAGTCATACAAATCATCCTCAAATGGCTTTTATGATCTCTGCATTGTTGTTTAATTGGTATTATGGTCAATTCCTATTCACTATTAATTATTTTGATACTACTCTGTTGATCTACAAGGAATTTTGCGTAATCAAAAATGTATTTCTAAACAAAAGACCCGCTACAAATCACATAACGTGTTAATTTTTGCCACCCCAATTTAAAAACAGCTTATTCACAAAATACATCCTTGGTAATTTGCCAAACATCACACAGAGATGCTATAAGACTGTAGGCAAGCAAATTTATTATCCAGTTTGTTGTTGTATACGACCGCGTAACTTTAAATCAGGTACTTACATTCTCGATATTAACGAGTAACAATTCCAAATGAACAAAACTACGTAGACTTAACCAAATACTTCAAATCCAAACGAAAGTTCAAATAAGGTCTTTTGAACTAGCGAATGATCCAAGGAATTGTAATGCGCGTTCCAAACGTTGCATTCACCTTAGTTATATTTAAATGTAATTTTTCACCAATATTTTAAGTCCATAATAAAGTTTCACACAACGTCACTGTAAATAAACTGGCATGTTCGTTCAATTAGCGTAACTAAAACCATTTACGTTGTGTCGCGACGCACGTACCACGCGGTGGAGCTGGTCGCGCAGCACTGGTGGCCGGCGAACGATAGCAAGCACCCGACTCTAAACCTGTACCACGACAATCCCGTCACAACACACAGTCGCTACTATATCGCTTGCACACAACGTCAAAGTTCGCTTCAAAACATGCCCCAGCGACAATTTCAAACGACACATTGTTCTTGGTAAGGAGAATTGTCGCCTCACTACTGATAACAGCTAACAGCACACGTACACAACGAAATCCGTACAGTACACATGTACAACTAAACAAACAAACTATTGTGAGTAGTTACCTGCAAAACTAGTAACCTAATGAAAGTTTTGAGCACACTGCACTGGTACCAATGAATGTTACGAAAGCACTGACGGAATGGAAATATGCTATAAGAAAACATGATATTAGATCATGACTCTATGTGTCTGTCTACCAAGGGTCCCACGACACAAGGGAAAACCTAAGTGTGGGCCTTTTGAGTGTGTAGCGTTTATTATTATAGCGTTATACAATCTTCCATGAGTCCATATGTAGAAGTCGGAGCCGGGAGTAAAAGGAAAACACGAAGCTGGTTGGAAGAATACTCAAAGAACACTGGTTTATTCAGTCGAGATTTCTTCTCATACGGGGAAGCCGTTTGTGGGCGTACGGGGAAGCCGTTTTAAGGTGAACCCCATGCCGGCGAAAGTCTAGCGTGGCCTATCAAAACAGGACGGTCTTTGGAACTGCCCCCCTACCTGCGTGTAGGGTGAGGGGACTATTCTGCTCCCTCCGACAGTGAAAATGAACAACACGCCGCCTTCGATTGTGTGGGGGTTGTTGGGAGTTTATTCGGAAATTGACTGGCTTTATACTAATGTAGAAGTTTTGATAGAACGAGATACATAGTATGACACCTGATATTTTAGTCTATTATTTGACCTAAAGACATGGGCTTGTATGGGCAATACATATCTCTATCTCTCATCGGCTTTGACCCTTTTAGATACTAGCTTTCCGCCCGCGGCTAAACCCGCCTGGACTATGGTTATATCTTGCCCAACTGTGGGATAAAATATAGCCTATGTCCTTTCCCAGGCTTTAATCTATCTCCGTGACAAAATTTCAACAAAATCGGTTCAGTAGTTTAGGCGTGAAAGACAGACAGACAGACAGAGATACTTTCGCATTTATAATATTAGTAAGGATTTAGGTTACATGCGTCATAGTTAAAGCTGGTTTCATACTATTTACTAGGGAGTCCACACACTACACCACCCCCCTAATTTTTGAGACAAAAGTCCTGTATGCATTTTACTATGGTAAAAACCATATTGGGTATTAAAAGATACAAATATTGGGTACTTAGAGGTGACTTTGTGAGCTTTTTCTATCGAACCAAAAGTGCTGAATCATGTTTTCAGCAAACTACTTATCTAGTTTATGTCCTGAATATTACCGTAGTATTTTTTTTCTTCCATTTAATGCAGTGCGTCATGCTTATCTACGAATCATAAAATCGTAATTTAGGTGCTGTAGTCGCCTTAAGCATCCTGTGCCTTTTGGGGTCGTTTTCGCACGCTCTTATTATCAATTCATTACCTGTATTTATTTTGGGGTCTGTCATTTAAAACACCTATTTTCACAGAGCAAACTCGTTGACGCCATGTAATTCAGAAACTTTAGCATTTGACTTCGGAAAAATTCCAACCTTTTAGTATCATTTTTTTCACCGTTTTTTAGCTGTCAAAAATTATGCCCACGCCTGGACTCTTGGGACTTTTCAGAGGTTATTCAGGAAGTTAAAAGGTACATGTACACAAATTTTCAGCTTGGTTAGAATTTTTCCGTAGTTTTTCCAATTGTTTTTCAAGTTCCTGGATCAATGATCGAATGAAGGACTAGACTTGGACACCCAATGTAGTACCATTGCGAGGGCTAAACATGATTTTTTTGTTCAACAGTATTCAACCGGAGCTCGTCCGCCCTATGATTTAAACTAAAGGATTTTTACCCTTTTGTACTTAGCGAGTACTTACATAAATCGAGCTACACTGCTACATTCCTTATTTAATATCAACACTTTAATATATTTTCCACACACGAAGCATAAGACAAGAAATTGGATTGAATTAATGACTGCTTAGCTGCGTCCTCATCCGACACGAACATCTCGTGCACACACTAGACATCAACGTAAAACAAGTAAATTATTAAATACTTTACAGGTATTAAACTTGGTAAAACTGTCAAAAAAACTCTGCTCACGGAAAAGGAAGTCGGGCTAATTATGGTCCTCTCTTGGTTAAAGCAACTTCATTTAAGAACGCAGAAGGATCCATGCCTTAAATGGTACGACAGGTGGTCAGACTAATCGAGTGTGAAGTTCAACTATTGGCGAATACTTAAATAAAAAAATATTTTATGCCTTCTAACTACACGATGAAACCATTATCTGAATGAAGTAATCCACGAAACCGTGTTCTATGGTTTTTAAATCAATTAGTTTTTACAGCTTTTTATTACAAAATCTACATAAGATTTATTTAAATTCCTTAATATAAGTAAGTATATTATTAACTTTCTTAGTCATCTGACTGAATGAAAGATAGCTCGCTGTTTCTTGTCTAATTTATCACTAAAATATATTAGACAGGTAGGTGCTTACATTTATAACAGTGTGTACTGTACACTTTATGCGCTTGTGTAAATATGTTTCAAAGTCTATAATGAGATATCTAGATGAATGAATGTTTTAGTTGTAACTTTCCAGCTAACTTTCAAATAAACATACAGAATTTTTGGGCGCGTCATTCGCCAGCCTTTATGGCATTTTAGCGTTTAATTTATTGAATACTAGCATTCCGCCCGGGACTTCGTTCCCGTGGGAATTCGGGAAAATTATGTAGCCCATGTCCATCGGGGATAATATAGCTTTCTAATGGTGACAGAATTTTTCAAATCGGTCCAGTAGTTTCGGAGCCTATTCAATGCAAACAAACAAACATCAAATCTTTCCTCTTTATAATATTAATAGGTATATAGAAGCACATATAAGAAGGTTTCCGCCTGGGACTTCATTCCCGTGGGAATTCAGACAAATTATGAAGCCTGTGTTACTGTTATTCTAATGCCTAAGCTAAATTACTGCAAAGTTTCATTTAATACCTTTAAGTAGTTTTTATTCTATGTAATTTTGATATTGGAGACAGTAACAAGAAAATAATTTGCAAGACACGAGGTGAATTCAGACTGTAACTTTATGTTACAACAGCAGTTATACTTCCTCATTAACTTGACAGCACAGGTAATTTATAGGAGAACTCAATCTGAAAAGTGTCAATAAGTCGTATGAGCGTGGAACAATGACCAAAATAAAGTTGATTGCGGAGAGCATGCAACGATATTTTGGCAGTTGGCCGGTGCGTGTCGCGGCGCGATGGCATCATCGCCGTAGATGATCGTGACGTCACCACCTTTTTCAAACGTGGCCGCCAGACGAAAATAGTCCCTCCCCGCCGCCGGCCCCTCACCGCGGCGTCACCGACCGATTTAGTTGTCCAACACGACTAGTCGCCCGCCCTCACTTGACAGATGTTGCAGCAGCGGACATGTGCAGTGGTGGATTAACCTGTTAGTCAAATAAGCTATGCTACTTGCGTTGTCATGGCATGATAGGAGCGCCAGAGGGAACCAACAGTATGTGGGTTCCTCTTTACACACCACAATCCACAACAATGTTTTTTTTCTTTAGCCGAAACGACTTCACTGAACGTCAAGATTGAAGGGATTGTTCCTTGAGTGAGGACAGATCTGTTTGTTTTCCTTGGATAGAAATTTCGTTTTATATATAACTGCATTAACTTGGATGAATATTTTTAAAACACATGGCAAAAAAAATCCATAAGATTGAGGCAGTGCCCTCTAGGACATGCCCCATTTCGTACTAGTGCGTACACCTAAAGGGGGTGAATGGGGCATGTCCTAGAAGGCACTGGATAGCAGTACGACGACTGGAGAAACGAGAAGGCCTTTGGCAGGCAGTGAGACAGTACATAAAAGGTAGCTGTAGATCCGATACATGGTCGGTCTGATATTGACGCCAACGAAAACAATGAAAGGTGTTTCTGATTTCGCAACCGAGTGTAAAGACTACCCTTTCCAAGAGTCATAGTTCCAGTTACATGATGACAAAGTTCGTCTGTCTGATCTAACTGAGTTTATCTTCGGATTTCGGAACTTGAGTCAGAAGCAAAATTTTTTAACCTACTTTTTTGTGGTTACTCATCAGCTGACATTTATGTATTTATAAAATACACCTCCAGCTAAAAAAAAATAGCAGAGTACGAGTGTAAAACTACTAACAAAAAAGCATCGTATAACATGTCAAGTCAATGTTTTCAAATTCCACCAAACCCGAGCAAATCAATTGAATAATTTATAATGGTATCTTCAGAATGAGGTTAAACTCAAACAGTTTTAGTAAATGAAGTTGCGTGCGTGGGCATAATTACTAATAGCGTTTCACTTCCATTTGCAGTTGTCAACGAGGACGCGTACCGATGATAAGATAGCGCAGAATATAGTCCATTTATGTGCGACGGCTTTGACGACATTCAGTCTTCATAAAGGCATTTTACTCGCCATTCATTGCTGAAAACGCGCGCGACAGCCGATCGGTTCTGAGAAACCTACTCGCGTTTCCTGGAAGCGCTACTATGAGCACACACATTAAAACTCACACGTAAAGCACACAACGACGACGCCCACGGCCCTGATAACATGTAGCCGTGACGCGTTGTATCGGTGCTCTCATTAACAGAGTCATATTGCGTCCCCAGCTCAGCTTACACCTAATCAAACAAATTGCTGGACAGGAGTTACGATCCTGCAGTCAACAGAGGCAACAAGGACATGACAAACCACTTTAGGATGTGGTATGCGTTGTCGTCGTCCTTAAATTCATTAGAATGCCTCTATTAATTTGTTAGACGATCGTTACTCTGATTTTCATTTCATTACATCAATATTTACGAGAGAATTTGTAACACGAAGAGTTTTAAATTAAAATAGTTATATTGTAATGAGGTATGATGTAATGCTTGATATGTCTATAAATTAGATTAGACAATAGCGACATTGACGAACCTGCCAATGAGGGGCTCAATAGAATGATTGCAGAGCGTTGGGTCAGCGGCTAAATGCCGATGGTCAGTACCACTTCACATCGTGACCTAATCAGTGATGTGATGAATCAAGAAATAAAGAATATTGTGGTAGGTATACAGGGAATATGAATATCGAATATGCCAAAAAGGCTGCTTTAAAAAAAATTGCATGCTATTTTAACAGGTCATTGAGGTAGTTAAAGTTACGACAATCTAACAATATTAATCGAGGTAACAGGCGTTGAATTTGAATATTTATACAATTTTATACTGTTAAAATACGCATTGAAAATTTAAAATGTAAATAGGTATTATAATATCCAGTGTAACATACTTATGTAACAGCTGTTGGTATCCCAAATAAATAGATCTAGAATCTGGTATGAATTTTGCAACATGAGAAGCAACGATCACAAATATTTTACACATAATTATTTAATTAAATGACATTGGGTCGCAAATATCGTGTTATAGAAAATAAACACACCTCAAAATAAAATATCGGACAAAATAAAAGGACAAATAAAATATCGCACGAGAAATAACCGCGTAATTTCTCATAAAAAAACAAAACGGCGATTCACATTGCAGTGGATTTTATTGAAAGACGAACGAATGTAAATTACAGAGGATTGGTTACTTAAGATGATATTTTTTAAATAGATAAAGGTAATATTAAATATCTAGTTATATAATTGATCAGTGATCACAGGATATATGTTAGTTCTTTGGTGACCTCATAATTAAATAAAAGATCATTTTTGTTATTATAAAAATCCGGCTCACCTTTTTTTTTCTCGCGTACGTCTTTTAATATTATTATATTTTAGTATCTATAAGCATTATTATCTAAATTTGAGGTCTAATGTCAATACTCGATATGAAAAACTACCTGATTTTATAGTTTAAAACAGCGTTGTCGAATTATTTTTCAGAGAAGGAAGAGTAAAGTTTGTCAAGTTTTTATTACAGATAGTTTGGTGGTATAGTATGAATTGCTTCGCGTGTCCGACCACATGCTCGCAAGAGGACTTACTTACTTCGCTGGCTCAACAACCCGAAGTGGATCTGTGGATCTTGGCCTCCGACATTAAGGTCGCAAGAGGATTTGCTTCATGAAAACTACTGAAGTCGCCGCCTTCTGGTGTAAGAAGGTCTAGCCCAAACAACCACGACCACGGTAGAAGGAGAAGATGACCCGACTTTTTTACATGATAGGCAAATAAATCAAAAATCCATTCTGATTTCCAACGAAATTCTGGACGACTGAAAACTACAACATAGGGTCTCTCCCATGCCAGCAGTGTAGTTGAATCTCACGAGGTCTGTTGCGCGCGCTTGTTTACAGCGCGTGCGATACAAATCCTGCACACACGGGTGTGCAAGAATCGCGCGAGGGTTTATATATTAACCAAGGACATAAATGAGGTCGATAATAATAAAGTCATCTAATGGACGAAAGATGACTTTTATTTGCTATAAGTAAAACATGTAATTTCACTTAAGTATACTGAGCAAGTTTCTGATGTCATCCAATATCGATTGCATTCTAAGATGAACTGCGTTTCAGAGTGATGCCAGTGCATATGACAGCAATAACTAAATCATCAGAATTATGTAATTTCTTTTACAATGATGTCATAATCGTAAAGACTAGATAATCGTTAAATTGTTTATTCGTAAGTTATGGGAAAATCTTAGCAGACAAAATAGTAATCACGATTAAACGCGTTTTACTTTACTTACTAGTATTGGGTTCAAATTATGAAAAAGCAAAGGCTCAAACGGGTTGTTGTTTTTGTTCTTATAGAGTGAGAAATTGAGAAGGATTAGGACCCTTCACGACTGGTTTGCTTAAAAATAAATTCATTAGAGATAAAACTAGATATGAAAGACACTTCGAATTCCACCTATAATTCCACCTATACAAGCGGATGAATAACGAAGCAAAAAAAATAGTTTCCGTCTCTTCCGAGTAATTCTTCCTGGCTGTGGCACAGTAGATTTATTGAGACTATCTGGCAGTCTTACATTATATTTGGCAGACGCTTATTATTCTTTGCTTTATACTTTTCAGCTTATTTCAAATGGAATTACGCGTGCGACTGCGAGTACTGGAGAGTGAGAGTAATGTTAAGCTGTCTTGCCAGACTTCGTCTTAAACGGTTCTTTGATACAATTAACTTACTTGGTAAGGCTTGGGGTAGCATCGCAGTCCGCGGCGACGGCCCGGCGCTCCGCAGCCGCGTCCACCATGCCTCTGCATCACCGCGACGGGCATCACTTGCCACCACCACCACTAGCACAATGACACCATCACATACACACCAGTCCCAGTCCCACACCAACTCTGATACCTGATCAGCGATCAATACTGCGGTCGATATTCGATATTGATCAAGGCGGATTACGTTTCATATACTTAGTAACTAGTTTGTACTTGCATTTAGTTTTACCCTGTTGATTGTACTTATCTGGAACAATAATAAAAATGGCTTAGGGATTGTGTGCTCTGTTTATTATGTAACTTAAAAATAAAAACAACGAATAGAACCAAATCAAAGTGGACGAAAGGATAAATACCTAAAGTATCATCGCTAACATACAAGTCGAAAGACTCCTACTATGCAGTGTGCTGAGTTCTTCCCAACAATCTCAACATTAACCTAAGCCTAAGCTGTGCTAGCAGCATTTGGCATGTCTTTTGCCAGATCTTCAGAATTTTATTATAATTCTTCCTTACTCTTGGCATTGTTCCTTGTAGAGGGTGCAGTTGCTTGAAGGTAATAAGGTACCTGCTCTGGCAAATGTGGGCTCATACGTACATACGCTCACGCCCATAATCTATAACGGGGTAGGCAGAGCATCAGTAGTTCTAGAACCACTAGATGCCACGTTTGACATAAATTGTGAGGGTTATCAGATGGAAACAATTTGCATAATGGTGAGAGGTGGTCAGCATTTCGCCCATTATTCAGCAAAACCCTCAAATCCCTCTCACAGAATTTTACTGTATACCTGTAAAGAGTAGGTAGCTGGCACATTCTACGTTTTTCTTACACTTCCAGACCAGCATGGAAGTTGGGCTCATGGTCATGGTCAAGAATATTAATTGTATTAACATTGATGTGTCTTTATTTGACAAGGAATTTAAGTAACTTATTAACCCACTAATTAATGAAAAAAAATAGGTAGACATTTGTAAATATATTGATTAAATAAAAATAAACTTTCTTTCATTGGTAGGCCCACACATTGACATTGTTTAATATAACTTGCACTTTCTTTATAAACAACTCTAATTAGTTTGGCTTATTATTTAATGTAGGTATTATTTTGTACAATTTTTTTATAAACACAATACAAAGCAATCATATAAAGATATCATATGTTTTGATTATATTACAACCACTAGGAAATTACTGCATAAGCAGTCTGTCTTTGAATTTGACCACTATTGTTAAGGCAATGACCTACTTTAAACAGTTTAAATTAAACAATGAAAGTTTAGTCTAACAAATCAGTAGTGTAAAATTTGTGAGTTTTTTTCGGAAGACACACTATCTAGTACAATGGATTAACCAAATATTTCTAAAGGATGTGAACTACTTAATGTCTTAATTAATCAGATTCAGTGCCATTCATCACTGTTTAGTGAATAAGGACTGATGGGTGGGTTCAAGTACTAGAAACTATCTAATACATACTTACAGAAAATATGTTACTAAATAATTCATTCATTTTGGAACTGCATATGATATTGTTTTATTCCAATAACACAGTTTCATTTTAAAATCAGACACCAAGGTTAGTGAAGTTCGCCACATATTTCAAAATATAATATACCTCATTAATATGAAAATTGTACAGTAAAAAAATCACATGGAATTCAATAAATTGTTCTCAAAAGGTACCTACTGTGCACTGTCTCTAGTTACAAGAACTCACAACTTTTCCAATAAGAAATTTTTTGGATGATTGGCTTTAAGAACCAGTGCTGGTATAGGTATATGACCCATATTGGAAGTACCACTTGTGGCCATATATTAATTTAGTATACATCAGAAGTGTAAGGATGAAAGGGGGTTAATAAGGTGACATGTTGTTAATAATATAGTCTACAGAAAATAAAAATAAATCAATAACCTATCTATAGTATTTTTATTTTGGCAATCTGATAGACTCCACAGTGTGGAAATGGGCTGGGCTAAATGTTGTCATTCATGCTGTTGAGAATTTAACCTTTTCACCGCCAAAGTCTGATATATCAGACATTTAAGTTTCGTGCCCTCACCGGTAGTCTGATATATCACACAATTTTTTTTTTTTTTTTTACTTTAATATCGTTCACCAAGCGTTTGCCATATGCCACGACATAAAAATTTTTGATGTTGTGGCGTGTGGTTGGCGTATTTGACCGAAAACTCTTGGCGCTAAAAGGGTTAAGTCTCATTGTTTTAGTGTGTCCTTATTACAAAGTTATCTTCTTGTGTTTCAAATTCCAATACATGGAGAAATACGATTTTTTACATACCTACTTATGTATTAGGGTGTTTACTGATGAAAAAAACCTTTATGGAATAACAGACACCCTATTAAGTATATCTTACTTAGATAAGTTCGAGCACAGAATAAAATATGAAGGACTGAAGAGTAACTTGGGGACCTTTCTCTTGTGAAATCTTGCTTTAAATAATTATAAGAGTTTTTTGCATTTCCTCACAAACCAATACTTACTTATTAGGTATATTATAATTAATTAAACTTCTCAGATAAACCTTTGTGATGTGTCCTTTTTAAAAAATTCTGTACATTAGAATAATTGTGAAAGAGTTCGTATGTAGTAAATAAACTGCGAACTTGGTTTTACCTTTCCCCATTAGAGATATTCTAAGATACCTACACATAACTACATAACGGTAATTAGATTTTTTCAAAATACCTACACCTACCTAGTTTAAATACTACAATGAAAATGGAAACTGTTTAAATGCATAATATGTGGGTAGCCTGATATATCTACCTTTTAAAAGATAAGTAATCAGCAGATATCTGAAGTAAATAGGTACTTCAACAAGACAAGATAGGCGATATTCATATTCTGTTGACAATATCCACAAAGCACATTCATGGTTCATAGTGTAAGCAAGCAAACGTATTAAACATAGTACCTACGTTATGAGATCATCGATACAGCAAATGAAATAAAATTAAATATGACTCACCAGTTTTATGCAGAGATACCTACACTCGCTTACAAGCCCGTATAGGTTATCATTTCACTTTGTAATGATTGTCACACATGAAATGCAGCATCTAATCGTCAATAAGGCATCTAGAGTGAAAATCCATTTTCAGGAAAGCATATTTTCGATTTTTACGCTGAATTCATAGAAGCAAAACACCAAGGATTTCTTTGATTCTGACAGCTACTAAAATTTCTGTGTGTGCGAGTGAGAAACAAACAAAAATAATATTGAATTTCTGTAAATCATACAACTAACGCCACCTTATAGATTATCATTGTACTACGTTCGTAACTAGCAAACTAAACTCTGTGATTGTCATGAATGAGTTGACCGATACAACTTTGTAAAAGCGCCCATTTCTAAAAATGTAAAGTAACTTATCTTCTTTTAACTTTAGTTAGAATAAGTGTATTTTTATGACAGCATATTATTTTAATTTGATTCATGTCATAGTTATATCGTTTTACACATTTTTAGAATTATTATTTATAAAAAAATATGAAAATGACGCTAGCGAAAGGTCACTGCGTCCAAAATAGAACAATATTTTTTGTGACAACAGTCTGCATCTGTTGATTAAAATTCGAAACATATTATGCTTCTAAACAAGGTCAACAGTTTTCATCAACTCGCAGTCGACGAAAATAATTAAAATCACTGTGTAATATGTTCTTACTTTCACATAATGTGCTAATCGTTTGTCTTCACTCAAGATACAAGTGCAAGTGTCCGCGAAAATGATCGGTACATTGTTTTTCGCAATCACAACGTTACATGAACATGGATGACCTAAAATGCGAATACATAAAGAAAAAAAGATGCTTCAGACTGTCTCCAAAAGTGCAAAGTGAAGAAATAATGATGTGTTGTACATGGTTGATAATCAACCATAATCGAAATTGTCACAGCATCGCCTAACGTCTAGTTTATTGTTCGAGTACAAAAAGTGAAAATGTGATGTGTCAAACTGATTGTTTACCTCGCGGTAGACAGGTGAGCGGTTGGTAGAAGTGGTACGTTTGGCGGCGGGAGGCGGGACACGGCGGCATGTCGGGCCCCGCGAGCCCCCTAAACGGCGGCTACGAGCCCGCCGGCGCCCAGCCTGCCGTCAGCGTGCGCCTCACCGTCCGCAAGGACCTCTTCCCGGACGTGCCTCTGCCCGAGGAACTGTCCGATGACCTCGACGACCAGGATGACTTTGATAATGTCTCCTGCGTCAAGCTCGAGACGGATTTCGAGCAGAGTATCGACGACATTGCCAAGCAAAAGCTACAAGTGGCCAACGGTGCTCTTCCAATTCCTACCAAGTCTCGGCACAGAAAGCACAAGCAGCATTCCAGAAGGGACAGAAACCGTTCCTCAGTAAATGGGTACCTGCCACCAGAAAAACAGAGGAGAAACTCACCTCGAGAATGTAATAAAAGGACACATTTAAGCAATAGAGTGTTACAAGTGAAAGGTGGTAAAAACTTAAACTTAGTGAGTAGTAGTGAGTGTCAGGAAAGTGAAGAAGAAGTGGAGGAGGAGGAGGAGGAAGAAGAAGACGATAGTGATAGTTCTGATGATGTAGTGCTCAAAAAATGTGTGAAGTTACCCATAGTAGTGCCACGACAAAGTGGCAAACCGTACAGTCATGCCCTAAGTCAATTATCTTCTAAAAAGAAGAAATCAAAGGACTCTTGTAAAGAGCGACGGACTCATGCAGTGACTCCTTGTAGTGGTAAACCACGGTCTATGTTGGGTATATGTAGTTCTCGTAGCAAAAAGAAGTCCAAGAAGTCTGAGAGAGCTCCGCCAACATATCAGAGTCAAATAGTGGACAAAAGTACTAAATTAAAAATAAAAATTAAGAGAACAAATGCTCCTGCTGTGGTAAGTATAACAATTCAATTTCAGTTTAAAAGAATATAAGTACTATTATAAATTACAAATAATAATCATGGTCCAATCTCCAATAATTCATGGGTGTTTTGATAATTTATACTTAGACAAAATTATTAAAATGATGTGAAACGCCTGTGTACCTTCAAATTAAATTGACTTGCTAACATATTTTTTGAATGCTAAGGGTTAATATATTTTAGAAAATGTGATAATGCTCATGATTGTACATTTAAAATCCTTTCATTAGGGAAGTAGCAAGACGCTTAATATGACCATTTCTGCAATAGGGATGTTGACTAATTTTTTTTATTGTTTATCTTAAAAAGGACCTGAATCCAAAACCCAAAACCGAAATAGTTTTTGAAAATTATTGAGAAATAAAAAAGTTACAAGCTATTAAATTACAATAGAGGGGAAACTGTCAAACAACGAAAAAGAGATGCACTTACAGGCATGTGACGTCACTGCCGTTTGTTTGCATAGGTAAAAATGAGATAGCTAGCTCTCCTCACAAAACGAGAAAGCTATTCCTTATGATAATATAAATTCCAATAACTTGTTCATTTATAAACCAATTTTAATGCCGTTTTCGTATATTAATATATTTCTAGCATTATTTCTTGTTTCACATACAATAATTACTAAAATCAAACACTGTCAACATCCCTATTGTAATATACTCCTATTTAAGAGGACATAATCTTCATATTAGAAGAGTATAGAGTGAAAGTGTGTTACACATTGCAATCAGCTGATAATGTTTACGAGGAACATACCTAAAATATTAAACTATCATTATGCTTCTTATAGTTTATACCACGCTAATATCTTGAATTTCATACCTTAATTATTGATGCAATAAATGGGTATAGGCATATGTATATAACCTATGAAGAATTAATTCATAAAAACTTCTTAAATAAGTAGGTACCTAATTTTGATTTAATTGTTTAGGTACATAATTAAATATTCAAACAATTTTAATCTTGTTCTCAGAAGTACAGTTTATAACTTGGCAATTATAAACAGATTTTTTTTGTTCAGTTATCCATTATATCACTTTCAATCAGGGTTCGAAAGGATAATTAGCACTGATAATTATCACGATAATTAGCATTGATAATTATCACGATAATTATCATGATAATTATCGTGATAATAACATATGGATAATTATCGATTGATAATAACAAGCAACAAAGCCAATGGAAATACAATCATCATCAAATGAAGATATTCCTTTCGCTTCTTTGGTCAATCTAAGTTAATTTATTTACTGCTAGCTTTCTGCCCGGGACTTCGCTCTTTCCGAAAATTGTGTTACCTATGTGTTATTCTGATGCATAAGCTATATTATGTGTTATTCTGATGCATAAGCTATATTATTGTTAAGTTTAATTAAAATCCATTCAGTAGTTTTTGTGTCAAAGAGCAACAAATATCCATACAGTCACACTCACTTTAATGTTTTGTTACAATTTGTTATGAACCAATATAACAAATTAATTTCTTACACTGGTGATAATTATCCGATAATTATCTGATAATTATCTGAGTCACACTCACTTTAATAATGTTTTGTTACAATTTGTTATGAACCAATATAACAAATTAATTTCTTACACTGGTGATAATTTTCACCAGTGTAAGAAATTAATTTGTTATATTGGTTCATTACAAACATACATACAATAATTTTTTCAAATTAAAAAAGAAAACCGTCCTCAAAAAGCGAAAAAACTAAATGCACATTTTTAATTTTCGCTTTTTGAAGTCAGTTTTCTTTTTTTTGTAAAGTTAATTATTTTTCTATTTTTATTGTAAATAATTGAAAGAAGGTAAGAAATAATGTAAGTGCCTATTTAATTTGAGGGTTTCCATCATCAGATTCTGACCTGGTTACAATGGGACCGCCTCTCTGGAGTATACTCTTTCGAATAAAAAAAGAATTTTGAAAATCAGTCCATAAATAGTGGAGAAATTGATCGGTGAACATCCACAAAAAAAAAATACAGACAGTCGAACCCTCCTCCTTTTTGGAAGTCGGTTAAAAAAAAATCTTTCCTCTTTATAATATTAGTATGATATGTACTTTGTTAACTTATAATTGTGGTAGGAATTTTATTTTCAAAATATTTTTAATTGGAACAAGTCTTTAACTTTTGAGAGTATTTGAACAAATAATGTTATGTATGATTTTATGTTATGTGTAGCCACCTACCTCGGTTATAAAGTAACTACCTAGGTGAATAGCATGTACAAGAGTAAAGTGCATAGCTATGTTATCATTTGGTAAGATTTAAATAATGAGGCAGGATGAGGAAGTAGGTTCGCTTGAAGTACATTTTTTAAAATCTCCTTTAATTTTTTCTACTAGTAATTTCAGTCAATTTTTCAATTTTTAGTGAGTCCGATTGATCCAGTAGTTACATAAGGAACACAAAACCTAATAATAGATCATATTATGTGCTTTCAAACAATTACCATGTGCAACATGATTTACATCACAATATTCCTTATTCAAAAGAAAATATAATATTGCTGTATACTCAATTAAATCTTTCATCAACTTACTATTTTTGGGACAAAATCAATACCATTAGGTAGGCCACCACACCGCTCACAATTTTGTAGAGAAGGTATAAAACATCTTCGTTTTTTACTTTTTAGATTCATGACCTACTTTCCACAGATGGAATTCAGAGGTCTTTAAATTCCAGTGGGATTGTGTATTATTCTTATGTGAAGCTTTAATATATTACTGTCAAGTTCAAATCTTTTGTGTTAAAGAGTAATAACCTTGTGTAAAATAAGTAATAACTAAAAATTGCGTTTTTAAATAAGTGTTGGTGAGTTCTTTTTATTCTAACCTACGAAAAAATATACGAAAATAAAGCATACTTATACAGTGACTGTGAAAAAGTACAACAAAAAAGTAAATATAAAAAGTAAGAAACTTAATTTAAAATACATAGTATTTTGAAACCCATTTAAATGGTGTTTTCTGGGTAGAAATTATTTCATCTAAGGATGTCAATAAGAAAAAACATATTTAGGAACTTACTGCACACACACTCAGGGTGTCCCAAAAAATAGTGTCAAACGGAAGTCCTAAGGTAGAACACCCCTTGGTGCTTCCGAAACACCCCTGACCAGAGCAACTTAAAAAATAATAAAATAAAAATTTTAGGCCTTTTTTGAGATATTCGTGTTCGTAACTTTGATGGAAGTTTTAAAAATGATGGTCCAAAGTCAAAAATTACGGTTAAAATTATTTTCAAAATTTCAGTATAAAATTCATAACTCGAAAACTATAAAAAATCGCGGAACATACATGGGGGTGTTTCGGATGCTCCAAGGCGTGTTCTACCTCAGCACTTCCGCTTGACACTATTTTTTGGGACACCCTGTATATTTAAGAAAAATATTATTTACTTATATCCTATATTTACCTTATCTTCTATTGTATACAATACGTAACACTAAATGAATATTACAGGTAACACCAACTCCCACATCAATAGCAGACCTTGGCCAGAGGAAGTCCAAGAAGAAGCGCGCGGCATCACCAGTCGCGAGCGAGAGTTCTGGCGAAGAGTACAACCCGAACCGAGGAGACGTGGCAGCTATCAGCGTAGCTACCCCCAAGCCAAGGAACCCCAAACCTAAAGTTCGCAAGCCTAACACCTCTAAAGGTACTCCTCACTTTAAATTCCTATTATAATAATTTAAATGGTTCGCTTATATTGGTTTACATTTTGCTTCGAGAGTAATAGATTCTGAAAGGTATAGGCTAGCTTTCTAAAGGTAAAGTAATAAAACCCACCCTCGGTGAGGACGTATTGTATAGGCTGGTAAAAATATATATAAATTTCTGAGTATATTCCTTTATTCTTCTTTAACTGATTACTTATAAAGAGTAAATTAAGTTCGAATTAGAATGTTTATTTATCTGTTAGTAAGGAAAGTCGGGAAGTTATCAATGAGTATTTTATAACCTTGCATTGTGCGAGAATAGACATAACAATGTCAACTTGCACTTCAATGCAAAAAGTAAACACAACTGTACATTTGTTGCAGATTTTTCTTCTTTAATCGGCGTTCATTATGATTGCCTATTTAAAAGTTGTTGCCACAGTATTTTTAACCAAATGTAGAATGGTGCCGTATTTTTTAAATAATACATGAAAATGAGTTAAAAGTTTGAGTCTTAGAATCAGATAATAATTATTTACTGGATTAAATTAATTAAATCAATCTGAAATTCTATAAGTGATGTAGGATTTGACTATCATATAAAATAGTTATTTTTAATTTTACACTTATAAATAAAACCAGATACTTTGAGAAAGAAAAAAAGGCGATATTGTTTTTTAAAGTGTTAGATAGGAATTTTTAGTGTAGATTACATTTGTATGAAAAAACTTGAATGGACTTTTCTATTCTGTATTTTCTATATGCATAGACGTTGCTTATCTCAGCAATTTATGCAAAATATACCAAAATTTAACTTAAAAGGAAAACTTCCATCCAGCATGCTAAAAAAACAATGTGGTCTCCAGCTTTGCGTTATCGTTCTCGCTATCTGGCTCGCAGGTTCGCGGTTACCCATGTCTGTTTGTGACGTATGGTGAATATAAGTTATGCGACACTTATGACGTCACTAAAAGTAACGTTTACTTTAAACACGCGCTTACTTATATAAGTTAGAGTAGTAATGAATTTAAATAAGCTTATTAAACTGAATAATTTACCCGAAAGAACAGGGTAAAAATTAGAAATATGTCGCATTCATTGATTCTTTAACTTGTACAGCTTACTGTGGTCTTGATGTAAAAGTAATATTGATGTAAATAAATAAATATTCATTCTATTTTATATTGTTTGGTTTCAAGGACAGAATCACTATTATAGTTTAGTTAATTTAGAGATATACGAGTACATAGACTACACCTGTTTCACATTTTATACGTTTTGATTTTAGATAAAAGAGAAAAGACTGAACGAAATAGAGTTAGTGCAGCTGAAAGCAAGGACGCTGGACCACAGAGCCCTTGGGCCGACAGGATTCCAGAGGAAATTCTCGTAAAGATATTTGAAGATGTAGTGGCAATGCAAGGCACCTTGCCTTCTGTTATTAGGTAAGAGTTAAGAACTTATGTATTTCTATTTTTTTTGTTGCATTGTGGTCATTCTACTTATCCTCCTTGTCGTTAATAATCAGTGGCCAAAAAAACATGATTAAAACCTTTTTTCCCCCACTTAATTAAAATAAAATACCGTTTACAAAAAATAAATATAACTACATGCTTTATAACTTTCAAATTCAGGCCTTACTGACCTGACCAATTCTTAAAATACGTTCCTGCGAACGAAATCTTTCAGAAATGCAAAATCTTTGCTTAAATCGCCTTCTGTTATTGTATTTTTTTAGTAAAACATCTAATTTGTAAAATATATGATTATTTCAGGCTAGGAAGAGTGTGTAAGTTATGGCATAGCGTGAGTTGCAGACCCGAGTTGTGGAAGAATGTAGATCTTGCGCAATACACAAGCGAAAAATGCAAAACTGATTACAAACTGGTCTGGCTCCTCGAAAACCGATTATCGAAATGTCAAAGTTTAAATATTGGTAAGTACATTATGTGTAATGTGTATTGAACTGCTTTATGTTGTTTTTTTGGGATAGTTCATTAGCTTTCTGCCCACGATTTTATTTGCGTGGGGAAGTAACCTAGATGGATTTTTCCAGCTCTCCAACAATCACTTTGACCTTTTGTTCCATTTTGACGCGAAGGACATACAAATATGAAATAAACAAACACAAGAACACCCTTTTGCATTCATAATTAAGGATTAATGTTTGCGAGTCATTATGTTTAGCTACCAAAAATATGTATTCGAAACAACTTCTTATACAATTATTATTATAGAAAACCTATGATGCCGAAAAAGTAGCGTTTCATTTTTTTAAGTACTTATGCTCAAGATAAAATCATTGTAATCGAAAATACACTATATTTTAAACAGAAATGCCACCTATTACACCATCAAGACTCAAGATCATTTAAAACTTTACAGTGTTACTCTGATAGTTAGGGAACAAGATTGCTTTTGCGTTGACCACAATCCGTTTGTGCTCTTCACTGTACGTTTAATTTTTTGGCAACAAGTTGAGTGTCTTACACCTTTAGTACTTTCGAAAACTCGCAATAGTTTCCAAAATATGTTCTTTATTTAAACCTCATGAACGAGAGTTTTGCAACAATTGGAATCGAATTAGAATCTACATTCGACTGTTGTGTCGCGTCTTGCGTGACTAACGAAATAATCATTTTACAGCTCAATGTTCTTTAACAGAAACGTTTCGCACGTGTGATCATGAAAGTTAGTAACAAGCTTTTATTTGATTTGTCTTGACACAATATGTTAGGATACGTTTTAAATTTTTAAGTTCGCTGTTGCGTTGATGGATCAAAATGAGTGTAGTCGGATTTATTGGTCGTGTTAAATCTTGTGACTTTGTGGTCTAGAATAGTAAAACTTAATGTAATATTCTTTGAGAGGTCCAGAAACATAAATATTTTTTTTTATAATAGTTCTGCTAATGGTGTTTGACCACACCGTACAATGAAACGGTGCTGGGTTGTTTGTATTAACACGACGTGTTATTGCGTGGTAGTGAATAAATGCGGTATGTGCTTAGGGAACACCAAAAGACGGACAGCAGTATCTTTTTGAGGTATTACCATCGTGCAATCACGCCCGCCAGCTTATTACATACATACATTCACTCCTAAAGTCCCTATCAGGGTAGGCAGAGCATCAGTGGTTTTAAAACCCCTTGAGACCACGTTTGACATAAATTCAGAGGGTTATAAGATGAAATATGATGTAGGAAGTGGTAAGTGGTTGACAGGTTTTCGCCCTCGCGTCCCACTCATTGACTTTTACAGTCTGCCTGGGAAGTAATCTTCCCAATGGCCTAATGGTCATCAACGTATTAGTTTTGTCATTTCCTCCAAGTAATTTTTAAGACCTTGACATGTTGTTATGATGATATAAAAAAGCTTCGTGATCTTTCAGCTCAGTGGAAGGTGTGCAACGTAACGTGGGTGCTAGCTTGCGTAGCGGAGTACTGTCCTCAGTTGACTGAGCTCAGCCTGGCGGGCTGGAGTCGCATCACCGCCGAACAGCTCTTCGAACTCATGCAAGGATGCGGTAATCTGCAGAGGATCGACTTGTCTCTTACGGTAATTAACTCTCTCTTAAACGTATTCTTCACAGATTCACTGATTGGCAAATGTTCCTGTATATGTTCTGAATTTACGTAAATAACAGGAAGTTAGAAAAAGTCCTGATTTAAGTCGCTAAGTTTTTTTTATATACAAAAATATCTTTTCATAAAAGTATAATTTTATATATTTGAATGAATGAATGAAACATACTTTATTGCACACCAGATAAACAAAAGTAAATAAACATAAACAATCAAGCAAGTAGAATGTGCAAAAAGGCGGCCTTATTGCTAAGGTAGCAATCTCTTCCAGGCAACCTTTGTGTTTTTCATTTTTGTTTTTCTCTATCTGATGTATTATGTATTCCTGGTATGCAATAACAAATACAGGGCTTTAGGTATTTCTCTTTCAACCTCTCGGGTGGTTAATCAGTCCATGAAACTGAACAACTTTCCCAAGGAACATAGGTCAAAATACGAAAAAAAAAAATGTTGATCTCCCATACAAACTTCATCAGCATATAGCGCATTTTGTATGGGAGATCAATTTTTTTTTCGTATTTTGACCTATGAGCCTTGGGGAAGTTGTTCAGTTTCATGGACTGATTAACCAACCGAGAGGTTGAAAGAGAGATACCTAAAGCCCTGTATATGTGTTGCATTCAAGTAATGACAGATCCTTATGAAGTAGTGACAAATGGCATCTGACTTAGTTTAACGACTTGTCAATCGACAACAACCGGGACCGACAGCTTAACGTACCCTCCGAAGCACGGAAACGCTCGTGATAAATGGCCATTTTGGTCACCGATGGATGGGTCAGATTTCCTGCCTGTGTACGTTGCTTAACCTCACTGATCGGTTGAGGTCTACGTACGCTTCAAATTTTTAAACAGTAACTAATGTTAACGTATCCTTTTCAGTCTGAAACTGGCGGGTCCAGTACATGCCTATCGGCTTCGTCAATGGCGCGACTCTGCGAGAACTTCGGCTCGCGGCTCACGCATCTCACACTCGCCAACAACAAGTTCACTGCGTTGCCTCAAATACTTTCCTCTGTGGCGGTAAGACTTATAAATTCCAAATGTGTAAATGTATCAAATTTTATATCGATTTAATTGAATTCGGAAAACCTCCTTAAGAAAACGAGGCTGCATGAGCTCATTCCGCTTGCCCTTTTTTCCATCGGACGTCCAGACGCACTGCGCACTGTCGAGATCCTTCAGATACGTACTGAGCACTATTCTTCATCTTTTATATTGCGCACTGCCAAGGAGTGGAATTGTTGTGTTTATGCTGTTTGTTTGTCTTGTACCCCCAAACCAAATAAAGAGTTTACTTACTTACTTACGTTTCTTTGTTCGTCGCCGCGCCGCTGCCATCGAAAACACTTCAATACAATTTAGTTCACAACACTAAAAATTGATTTAGTTATGATATATTAAAAAAAATTATTGTGTTAAGGTAGTTTCACTGGCAATATTTTTGGTAACTAAAGTGTCAACTTAAAACTAATTGTTTATTAGGCTAATCACCTCAGCGATACCTGTTTCTACCTGTGAGGATCTGTAATCGGCTTATTGTTTTTAAAATGTTGAACACTGTGTTCATTATAAGCTGTTGAACCTCCATTTAAATAAATAAATTAATAAACACTTCACAAGTTTCCAGAAACTAAAAGTAAATGTGTACATTTCCAGTGTTGGTGTCCAAAGCTGGAGGTTCTGGACATATCGGGCGCGCAGGCGACGTCGCACCCCGCCGCCGTGCCGCTGGAGGCGCTGCAGAAGGGCTGCCCTAGCATGCGCGTCTTCCGGGCCGCCAACGCACAACTGGTACTGGCCACTGCCACCACATTACAACAGGTAACTTTACTTTTTATTTATCTATACCAGTGGTTCTTAACCTTTTAGTAATGAGGGACCATTTTACTGAGGGACTGAAAATAATAGAAGGGAACTGAAATTCGTAATGTGAGCGCCTGAGCTTTCAGTTAGGCCGCTTGACGGACAGTTAAACTTAATCAATTATAAATTATCCGCCAAACATTTAGTGTTCCAAAAGGGGCCCGTCGGCGTCGCCAAGAAAGTTTTAAGAACCGCAGTCCTATACGATAAGGATGGAAGGACTAAATATGTAGGTATGTTCACAGATGGAATCCCCGGGCTGGACGCAATTAGAAGAGCTATCTATAGCGGGCGAGGCGGCCTCGGAGCGCGTGCCAGTGGGCGAGTACCGATTGGGCGACGAGGCACTGTCCCGCCTCGTGCGAGGCGCTACGAGGCTCAAACTGTTGGACCTGAGGGGCTTGCAGAGACTCACAGACTCGGGCCTTGTGAGGGTGCCTGCTTGGGACTTACAGCATCTATTCCTTGGAGGTATGCTAGTTATCCCTACTATTCAAATATGAAATTGTTTGTATTTGTGTCTTTGTCCGTCCTTCACTTTTGTTACCTATCTACTGTTTTTTAAATTTTTTACTAAGGATAGTTGGAGGGCTGGAAAGTACTAGATTACACTGACTTGGGACATGTAAAAAATCGAGCACACAGAACAGAAAAAGACGTTTATTTTTCAGTTGATGGTGGAATTTCAGATTTGAGGATGAGAGTTCAAATGTCAGGATTTGAAAAGAGTTTGATAAAAAAACAATGAAAACCTAGCGCACAGTCCGAATTGAACTTAGATTACAAACACTATAAACGATGTATTCGCTCGGTCCGATTGGATATTTCGGCTGTTGGCACTGTCAGCACGTATACAATTTGGACTAGGTATAAGCGGGCATTCTTTTTTCTGTCACCTGTGACTAGCTTGACAGTAGTGAAAAGTAAGGTTATTTAAAATAGATAATGGAATTGTTCTAGTTAGCGTCCTACTCATATACGCACATATACAAAGCTCATATACGCAATTCAGACTGTACCCTTTTTTTAGTAACCTTGGAGGAATATAAAAAACAACGATATAACTACGCTCAAACCATGTAAACCTCTCAATCACCGAAAAATTTTCGTGAAAATTTTGTTTTCCGCGGAAAATGTAGTGCGCGAAAATGTCTGTTTTTCGCGGAAAATTTGGAACGAATTTTGTCCTACCGTTTCTTCTTCTATTCACATTCCGTTTTTTGTTTTAAAATTTGTACGAAATGTATCTAATCAGAGCCGGCGTTGCTCAACGGCAGGACGGCGCGGTGGCTCCCATGGGAGCCGCCGGTGCTTAAGAGGATTTATTTTGTATCAGGTTGCAACGTAACTCGTCAAAGCAATGCGTGCTTGGAGTTGATATGTGAGAAGTGGTCGCACAGTCTCATCGAGCTCGACCTGTCGTGGGCCTCCGCCGCGCGCGTGCTTGATGACGCCGTCTACGCGCTCGCTGACTCCGCCGAAAGCAAACTCAAGTGAGTTACAACTTTATTTTCAACTGAATAAGGGTGAAATTGTCTTATACTCATTCGTATAACTTTTTAAATTGGTTTTTAGTTTTATGCGATTGGAGGTCGTAACAAATAAAATATAGCGAAATCGGTAATTGTGAATAAGTTATGGATTAACAGATCATGTAACAATAATATTATTATTAATTTTGGTGAAAAATAAAGGTAGTTCTTCCCTTTAACTGAAAAAGGACAAAATCGCCTTGGCATAAGTTGGGGTAGAAAAATGTGTAGTATGAAATACAGTGTTCACAACTATTAATTTAAGGCTCCTTTGCGCGATTCTTGCACACCCGTGTGTACAAGATTTGAATCGCACGCGCCGTAATCATGCGCGCGATGGGTACTACTCATCGCTTTGGTCAATGTTTGGTTTTAATTTAACCTTTTTTCTATTTTTAGAATACTCAATCTTTGCGGATCATCAGTTTCACTGGAGCCTATCAAGAAAGTACTAATGAAATGTAAGTGCGTAGAATCACTTAACCTAAGCTCGTGTCGAGCTCTCCCTAGAGGTATGAAACGATTGTATGTGGGAAAAGAACTTCAAGACCTAAAAGATAGCTTCGATCCAGCAAAGGCGAAAACCAAAGACGAATCAGATGATGAAACACCGAAGAACAAAAATGTTAAGAAAAAAGAGGCTGACTCTAAATCTGAGGAAACAAAAGACTCCCCCTCGCAAGCTTCTTCTGAAACTTCTGGTAATAAGGACACGAACTCCCAGTCTTCCACCTCAACCTTCCAGGAACCGAAGAGTGTGCCCGAATCAGAAACTAGTTTGCCTAAAACACCATCTGAATCTATAATAAAGACTCCAACACATGGTACTACTGAGCTTCCAAGTAAGACAGCAGAGACCATGACTTCAGTACCAGAAGGCAATCGTTCTACGAGGGATGCAACCCCGAAATTGCTAAGTCCCATCCCTCAGTCCAAACCCGACTCCTCTTCAACGCCCCGATCAGAACCGGCCAAAACTGATTTCGGAAGTCCTCACTTTAGTCCCGTGCCTAAACCTGATAGTCAAGTACAGAATAGTCCTGAAGTCCAACAGGATTCAGTAAAAAATAGTAATTCGTGGAGTTTAGGCCAATTCAAAACTACACCCACGCACAAATCCGAAGCGAGTCCTCTAAACAGGCTCGAGAATCATAATAGATTAAAGCATGGAAAAGTCACAGAGCAATGCAGTCCTACCACTTCCCTAGAAAACAAACCAAGCCCTGAAACTTTAGGTGTCAAACAGGATATTAAGAATCCTAATAGTTACTACGGTAGTTACAGTCCTATGCCACGGCAAGACACTTCATTTTCTGCACAGAGAAGTCCTTACTCTGCTCAACCGAGTCCCGCACAACCCAGTCCGTACTCGACTCAGCCCAGTCCGTACTCCACCCAACCGAGTCCATACTCCTCGCAGCCGAGTCCCTATTCCGCGCAACCGAGCCCGGATACGAGTCAAATCGTCAAACCAGATCTCCAAAAATCGGGAGCATGGAACCCTGGCAACTTCAGCCCTATGCCAAAACACCACGCTCCGTTTTCTCCCCACCCTTCCACACACACCAGTCCAGATCCGGGGCTAGGCGTGAAGGGGGATACTCTAAGAGTAAACTCTAACAAAACTTCCGACCAGTACAGCCCAATGTCGAGGCAGGACCGGCTGCACCAGAGTCCATACTCGCCCCGACCGAGCGTGGAGACGGTTCCGTACAGCAACAAGAGGAGCCCCGCGGCCGGCGTCGGCAACTACAGCCCGATGCTGCGACCCGACTGCCACATGCCAGGCACGGACGCGACTCAACCCGCGCGGACCGTTCCGAGCGGCCGAACTCCGGACATGTACAATCGATCGATGACTAAAGTGCCGGAAGTGATGCATAACGTGTTACCGTCCGATCTGGGCAGCTCGTGGGACATGGAGGGGTTCGGGCAGCTGGGCGGCGTGCAGGCGGGGGGCATGGAGTCGCTGGGGTTCGGCGGCGCGGGCTGGGGGCCGCTGCCCGCGTTCTGCGGCCCGCGCCGCCCGGGCCCCGTGCACAACCCCTGGCCGCTGCCCGCCGCCGACCTGGTGCAGCAGCCCGCGCTGCACGACACCTTCGTGGAGCAGACCGTCAGCTTCGAGTCGCTGAGCGGTGCGCTCTCGCACCACCCCCAGCTGTTGCACCACTCCTGGGAAGACTTCCCCGACACCTCGCGCGCTGACTGACTACCGAACGCCCGCGACCGACACTCCCAAAAACGAGTCAACTCGCACATCCAGAGGACATATGGGTGATGTTTTACGATTATATTGAACAACTATTGCATAGTTAACGTTGTAAATAAGATTATCTAGATAATAAGCTTTAAGAGTAACGAAGCTAGATTTGCATTAAAGTTATTTTGCGGTATCTATAGTTTTTGAGACAGATGTAAAAAGTGGATAGTTTAATGACCTTCGATCGAAATTGGTTGATTAAATGTTTGTTGGATATACTCACGAGTTAGGTTTTATTGTGATTCGTTATTTGAATGCCAAAATATTTTCTAATACTGAGGCCAAAATGAATATTTATTTAATACGGTTATAATTATCACGTATGGCAAGACATGTTTGTTAACATGCGATTGATTTTATTTTTGGATTTTCATACTTTTGTATTTTATTTGTGTATTACACTTCTTTTCTCTCTGGCTCAGCTGATACTGAAACTTGTAGACGTTGTGCTAGTGGAGACTATGTTCTTAGCTAAGCCATATAAGGTAAGACTATCAAGTATCGATGAACATTCCTTTTTATTAATCACAAATTCAGCAATTGCATTGTGCTCATTTAGTAAATATTTGCGAGAATAGCAATAATTTAAATTATAGATTGAATTATAAATATGTATTATAATTTTAGCCTTGTCGACAAGATTTCAGAATCATATGGAGCAGCTATGTTGCATCTATTTAAGTATTATGTTAGTTGGAGATTATGTCAATGCCTTATTTATATACCCACACAAATATAAACTCTACATAATCAGGGATTTTCTTTGATCTGAATTTTAAGACATGTTTACTTGTACTGCACAGTTAATGTTTTTTTTACTATATTTATAATTAGTATACATTTTGAATAGTGTGGTTTTAGTGACAGATTTTATATAATAATGTTTATAAATGTGGTATGTTGACGACCAAAATATTAAAATGAATGTTTTATATGAAAATCAGAAAAGAGAATGAACTGTTGGAATCTCTAAAGTATAGTATAGCTTAAAGCTGATTAGTTGTCTGTCGTTTAGCTTTTAAAACTTATGATGCGGCGTCTACATTTAGACTTAATTCAATCACATCGTTTATCTCCTTTAGCAGGTGATATACTTTCCCATAATGTTCACTTTCCTAAAATGACTATATACTAGCTTTCTCTAAGTGAAGTGTCTCATAATATGATCTATTTTCCCGTAATGTCCACTTTTTCAAAATGACACTAGGTTTCTCTAAATAAATTGTTCTAAGGTAATCTACTTTCCCATAATATCCACTTTCCCAAAATGACTATTTACTAGGTTCTTCTAAATGAATTGCCCTAAATTGAACCTCCCTTCTCATGCACACGCAGGGCTGTGCGGCTATTTCAAATGAAGACGCCCCTCAATAATCTCTTCTCACTTCAAGTTTTGGATACTTTTTTTACAAAATCTTTTCTCTGGTTATGCATATGGTTTTTAGACCCATGTTAACACGAACATTGAACACCAATGTGTTAAGATCCAAGTACAAAGTGCTTTGTTACATAAGTACTTCATGTTGTATTTAATTATACCCTTTAATACCACCAAATATTGTTTCCAATATCTACATTAGCCTTATGAAATGCCTAATGTTTAACTGAAGAGAATATTTTATAGTTTTATTAACTTATTATGAAATGAAGAATATTATCTAGAGTGTATAATATAAATTAGGTAAATTTAATTATGTAATGTTAATCGTGTACTATAGCATGTATAAAATAAAGTTGACTAATACCTGTAAGTTCTGTTATGTAGAGATTTTTGTTTGTAAAATTGTTACATTACTGTGTGGACTACTTCAAGGAGCGGTCCAATTTTTATAACCTAACCAATAAAAATATCGATGTGGTTGTACATTTACATTTTGAATAGAATGTACTCTATTTATTAAATTAGTTTTGTTTAACACTTCTCCCTTTTATCTCCTCACTTTCTTTGTCCTTTTTGAGTTTTGGTGATTCATGAGGCAGCTCTATTTTTTTGCGTTCATTCCTAGCCGCGCCACAAGCTCAATTAGGGATCGGAGTTTACAGAATAATGTTCGTTAATTTTTGATCTCAACTGAAAAGAATGTACGTGCAATAGGTAGGGAGTTATTCAAGAAGTCAGTGGCGCGGCTAGGAAGGAAAGTATTTCTACCGGTGGTTCTGCTCTGTGCTTCGTTAAATAGACCACGGACGTTTATTTTTGATTTCAAAAGTTAAATGGTCTCGGTCAGTTGTGCATTTAGTCATGCGTCAAAATCAAAGGTTTATATACTTGACGGCAGTTAACATGGCATACTTTTTTTGAAATAAAAAGTGCTACTGTTAGTTTTTTGCCGAATTTTCTCTGTAGCTTTAGCTTTGATTAAGTAATTGTTAACAAGATAGGTAACTGTTTAGTTGAAAACGAGTTGATATGAATCTATAAAAAAAAACATTAGTGAATCCGATAAAATATTTAATAATACAACAAGCATAATAAATTCCTATATGTAAATATAACATTTGCATATTAATATTTAGATGTTACATCGAAGCAAATACCAAAAAATTAAAAAGAATGAATCGGACACAATAAAAATAGTACTATTTATTTATTACTTGAGCCGGTAACCCTTTTAATAGGCTTTTTATCATATTAAAATTGAAAGTAAAAAAGTATCAAAACAGCTCGCTCCTGCTGTAGCTTGCTATGACAAATAAAGAGAGAATCAGGTCATACGTAAACCATTGAGGACATACACAATACAATTAGGAATGTTTTCTTAAATACTTGAATACCTAGTCAACAAATTATGTTCAATATTTTAATGAAATTCAGACAAAATTGCACCAGACTTTCATAACTATTAGGTAATTTTAGTCTTACCGTAGCTTTGCTTTATGATTTGTAATATAAACATCTGCAGACTAGAATAGAATTTTGTATTATGGCAATCTGCGTGGTCGCAATTCCGCCAACTTCACGTAGTAGAGAAAATGCACGATGGGGAAAGTCACAGGTGCGTTCCAAAAAAAACCAGCTAAAAGGAGAGACCTTAGGAACCCAACACAAGACAAGATTAGACCCTGCCCAGTTAACAGATACTATTTTTTGGTCAGAGGGTCATGTTAGGAGCGATTGCTTCGACTGTATAAGTTACTTATTCAAGAGGGCTTCATTTTTTATAAAACATTCACCTTCAAAGCTACGGTAAGCTACATTACGTATCATCAACCATTTGTTCGATATACACAACCACAATATAAAAAGCTTAAGCATACACAAAGATCAAACATCAACATTCAGAATCTTTCGTCGACACATATTATAACTTATTCAGTAATCGGCGGATTTGGGGAAAATTTTACATCAGTTTCTCCATATGTATACTCAAAAACATAGGAAGCTTGACAGTTTGGTATTTAGGCTTTTCTATTCCATTGGAAAAAGTGGGAAAATTTCACTTCAAGCTTTCTTCGTAATCTGCTAGTGTTCATTCAAACTCAATCTTTTTTTGCAAACAAGGGTGTAAAGGACCTTACACTATTGTTGATTCTGTATGTTTACAGTCCTATTTCGTTTGAGTGTGCGACAGACAAATGTTACCCCATTTCACTGCAAAACCAGTCTTATCGTAACGAGTGCACGTATGTGGTAACCAGCTATGTACGTACTAATTAGTTATAAGAGCATCCAACCTAACTGGTATATCTAAACTTCAAGGTGGTCACCCGAAGGAACCCCACTATGGAGAAATGAAATGTTGGCGGCCACTGATGTAACTGTGAGACGTTTGTTATTTGTTGATTTTCTGTTATTTTGTTGAAACCAAAATAAGTTTCCGTACGGAGTGGCCGCCGCTCGACGTTCTTTAGCCAACCGTACTGTCAAGAGCAAGTCAAGCTTTACACTACCAGTTTAAGCTGAGCTCCGATATACAATGTGCGCAATAGAATACAGGACCGTTTCAAAGTTCAAAGTGTCAAGCTTAGCGTGCTGTGGACTGTACCTACTTAAACATGATAATGAAAAATAAATAAAAAATGCGTTTCCATGCTAAAACAAGTACTATAAGAGTTATCTGACGTTGTAAGGAGGTAAAACAGTACTTTTTTTTCATTTAAAGCTCTATTCTCCGAAAGTATACATGTTTCGACATTTTTTCAATCAATACTTTCGTTTTGTAATATTTTTCTCTATCGATTGCAGCAAGTTTCATTAGTGGCCGCCAACATTTCATTTTTCCATAGTGGGGCTCCTTCGGGTGATCACCTTGAAGTTTAGGTATACCAGGCTTCATACAAATATGTTCGATGCTCTTTGAATCCTGATGCGGCCGACCGAGTTAGGCCATAGATGGCCGTAGTGACCACTTCGAACTTTACCAAAAACCACCCAAAAACTAACCACATACATACTGTTTCAGATTGTTGCAGACTCGTTATATGTTAGAACTTATAACCACATACACTTTCAGATGAAGAGAACGCCAGAAAGATATCTCGTTACTTACTAATTCGTCATTGTAACATTCCGCCGGTTACTATACATTTCTTTTCACATATATTAAACTATAAACGACATAAAAACATGGACATTCTTCCTCCGCTCCGTATTCTTAATTCAAGTCAATTGTCAAGTCCCGTCAAGTAAGTAAAATCACCATTAAATACTGTCATATTCTTCATAATTGAATTCGCCCCCAGTACTAGGAGCTAATAATTCTTGCTGTGGGTTCTTCCGTTTTTCACTCTTCGATTTCTTATGTTTATGTTTCTTGTCCTTGACATCTGATGGATCAGGGGCATCACCTTTCTCTTTGCTCTTCGACTTCTTTTTCTTGTGCTTCTTTACCTGAAATTAATGGTTTGGAAGTTCGAATAGCATTTTTAATAGTTTTTTGAAGTGAGAAAATTGCTTTGGAATCACAGTGATTTGATGAAAAAAATGAAGAATTTTACCTGGTAGTTTTTTCAATGATTGATAGCGATTAAAGCTGTTTCATTTAAAGAGCGCGCGGCATATTTTTTATTGAAAGCGTAAGATTAAAATTTTTTTTTTTGCAAAAACTATAACAGACAGTTGTGCTTATAAGTACCTTTTCGTCTTCTTTAATAGTATCAGGATCTTCTCCTCCTGTAATAAATATTATATCGGATTAAAAATAAACACATATTTTTTCGTAGATTTGCACTAAATAGGGACTTAAACTTACCTTCTGGCGATCTTCGCGCGCTAGAATCTCCAGCCCAAAGAGGGAAATCACTGTCTAACGCCAACTGACTGTGATCATTTCTAAGTAAAGAATTCGTGTCAATTTCATTTGCGTCAGATTTTATACTTTCTTTGCTTATAGTGACATGCGTGATAAACTTTTCTCTAAGATTTTCTTCGTGGATAGACCTGTCAGTACTCAGTTGCATTGTATATGATTTGTCGACGGTAGGCGTGTCGATATCTAAATCGTCTTCCTCGAATGTCACCATAGGGTTGGTCGTGTCTCCTTCACTGTGAAATTACAAATCGTGACTTATTAGCACAGATTACTTAACTAGTTTGTAGTCAAGAGCAAATAGAGTTTAACAAAAACATTCTGATTTCGTTACGATAAGAGTCAACTGTCAAGCTTGATGTGCACTTGACCGCACTTTTGTATTTCAATTTAACTGTAGTATTCCTTTAATGTTGCTACGAATCATAACTGCCACCTCTATGTAGGTACTTTATGTGACATGGAATGTATAAATAAAGACACCAACAAAAATAAAACAGAAGAATAATGTCGTTTTCATGATTGAAATTGACACATTGTATAAGCGACTTGTACTCTACTGTGTTCAATGACGGAAATATCGTGTTTAACAACTTTCATTGCACTAGCAGACTTATAGTATAAGGTTCGGAATCAATACAAAGCCATATAAAAGAAAAATAAATTGCAAACCGAATTCAGTACCTGTCAGTGTCATAGGCTCCGTCTTGATTAGAATTCGATAAAGGCGTCAAATCTTCTAAGAAACTACTATCCAGTGTGCCAGCGTAAAATTCATCTAGACCGCCAGACGACGCGGACACATTCGCTCCCGAAGGTGTGCTCTGACCACTGAAATAAAAAAAAATAGTTGACTACTTAACAAGGAACTCGCCTGTTGAATCAAAGCTGTAAATACGGGCTAATATCTAATACCAAGGAGCGAGCGCGAAGAGTCTTCGTTTCTGGGCAAAAATGCTTTAATATGTCTGTCTGGCGGATGTCTGTTTGTCCAGATTTTCTCCACCACAGGACGCATTTCTCAACCGATTCTCGGGTAATTTTGTGAGCAGATTCGATTTAGTTTTTGGAAAGTTTTCAAAATGGCGATGGAAAAGTTTATTAGCGAGGTCTAAAGCTCACCTAGCCACTGGTTAGGATATCGAATGTTTACGATTTTATCTTCTTAGAAATAAAAGTCACACCCAAGTTCATATATACATAGAAATACCGGGCTAAAACTAGAATTAGGATTTTCAGTGTATTCCTACCGTGTAATTTATAATCTTTGAAAATAGGAAAGTAAAATCATATTACCTATACTGTAATCCTTTGGAAGGCGTGACGTCCATGCTGACTAGTTGCTTTGGTTTTAACAGTTCTGGGTTCACATACTGACTCTGTTTCGACTGTTCTGTGTTTTGCGGTGGTGTTTTTACTGCGGCTGGGTTAAGCGACTGGGCTAACTGTAATGCAAATACATCTAGAGTGTTCGGTATAGTGTGGGATAACATTGCTGGCAAGCGAAATGGGAAATGTCTTACTACAGATTCATGATCATTAGTGTTATACTTAATTCCACAACTAATTTGCAATGTTTATTATTGTGTTTTAAAACTGGTATTTATTATTTTTTAATGATTCTAATTTGAACCTTATTGCCTTTCACCGTCACTAGAAACAAGAAACTTTGGAGGATACTTAATTGAGGTATTGTTCTAATAATACGTAATAACCGTTAAACGTTCTATTACAGTCTGAGTAAAAACAATTTACTGCTACAATATAGAATTGAGTATCTTTTGCTCAGTTGCAGAAACATTCACTAAAGTTAAAGCTTCTTTAAATGTAATGCCGTCCTTGTTTAAGTTAATAAGACAGAAAGTGGTAGCACGATATTTAAAGTAGCTTTCAACTTTAATGGACATTTCTACAACTGACTGTGTCGTAAATTTTAAGTATTTTATTGTTTTAACAGATGTTGCTCTTTCTGAAAATAAATAAATAACTTACCAGAGGGTTAACATTTGGCGGTATGATAGGCTTGCCGGCGCCGAGCACGATGCTGGGCGATCGCTCGTTGCTCGGCCTCAGCGCGGGCTGTTCTGTGCTCTGCCGCCGCTTGTTCGCCAATCGATCAACGAATAGGTTGTAGTGGGACTCCTCGGAGTTCTATCAAGGGTTTTTGTAAGTTTTAATTATAATTTTGAAGTCGAATGCAATATAGTATAAGTATTAAGCTACTAGGGGGTAATATCACGTAATGATTTAGGCAATAAGAAATGAACAATACACAATACTGATATTCTTACTTGAAAATCATCAAGTTCTTTTTCAATTTCCTCCATATCTTTCTGATTTCTCTGCAACTGTTCAAGAAGACTGGTTTTCTGTAGCCTGAGGAATGGTACGCTGAAGAATTTGTGAAGCAACCGCAGCCCAAAACCATTTCGCATTGAAGATTCTGCGTACCGCACTGGAGCAGATCTAAGCACAGGAAATTAAAGCAGCTGTAGTAAGTTTATGACTAAGGCCCTCCTCACATGTAGCTACTCAAAAATGAAGAAATTAGTCAAGTTGCAAGGTTAAGGTTTCTGTCACACGGGGTAGGAGGAAACGTGCCAAGTTCATCGAGTGAAGATGAGGCCTTCCGCATATGGAGCTACTCAAAAGTGACGAAACTTAGTCGCACACGACGCGACTCAAAGTTTCAGTCACTTCGAAACTATCTCATTGTCATCTTCACTCGATGCTCTTGGCATGTTTCCTCTTGCCGCGTGTAACAGAACTTAACAGAAGTGACTGAAACTTTGCAACTTGAGTAGCGTCGTATGCGAGGTACAGTTTCTAATGGGTTTGTAGTTTTGATTACTGACTATACTACTACTTTCGTCATTTTTGAGTAGCTCCATGTGCGGATGGGCTAACTAATAGCACGACGCGTCACTCGTGATCAATTGCTAAACGGTTAGTGATTAGTCGCGGTCGCGGCGTGTGGGAATCTCGATGGGAATGTACGGGCAGTGACGCTCAAGAAATTAGTTTGTAATTTGAGTTTGCAACTAGTAATTTTTAAGTAGCTCCATGTGAGAAGGGCCTAAATGAATGCAAAATATTTAACTGGCGCAAAAACCTACTTTACTATCCGACTTACTGCTAATCACTTAAGTTTAGCATTGTTACTAAGCCAAACAGCTGCAGTGTCAATATTTTGGAGCTAGAGCCCCATTGGCGCGACCATGTAGAGTGTACTCTTTTACGTGATTATGATGCATGCGTGCGTGTATCCGTACATTATGTGCGTGCTTGTATGCGTGCATATGTGCGTACTAGAATGTGTTTATGTGCGTATATGGTGGGGTTGTTCATTCGCTACTACTCTACATCAATCCAATATTACCTGGTCATTTTGGCATGATTCAAGGCCTGCTCAATGTGATGCGGGTGCACTTGACGATGATGTTGCATGTCGCAATGGTTGCCAAGCACCACCACAGGCAGGTCGGCAGGCACTCGGGAGAGTTCTTTCACTACATACTCAAATGTCCTGCAATCAGTAACTGACTAATTTAGTATTTTTAGGCCAGTGTTCACCAAAAATTTAACCAACGATTAGCAGCTAACCAGAGATTTGGCAATGTCATTTTCATACTTTTTTTTGACATTTTGTCTGATTAGCTTCTAACCGCGGTTTAACCGTTGGTTATATTTTTGGTAAACACGGGCCTTAAAACACTTACCCCCGTGAGGGATATTTACAAATAATTTTGATTTATAACTAATTCATTTATTTATAACCACAATCAATACTAGAAAGCTGGCACATAAGTTCCCTTATGATATTGACAAGGACTGAAGCTGGGTTTTTCAAAATTCCTATGGACACAAAGTCCCGGGCATTCTCTAGTCATCAAAGAAAAGTGCTTATTCTATTAGCATATAATCTTCATCAAATAGCTGTTTATTTAAAATAAGAAACACTGCTAAACAGCTTCTAAAAAAGTAGTATAGCTGTACAATAACAGGATAAATAGAGCTCTGGCAATAAAAAAAAACATAAAAACCGCGAATTCCTTCATGTGTATGCTACCTTGACAAACAGCTATACTATTGCAGTTTATCCATCCATACACTCACGCTTATAATCGCTGTCGGGGTAAGCAGAACGCCATATGTGGTTCTAGAACCATTTGAAGCTGAATTTGACATTTATTCTAAGGGCCACCAAATGGAACATGAGTATGGTGGTGATAGGTTGTGAGCCTTTCGCTTATGATACAGCAAAACCCTCGCCTCCCACTTACTGGCTTCTACAGTATGCCTGGGAACAGTTGGCAGCTGGCACATTCTAAGTTTTTCTTTCACTCCCAGTCCAGCATGTAAGAAATTGTAGTTGAGCTGTACAAAAAGCTGCTTAGACCTTCATCTCTACTCTTTAGATGCTTCCTTTGATATGCAGTCATAAAAATAGACATAAGTGTGCATTGGCGTATCTAGGGTTATTTTCTAGGGGGGGCCGCGGGCCTGGCGAAATTTAAATGTACTCTAGCTTAATACGCTGTGTATTCAAAAGTAACTAATACTGTATTATAGTATGTATGTAATAATAAGTAAGTATGTAGATTTCTCAGCTGTAGATATTTTTTTTAATGATTTTCTGAGAAGTTATCAGTATTTTGGCATCAATTATAGAATTTCGAATTAGTAGCCCAATATTCTGGGGTGGGCCCTAGACCATACTGGGGTGGGCACGGCCCACCCGGCCCCCCCCCTATATACGCCTATGTAAGTGTGTTTGTTCTAAGATTAAAAACAATATTTTGAAATGCCTACCAAGGTTTAGTGATGTCCAGCATTAAAATAACCCCACTGGCATTTTTATACACATCAAGGAAGGTAGCATCTAGTACTGGAGTCTCATATCCATCCTCAGAGGTGGTGGCAGCAGCTTGGTTCTCCAACTTCAGGCCAAGAGGCGGCTTCTTCTTAGTTCTACCTTTGTCTACCACTTCCCATACTTCTACCTGTGAAGTTATACTGTTTTACCATCAATTGAAAATTGTAATAGGAAATTGTTATAATAGCCAACTGCAGACCATTTTAGAAAATATAAAATTTTTATGGACATTATCAGCCCTATAATTTTTATAAACTACCTGAAATAACACAATTCCACATTCGAAAAGAAAAAAAAATAATTAGGTACAATGAGTAGGTCATTTTATTAATTATTAAAAATAAACCTATTGCCACTTTCAGAATATTTGTTAACTATGGAAAAATGTGGTTCACTAACTACTCTTTGCATTGATTTTCTGCTTACCCATGGAGAAAGTTACATAGGTGTGTGTTTATGTCTGCATGTGTCGCTTCTAATCTCTTACTTTGTGCTCATCTAAATTCCAGTTTTGTATTCAATGCAATATCTTAATATAAATAGAATAAATTATAATAGGTCTTTACCTTTGAAATTGCCATTTTTCATATAACCTTTTTGGAAAACTGAATTTTTCATACTAACTTTTTTGGACTTTTCTCGGGAATGTGAAATCGAAATTTAACAAAAATTTTGTGAGAAGGTTTAGACAACATTAAGTTAATTTTAGACATACTTTGATTATTGAAAAAAAAAATTATAATTGTAACATATATAATAATAATAAGTCTTTTCTCAGACAGTGATACATTATTTCTTAGTTACATGTTATTCCTTTTTTATTGTATGTCTGAATGCCAATTGGCAAAGACCTCTGGATAATTGTAACAAAGTTACAGCAAAAAAAAGCAATGAAACAAGCAACGGATGAAACAAGCTATATTTGAGCTTCCTTTTCAGTAAATAAATCCAAAGTAAATATGTATTAATTTGACTCAATATCTCTGTTATATGGCCAAGATTTTAAATAAAAAACAATTTAAGTAACAGCTGTTCAATTAAATTAATTATGAACAAAATAAAGGTTGAGAAAAGAATGGCAATTTCACAGGTAAAGACCTATTATTAATAATGTTAAGTAAGTTATAACAATATTAAATGTAATAAGACAAGAGCACATATATCAAGTCTGTGGAGGCACAATTAACTGTAATAAAATATATATACTATATAAATTAAATATTTATCTGATAATGTTATCAAACTTTGAACTCATGTCAATGACCGATTCAGTGTCCATCTATCCTTGTTTACACAAAACAGAAAAAGGTAATAAGTTAAAATTGCAACAATATAGCTACCAAAATACCATTTGTGTCCCTTATTTATATATTGTTGAGAACATTACTCAAGTATTTATTTGGCTTGAAAAAAAAAGTGGTGCAACTGGGAAAGACCCAACCTACATAATTAGTCTTTCAGGCGATCAGTAACCATTTCTTAGTATCCTGTTAAAAATCTCCAAAGAAGTTACCTTTACAATATAGTCAGTATTCTTATAGGTCCAGTGTATAGGAGCAACTTGGATCTGATCTGTAGGAACATAGTCCTCTATAAAAGGACCTCCCTGTAGTCTTTGTAAGAGACATGATTTACCAACGTTCCTGTCTCCTTTAATCAATATTTTCACTAAAAAAAATACAAAACATTTAAGAGCTGTAGTATAGGCTAAGAGCACAATTAAATTAGTTGCTTATAAAAACAGCAACTTGATTCATAATTGAAAGCAAAACCAGTTATAAAATTCTAATTACTATTAAAGTGAACGCCTTTGGAAAATTTCTTCTGTAAAGAAGAAGACATTGGCATTGGAGCTGGACAACGGTCATCGTTGTTTTTTGTTAGTTTCTTTAGAGCCGAAAACATTTTTCTAGCAATAAATCATCAAGATATAACACAAAATATTAAAACACAAGCGACACCAATCGAAATTGAAAATCCCAGCAAAACTACAAAACACAAAACTTATCAACGTCAAATACAAATATGACAAACTGACAATGACTGTGACTGAAGAACTTTTGGTAATTTTTGTGAGTTTTTATGGTCACACTAAACTTTAGAGCCAATTCTCATAATATATTTTGTATGAAAACAAAAATAAATGGATTGATTCGGTATCCATTGCTGCTTCTACATTGGATTCAAATGAAAAAAATGTCTATGGTAGCTTATCAGTTTCTGAAGAAAAAAACAATACGACGCGTTGGCACTATGGTTATAGAAAGTTGTCAAAAAGATACGGAATTTATCATTATTTCGTAAAATGTTGTGCTATATAGATTGAATTACTGTTAGAAATCAAAGATTAATTGTCTGTCAAAAGCCAGTAATAAAGTTACACCCAGAATGGAATCGGATTCAGCGCTTCATAGTGATGTTCTTGATGGCGCGGAAGTGTCCCCTTCCGCCGACAATCAACAAGAAACTCTTGCAGAAATATCTGATAATAATGTCGCAGGTGATGAAGCAGGAGCTGCTGCAGGTATGCGTGACCTGTTAACATGAGTGGTGTTGATTTAGTTTACATTTTAACAAGTTGCACGAAACACTATTGTGAAGTCATTGTAGTACTTTTGGTGCACGATTTGCGGTATATACTTGCATATTTTGATTATTTCACTTACTCTTACTATTTTTATGATGACCAACTTAACGTTTAAAGAACACTTTTTATTTTTGTCAATATTTTTTAAATAACAACCTCTAACTTTTTATTCATACTTTGTATTCACAATTTACATAATAAAGGTTTCGGTCTAGTAAGATTGGTCAGAGGGTCATGTTAGGGGCGGAATTTGCTAAACTATAAAAAATGCTTATTGAATGTAGTTCCTACCAGTAGCAGCCATGCTTTGGATGCAGAGCCTGATGCGCAGCTTGACGAGAGTGAAATGCTACCAGTTGAGCAAGGTATTGTATCACACAGCTTAATGTAGAATTATTTTTATTAATTACCTGCTTGAATTACCTAATTAGTTAAATAATTATATTTTATTGTTTATTTATAAGGAACCTAATTAAAATTTTGGTAGTCAGCGGTAATCCTTATTATCTTTACTATAATATTATAGACGTAAAGTTTTTATGTATGGATGTTTGTTCCTCTTTCACGCTCGCCAATTTTGATAAAATTTGGTATGGAGGTAGCTGACACATATGCTACATAATTTTCCCAAATTCTCATGGGAATCAAGTCCTGGGCGAACAGCTAGTTATCAATAGGTAATACAGATGGCCAGTTTGGTTGAGTGGTAGTGACGCTGCCTCTGGATCAATTTTGATAGACAAAACATGGCAATTATATCAATAATACAAATGGCTTTACAAAAAAAAGATGGGGAAAATGTAACGCTTTCAGTACTTTTGCTTATTGTAAGGCAGATTGTTTGACATTAGTTCTATATTAGCCATAATTTGTCTTGATTGACCTTAATTTAGTTTTTCATAATAAGCATTTGTTTTAGACTAAGGTAGGTATGCTGACATCCAAAGGAATGCTCGCAGTTTTGACAGACTGCAATACAAAAATTAGTTTTTAGATTCTGGTTTCTGTATTTTAAATAATTTTAATATATGTTTCAGTTACATGTAAAAGTAGATTACACCAGCCAGTCAAAGTATTACTCTCCCTCATACGCTTGGTTGGAAAAACGTTAATTAAAGTTAAAGCTTTCTTAAATGAAATGTCATCCTTGTTTACGTCAACAAGATGGAATGTGACAGTATGATATTTACAGTGGCATTAACTTTAATGGACGTTTCTTCAACTGGGTGTAAGTGTCAGGCTTGATTGATGTACAGAGACCATCACATCAGGTTACTCCATTTTCGTTCAAAACCGCTCTTATTGCAACAGCGCAAAGTGCACACTTGTAGTAACCTGATTTGCGGCCGTCCGTACATTGTTGTTCTGAGCTCTAGTATATCTTCTTTAGCTGGTGCAGAAGGAGAGGATGAAATGGATATAGATGACACTACTGGGGCTGTAGCAGATGAGTCTTCATATATTGGAGACAATTGCTTGTCCACACCTGTGAGTAAAATAACCTTAATTAATTATTTAATTACTATTTTATTTTAGCCTATGGCACTCTCCAGCCCTCTAGCTATCCCTGCGCCAAAAATCACTTCAGTCTATTGCTCTGTTTTGACTTGAAGGAAAGACAAACACACTTATGCATGTATAAACGTAGAAATAAATATAAAAATAGATAAAAATAATAAAGAATTTTATATTATTAATTAATATTGTTCACTTGATGCACCAACTTCAGGGAATATGGGTATAACTGTTATGGATGTATTCCCATATTCCCTTTAAGTATAGCATAATTTTCAAAATAACTATGTAAAAATAATGTAACTACCACTGGATGTCCTGAAATAAAAAAAAATAAAGAGTTGAGGTCCTTTCATATCTCTGCACTGCACTTCTCATATCTGTTAAAGTGATAAGTGATAAGTGATATGGGCTCCCATTTTCCGCATGTAGGCTCTTGAGTGGCCCATTATGCGTGTGGGTCAGTGGTTATTCCAGCCACTTCAGCTCCGTCCAGAAGCTCAGAATCCTCCTGGGGATTTCGCAGGCTTCGCGGAGCGACCTAATGTCTGCAAGGATTTTTGCCCGGTGTTCTGCCACTCCCATGCAATCCAGGATTACATGGGCGACTGTTTCATCAGCCTCCAAGCAGCCCCTACAGAGGGGACTGTCGGTGACGTTTAGTACGAATAGATGCTTGTTCAGAGCACAGTGGCCCGTAAGGGTACCCACCATTATTCGTAGGTTATCTCTGGATAGGTTTAGCAGTCTGCGCGTCAGACGCGGGGAGGGTCCTGTAAAGGCTTCCTTCGACTGCCGACAAGTGGTTACGTTGTCCCACCTGTCTTTGTGTTGCATAAGGGTGCGTGCTCGGATCCAAGTCCGTATTTGGCTAAATGGAATCGGGATGGTTGGCACAGGGCCTGCCAAGATGGTGTTTGATCCCTTCCTAGCCAGTTCATCTGCCGCATCATTACCTATGGAACCACTATGCCCCTTAATCCATTGCAGGACGACCCTGTTGGCTGAAGATATTTTATTCAGCGCTTGGTGGCATTCGGTAATAAGTCCAGAAGTATATGAGTGATTTCCTAGGGCTTGTAGTACTGATGCGCTATCAGAGAGTATCCTAATGATGTAGTTTTGGATACTCCTTCGTGCAACTGCGTTAGCTGCTTCCTTGATAGCCACGCATTCACATTGGAAAATGGAAGCATGTATCCCTAGAGCTAGTGATATGTGGATATTCAGATCGAGAGAGAAGACCCCGGCTCCTGAACCGGTTTTCATTTTGGACCCGTCCGTATAAATGCGGACTTCATGGATTCCAGAATAGTCTTTCTCCTCCTCCTTAAGTTGTATATGATACTTTTTCTCAAAAGCATAGAATTTTGGAGTCTTATCACACGGGGCTGCAATAAGAGGCTGATGTTGCAGGGCCCTGTCCAAAATAGACATGTGTGTGCTCTTACAGGTGTCCCACAGTCCTAGTTTCTTTAGTCTTATCGCCGCCATCGTCGCCTCCTGTTGTATAAACAGGTCTAGGGGCGGTAGGCCTAGGATGACTTCCAGGGCTGCTGTTGGTGTGGTTCTCATGCAACTTGTAACTGCCGTACAGGCTAGCCTCTGGAATCGTTGCAGTCGGGTGATCGTAGTACTTAGTTCGGTCCTGGGCCACCAAACAATACTCGCATAGGTTATTATTGGTCGTATTACGGCTGTATATAGCCACATCGTGATTTTCGGAGCTAGACCCCAGGTTCTTCCTATGAGTCTTCTGCACTGCCAAAAGGTTATGCATGCTCTCTCTAGTTTGTGATCAAGATGCTTGTTCCACAGTAATTTGTGGTCTAAGATGACTCCCAGATATTTCACCTCGTTAGTTAGCACCAGGTCGGTATCAAACAACTTTGGCAATTTAAGGTTGCCAAGTTTACGTTTCTTGGTGAATAGAATGAGTTCTGTCTTCGTCGGATTAACCGATAGGCATTGCTCATTGCACCATAGTTCGACGACTCTCAGTGCTGACCTCATAAGGTCGCATAGGGTGTTCTCAAAAGCCCCGCTTATGAGTATTACCAGGTCGTCTGCATAGCCCACCGTAAAGAATCTGCGACTGTTTAGTTGGCAGATCAGATCATCAACAACAAAATTCCATAGGAGAGGGGATAAGACTCCTCCCTGGGGGCATCCTCTCGATACTACCCCCCTTGTTGTTGAGTTGACGGTGAATTGAATGGCCCTTTTTCGCAGCATGCAGTCTATCCACCCGGCAATCGTGGCATTGACATTATGTTTTGCGAGGGCTCGGCTTATGCTTGTAAATCGTGTTTTATCAAATGCACCCTCTATGTCAATGAAGGTGCCCAAGGTTGATTGTTTGTTATTAATAGCGTTTTCGATGCGCGTGACTACGCTATGAAGCGCCGATTCGGTTGATTTGCCCATACTATAGGCATGTTGGTTGCGATGAAGTGGCTTAAGTCTTAGGATGTTGGTCCTGATCTCCCGGTCACAAAGTCTTTCTAGAGACTTCAGGAGAAAAGATGTTAGGCTTATTGGCCTAAATGACTTAGCTTGTGTATAGTCACTTCTGCCGGGCTTGGGTATAAACACAACTTTGACTTCTCTCCATTTGAGTGGAACGTGACGAAAGGCTATACAACCTCTGAAGATCATTGTCAGATGACTGACAATGGCTACATCACTCCACTTAAGCAGGCCCGGGAAAATTCCGTCTAGGCCAGCTGATTTGAAAGGGAGAAAGCTATTGATTGCCCAATTGACTTTGTCCGAGTCAACTATGTTTTGGGCGGCTATCCAATCTTCGTGATCTGGAGTTACTTGGACATCATCATCCCAGTTGATCTCGTCTGAGATTCTACAACCTGGAAAGTGTGTTTCTAGTAGTAACTCGCTAGTTTCGGCGTCGTTATTTGTGTAAGAGCCATCAGGTCTTTTCAAACACCCCAGTGTCCTTTCGGGCTCACTGGATAGTATGTTTTTAATTCTTACGGCATGGTTATTGGACTCGATGTTAGTACAGAAGCGTCTCCAGCACTCGCTCTTCCTGAGGCGGATCATCTTCTTGAAGTCCCTACGGGCTTGCGTGTACTCACTCCAGTCGCGGTCTTCCCTGGTGTTTGTAGCTCTATTGAACAGTTTCCTTACCTTACGGCGTTGCTTTTCCAGAGCCGGGCTCCACCAGGAGTTCCGGTTTTTTTGGTTTGCTGTTACTGTCGTAAGTGGGCATGTAGTTTCAAAGGAGCTATTGAGTAATGAAGTTAAGTTATTAACATGGTCATCTATATCCTTATTGGAAGTGTAGTTGGGTGGAAGCCCTAATTTTTCCAATTCTGTCGCCATTAAGGCTCTGAATCGGTTCCTATCTAACTTCCTTGGATTTCGTCTAGGTTCAGGTGGTTTAATGGTCATATGTATGTTAAACAGTATCCTTTTATGGTCGGAGAATGATGCATCCTTAGACACATGCCAGTCCGAGATGCATTCAGATATAAGTTCCGTACTCAGGGTAATGTCAACAATGGTTTCAGCTCGAGACGTTACAAAGGTAGGTTCCGAGCCTATGTTAAGAATTCTTAGATTAGTAGTAAAAAGGTAATTTGTGAGTTCCTCACCTCGGTCGTTAGCACTTACGCTGCCCCACAGCGGATGGTGCGCGTTCGCATCGGCAGAGATGACCAGCTCGAGCCCCTCCTTTTCGCAGTGAGCGACCAGCGACACAAGCTCCGGGGACGGCACATCCGCATCGCCTGGCAGGTAGGCAGACGCGAGGATCACGTCCTTTATGTCGCTGTCGGGGGTGCTAGAGAGCCTTACAACTGTTAGGTCTCTGGAACAGAATTGGGTGATTAAGGTGATGTTTACATGTTTCGGAGCAAATATACATGATCTTGGTTCACTTACGGTGGTGTCCAGAAGGAGCTTTCCACCAATGTTTGATAGGCCACAGACCCTGCCGTTCCGTATGTACGGCTCTTGTATCAGGGCTATGGCTTGGTTATCTGTCTCCAGCACTCTGCGAAGGGTGGAAATCGCAGTCTGACTGTGCTGGAGATTGGTCTGGATAATTTTAACGGGTGGGTGAGGGTGGAGTGTCGGAGAGGTCATCGCTGTGGAGTAACGCCTCGACATCCATCGCCTCTAGCCCAGGAGTCGTCCCCCACGTAAGCTGTGTCGTCAACCTGTCAGTTATGTCGACGACTTCGCTTTCGGTGGTTTTCGCGCTTTGGCTCGAGGTCCCTGGTTTGGGGCTCGGTCCTCGCGCGGCGACACCTGGCGGCGCAGTATGCAGTTGCGCGGGACCAGAAGCTGGCCCGCTGCTCTGACCACGGTTGGCAGGACCCGTGGCCATACTGCATGCCGCTGCCGAAGGAGGCGGGGGTGGCTCATTGCTGAGACCAGCCCCGCGCCCCTCGCGGAAAAATCTCATGTATATCTGCCCCATACGGTAGTGAACTCTCCTGCCCCTCTCAATGAGTTTGTTCACTTCCGTTTGAGGCAATCCTAAAACCAGGAAGGTACTTGGTGGGTCTTCCCTCGTATCCACGTGGTATAAAGACCATTGGGAGAGGTCGTACCACTCAGAGTTCTGGCTAATCAGTTTCCTATATAGGTCACCGATTTCACCAGACCATCGTGGTACCATGAGGCCGCACTTCACCTTCTTCGGAATCTCCGACTGGCGTATGACCGTCAGCCGGGTACCCTTATATGGTGATGTTATTTTGATTATGGTTTCTTTCAGCCAGTCAAGGGCGAATTGGTTTTCGCACCATACCTTGATAACCCCATCGCACAAAAAAGGCCTGCCGCGGAATGCCGCAGTACGAGGCACCGTGCCAGGGGTTGTCGGCTGAAGTTCGGCGATGTCCAGGTAATCCTCTAACGTCTCCGTTATGCTTTCCGCATGGGCTGACGTTAGGTTTACAAAAGGTACAGTCATAATGGCTACGCAGAATTCACTGCCATGCAGTGTGTCTGCGTAGCTGACCGATGGCTTGGTCACGGCGGGTGCTGGGACAACCTTGGCTCGTTTCCTGTCGCCCCTGGGCGAAAAGGTCTCATCCATTCTAGCCCTTTTGGGCTGAGTGGTAGCCTGCTCAGAGGCGACAGGACCCGTGTGCCTCTGCTTCCCTTTACCCGCTCGCTTGCCCCTTGGTCTGGGAGCAGCGCTGCGGGGAAGTTTGCCCTCCCCCGCTTGAGCAGCTGTACTCCCTCCTGGTGTGGCCGCCAAGGGTGTCCGTTCGGTACTCGCACTCGGTTTCGGGCGGTTTCCCAGCACTGGTTGTGCTGGGCCTACTTGGACACTGGTAGAAGGCTGTGGCATAGGGGCAGGACGCCCCTTCGCCTGTTGCCTTCTGAACTCCTTAGCGGCTTCCCGCTGTTTCCGCTTAGCAAGTCGTGCCTTGGCACGGTTGCTGAGCGGCTTCTGTTGTGCCGTTGTCGGCACCGTTGAAGTAGCGGTTGGGTCTTTTTTGGTCTTTGATTTCCGTTTCTTGACCGTTACCAGTTCCCATCCGCTTAGATCCACGTTTGGCATCTGGTATTCGGTCGTCGGTTGTTGCGCAGACGAAGCTGCGGTTGCGGTTGGCGCACATAATCGCGCAGCCTGGCAAAAGGGCGCACCTTTAGGCGCAGCCTGGTTGCCTCCGATAGGTGTGGTGGGCGCATCCGAAGACGCCGCCTCTGGTGGACACGATTTTCCCTGTAAATTGGCCATTTTAAAGGGTTATAGTTTTTCATCCTCGGCAGCGTTCCGCCCTCCATGGAGCCCGCAAGGGGGGACGCCATACATGTCAATGTGCATGGTCGCCAGAACTACTCCGAGGATATAGGAATCTTCCCTGTCAGTAGGACGAGACAAACGTGGCGAGATTGCCAGGGTTGCAACGCACCGGGGGTACCGATACGCCGCTCGCCCTGGGTCTCGCGCCACGCCGCCTGCCCCCCTTCAGTTCAGATCCCTAGCCTGGCGCCCTCTGACGGGAGCCCCAGCCGATTGATCATGGGTGGCTAGTCCATGACCTCCCGTTTAAGAAGAAATCCAGGCCAAAGAGGTGTGTTGCGAAGCTCAACCTCCAGGTTCCCTTCATCCTCCCGTACGGGTATCCACGCACGGCACAAACACGTGGGTGGTCAAAATTTCCAACATGCCGTCAGCGGACTATTGTGACGACATGCCCTCGCTAAGTGACCACTTGCTTACCGAAGTGAAGGAGTTGCTAGAAAACCGGTTTTAAGGCGCCGGTGGTTCGCCTTCGTCCAAACATAGTTTTGCTATTGTGGCTATCGAGGAAGATGGATTGTGTAAAACTCGTGAAGCCACAACATTGCCCGGGGTGCACGACCTCCGCAAGCGGAGGTCCGCCCCTACCTCGCGACGGCAAGGTAGGAGCGGCGGGGACGTACTATGTAGGACTTGGTGACGGGCGCCTGTAGCCCGGGTTTACACTCCCCGAGCGTGCGCATTTCGGCATTTCCTGATCATTTAAAATGGTGATCCCCCCCAGCTAGAAGATCACCTCAGGACCCTTTGCACCATCACCTCGCACCCCTCTCATATCTGTTGTTACTGAAACCTATAAATTACGTTAAAACAGGCAGCGACAGAGGATAATTCTCCCCAGGATACAGAAGGCCAGTTAGACCCAATGATGAAAGACCAAGGCCTGGATGATACTGAAGGTGGGGAGGCCCAAGAGGAGTCCCCTGACCAATCCATCAGCTCAGCCATGCCTATAGACAGTGCAGTGGGCGATGGTGCACCTATGATTCAAGACGGTTAGTATTTTAATACTGTTTTCTTATCTTATTTTTTTATCATTTAATGTTTCTTTCAATCTTCCATCCCTGAAGAATAATTTTAAAACAAAAAAAAAACCTTTGTTTTACAATTATCAATATGATTCAAATCGCTTCAGTTGTTTGAGTGTTCTCAGTTATATAAACCCATACTCATATAACTCATTTCACTATAAATAAACAGGTCTCCAATCAACATCTTGTTACAATTATAATTTTTTTAGATGAGTCAAGTACAATGGACGATGATCTGGGCGGCGGAGAAGGTGTAGCCAGCAGTGATGACGTCAACGACATCAGCAGTGCTGCCCAAGATGCAATCAGTGCTGCTATTAGGTACATATTTATTTTATTATCCTGGGATAAGTTGCCACATTGATGCTCTCAGCTCTCTATGTTGTTATCTGCCTGTTACCTGTTACAATAAATAAATAAATGTTCCCTTACAAAAACTTACATTAAATAATTTACTATGACCAGGGTGGTCTTTACACAAGTTAACTTTTTTAAATAGGATGTACTATACAGTCATTTAACCCTTCTGGAAAAAAAAATCGATATGAGTCATGATGGTGAAAACCGTTTGAAAATCCGTTGTGTGGTGTAAAAGAAGCTAATAAACAAAATAAACTAATAAACAGACAGACAGACGCAGAAGGCGACTTCTTTTTATGTCTGCAAGAGTCTGCACTCTTTGTTAGACTGTGTGATATTATAAGTAATACTTTGTAACTTATTTTTCAATGGCGCGAAAGTAGCTCTGCAATCATTGTTTTTTTTTTTAATAATATAAATAATAAATAAGTTTAATGGGCTCATTGCCGACGCGACTTATAAAAGTGGCAGATCTGTATAGCATCCTAAAAAATTATTCAATAAACTTTCAGTTCAAGTACAGCGGAGGGTGGCGCGGACATATCTAGCAGTGGTCAGTCTGAGGCAGCGCTGATCTCGTCCACAGCCAACGGGCCCGCGCTACTGCACTCCTTCTCTCTCGCACAGCAACAGCAAGACGAGTTAGTGCTCTTTGTTTGTTTCGGATAACCAAGATTTGTAACACTATTACTATTTAAAACAGCATAACATAAACATATAAGTGCACAATCTGAGAAGGTGTCACATCGTGCACCATTAACGGTCTTGCGCACCCTGAATGAAAAATGGGGCTAAGCACTGCACTAGAAAGAAGATTGTAAGTTTTCCTACTGTTACTTTTGAAAATAACACTATATTTTGCAGTGTTATTTTTAAAAGTTTTAGTACAGTTACAATATTAACAGAAACTTTTGAAAATAACACTGTTTTGCAGTTTTTTTTAAAGTAACAGTAGTAAAACCTAAAATCTTTTTATTCCTAGTGCTTAGTCCCGTTTTTATTCGGGCCACGCTTCATACATCATACATTCATATATATGTCATCATACATCGGTATACGCTTGACCATAATCCAGGATTTGGCAGGTCAAGTTGTTACAGTGGTGTGAATACGATGGCCGGTTTGGTCGAGTGGTAGTGACGCTGCCTCTCGATCGGCGGGTCCTGGGTTCGATTCCCAGTCGGGGCAAATATTTGTGTAAAAAGCAGATGTTTGTTCTCGGGTCATGGGTGTTTGTGTCCGTCTTTGTGTGTTCCAAGGGACCCACGACACAAGGGAAAACCTTAATGTGGGCCTTTGAGTGTGAAGCGTTTCTTTTAATACCATCCGACCTCCGTGACCTTGTTAACATGGGAACCTGACTGGATTGGGTCATGGTTACACATTCAGTCTCCTGAATGCACAGGTTTCCTCACAATGTACATAACTCAGAAAACGAGCCATTGGTATCATATTCATTTATTACTGTATTAAACATACAATGTCAAAAACTTGATGACAATAATGTAAATTCAAATTAAGTTATGTAGGATTTGTTATAAATTTACAATCGCACTGGGGATCGAACTTGGTAGCAGCTAGCTGTTAGAAAAATAAGAAAACAAAACAAATATTTTACATAACATTTTATTCACCCCATAGTGTGGGAGATGCAGATACATCTGAAATGGAAGGCGCCGCGGATCAGATGCCGAGCGCCAGTGAATCGCTGCCTATACTCACTATGTCGGCCAATGGATCCGCGAGGTTGCTCTCCCCTACCTTCACACAAGGTTCGTAATTTAAGCTTTAATTGGTAGTCATGTAAATAGTAAATGTAATTGTGAAAAGAAAACCAATTTGTTTAATAAGAGATGAAATGTGGAATTCTGAGGAGTTTAATTGCATGGAGAGGACTAACAGTTGCTATAAACTAAACATCGTAACGGGTCCCGTACGTAGTTTCGGATGACGTTGAAGCGACGCACGCTGTAGCGAAAAACTTTCCGCGTGGTACGTTGGAGCGAAAGTTAATTGAAGCGAACGCCACGAAGTCGAACGACACTGAAGCGATCACCGTTGTGGCGAAAAATTTTTGAGGTCTTGTACGCGGTATCGAATGACGCTGTAGCGATACACGTTGTAGCGAAAAATGCTGAAGCGAAATCTACGAGGTCGAATGCCACCGCAGCGAGAAACATTGAGGCGAAAAACATTCGTGATAGAGAAAATTACTAATTTTTTAAGCGACAAAATAATATCACGTATTGCACCAGACTGGCGACGCGAAAGCCACCTGTGCATAAAAAAAATAAGACAGATCATGTAAAGTCCATAAAATTACTTGATATTATTAGTAGATTGTAAGAAAGTTAGTTTCGGATGACAGCTGCAAAAATTAAAACAGCTATATCTTAAGTAATTATTCTGGAACTTCCGTGTGTGGGCAAAACGATAGGTCTCGACGAGATCTTCGTTTCGAATGACAGCTGTCAAAATTAAAACAGCCATATCTATGTAAATAATTATCATAGACCTTCCGAGTGCGGGCCAAACGATAGGTCACGACGAGATCTTCGTTTCGAATGACAGCTGTCAAAATTGAAACAGCCATATCTATGTAAATAATTATCATAGATCTTCCGTATGCAGGCCAAACGATCGGTCACGACAAGATTTTCGTTTCGAATGACAACTGTCAAAATTAAAACAGCCATATCTCTGTAAATAATTATCATAGACCTTCCGTGTGCGGGTCAAACGATAGGTCTCGACGAGATCTTCGTTTCAAATGACAGCTGTCAAAATTAAAACAGCCATATCTCTGTAAATAATTATCATGGACCTTCCGTGGACGGGTCAAACGATAGGCCACGACGAGATCTTCATTTCGGATGACAGTTTTAATTTTGACAGCTGTCATTCGAAACGAAGATCTCGTCGAGACCTATCGTTTGACCCGCACACGGAAGATCCAGGATTATTATTTACAGAGATATGGCTGTTTTAATTTTGACAGCTGTCATTCGAAACGAAGATCTCGTCGAGACCTATCGTTTGGCCCGCACACGGAAGATCCAGGATTATTATTCACAAAGATATGGCTGTTTTAATTTTGACAGCTGTCATTCGAAACGAAGATCTCGTCGCGACCTATCGTTTGGCCCGCACACGGAAGATCCAGGATTATTATTTACAGAGATATGGCTGTTTTAATTTTGACAGCTGTCATCCAAAAGGAAGATCTCGTCGTGACCTATCGTTTGGCCCGCACACGGAAGGTCTATGATAATTATTCACAAAGATATGGCTGTTTTAATTTTGACAGCTGTCATTCGAAACGAAGATCTCGTCACGACCTATCGATTTGCCCGCACATGGAAGGTCCAGAATAATTACTTAAGATGCTGTCATCTGAAACTAACTTTCTTACAATCTACTAATAATATCAAGTAATTTTGTGGACTTTACATGATCTGACTTATTTTTTTTATGCACAGGTGGCTTCCGCGTCGCCAGTCTGGTGCACTACGTGATATTATTTTGTCGCTTAAAACATTAGTAATTTTCCTTATTAAGAATGTTTTTCGCCTCAATGTTTGTCGCTGCGGTGGCATTCGACCTCGTAGATTTCGCTTCAACATTTTTCGCCACAACGTGTATCGCTACAGCGTCATTCGATTCCGCGTACAAGACCTCAAAAATTTTTCGCCACAACGGTGATCGCTTCAGTGTCGTTCGACTTCGTGGCGTTCGCTTCAATGAACTTTCGCTCCAACGTACCACGCGGAAAGTTTTTCGCTACAGCGTGCGTCGCTTCAACGTCATTCGCAACTACGTAGGGGACCCCATCGTAACTTATTCTGTAGTTCCATAACAACTGGATAGATGTCGCTTGTTATGGATTTTATACAATATTAGTTCTTATTTGCGCTCATTTCTTACAATTTCCTTGACAACCAACTCGAAACTAAATGTTTTATGATTTTAACACCATCTAGATAAAATCATCATATCAGCCTATTGCAGTCCACTGTGCTGAACATAGGCCTCCCCCAAGGTGCGCCACTCTGCACGATCCTCCGCTGTTTTCATAGATAAAATACTCGAAACTAAATGCTCAATGACTTTGCTTTGTTAGTTCTAAAACTATCCTGTGGTGGGCATTGTAAGTGAAGACATACCCCGAAATATTTTAAATGTCTTCACTTGTTATTTTTTGTCAGAAACTCGGAAGTTACGATCTTTAGTATAGTGATCGTCAGTCCTCTTGAGTTATATTCGTCCATGATAAATTTTAAGGTCTACCGTCAATAGGCTAGACGACTAAAAAAAACTATTTAGTCCGTCAGTTAGATTTTCAAAAAATTTTGGACACGTATTTTTTCTTTTTTCTCATAAACGAAAAATGACGACGATAACAGTGCGTTAAAGTTTCGCGTGACGGCACACCTAGGTACGATTTTTACTTAGAAGTCACAAGCCCCTACTCCGGAGCTTTGATGCTGTTTACCTTTGTATTTTTTTATTAATTTGATCAAGCGATAAATATGTGTCCCGTATACGGTGTAACGGACGGACTAAACACAATGGCATTTTTTTAATGTAGTCTTCATTCCTATTGCCGAATGTCGATGTTTCGTTGCAACTAAAGCTGAACGCGTATTTACTGGGGCCGCAAGAGTGTTAGCCGAACTATATTTTGACATTTTTGTATTCCAATCGCTTCTAGACGAAACGGGCGAAGAGGACGGTGTGGGCGTAGGGGGTGTGTCATCATCAGCGGAGGGTGCTCTGGGCGCGGGGGCCGACAGCGCGGTCAGCAGCTCGGGCGCGAGCGGGGGCGGTGGGGGAGCGGGGGGTGCGGGGGGCGCGGCTCCCCTCCCGCCCGCCGACGCCGCGCACGCACTGGCCACCCTCGCCAGTGCAGCGCTACATCATCACGAGCAGGTTATTATACTACTATTACATGCTTGCATTGACCGAGCCAATATGGTCGCCGACTTTGGTTTATTATCAGAGATTGGAGTGATGGGATAAATGTTATCATAAGTATGGATAATGGATATGCCCCGGACTGCTTTTCGGAGATTCCGGAAACAGTTATTAATAATTTCGGTTTTGTTTTTTTCTCTTACCATTGGAAAAAAAAACATAAAAATATGTATACAATATAATACTCTTTATTGCACACAAAAACATAACAATGAACCAAACAAAATGTTCATCATCTAGTGACATACAGCAGCACATCATGTTACCCCACTTTGACCTTGAGCTCGCCCTTACTACGCTCGTAATAGTGACCGTTTTCGTAATGCAACTGTGTAACCTGATGTGCTGTTGTGTGTACACACAGTCATGCCTATACTATACTTTATATTTCGATCCACACTGTTGATAACATTTGCTCCCATCATTCCGACTCTTGTTTATTATAATTACGGTTCAAAACTCAGCACCGTAAGTGATTTTAGTTCATAATAGTACTGTACAATATTTCAGGCTGGTAACGTCAATTTAATAATAGAAATAAAATATAATTTGTCATAAACTTCCACACCGAAAAAATATAGACATTCAAAATATATTAATTTCATTGAACATTCAATTTGATTAAAAGAAGTCAATTGTATTTGTTTTTTTTTTGTTTTTAAGAGTTTTCTACATATGTACTACCGTGCGGTGTCGCGCAGCATTAGTACTGTATTTTTTATTCGTCATTCTTTTATCGTTTCATGCTATTTTTCAGGCTGAACCAGAGGAACCTAAACCACAGAATGATGAAGACACGTGGTACACAGTTGGCATCGTCAGAGGAACAACATTCACGGTAAGTACAGGGACAACGGCACATCATGCTATCCAAAACTGTCAAATTTCTTCAATCGATTTTTAATTTTAACTCCAAGCATTAGAGTTTATTATCCATTGGGGAAATTTGACAGTTTGTGGTAACCTGATGTGCTGTTGACTGTACATATAAATGCTAATATATTCATACACAACGACACACATCTACAAATCAATCTTTGTTATCATTTTTTAATATCAAGAAAGTAATGGGTGCTCAAACCTGTAAAACAAAATGGTCAATGCAAAAAAATATAACCCATAATTGCCGATATATTTTCGCGTCATTCAGGAATAATACTTCTGAGCAGGTACATACATCAGGGTAACTTACAAAAGTTGTATAAAGGTATTTTTTTTTTTTTTCCAATAGGTCCAGAACTATGTTTCGGATCCGAACGTGGACCTATCGAACTTATCTCTGGACAACTTGCCCGATCTGTCCGGTCTGCCCACGACGCCGCTGGAGCACGGCACGGCTTACAAGTTCCGCATCGCCGCCGTCAACTCGTGTGGGCGAGGAGAATTCAGTGAGGTAACTATATGGGACGACTTTAAATCAGTTAGCGAAACTTTAGGGGGCGACTCTACCCGTGAAACTTAACAGCTTTCCCCAAAAATACAATTTTTTTTCGTATTTCGACCTATGTTCCTTGGGGAAAAATTTTCATATTAAGGCGACTACAGCACCTAAATTAAGATTTTATGATGCGTAGATAAGCATGACGCACTGCATTGAATTGAAGAAAAAAAATACTACGGTAATATTCAGGACATAAACTAGATAAGTAGTTTGCTGAAAACCTGATTCAGCACTTTTGGTTCGATAGAAAAAGCTCACAAAGTCACCTCTAAATACCCAATATTCTGTATCTTTTAAGCTGTAAAAACGATAGTAAAATGCACACAGGAACTTGAATTTGCTATCAAAATGTTCGTGATTGAACATTCTCGATAAGTAGTTAACGCATTTTTGGATTTAAGCTGTTACCTTTCCATAAATCTCATTTTTCTAACTTTCGAACATATTTTTACGCACGCACAATTTCATAGTCCATGTGTGCGTGTGTAAACTTCGTGTATCGACACTGTCCGCACTGCCGGCCCAGGCCTGTTGAGAGACGGAGATGACACTATTCCTATGTGTGCCGCCTTTTGCTCAAGAACGATCGGGTGCTGTAGTCGCCTTAATATCCTAAATTTTCGCTAACTAAATTAAAGTCACCCATTACTGTAGGGCTCTTATAATCACACATTGAAATCTCAGCTTTTTACTTCATTTCGGTCATATGTCACATTCATACGGCACTATCGTTTTATAAAGTTCAATAAGCATTGTGAAATGAGTGAAATCAGTAAAAGCATGATCAGTGAATCGTTGCGTTTACTATTAACAGCATTCATAGAGTATCCCGCACATCATTTTATGGTCCTTCGAGCCGGATATGAACCAGCGGCCTATGGATGTTCGCTTTCACCGTGCTGCAGTAGTTAAAAAAGAACATAGTAGTTATTAGTGTTGCTCGGAAGTGCAAATAGTATAACACTGATTTTCTGCCAGGGCCTGTGGGTCGTTGCGTATCATAATAATCTAAAATCGTTATTCAACACAATCATGCCACAAAAAAACTTAAGTTGTTACAGCAAAACCCTCCCGCAGTATTCCTGGGAACAGTTTTTCTTTCACTCCTGGTCTAGGGAAGTAAACTATATCTTTAACTAGCTTTCTGCCCGTCCTGGGACTTCGTTCCCGTGGAAATTTGGGGAAATTATGTAGCCTATTTGTTAATCCAGGGTATCAGCTACCTTCATACCAAATTTTATCAAAATCGGTCCAGCCGTTTGAGCGTGAAAGAGCAACAAACATCCATACATACATCCATACAAACTTTCGCGTTTATAATTTTAGTCTTTAATAATATCGTCTATGGTATTTAATCCAGGAATCAGCATTCAAAACGTGTCTGCCCGGTTTCCCGGGCGCGCCGTCCGCCATCAAGATCTCCAAGTCAGTGGAGGGCGCGCACCTGTCGTGGGAGCCGCCGCAGGTGGCCGCCGAGGGCATCTTCGAGTACTCGGTGTACCTCGCCGTGCGGTCCAATACTCAACCTAAGGTCAGTGCTGAGGACTCTATAAACTAGACGATACCCGGGACTTCGTTCCCGTGAGAAAATTTAGTAATATCTATACCTTGCCTACGTTATGAATTTGTGCCAAATTTCAGTTTTTTTAGCTGGGTGTTGATGAGTCAGTGACTCGGGACCTTCAATTTTATATATAAAAAAGAATAAAAAAGAAGATATTGGACAACTCATGCAGCGCCATCTAGCCCGAATCTAGCAAGGCTTGTACATACTATGGTTGTTAGGTAACTGATATACGACTTACATCTTTTTTTTGTGAATACTCATAATACTGACAACAATTAATTTCTGAATTTTTAGAAAAGAAATTTGTAGAGTCATATCACTCCAAATTTTTAAATTCTCTCATCCATTATATTTTTATTATTAAGTAATTCCATACACTTACGTTGCTCTGACACGAATAACTGAAAACTGCTAGGGAAGACTTAAGTATGAAAGTATTGCCCGAAATTGCACAATTTGGTTGCCCATATACACCTTAACATTATGCATTGTATCACCAGGAGGCATCGAAGTCTCAGCTGGCATTCGTGCGCGTGTACTGCGGCAAGGCGAACACGTGCGTCGTGCCGCAGTCGTCACTGAGCGCGGCGCACGTAGATTCTTCAACCAAACCCGCAATCATCTTCCGCATCGCAGCGCGGAACGACAAGGGCTACGGGCCAGCCACGCAAGTCAGGTGGCTACAAGGTAAGCACCCGCTTGTCTAAGGTTCGTGTTACAAAATCTTCCGCATCGCAGCGCGGAACGACAAGGGTTACGGGCCAGCAGAGCAAATCAGGTGGCTACAAGGTAAGCACCCGCTAGTCTAAGGTTCGTATTACACTGTTTTCCGCATCACAGCGCGGAACGACAAGGGCCAGCCACGCTAGTCAGGTCGCTACAAGGTAAGACCACTGCACCCGTTAGTGTAAGGTACGTATTACATTATCTTCCGCATCGCAGCGCGGAACGACAAGGGTTACGGGCCAGCCACGCAAGTCAGGTGGCTACCACTGCACCCGCTAGTTTAACCATCCTTATTGTTTGGGTACACACGACAACACATCAGGTTAATACATGTTGACCTTGACATCGCCCTTATGGTGTTCGTAATAGCCGTGGCTTTCGAAGTGCGACTGCATAACCTGCATAAATGTTGCTGTATGTACTTATAACCAAGAATGTGGCGAACTTGGTGAAGTTGTCAAACCGCCAAATGGCGTTTTAATTGGTTTAACAAGTCAAACTACTCCACTATGATCATCCTTAAGGTGCCATGTCTTAGTACTCTAACAAACTAGTCTATTACGAGGATCATTTCACAGATATTGGATGATTTTGAATACTGAACAACTTTCCCCAAGAGCTTGTTTTAGTTTAGCAGGTCTCGTATTCTAATCGACTAGTTTTCGATAAAGCTTTACTCTTGGCGCCACCTGCTATAGATTTATATTTTCAGTCAGCCAGCCAGCCCACAGCGCATTTCCTAGTTACGTACACGTGCTCGTAGTGCGTACGTGTATAACGAACACCTCACTGTGTTTAATATTTGGCAAAGCGTTGCGTCATCTGCGTTAAACTTGCACTATCTGTTACCATGTACACACAGCAAAGGAGTGCGGTTTGCAGGCTAATATAATGCTCGTGCAAACGCACTCTTTTGCCGTGTGTTCTATGCTCAGGTGGTAATAACATGAACGTGTTAATGTAAACCGACAAATACCGATGGATATAATGTTAAGATTAAAATCAGACTATGTCATTCTGTTAAATATCTTATTTTGAAAGTGTGCATAAATGTGTAGCAAAAGTTTCGATCTTGCAAAGAAGAAGAAATTGACCTATGTATTTATTTTCGTGCAGTTTGAAATTACCTAAGAGTCTGTTATTTTTACTACAGACATCAAATCTACTGGTGTGAAGAGAGCAGGCGAGGGCCGATTGCCCGGCGCGTCTCCATCGAAACAAGCCAAACAAATCCTGCACTAATCAACGAGTGGTGACAGGTACGTCCAACGGTACAAGTGTGTATAGACAAGATTATATTTGACGTCATATATAAGTACATCCTGCCTTAGCAATTGAGTTAGCGTACAAAATCTCATGACATGTTTCATTGTTTATAGTAAACCTATCATTTCAATCATATCTATGTTCGCCAGTGTTGTAAGTCTCCTTAGTAAGTAATGTTACCTAATTTTAAAAATAATTTTGTACCTCGTCTATTACGTGAATGGCAATTGACTGATTATTATGAGCGTGTGTATAGTATTAGAAGTGCAAAATTATGCCTAAGATGTAAAATATCTCTATCTTTCGATAGCAAATAAACATGAAAATATCAAACATTAGTTTCTTTCTCAACCTTGTATTGTCTTTAATATGCAGTCGTACGATATGAAAGAGTCAATCAAATAATACAAAATATTATTGAAAATAGATGTTATTTGTTAAGGGTTCGTACATATTTTCCGAGAAAAACAAGTACACAATTTGCATTTGGCTTTTAATCTTAATTACATATTATTGAGTACACTATACATTTGTTTCATTGCTATAAAATGCTATCTATTCAAAACTTCGGTAGGCATTCCAAAATAAAATAAAATACAAATTATTATTATTTATACCTTTCGTTTTATAGAAAAATTACCTATATTCAAGATATTTTGCGTTTTATCATGATATTAAAGCAGTATCACTAAATTTATTATTTGGACAATTTTTATTTTTTTTATTGTGATATAGAGTCCCCACGCGGTAAGCGTGATGTGCATCCTCGGTTACTGGAAAAAGAAAAACAGTTTACAATTAATAAGGACCCTTTTTATTCCATTCTACGATACATACATATTAATAAAAACTACCTAATAATATTTATTCATAAAAAATGGTGTCTAATGATAGTTCGTTGACTTCGTTGTGATACAATTTGTTTTTAAATGGCAGCACTGGTAATGCTAGCAGTAACAAGTGCGACGGTGAATAAAAGTTGTTTGTACTGAGTTTATTTACGGGTGTATGCTTCTGAGAGTCAAGTTAGTAGGTTCTTTTCTATAGTCTTAATAAAAATGGCGGAATCTTGTCATTGGCTTTTCGTCACCCGAAGTTTAACTGAATGTATTACTATAAGATTGCTGAATAAAATAAATTATTCACATGTATACAAATAAGATGTCTCACCAAAGAAGTAGTTCCGAAGAGCTTGTACCATCCGATGACGATGTTAGAGAGGTTGAGGTCGTCGAGCATGATTTGCGCCACGCCCATAAACACCTTCTTGCCCTCGATCCGCCCGTAGTCACCCCAAACCGTTACCTGGAATAGTAGACATACTAATATAAACCTCCATATTCTGCACTGTACGATTCGATACCGACAGTCTGAAAGACTCAGTGCATCTCTCTCTTCCGCTATACAGATGAGAGTGATAGGAAAGTCATGTCGAAGTCTAGTGGAACGGTCTAGAATACGGGGAAGGTGACCTTAATCTGTTTTGTTGTATTCACAGATTATCCCTCTACAAGATCTAGTCGAGCTCCGGTGAAGAGATGCACCGACCAAATATTTTTCTTTCGGGGTGCGGTTTTTTTTTCTGATACCTATCTCTTATGTTTTTAAACCGTGCACGCGGATCCAATATTTGGTCAGTACTGAAGAGATGGACCAGAGCTCGACTTGATCCATGTACAGAACCATATATGCTTGGCGCGTTGGTTACTTATATGCGGTATCTTGCAGGGGTTAATCTGTGGTTCTAATCCAGAATGGCGTGAGTTTTGCTTTATAGTTTATTGAAACTTGGGGCTATCACCGATGATGTCAATAACGACTGAACGTTTTAGGTTATTTATACATTACTGCGTTTGGAGGCAACGTAAGGCGAATTTGATCGCAATAACACTCCATTGTATAGCCTTCTGGACTCGGTGTTTACAAAATAAATCATGAAACTCAGTCCAAGAAAAAACATAGCTTTTTACGCAAATATTTGTCCCGATAGGGAATCGAACCAAAGAATGGTCGTCGAATCCAACATCGCCCCAAAGAGATTTACGGGCGCATTTTCTTTCTTTTCTTTCTTTATTCTTTATTGTACCCACAAATACATATAAAAATTACACAAAGAAAGGACATGTGCAACGGCGAGCTTAACTCAAGCAATGAGTTTTCTTCCAGCTAACCTATATGAGAGGGAGAGGCAGTTGAAGTGGGCAAGGGTGTACCAAGATAAAGTGAGATATTAAATTTATAATACAAACATAATAATTAAACGATAACATTTTTCATTTTAAACGATAAACATAATAAATGAGAGCAACCGTACTTGTAACACGCATCCCTTGAAGTTTTCCCTGAAGGTGAGTGTTTGCTGGTAGAGAGGGTCTAGCGTGCGTCGCGCTGTACTAGTCTTTGCTTTGGCAACACATCGCTTGCCGCTCACTAGATAGACCTTCACATACGGCGCCGGCAATGTACGACTGCCTTGTCTCGCCTGTAAGCCTCGCGCGCGTATTACCTCCACCTGGAAAGTTATGACAATATCACAGATTAAATTGGGTTACTTTAAATTAGTTAGCCAAAATGAAAGGTGTACAACAGTTCACTGAACTGAACAACTTTCCCTAAGAAACAAAGGTCTTAAAATGAAAAATATTCACAGATTTCGTGCCTCACATGAGTATCGAGCACATTGGAAATGAATCTACGGAATTCGAAAAAAAGTTGTTCTGACTTTTTCCTAAAAGATTAGGCTATAGGGCAAACCATTAACCCGATCGTCTTTGTTTTAAGCTTAAATTGTAGCTAAAGAGGAGTTTTCACAGAAGTTTCTTTGAAAATTTCTTATGAATTCCTAAGTGGGAAGCTGTTCAGTTCATTGGGGAGAATCACCCCCTGAATCTACCACATTTACTAGTTTTTATTCATTAGCAGCTTTAGAATGGTGTCCACTGGTTTTGACGTATCTATTATATGTTGTCACGTACTCTGTGTCGACTCATACAATAAAATTCAATTTTATTGCTGCCTTCTTTAAGTCGCAATTTGATTAACCTTGTTACTACGTTTTATTGAATGTCAAAATATACTTACGTATTCTAGTAAATAATTTGTATAGAGTAATGAACTGTGACGTAATTCATTTTCGTACCTACGTATTTAAATTGTTACTTGGAAAAATAAATCTATATGTGTGAGAACTTACCTCAAGAAATCCTTTTTGATAACACATGGAGAGCTGTACATCGCCCAACGTTGGCGCGCCCAGTAACTGTCGGCCGACAAGTTGGCCAGGACCAAGGCCGTCGATAAAGTCTGACAGGCCTCCGCCCTCTGACGAACCGGAGCCCCGCATCCCTGGGGACCACCTGTCGATACCGGGCATTCGATAATATCCACCAATGTACGCTCAATGTCTCAAAAGATTAAGTTCATTCGAATTTGAACCTTATCACAAGCAAAATTAGGTTAGTACCTAATTGAAGGAACCGATTGAACAGCTACTTTCTAATCAGACCTTTTTAATACGATACCAAATCATGCCGAGACAAGACCAAATTTTATGACACAACTGAATATTATTGTATTGTAATTTGAAGTATTTAAGTCGTCAAAAGGACAAATATATGCAAGTGTATCCGCAACCATGAGTGCCTAAAATAGAAAGGGGCCAACTATGTATATTACACTTCTTACTAAAACTTGAATCACCGTGATAGAGATGAATTGAAGTTTAATACATTTTTCAAGGCCAAATTTTTACGACGTAAGTAAAATATAAAAAAAATTTAGGCAATCGACTATAAAATACAGATTATATAAAATATTAATCTACTCCAATATACTGTTTCATTCACAGGCATGCAGGTATTATATCAGCAAAATAATTTTGAATAATTTACGGGCAAAGCAGAAAAGCTTTTGCTCAATGAGTTTAAAAACTATTTCGAACATCTATTACTTAGATTGTTTCTGGTTTGTTTATCTATTTGTTAGTATCTAACCCTACAAATTGTTGCGACGATTACTTAAAATTCATCTGTTAAACAATATTTCACATAATTAAGTTGTTAGATGTTATACATTGACGACTGCTTTCTGTTTTCCGAAAGCAATGGATAACATCTAACAAAGAAAACAAGTTGGTGATAGTGCAATTTTGAAAATTATCAGAATTAGGTGTCACCAAATCTTGTTTTTCTTAATTACCATACAATAATAAATTAAATATAAAAATACAGCAATGACAACATTGATACAATAGTGAAGAAAAGGGCGGCAGTCTTTCGGATGCATCGAGTGGTAAAGTTAGGTTCCTACGTGGAAATTAGGGCTATAGAAAATTTCAAGGCATCTAGGTAGAATTAACGGTGAACAGGTGCTAGAGAAACGCTAGAGAATGGACTTATCTAGAAGAATTTGAGAATATTATGGATTCTTATGAATCCTACGTCTCTCAAAGATACTGCTAAAACTGGGATAGTATTTTATTAACTTTCTACTTATAAACATTTGTTCTAATCTAATATTCAATTAGATAAGTAAGAAATAACAATATGTACATACCACCAAATATAAAATCAAATTATGTTATTAGAGCAAGTTTGAGACATGAGGACATAAAACTTAGAATTCCACGAGAATAAGTTTTGGTAATTGAAACTTAAAGTATACCCGTTTTAAATAGATAGGACAATCAAGTAATGAATGTGAATGTGATACATGCAGTGGTGTTCAAAGTTAGTGTGAGTACATATCGGACGATGAAGTGGGATGTCATAAAGGAATTTACAACAATGAAAAGTGCAAACATCGTAAGGCGTTCAGGCAACATTTATCATCCAACCGAAGTCGCGCCAAGCGCTTGGGCAACTAGTGGACAAAACCGCCACAACCAAGCGGGCGGGCGGGCTGAAAACATAAAGATACGGTGCGCCACAACAAGGGCCTCGTATGGCCGATAAATGTGGCTTTGTCTCCTGTAATCCAGAGGGTGCGTCGCTTATGCAATAGAAGACTCGTGCGTGCTGAACAGAAAAGAGAAAGAAGTGAGAAACACCAATGTAAACCGGTGACATGCGTTCACAAGACGAAGGCACACAGAGAGGGGTAAAGTAGAAGACGCGAGCAACATCGATGCACACACATACAAGAATCGATCGAGCGGGCGGGCGACGAGGGGACTTACGAGGATCCCTCCGAGCTCGTGAGGGAGACGAGGCTGGCGGCGCACACCTCGTGCGAGCGCTGGAAGCTGGTGGTGGCGGGCCCCGAGCGCTTGCGCCGCGCGCCGCCGCCCTCCGCGCTCCGCCCGCGCCCCGCTGCCGCCGCACCGCATCGCCCGCGCAACACATTCAAGCTCCCAATTTAGCAAATGTTTTATGACAAAATTGCAAATAAGTCGATATCCAACTGAAACGCTTAAAGGATTATAAGTTTGTTTGCCTTTGCAGCAAAATATTTGGATTTCGATTATTCCCTTGCAACTTTGTCGTGCTCTAGCTGATAATTCCTAGAAGTGATTATGTTTTATTATGTGGAGGTTCTAACCATTCTAACCTACTCTCGTCAGTAATGTTTCGTTGTCAGTGTTTTATTTAATGATCTTCAAGGCTGTGAATTAGTTACGAGCATCGAGTGCTGTGTACATGTTGTAAAAGCTTTTGACATCTAATGTTGGATGGAACATGAAGTAATTGAGTCGAAAGTATCAAAATGTGTAGCGATCTGAACTACTTTTCTCTTTATCTTCATAAGACAACGCAGAGCTTTTTATTCCTGATAAATGTTAACTTTAACATTTAATTCATAGATGTTCGCCCGTCCGATCGTTTGGCACATAAAAAGCAACATTGCACATTTATCTATAGCTTTTGTGGATTCTTTGGCATGATGTAATGTATACTAAAGTTGATAGACTAGTAACGAAATTGTGTCATAATTCGTGGGTTATGTTATGAGAAATTGCGATATCGCCGCGAAATCTATAATCGCGCGCAGCGTGTCGCGTATGTCGTGTCGCGTGCCGCCCGAGAGCCCACTATTGTGTCAATGTCGCCGGCGAGCGCCGCGAACCTGTCCTCGTCGTTTTCACTGGAGGCGGAGGAGGCCCGCGACACCCCGCTCGACATGCCCCGAATCTCGCCGGGCCCCACCTCCTCACTGCGTTGTACCGTAAACGAATTTTTCCCACGTTTACCGAACCCTAACCTCCTTTTTCGTCCTGTCGATCATTCCATCACATATAAATATTAATAACAGAAAGTCCGCTGGCTTCTAGGCAGTGCGCGTTCAGAGCGTGTTCACATTGCCGAGAAGTGAGCGGGGATGTGTGCGAGGCGGGGACTGAGTGCGAGTAGAGAGTGGGTTCACCTGTGGCCGACAGCTGCGACGTGGAGTTGCTCTTCTTGCCCATGCCGGGGCCGAAGTAGTCCCGCGGCTCCGCTTTGAGCAGTGCGTCGTCACTGGCCGGCTCTAATTCATTCGAGACGCCCAGTGCTGTATCGCTGAGGCTGCCATCTTTATACAAGTTGACATAGATTTAATTTAAAGAAACCAAAACAATAACAGGTTTTAAAATGTTGTAAGTACCTGCTTTATCATCCGGTGGCACGTCGGCATTACTAAGGCTTCTGGTGAATTGATTGCGTCGCGACTCTCGTCGCTCTAGAGGCTGTGGTTGATGGTTGTTGGTCCGTCCGTTCTCGCGTCCGCCATAGTCATTACTGCGTTTCGATCCCCGTCGTGAATTCGATTTTAGTTGTGATGTTTTTTTCGCCGATGGTTTGGCGGGGTGTTTGTTGCGAGTTGAGTTGTGTGTTGGAGTCGATGCCGTGGAGGTGTCGGCGGAGGCGGCAGCGGACGTGACGTCACGCGGCGGGGGCGAGGCGGGGTCGAGCGCACGGTGAGCAGAGCCGGGGGGAGGGGAACAAACACCAACACACATATAATTAGCCATTTTACTAAACTCTTGATCTAAGAGATGCTTTGATGATGATAAAGAGTGGGACCGAGAACGAGCTTTTTTAATAATGGGCGGTAAGGGTTCTAAAGAGTAATCTAGACTGGCAGGAGGAGACAAGGAGTCAGGAGAGCGATACTCTTGAAAAGTTGGGGTGTCATTTATACTAACCACAGCACTTGCTTTTTTACGGCTCCGGTTTTCTATTTTACTGCGTAAAATATCAGGATCGAAGGATCCGGATCTTACTGAACTAATACTCATTTTTTTGAAAATATTAATAATCTTCTCGGGTGTAGTTAGAGGCTCATTTCTGTTTCTCGGTATGATTACGGAGTCAGAATGTCTCCTTTTGAAATTAGCGGTTTGTAGATTCTGACAGAAAGAAAATTCAGGAGATTTTTCTTTTTTATGGTTCGAATAGCACTTTGAAATAACTTTACCATCAATTTGTGTGAAATCCGGAGACGGAACCTGACTTGATCGGTTGTCTTCGTAACTATAATTACTTAAGTCTAAGGATAAAACTTTCTTGCGGCTTGTTAATTGCCTTAAATCATTGTTAGAGTTACTATTTGTAAATTCTGACATAGCTGCAGTTTTGTTCATATCGAAGACGTTATCTTCATGGCTGCTTTGTTTTTCTAAACTTACATAAATAGTTGTTTCAGCTTCACTGCCATCGCTATCATAACCGTGATATTTAGCATGAGCTTCGTCTGTAGGGTTTTCTGTATTTTCTGTTAAAAGTTCAACTTTTTTGATGCTAGATTTATAGATAACAGATGGTATATTTGGAAGTGACCGAACGCGTGGGTTTTCAAATTTATTTATTTATTTATTTTAAGAAATAAACAGAAAATATTATAGAATATGTATCACAGCGGTATCTCATAAACTAAATAAGTTTTACCGAATACCGTGCATTCGCCGTGAGGTCGCTGATGCAAAATAGAAATGATAAAACAAAACAATAAAAAGAAAAAATACAACAAGACAATAACCAGTATGGATGCAACTTAGATTAATATTACATAGTTTAAAAATTAACAAAAAGCGGGTACATAGTTAAAATTATTATTGTTGTTATCGTCGTTTGGTGCAAGTACAAAACCTGTTTTGCAACATTGAGTAAGTAATAGTGGTAAAAAAGTCTCTAATACAGAATACAGGATGTTTCACAAAAGTGTTAATATTAAGTATTTTTATTCAAAACTAGATAAATGTGTAAATATATTATGTATTCAAGATTAGGTAAAGTGTTTGTATTAACTGAATAATATGTACATATCAGTGTTAGTAAATGTTAGCATAGTTTTTAGTAGTTTTACTTTTAAAATTCTTTTAAATATTCGTTCATAAAATGTTCTTTAAGTTTACCTTTAATGTTTTTCTTATTAATCGACTGTCGTAACTGAGTTGGAAGGTCATTTATAAGGGCTGGCACTTTGTAACTCATTTGATTTTTACCGTACAAATTGTTATATGAATGTATAAGCAGTTTTTTATTAGTAATTTGACGCGTAGTGACTTTTCCGCAGCAAGGTTTTTGGATTTGTTCGTTGAAAAACTGTTCCACTAAGATTGTGTATTTGACATTTTGATGAACAGGCAACACTTTGCAATAGTTAAACAATTCGCTATGCTTGCCAGAGTAGAGGGACTTAATTTTGCGAGGCACTATGGTTTTAAGTATCCTAACCTGCAACTCATAAATTTGATTAAGGTGGGTTTTGAACGTCCTACCATAACTGCTAAGCGCGTAAAAGATTATCGACTCACCAAGAGATTTATACAGTATTAGTAATGTGGGATATGGTACTTTGTATTTTATTAGGGCGAATTTTGCTAGTATGGCTCTGAGTTTGTCACAGATTGTCGTGATATGTTCCGTCCATTTCATGCGGTCATCGATAACCAGTCCCAGGTAAGTCTGCTTATTGACAGTTTCAACTTGCGGGCAATTGCAGTTCGGGATTTTGTATGTACCTTTGTGTAGACATGTGTGATCATGAGCTATTAGATTGATCAGTTTACTTTTTTGATTTCTGTTGTGGCTAGATCTTATGTACATGACCTTTGTTTTAGAGGCGTTGAAAACTAGACCCGAATCATGCGACCATTTAATCAGATTTGTGAAATCATTTTGAAGGTTATGCAGGGCGATTTCTATGTCTGTATGTGCTGAAACTAGGCAGGTATCGTCAGCGTATTGAAATATTTTGCATGATTCTATTATGTTGCAAACATTGTTGACGTATGTGATATAGTGAAGTGGTCCAAGAACTGACCCCTGTGCAGTTCCTTCAGACACAGAAATCTTCCTGCTATATTTATCACTGACTTTAACCTGAAAACTTCGGTTCCTTAAGTAGTTTGAGCACCATTCTAGGATTTTTCCTCTGATCCCACAGTCTTCTAACCTCTCATTTAATATATTGTGTTTTAATGTATCAAACGCTTTACTGTAGTCGACAAAGACGACAAGGACATGGCATTTCTCATCAAGATATTTATATACCAGATCTGTGAACGAGGACAGTAGTTGTGAAGTGTTTTTTCCAGGCTGAAAGCCGTATTGACTGGCATTTATAATTTCGCTGTCGTTCAAAAAGGTGTACATTTGTTTACTTATATACTTTTCAATAATCTTATCTATTGTGGGTAAAATAGTGATGGGCCTGTAGTTGTTATAGTCGGATTTATTGCCTTTCTTATAAATCGGTCTTACAATACCAGTTTTTAGTTCATTTGGATATACACCTGTCTCTACACTGCGGTTTATGAGATTAGCAATAGCTAACGCAATGTTTTTACTGATGAGTTTAATATCTAAGGAACGGATAAGGTCCACACCCGGCGCTTTACCATATTTCAAGGTTTTGATTATATTTTCAACCTTATCTTTGGTAGCTTTTTTGAAATAAATTGTCACGTTACTAGGTTTTTTATACAGGGTTTTATCTAATAATTTAACGCTACAGTTCGGCATGATGTCCTTAACGCTTTTCTGGAAATTGCTTGCAAAATTATCGGCAATATTGGTGGTGTTAAATGATTTCGTATGTGGTAAAATTCTCTTTATTTGGCTAGACAGGGAGTGATGAATGTGGTCTACCTCAATGGTGTTAGAACGTTGACTGTTCCAAAGTCTAGCATGAGGTTTCTTTTTGTACTGGGAAGTGGCCGAAGCATGAGGAGGAGGACCATAATATATGTTAGCGGGGAGAGTTTTTCGTTGATTTATACTCGATACAGATGCTGTGGGTTTTGGGTTGCGGCTTAGATTTACTTGGAAAACATAATCTCGAGCGTTTTCGGTGATTTTATATGTATTAGTATGTACGGGGTATTCGGGGCAGCTGTAACTTCTTTCGTAAGCGCGGTGTTGGGAGTCTCTGGCGTATTTAGAGCCAGCGGAGTGGCTGCGGGTGAGGACGCGGCGCGCGCGGCGCCCACGGGCTTGAGTCGCCACGTAATAGTAATTACTGAATTCCGTTTGCTGACCAATACGACGTCGAGCCACGCGTTCCGCGCCCAAGGGCATGTTCACTATTGGCAGCAAACGACGGAAAGGGCGACTACTACGACGGGTTAGGTTTGGGACTGGAGTAGTATCGCAAGAGGACGACGTACTATTAGGGTGAAAGTTTCGTTTCTGGCTGTAATGTTGGGTAAACAAAAACATTACCGTAGAACTCCTCTCAATCAAGGAAACGTAAAAGCGTTGAGAAAATAAATAAAGAGCAAAGAAAAACCTTTTACTTGGACTAGAAATGAGAAAGAATAAAAAGTTAAATAAAAATAAATAAATAACGTGAAAATTCACAGTGAAAAGTTTACCTAAGCATTCGCGTAGGTCGTGGTCGCTCAGACTGTGTACTGAAGGCGCTAGAGGTGACTGAGGCGACGGATTCTAGGTCTGAGTCGGCAGCAGTGGCGTCAGGCGAGAGGCGGCGTCTTGGCGCCCAGCTGTTAGCGCCCCCGCCACCCCGGGCCGCTAGCTCCGAGTCCGATAGACCCGCGTAATGCCGCTCCCAACCTAGCGCAGCCACCACCACATCACGTTACCAGCGAAAATACATTATATGCCTTGATATTAAGTAGCCTTTTGATTTACAAATTGATCTTATTGATGTCAGATTTATTTGTTGTTAAATATTTCCTCTAATTTAATTAGTTAGCAAACCAATGAGATGAAAATTACAGAATATTCTTTTTGGATATTGTGATACTAGCCAATTTTTTTTGTAGTATGTACATAAGTTATACAATGCTGGAATTGATTTAGAATTTAGCTAGATGTAGTGCCCCTAAATGCTATGCTACAACAAAGCTGGACACTACTTTTATAGATAAATTTAAAAATTCATGCCCCGTAGGCCTCTACTGAACACACATGACAGCTAAATTTCTAGCTCTAAAAGTGCTAATTTCTAATGATAGTCGGAGGGGAAGACACTGCAAGCTCTAACTAAAACAACATCCATCTATTTGGCAGTGAACGTTGTGGAGTGTCATATTTGTATGATAGGGGATTTTGGTTTCGATTTAAAGCTTTATCTGGCCTCGGATACTTTTTAACTTTTAGTGGATTTATTTTTAGTATACGTGTGTCTATACATCTGGCTTACGATATGAAGGTCTCGCAAATGAACAAATGAGTCTGACTCAATGGGTCGGAGGGGAGGTTTGCGTGTATTGACCTTGTGGCGTGCTGCGGTAGGTGAGTGTGGCGCCAATATGATGTGGGCCGATCCACTTACGTTCCTCGAGGTCCGCCGACACCTGCGCTCGTACGGCCCTCTGGGCGTTCTGTGTTTGTAAAATGTCGTTTTAGTACTCAGAGGCGTATCGATTTTTTGCTTTAATAAATATTTACAGATTTTGTATTATTCGTCAAAAATATTTCGAGAAACATACCGGATGCGGTATTTGTGGTAGTTGTCGTTTCTTAGGACTGGTTGTAGGCGTAGCGGTAGCGGATCGAGACTGGAACCGCGGCGCGTACGCATGAGTCGGTAACCGCGACGCCTCTCCGCCTCGGTCCGCCATCACTGCAAACCACACCGCACAATGTATCACCAGCGCCACACACACACACTCACATCAACCTACCATTTGACTCCGGGTACCACAAAGAGACTAAACGTTCACGACACTTGCAATACTCGAAGAATAGCACTTGCGGAGGTCGCCTTCGAAAGAGAGAATCAGTAGTTTGAAAATATTGAAATGGCATGCAACATCATGAAATGAACAAGACATTGATATCGAAACGGTACATTGCGTTGACGTTCGACGCGGTAGGAGTACGAACGTGAACACAATGCAGTCGAGGTAGAGTCGAGTGAAGAGCGTGCGTGTAGGTAGAGTAGGACGAGGGCAGCGGAAGATGCGTGAAACAAAAAGTGGAAGAGCGAGGAAGTTAAAAGTAGTGGTAGTAAAGTGGTGATGAGCGACGCGACGAGAACGTGCGTGTCTCGGGCTCAAGTGTTCCGTGCGGGGTGGGCGGTCGCCCGGGCGACTGTGGCGGAGTGGCCGCGGCACCTGAGTAGTCGGCGGGCGGCGACAGCGAGCGCCGCGGCGACTTGCGTCCCGCCGCCGCCGACTGCGACCGCGCCACGCTGTACCCGCCACTCTACAACACAATACACATATATGGCAGTAGCAAATACACAAACCGTGTCACGCCATTAAAAAAAATACACGTAGACATTTCCTCACTTCATTATTAAAGCTCTGTATGCGTTAGATGGTTTCTTCTTCGTATCGAATGTTGGGCGGCTGATTATGTGGTGTGACTTTAAGTTGGTGAAACTTTAAGAAGTGATTCTTCCCGTGAAACTGAACTATTTTTCCCTCGGGACTTATACTAAATTCTCAAAAAAATAAATAACTTTCCATACAAAGTCAAATCAGCTAATCGCACCAGTTGTATGGAGAGGCGAATTTTTTTAAAATTAATTCGACCTCCGTTCCTAGGAGAAAGTTGCTCAGTTTCGTCGGCTGATTCACTTCCCTAATTTTCGACAACTAATTTAAAGTAACCCAATACATTCGACGTCTTTTTTCCATATTCCTCTTTGCCGTCATTCTTCTATTTGATTTAAAAATCTTCTTTAAAGTCTGTGACCTACACGAAATCGTCATGGACCTCATTGCTCAAATTGTGTAGTTGGTAGTATCGTAGGGATACAGATTTCCTTCAGTTTATGACGCACTCACCCTCGTGTCTCTGTTCAGGCCGGCAGCTCTGACTCGACCCGCCGGCGACATGTCTCTTCTACTATTCCTTGTACTTTCTGTGTCGATTCTCTATAAAATATAAAAATATGTAATTTATAGAGAGTAGGTAGGAGATGAAAGCGACGACATAAAAATAAATAAGACATTTGTTTTTAGAACTATAGGACATGAATCGCCCCAAGAAACTGAAAAAATTATCTAAGACACCTGTTTTTTTTTTTTTGCTTTGAATGCAAAGAGTACCAACGGAGCCCTGTTACTGTGATTTATAGAATTTCGACCTATAAATAGAACATAAGGATGTGTCTGAGTCACCTCTAGCCGCGACGACAGGTCTCATCTGCTTCGTTCTCTATAATACTGTTCAAAACAGTATGTTGACTTACATCTTGCGGAGGGGGTGGGCTAGAGCTAGAGGCTAGGCTGGACAGCGAGTGATGTCGTCGCAAGTCGCATTCGCTGGGCGTGTCCGAGTCGGACAGCAGTGACGACAGGTCCCATCTGCTTCGTTCACTATAATACTGTTCAAAACAGTATGTTGACTTACATCTTCCGGAGGGGGTGGGCTGGAGCTAGAGGCTAGGCTGGACAACGAGTGATGTCGTCGCAAGTCGCATTCGCTGGGCGTGTACGAGTCGGACAGCAGTGACGACAGGTCCCATCTGCTTCGTTTACTATATTACTGATCAAAACAGTAAGTTTACTTACATCTTGCGGAGGGGGTGGGCTGGAGCTAGAGGCTAGGCTGGACAGCGAGTGATGTCGTCGCAAGTCGCATTCGCTGGGCGTGTCCGAGTTGGACAGCAGTGACGACAGGTCCCATCTGCTTCGTTTACTATATTACTGTTCAAAACAGTAAGTTTACTTACATCTTGCGGAGGGGGTGGGCTGGAGCTAGAGGCTAGGCTAGACAGCGAGTGATGTCGCCGCAAGTCGCATTCGCTGGGCGTGTCCGAGTCGGACAGCCGTGACGTCGACGTCGACGGCGGTGACAAGTGCTCGCCATCTGCTTCGTCCTCTCTATACCTCTGTTTAAAACAATCAAATCGTATTTTTTTATATTCAAGTTAACAAGAACGATGTTGTATAGAAAGATAGTTAATGAGGACAGCTGTGTCATTATGATAAACTTCGCGTAGTTAGCTTCAATATTAGTAAAACAACGCTATACACTCAAAGGCCGTCACTAAGGTTTTCCCTTGTATCGTGGGTCCCTTGCAACATACACAAAGACGGACACGAACACCCATGCTCCGAGAACAAACATCTGAACCATTCTGAACGAATTTAAATTTTGTGACGGTTATAATAACTTACATTAAAACTGGAATTTTCATCGTGGGGCTTGAGGGTATACCAGCTAGCTTCATGGTTTATCACAGCACTATCTAGATCCAGGAGAGCTTCCCCGAGGAAGTCGTTGGGACCGTACCGGTTTAAATCCCAAACCGTCACCTAAAACAAATCTACGATTAGTTTGAACTACTTTTTTTACGTAATAGAAAATTAGGACGATTAGACCTTATCAATCTCCCTGGCCTTTCGACTGTGCGTTTTTATGACTTCTTCGGGTTGTAATTGTCAAATGGCACATATATTCTCATTGCTCCACCATGCCATGCACTGCAGGTCTGTTTAAAAGCCGTGAGTCGCTGAACAGACACAGACATACAACTTCACAAAGGATGCAACCATCAAATTCAACGATTTTTTTTTACAGTATTTTAAATAGCATCAGATAAAATTTCTACTATATTTGTTAAATTTCTTACATAATCTTTAATCTAAATTAAATTGGGAACCTGTAAACATAAGGTTTAAATTATTCATTTTTTCACCTACATTGCACCATTCATTAATCACTAAAAATGTTACCACATATAATAAACCACTGTACCTCTAAAGTCCTCTTCTTGATATCAGTGATCCTAATCCCGCAGTAGACAAAGGTCTGGTTCCACCGGGGTTCGAGGGTGTTGGCGAGGGTCTTGGTCCTTCGCTTGCTCTTCTCAGACTTGTCTGGCAGTAAGAATATCTTGGCGTAAGGACACCGAGGTGAACCGTCTGGGCGGGAACTAAGCCCGCTCGCTGATACCACAGTCACTAGTAGTTGCAGGGCGCTTATGTCGAAGAACACTTTTAACTGTTGAAGGAAAAACAAATAAATGGAATAGAATTCTCTGCCTGCGTCTGTATTTCCGGGTTCATAAAACCCGAGTCTCTTTAAAGTTCGAGTGAATAGTTCACCCAGAAATATCAGCGTAATTAGCCCATAAAATGCAAACACAAGGAGTCTCTAAATGCCTCAGTAGATGTGTTGTTGTTAGTATTACCTGTATCCTGCCCCCGACATTGGCGTTGTAGTGCGCGTGCCGCGGCCGGCGCCTCGCGTGCACGTCCGGCGAGCCCGGTGACGTCACCAGCACGCTCGGCTTCTCGCACCCTCCCATAACTTCCGTGTATACTTCTGACGACAATTACGTACATAAACAACTTGCTCGAAGGAATATTAGAAAATGTTAAAACATTTTTTATTTTTAAAGAGACCCACTGAAAGGCCCACGAAAACTATGGTTTTCCCTTGTGTTGTGGGTTCCTCGGAACAAACATCTTTCCATCCATCCAAAACATCATCGTCGACCTCATCTTTGACCTTTATGGTCAAGATTGAGGTCAAGAGTTAACCCATCTTATAATAAAACAACACAAACACCCATGACCCAAGAACAAACATCTGCTTTTTACACAAATATTTGCACCGGCTGGGAATCGAACGCAGGACCCATCGAATGAGAGAGGGCTTAGTCAAGGTCAACATGTATAGTCTGATGTGCTGCCACGTGTATATTATCTACACACTAAACTAACCATACTCTCACGACAAAGAAATATCGTGATGAATTGATGAAACCTGCACATTCAGACGACTGAATTTGTAACTATATGACCCAATTCGGTCAGATTCTTCTGTCATCAGGGTCACGGAGGTCAGACGGCAGACGCTACACTGTGATTACCTTATCTGCCAAAGTCTGCATCCAAACGTACAACGAATTGAAATGAGAACGCTAGAAAGAGACGTTCACGCTAAACTCGTAGCACTTGCTACGCCGTAGCATCATTCGTAGCAGTAAGTATACTGTAGTTTTAGCGGTAAATTTGTGTATTTTAATTTATTTCAATGTTATTTTTTTCGATTGAATTAATTATTTCAACATTGCACTGTGGATAGAATCAGTGGAGTAGTTATGAATCTCCGGCGAGTGGCGAATGGAATAAAATTGATTCCATCGGAGCCAAGTTGGAAAGGTGGGGAAACCGAAGGCAAAAATAAATCTTACTATAAATTTTAGGATTCATTATAATCTCTCCATAAAACTAAAAAAAAACTCCCTAAGGAACCATTGTCAAATTCTCAAAAAAAATAAACACGTCTTTCCATACAATCAGCTGATCGCACATTGTATGGAGATGCAATTTTTTTTTCATATTCAATTTTACGTCTTTTTTTAACAAGTAACCCCCAATATAACTCTTATTTGAAAATAACAACCCTCAGAGTTTCTTGTCTGTTCTGGAGATGACTGCACCTTTGCGAACTAACGTGTACAATTGAAAAGTAATATTATAAGGGACTTTTCTAGTACTCCAACCTCAGTTGCTCCCATAGAACTCTTTGATCAGCATACGAAACTGGATCGAATGGCATCAAAAAAGTTTTTGTGAAAAATGAAATTTTTTTTGCTAACCGTACATTTTTTTGAAAATCTGTGAATGAGAATGAAATTTCTTTGAAAAATTATAGATAGTCTCCTAAGACCATTTTCTTGTAGCTGTAACGATTAAGGTACTTCCCTTGGCTGCCCCATTGAAACTTTCCACCCTGTAGAAGCTTCTTGGACTATTCCTACGAAATAAAATTATAAATAATACATAAATAAATAAACACTGCACACTCAAAGGCCCACACTAAGGTTTTCCCTTGTGTCGTGGGTCCCTTGGAAAATACACAAAGACAGACACGAACACCCGAGAACAAACATCAGCTTTTTACACAAATATTTGCACCGACTGGGAATCGAACCCAGAACCCGTTGATCAAGAGGCAGCGTCACTGCGACTCGACCAAACCGGCCGTCAAATTCTTTTTCGACTTTGAATCTTGTTAATCATCGCGATATACCTTTATGAGTCCGCCAGGGCTGCGCAGGCGCGCGAGCGATGGGCCTCGACACCACGAGCTCGACGTGCGAGTCGTGTTTGCTGTCGGCAACCACTGCCGCCACTTCCTCAGCCGACCGGCCTTGAAGAGGAACCCCGTTCCATTGCAGTACCTCGTCACCTATACACAAATAAGAAAACTTTTAAAAACTACAACCACAGTACGTTAATTTGTTGAGTGCGTATAGTTAGCAGCCTCAGAGAAAATGCGCTCGTTGAAGTCATTTTTTGGTTGAGTTAAGCTTTAGTACGGATAGTAATTAGAACATCAACCAAGCTACGAGTATTTATTTCGTACACAAGAAATAATGGAAACAATAAAAAAATAAACGCTACACACTCAAAGGCCCATACTTAGGTTCCCGGAACATACACGCAAACACCCATGACCTGAGAACTGATCTCAAGACCCGTCTAACAAGAGGCAGCGCCACTACCACTTTACCAAACCGGCCGTCATTTATAATTTAAGAATTCAACGAAAACGAATACTCATGAGTATGATTTAAGATAATACCTATTCTAAGTTGTCCCTCTATGTCCGCGATGGATCCTTTCTTGACTTTCTCGACGATGGCGCCGCGTGTGCCGTCGGGCAGGAGCTTGCCCCCCACCACCTTGAGACCGAGGATGGCGGCAGACGAGTGGCCGCTGCCCTCTACCACGCTTTTCCGCAGCACCATGTGGCCCACGGTCCGCGACCCGTCTGCGCACACCTGCCAGCTCTGCGGGAACTGACACAACGCCACCGATCAGGGCCCCGCCCACAAACACAAACAAACAGTACGCAACACAACGTGAGAACAACCAAACATTAAAGTGCACAATTTTTACCGATGCATGCCCGTTAACGCAACATGCTGCAGCCAAACAACAAAAACGCACAGTCGACGCCTCTCTTTACTATTTTATTCACTATCTCGTTGTTAATGCTTGTGCCAATCTAGATAAGACTTTTATTCTACTACAGTTAAATTTTGACTAAGTATTTCAATTGAATTGCCAATAACAACAATCCTAATACCTTAGGGCAATCACCCCTGTTTGAATCTTCGCTTGAGGTGAAGGTGCTAGAAGTATCGATGCCCGAGTCTTTTGTGGCCGAGTCTTGACTGGTCTGTCGCTCCTGTTCCCAGCGCAGCGACGCCCAGTCGCTCGGAGCCCCGGATGCGTCACGGCCTCCCCGCGGAAAGGTTGCCGCACCCTCGTGCCCGTCAAAGCGTACTGTTTTTTTTCTCCTTTCGGTAAAACGTCTGTTATCAGTGGAATCTTCCCACAGATAGGCACTCTTATAAACCGCTCGGTCTGTCCTCGGGCCCTCCTCGGCGGCGAAGGGTCGCAGGTAGGCGCCCTCCCCGTCGTCCCGCGCTCGCCAGCGGCAGTCCGTCACCGAGTCGAAGCTGCGACCGCCGGCCGGCGCACGCGCCGCCCCGTACACACCGCGGGCCTCGGGCTCGTACGCCGCCGGAGAATGATTAGTCAAATTGTAATAATTGTTGACTGCTACGCTAGCACTGCGAAGATGAGGATGCCTGATGCCTGCATTCGCCTCAAGTCGTCCTAAGGATGACACCGCATAAATAGTAGCAAATATATCGCTTCGCAACATGTGCGCTCCCCTAGGCGATGTGCGCAGCGTCGTGCTAACCCGATACAGTTATACCCCGGTCAAATTAAGCCCTTTTTTCTTTAAACCCGAACATTGATAATTACTGAGCGAAACCTTTTGAAATATGTTCAGACACCTTTCAGGATGACACTCAGGAAAGTCCCCAAACCTCCCGGTTGGGATAGCCAAGATATCCTGGATAAACTAGAATTTTCAGGAGCAGGCCTGAAATTGTATTAAATAACAATTTTTTTTCTACATTCAATCGCATTTTTTATGGACAAGACATCTAAGACATCAGATTTATTTTCCAGTGTTAAAAAACCTTGAAAACTTGAATTTTCTTTGAAAAAGCTAGGATGGGCTGAGAGCTATGGCAGGTCGCCATTTTTCATAGTTACAGTTTAGGGCACTTTCTATTATTATGAATACGTTAACGTTGAATATTTTCAGTTTCTGGATTCCAATGTGCCTGGAATTTTGCTGGAACGAGCCTTAAATCGTCAAAAAGTTTGGTGTGGGTTCCTTTTTGCTATTAGTTTGCATTTTGCCTTGCATTCAGCCCTTCCATATACACAAAATGGAATTTATAGAAATCGTTGAAATTCGTCATGATTATTATTAAAGGTTACCTTATGATTCATTAACTATTGCTCGAAAATTTTCAAATATTTGTATTATTTATAATTAGGTAAACTTTTTCCTATTAATTTGAGTCCAATAAAACATTATAAAACATTCCACACTCATTTCAGACGAATTATAAGGTAACCTATAAATACGAAAATTTAATGATCATGACGAATTTCAACGATTTCTAGAAATCCCATACTGTTAAGTATATGCATGGCAAAATGCAAACAATATACAAAAAAATTTAACTATATCAAAATTTTTGAAGATTTAGAGGCTCGTTCCAGCAAAATTCCAGGCAACCTGGAATCCAGGAATTTTAAATATTTAATGTCAACATATTCAGAATAATATAAAGTACCCTAAACTGTCGTTTACTATTAAAAGTAGCGTCCTGGCATCATTCTCAGCTCATCCTAACTTTTTCATAAAAAATACCAGTTTTCCAGGTGTTTTTGACACTGGAAAGTAAATCTGAAGTCTTGGATGTATTGGCCGTAAAACATGCGACAGAATGAAAAAGAAAATTTCGTTATTTGAAACTACTGCAGGCCCGCTCCTGGAAATTCCTGTTTTTGCAGGATATCTCGGCTATCCCACCTGGGAGATTTTCAAACTTTACAGAGTGTCATCCTGGACGTTTCGCAAACACATTCCAAAAGGTCCTGCCTCAGTAATTATCAATGTCTAGGTTAAAACCTAATTTTCCCGTACTATTACTTTCTTACTCTAGCGCCGACCGTGCAACCGTTTTAAATTAACACAACGAACCTTTGTTTTACCGCTGATAGTCATTTTTTTTGTCTCCACCTTAAAAACAAATGAAAGCGGTGTTCACGCACAAGCGGAAAGAGTGTGTGTCAACTCATCAGTCAAACAATAAAACAACAATTACAAGAAGTACATGTTTACAAACGCTAAACGAAGTAAATAAAGAAAGTTGCCAAGAACACTTCTTTTCGCCTGAAAGCATGCGACATCAGTTTGTTTGAACCATAAACATTGCGCAACACTGAAAAATTCGTACGGTAAAAGTGTTGCTTTACCAGAAGAAGCAATTAAATACGTTTCATTTTAATATTTTTGGTTCAAACAATGTAAACAAAGAAGTATGTTCTAAGAATAATTTCCACAAACACATTTAAAGCATTAGTTTGCGTACAACAAATGATTGCGAAAATACATAACGGTAAACATACTTCTCATTCACATAATAGAAAAAGTAAGATTGAATTTAACAACCATTGCAGGTTGGTCGACCAGAGGAAGAAATGAAAAGATTCGAAACGATCAATGTACATTACATGAACAATACTGAAACATCTAATCAGCCATAGATATATTACACGCATAAGTTTCCCGAAAATCACGCGGCTCACCGATAGAAACTTTTTCATTTTCTCGTCTAATAGGGCCTGACGCTGGCTGCGGGAGGAGTCGGACCTGCTCCTATCTCTATTACCTGCGAACAGGGGGTCGGGGTGAGCGCGGCCGCACATCGCCTAGACTAGGCACAGGCATAACAAGTACTCGCTTCACACCTCGAAAACGCCGCTTTTAATATACATATGTACGTGTACAAAGCAGCGTGTGCGAGCTTTGAAACGCAACAACCTTACACAGCTCACACGGTCTGCATATTACTCTCTGGAATCGTACAAGTACAAACATCAACGGTAATAGGTAAGTTTAACACATACGGGTACATCTACATGAAGAGACATGATGGCAAGTCTTACACATAGTTTATTGACAGATAAGTTCAGGTGCTCTACTCTTTCGTATCTCTGTTCATAAATGAACTAAATGTTTAACTTAAGATTAATTACCTGAGTAACAACTCTACTGCAATCGGTAGATGCTTACATTAGTTAATACCTCGCACGGAACACCTTAACTTTATCATTGCTTGATGCGAATGGTAGTGAAACAGGCTTAATGTAGGTAAATGGCAGTATAACCGTCAGTATTCTGGTCGCGTGTGGTGTAGTGTAGTGTGGTGTGTGTAAGGGGTGACAAACAAAATCAGCTCGGGTGGAAGGGATCATAGTGACGGGGACAGGGGCGACGTGAGCGGCGCGGGGTACTTACCGCGGTCGCGGTACTCGTCGTTCTCGTCTGAGACGCACTCGGGCACCTCGTCGTCAGAGGAGGAGGAGCGTGGGGGGAGCGGTGCGTGCGGGTGGGGCGGCAGCTGGCCGGCGCCCGCCTCCTCGACGCCGTAGGCCGCCTTCTGCCGCGGGTGTACGAGGTGCGGGTGCGTGCGCGCCAGCCCCTCCAGCTCGCCGTAGCTGCGCGGCTCCTGCTGGCTGTACTGCCGCCGCAGGGCGCTGCCCGCTCGCTGCAGCGGCAGGTTCTCCTTCTCCGCGGCGCTGTGCGCTCTCTCTAGCTTCGGCCTTTTATCGAACGATGAGTCCCCCGGGGGGGCTAGGCCTCGCATGTCGGCTTCCATTTGCCACAGCATTGACTCGTGGCCGGTGCTTTTGTGAATCCATTGTCCTGTTTTCGATAGTAGTTCTTGTTTTTTGCGGCAGAGGATGCACACCCATATCACCTGTAAGGTTGTATTGCCGATGAGATAGGATGATGGATAACCCTAATCAGCACCCGTATTCTAAATCAATCGACTCGAATCCGATATTTGAAAAGACTATACCCGTCACTGTCATCTAGATATCGCAAGAGAGGGATGCACTGAGATTTTCCATGCGTCAGTTTCGAATCGAATGGTGTAGAATACGGGTGCAGGAGTGGTGTAGAATATGTTACCTTGTTGGATCTGAGCGTGACCTTGCCGCCGCAGCGCGCGCAGCACCTGACGCGGCAGTAGTGGCACGAGTGGCCGACTCCGTCTGCGAACTTGGTCTTGAGGCAGATGTGGCAGGTAGCCGCCAGCTCCACGCCGGCAGCGCGCTGCATCTCGTTGCGAGTGCGGATGGTCTGCTCCAACACTGCTACTTCGTCTTGTTTTCGTCTGTCATTAACAAATGATTATTTAAATGCTTATATTTTGTTTCCTTTAACTTGCACAATATTTTACTTTAAATTAGTTAGCGAAAATCAAGGATGTGAATCAGCCCACTAAACTGAAAAATTTTCCCCAAGGAACACAAGTCGAAATATGAAAAAACAATTCGACATAGAACAAAGTGTACCTACAACAAGGCAATCTTATTACGAGTACTACTCGTAGGTAATAGTCGGAAAAGCAGTGATAGTCCAATTGGTAATAATGAGCCAGACTTGTAGGTTGCGGGTTCAAATCTTGGTGCGGGCCTGTACCACTAAATTTGTCTTTTCGGATTTATGTGCGGATTTTTCATTAATTATCACTTACTCAGCGGTGAAGGAAAACATCGAAACCCGGTGCGTCTAACAATTTCTTATAATTTTTAATACTTATAATTTAATTTTTAACAAAATTTTTAATTTTTTTTTTTGGACGGCGCGCGGTCGACCAACCCGCATTAGGCCAGCGCTATGGACTATGGCCTAAGTCCCCTTCGTGTTTCGAAGGCAGGCCCGTGCCCCTGGGTGGGGACGTACGAGTATATGGGCTGATAAAGAGAGTCGGAAACTGAAACAGCTCTTAGTCTAGGTTTTCAAAAATATTTTTTGTATACTCCTGAGGTGGTCCCATATAAATATTATCGAAATTAATTCTGCGCGTTTTAAAAAAAAACAGCAATACAAAAAATATTTACATATATTTAGATGACGTTTTAGTTTGTAGGTAGTTATCGGCCACAAGGCATTTTTGAGATTGAAGTCGGTTGATTCATACGTAAACGCCAGTGATTAGCTTTTTTCTGTTCCTACATTTTGACATGGACTACAGTATTAATTTCTAAAAAGAAGTAAAGTCAAAAATGTTTCCTTTGATCTTTATTGTTTTTTAGTGCGCTTTTTATCGTGTTTTATTCAAGGTAAGCTTAACGATAATCAAGGATTTGGATTTGGTAGTTAATTACAGTGGAGCGACTGCCATCTGACCTCCGTGAATCTGACCGGATGGGATCATGTTTACTCTTGGAGGTTAAAGGTTTTCTCACAATATTACCCTTCACCGTAAGAGTATTGGTTAGGGTTCTACTTATGTTTTTTTCAGAAAAAGATAGTATAATTTCCGTACAACTCGAATGTATCATACATCCCATAAGATACACATTATGTCAGGAATTTTCACGACATACCTATTGACGTTACGCATTCGGCACAAAATATTCATTAATTATGTAAGCATCGACATTTTCAAAACCTGTTCAGTTTCTGCGTGAAACAATAACAAAAAATATAATGTTATTAGAATAAGTGGCAAAAAAGGTCTAAAGTTCTCTTTACCGGTCATCAAATGCACCTCGCTTGTACGTAAAATCACTTCTTTTATCTGTTTTTTTTTATTTAATTGCCAACTTCACAGTTTGTAAATGTTGCGTCACATTTTGCTTACATTAAAAAAATTAAAGCGAAAACTGACTGACTGATCGACCAACGCACAGATGGAACCCCTGGACCTAAAAGTATGGATTTCAGACTGGGCATGCGCGTTCTTTGGTAGCGCAGGCGAACATTAAGAAATGTTTTTTTGAAATTCCCACAGGAAACGGAGGAAATCGTTAATAAAGGAATACGCGTATAATGTGTTTACTATTTTTGATCATCTGTCAGGTAGAATACGAAGCTCAGTTGCAACAAAATTAATGCAGTGTAAAAGACATGGTTCGAATCCATCGGGGTTAAAACTTTTATTTTTTGTTCCACATGAACGAAGTACCAGGCGGAAAGTTCCTGCTCCGATGGTGTTGGTCATGTGTCAAGCTTGCCTTCCTCAAGTTCTATTGTGAACTTGAGGAAGGCAAGTGGAAACATGGCGGCCAAATCAGGTATAAAGATGCACTAAAAAGGCACATGAAGAGGTGCGGTATAGATCCCACACAATGGGAAAAACAGGCCGAAAAACTACCAGAATGGAGGATTCTAGTGAAAAACAAAATCCAAAACTTTAAGACAAATCTGCTCTGAGCTGGATGCCAGACGCGATGAATTGGATGCCAGTCCACCTGCGGCAATCAATTATAATTATAATGGGGTGCTCACATATTCGCAATGTGCGCGAACCTTTACAAAAAAGATTGGCTGCGTAAGCCATATGCGAGCACATGAGCGCCAAAAAATTTAGGAGTTGAAGCGGTCGCTATAGCCGAAATCGGCCGGGAGCACATCATCATCATAGTCAAGTGTATGGCGAACTTGGCTAAACCTGGTGTCAGAGTTTCAAAGTAGTTTATAAATTTCACTGCTGAACACTGGAAAATGGCGATACTTAATACTGAATGTGGGTAGGCGGATTGGTAAGGGTTTTCAGTAAACGCCTAAGTATCTTCTATTTGTAGTGGGAGCCCAATAGGGGATTTCGGGATTGACTCGAGTGGGGGTGTGTGGGGTCATAGCATCGTAGTGCTTCAAAATCGTCACCTTCACCTGATCAACTGACGAGGCTCTGAAATCCGTAAAGGGTTACTCGACTTGGCGGCTTTGCCATTCTATATATATATTTTTTTAATTAAGCCATTAAGAAAAAATTGCATTAACCTTCGCGTGCTTTTTGAACACATGGTGTACGAGATTTGTATCGCACGCGGCGTAAACAAGCACGCGACGGGCGCGGCAGATTAACGAATAACATGGAACATATAGATCTTGTTGAATACTTCCACTCAATGTAAGCTTTCTTGTAGGGCTATTAATCAAAATAATAAAATTGATTACGATTTGATAGTGACGCAAGAGAGTGCGAGGGACACAAACTTAAAAAAAAATTGTTACCTAACTAATTAATACATTCTTAAGCGTGATCAAAGGGGTATCCGCCAAAAACGCCCGAGGTGAATCTCACATTTTAGACAAAAAATGGTAGAAACAATGTGAAGAGTCGCAATTTCAAAATTCGGTGGCTAACATGGTTTTTTTTCGGAGAAAAAATAAAAAAATTTTTTTTATAAAAAATTGCCGCCGACCCGATGCTAAAGAATGGTATCTCGGATTTTGGGCAAATAATAGTAGAATCAATGTGAAGTGTCGTCATCAGCCCATATACGTCCCCACCGAGGGGCGTGGGTCTCCCTTCGCAACACGAAGAGGTTTTAGGTCATAGTCCACCACGCTGGCCCAATGCGGGTTGGTGGACCGCTGGTCTTTCGAAAATAAATTTTCTTGGACAGGCGGGTTTCAATACGATGTTTTCCTTTACCGTTAAACAAGTGATAATTAGAAATCCGTACATAAATCCGAAAAGACGAATTTAGTGGTACAGGCCCGCACCAGGATTTGAACCCGCAACCTTTCGATCACAAGTCTGGCTCATTACCAACTGGGCTCTCACAGGAAAAAAAACCATGTCAGCCACCAAATTTTGAAATAGCGACACTTCACATTGATTCTACTATTATTTGTCTAAAATCTGAGATACAATTCTATAGCACTGGGACTGTGGTTTTTTCTATGGGATTTGGCGGATACCCTTTCATTTTATTTTGAAGGTTGTAATCCGAGGAAAGCCTGAAAAATATATCTGACGATTTCCACAAGCCGGAGTTGCAACAATTGACATTACAAGCATATTGCCTCGCCACTACAGTTTCGCGAAAAGAATTTGGCTGCCCTGTTTTAATAACTCCAAACAGCAGAATAGCGAGGCGGTGCTCTCTAAGTAGAGTTATTTTAGGAAGACAGCTGTGTTAATATAGGGGGTAACGCGGGTACGCGAAGACTTTCTGTACCCGTTGTACTCGTATACTACTCGCTCAGTGCGTGCTAATAAGCGCGGTCCGTACAGGATATGCTAGCGTATCTTGGAAAGTATGATCGCTTCGCTCATATTCTCTAATACGGTACAGAATCTTCATCCTATTAAACAAACTTTCGCAACGGAGAAAGTTTCAAATGGAGAAAATCTTTTGCATTTCCGAAAAGCCGCCACAAGCTTTCGTCATGTTCGAATCGTCAATCTTATGAACTGAAGCTTCTTTCGGGTTTACTCTCAATATCGAAAAACGTGTTTCCCAAAATTTATACGGGAATCTGAGAAAATTGGTTAAAACCGCATATTTAAAACTCTGCAGCGAGTGGCTAACTATAGAAGTGGCGCGTAAAGTTTAAACGCCTACGATTTTTCCCGTGGGAATTTTAAAAATCTAGTTTTATTTTTGCAAATCCCTTTTTCCTATTTTTTTCGTATCCCATGCGATTTTTTAAATTCCGCTCTAAGTAGCTGCCTGTGTTGTCACGATCTTTTGAGTAGAATTTCAGACTTATTACTCTGACCGAGGTTCCTATGTTACCAAGTTATACGTAGGATTCCCGTGTCAAATGTCGAGAACTCCTTTCTTAGCGGATGCCTGCGCTAACTAAGAAACGCTTCAGCAGAATTCCTAACTTCCAGCTATAGTAGTCTCGGCTGTAACTATCTTACCTACCTATAGATTCTAGTTATTTAGGTCAAGTAGTTTTGAGATTTCGTGTTCATTGTGTGATCTTTCACGTTTACATTTTTACCGATTTTTTGCGTGTTTCTTGGGAATTATGGGCAATCTGTTTTAAAACACGCTTTCCTCAGTAATTAATTATGTATAGGACAACATTGTGGAAAATCAAATGAGCTTTATTTCTTACCTGAAAATGTTATCGCTAATGTGCACTGCATTTAATATAGATAAGCCAGTCTGAGAACTCTTAGACCTGAGAGATGCTAAGGTCGTGCACTTCCTAACACAACCAAACTTAAAAATCATATCGACGTTACAAAAAAGCTTGGACCGACTTTAAAAAAAGGAAAAGGTTCTCAAATGGACTTTTGTTAAATGTTTCTTACAAGAACCGATTTTCAAAATTCTTTTATTGTTTGAAAGAATTTACTCCAGAGGTGTACGTTGACACCAAGTCAAGATATGATGATGGAATCCTAGAGAAATCGAGGGCAACCTTCGAATTAAATAGGCACTTACAATGTTTCTCATGTATTTACACTAAAAATTGAAAAAATAAATAAACTTTTTAGAAACATACTTTAAAAAAATCCAAACAGTCGAACATTGAAAGTACAAAGTCTAAAGACTTTTATGCCGTCCAAAGAATTTAGATAAATTCAATTTCAAGTTCTCGAAGGAGTAAGGTCTGGAAACAACAAAAAAGTGAAAGTGGTATAAAATAGTAAAAAGTCTAAGTTCTCTTGTACCGTCTAAAAAATTTAATAATTACTCTAATTTGTCTCCCAGCATGACCATTTTGTCTCTAAAATCTAGATGGTCTGATCCAAATGACGGTACAAAAGAGTAAGTCCAGGCTATATTGTACAGCATTCTCAAAAAACGCTTTCTGGGACCATGGTCATACTCGGAGGTATGTCACATTTTAACGTATAATTTCAGGTAAACGGATGTAGGCTATATATGTAGGTGTACTAGTGAAATTAAGCGGAGTTTATTCATGAATTGAAGTAGTAGCACACTATGAAAGACTCAAATCAGACTAAGAAAGAAAAATCAGTACAACAGCTACGAAAACCGTTGACACTATTACAAATGTGTGAAGTTGACGTCAAGGTCAACATGTATAGTCTAATTATGGCCTTGTGTGCAGTTAATTTACCTAGGATGATACTCGCGAAAATATACACAAAACGAATACTTAAATTCCGTCCAAAATTTCTGCAAATTAGGCATCAGCTATCTTCACATTGTACACAGAATTTACGTAGGCCAAGAAGTAGGTCAACCCACAAAAAGAATTTAGCCGCATAAAGCTTTTGCGAAAATTTGCTGAAATTTGCGTTTATCACGAAATCTCTTCTTTTTATCACTATGTGAACTTTTAGATACACTAGCTTCGTACATTTTTTTAAAACCATACTCACTTTATCACCTTAGAACTTCACTTTATGTTTTCTATTCACCGCTTTATTACGATGCAAGTCAGCACACAGAGTTTATTTTAATGTCACTTAGATAATTGAATTATTGTAGGTATTATATTATTTTATGGAATGTATCCGACGTCGTATGAATGTAACGGATAAAAAGAATAAGCAGACATGTTTGTTTTAGCTTTATCTGAAAGGTTTGTCTCGACCGTACCACGCAGTAGCTCAGTTGAAAATAGAAACTCTAGGAAAACTTTAGAAAAAAGATGAACAATACATGTACCTAATAGGAATACCTAATCATGGCCTGGCCTTTCTACGTATTAACATCGATACGCCTACGACTTTTGGAGATAGCTATTGGATGTCAATAAACGTATTTCTGATTTTAAGAACGTGCAGTTCGATAGGAATATCTGTATTTTAGAAGGATACTTGGAAATCACGACACTTTCACATATGGTGCATTACGCTGAAGGACATGACGACACAAGAGGGCGAAGGCAGGATGGGGCGAGGGCGGAGTGTAGTTAGCGCGAGACGGGGTGGGGGGGGAGCTAGCGACTCGAGAGTGGGGCGCACCTCATGATCTCGTGTTCGCGCTGCTCCTCCTGTCGCTGCCGCATCATGACGCCCTCGATGATGGCTCGCTCCTCAGGCGTGAGATGCGATAGGTCCGGCATGTCGGCCATGGCGGGTGGCCGTTATCGCCGACCCGCAGCGGTGCGCGGGCGGGCCGCGTGCTGCGGTGCTGTGCCCGCGGCGCGACGCCAAGCGCGCCACTCCGCCCGGAGGTTTATTTAGTAATGCCGGAGTGGCCAATAGCGCGCGGTTGTCCTCTGACGTCAGCACGCTTATTGATTGCCGCCGCCGCCGCCGCTCCGCGCCCCGTCTCGCGCGTCCCTTGCGCCGCGCATAGGCTCTCCCTCGACGTGCGTGCGCAAAGCAAACACCTCTTTACAGTTTCAGTTCTCCTTGGAACCCTATACAGTACAGTTTGTTATTATTAACTTACACAGGCACTAGGTACTTGATTCCAAACAGCACCTCCTATTCGAATTTCTTTTACCCTTTCACATTAAGCTCAAGTATAGTTTTTAAAATAATATTATTAATTAGCTTATCCCATACATAATTATGAGTCGTCACATTATAAATAACCCAGACCTGTGAATGTAACAAATGCTACCTATTTTATAGCCAGAGAGATATAGGTATATCAGAGTTGCGGCTTTAACGCTGAGGTTCTGATTATTTCTTACCCGCAAGGGACATACGCAAGGCCAGATGGTCAGATGACCTAAAGAAGATAGCGGGTAGTGGCTGGATGCAAAAAGTGGAGGATCGTGCAAAGTGACGAACCTTGGGGGAGGCCTATGTTCAGCCGTGGACTGCAATGAGCTGATATGATGATCATGATGATGATGAAGGGACATACTTAGGCCCGTATTACAGAAGGAGACTCAAGTGTTGATCTATAATTAAGTATTCATTGTCTCTTCCTCTCATTATCAAAATGACAAAGACGATTGCTACTTACTACATTTCATTTCATTTTCATTTCAAGTAATAATAGATCAGAGTCTGAGTCACGTTCTGTTATATGGACCTTAGCATTATAAAAATGCGAAGACAAGATCATTTTCAGAGATCGGGACGTCTCGAACCCACTACCATGTCATCAAAATAGCACTAAAGTAATCAATCTACACAAATTCAATCATAAAGAGGATAGATTTGTATTTTCAACCCACTTCAAAAAAGGGGACTTTCTATGTTGGACTGTATGTAACTTTTTTAAATGTATTTTAGATATGTTTACCGATTTCGCCGCCATTTGTGGGCCATTTTTATTATATTTTTTGTTTGAAAGTATACTCCAGAAGTGATCCCATTGTCACCAAGTTAGGCTCTGATTTTGTAATCTCAGGGAAATCGAGGCAAGCCCTCGAATTTAATAGTCACTTACAAATCTCATGTATTTACACTAAAAATTGAAAATCAATAAACTTTTTAAGAAAAAAAAACGACTTCAAACATATCAGTAGTACTATATAGCACATTATATGATGTTGTTTTTATTTTTCGCTTTTTTGAAGTTGATTTAATTTAGTTTTTAGAAAGTTTTTGCGTTTTTGTAACGAATAAACTTAAGAACTACTGGATCAATTTGAAAACTTCCTTCACCATAAGAATGCTTCATTATCACTGAGTAACATAGGCTACATCGTCGTCATCAGCCCATATACGTCCCCACCGAGGGGCACGGGCCTCCATTCGAAACACGAAGGGGTTTTAGGCCATAGTTCAACACGCTGGCCTAATGCGGGTTGGTGGAGCGCTCGTCTTTCGAAAATTAATTTCCTTGGACAGGCGGGTTTCATCACGATGTTTTCCTTCACGGTTAAGCAAGTGATAATTAGAAATCCGTACATAAATCCGAAAAGACGAATTTAGTTGTACAGGCCCGAACCAGCAGGCGTATTCAGGAGCGTTCGACTATTTTCCGTTCGACTATTTTCCGAATTCGACTCGAGTCGAAGACGAGTCGAATGCTACGGAAATCTTTATTCACAACGACGTTCGATTCGTCTTCGACTCGTTTCCGTCTTCGGAAACTATGTGACATAGATAACACGTTTGTGCAAGCATTTACGGAGATAGTAGATTTGATTGAACGAATAACTGAGTGAATGAAAAATTATAACATTTATAAAATATCATTTTATTTCTTTAATTTAATTCTTAGATGAATTTCTGGCCTAGAGAAAATATAGCTTTACTTTTTAAATGGTTTTTAACCATGGTAAACTTAATAATTCTTCATTATAAAAACTTTTTTAAAAATTTACGAAATGTCTTTGTAAACGAGATGTAAAGTGTCAAGATCTTGCTTTGCTTTGTTGTGGCGGCAGTGTTGCCATATCTACGGATTTGTCCGTATTTGTACGGATTTTGCAAGTCCAATACGGATGAATCAAGATTACGGATTTTTATACGGATTTACTCTAAACACAGAATTAGCTTCAAAAGGTCCCCGTTTTCGAGCCTTCTTTACCTAATTTTGACCAATTTCGTCAACGCTGGTGAGTTTGTTCTACTGTAGTGTGGCAGTATAGCAAAAGTTCTTCAATGAAGACGAAACCAAGAAATAAATTACCTCGACGATAACGGACCCGCTACAACTAAACAACTTTTAGGGAAATCGCCCTCTTTTGATTTAAATCTTGACTAAAAAATGTTACGTATAATTTTTATACGGAATTCATACGGAATTTAAATCATAATACGGGATATTTATACGGAATTTCAATGAAAACAGAAATACGGATTTTATACGGATTTTTGTAATGAAAATACAGATTTCACGTCTACTTCATGTGGCAACACTGTGTGGCGGTTTATTTTGTGTTTTCTTGAAACTAACTTGAAACGTACAACATACTGATTCCCGTAGGAATTTGGGAAATTTTACAGTTTATGTACTATTCCGACGTCGCTATATTAATTGGACATTTCATCAAAATCCGTCCGAGAGTTTTAGCGTGAAGAAGGAACAAACATCCATACTTACAAGCTTTCGTATCTAAAATATTAGTAGGATACTTATGTGTTTTTTGTAAATATTAGTAGGATGGTGTGTTGAAGCTACAATATTAAGCTACAATAGGGTTTAATAATTTAGCTTCTAGGTACTCACTGTTCCACTACTTAACTATTGTTATTAATGAGAAATTAGTATTCAAAGTTTGTAAGAATACCTAACTGCTGTTGTAAATAAAACTAAAGCGATTTAAAATAAACTGTGTATTATAATATGTTCAGTTTTGTTCAAGATTTTTTTTTAATAAGTAACAATACAATTATATACTTGCAATAAGTACTATCACAGAAAAAAAAGGTTTGCATCGCAAGTGAACAATAAAGTATGCTAATAAACTACTTAAAAATAGACACAGTTAATCTTCATAAGTAAATGTTCTTAATGGGGATAAGCAGAGCATTCAGTAGGTACTAGCATAAGTGCTCTCAGAACCATTTACCTCGAGAGTTAAGAAATAAGTACCTATTATGAGCATTTTACATGTCATGTTTGTGATTTTTGCCCAGTCAGCCCAATAACTATGGAGTGATTTCAATTTATTTGTAAAACAACGCCAAGGCCTTTTAATACTCCAAACACCTTTCGATGCAGTTTATGGACTTCATGTGCATTTTATTAAATTTTTCTTCAGGACTGTTCATGTCAGCCTGCGAAATCGGGGTCATCAGGCTAGGTTGGGTAGCCTGAATACTCTGAAAATAGTCAAAAATTTGGATATTAGTACATATATCTAGTAATTTTATTTCTATGAAGGCAATTTAAATATAAAGTTAATTATAAGCAACTAGCTTTCCACCCGCGGCTCCGCCCGCGTGAACTACAGGTTATATCGTGCCCAACTGTGGGATAAGATGTAGCCTATGTCCTTTCCCAGGCTCTAATCTATCTCTGTACCAAATTTCATCAAAATCGGTTCAACAGTTTAGGCGTGAAAGACGGACAGACAGAGTTACTTTCGCATTTATAATATTAATAAGTAAGGATAAAGAATTACACAGATAAGCAAATCTTATTTTTAACAAAACATTTCCTACTTGAAAGTGAATGCTATGAAATCACATCCACATCCTCATAACTTCTGGCGCATTCAGTGCCTGAGTTGTTTGCGTTATTGATGTAGACATTGATGCCTGGCCCTTTGTTACAAAATTTCTGTTAACTATCTTGTGCCAGAAAGTGCAAGGCTGTAAAAAATGAAAGCAGAAATTAAAAACTATTTGTAACAAGATCTTACCACAATTTTTGTTTAATAATGAGTCTCCGATGCCTCTGTATCTTGTGAAAATGAAGGCAAGAATCTGTATTTTAAATTACACCAATTATACATACTTATAATTGGTGGTTGGTGGATAATATCTTGGTGGTTGGTGGATAATATGTTTACAAATTACTCAACAAAGTGAGATATTCGCAAGGAAGCGACTTTTAAATGATATATGTTTTGAAAATTGGTATCTTGAAAAGTATTAGAAAAATCCCTTATCTCCATGTTGGAAGACATTGTCTCCGGTCCTTGTTTTGCTCTTTCTTTATTTCTCACTCGAATTGCTACGTAAAACTGAATTTTAGCTTGATTCTAGCACAAAATGTTTGTTTACAAGTGTAAGTCGAATGCTCAGAAGCAATCGTGAACTTTTCCGAATTTGGATCCGAATTCGAATGTCAAATTTGACATTCGGATCGAGCCGAACGCTCTAGAATACGGTGAGTCGAAGGCATTCGAAAACGGATCGAATTTCGATCCGTTCTCGATAGTCGAACGCTCCTGAATACCCCTGCTGGACTTGAACCCGCGACCTACCGATCACAAGTCTGACTCATTACCAACTGGGCTATCACTGCTTACTCTTCACTGCAACATAGGCTACATAATTTTTCCGCATCCCCACTGATACGAAGTTCCGGGCGGTAAGCTATTTAATAATAAAACAAATTTCAAATCAATTTTACCTATAAAAGTTGGTCAGATATCTTAATCAACTAGAAAATAAGTTGTGACTTTCAAACGTATCAACAGATCCTCTTAAAGAAAACTTACGATGCTATGTTAAACTTATAATATAACACCCCTCTTCGTCTCTGGGTTTAAATAAAACTGAGGTGCCCTGTTTCATAATGTTATTAAAAAAATTAACGCACAAAAACCAAAGAAACGATTGTATGTGAATTTATACATGTTCAGAAACAAATGTGTCTATTGTCTACAAATTCGAATGAGGTAAGTAATGCGACATTAAATATTCACTACTCAGTCATCTTCATTATCGTTAACTGGTATACATTCAGAGGGGAGAAAGTTCTTGTCCCCGTGGAAGAGAGATTTCTGCCCTTCTCCCCACGGAAATCTTTTAGTACGTCTGTTCATGTATTCGTATTCACGGCAGAATTCTTCTCTCTTATGCGGCTTTATGTAATTTATTTGCCGGTACATTAGAAGGATAATGAGAGGGAAGCAAAGGAAAACTACGATTGATCTGTATTTTTGCCACGAGTCCTTGGGGTAGAGTGATCGAGCGCAAGGGTTGAGCGGCTTAGGACCCTTCCACTTTTTTTTAATGTCCGGAATGATCGTAACCACCTTCTTCCCAAAATACTTCTGCAGAGGATAAAAAAAAACTTCTATCACTATAAAAGCGAAAGTTAGTATCGAAAGATATGTAAAAAGTACTGAAAATTTGCTGTAATACAAAAGAAACATCATATTACTTTCAAAGAATTGAAAATAATTTGAGGGATGCTGTATAAAGAAAACAATATGATATTTCCTCACTGTACTGGGAGTGGAAGAACGACGTGCCAGCTGCCAACACTTCCCAGGCATACCAGCGGAGTCAGTGCTTGGGATGCGAGGGTTTTGCAGTGTCGTGGGCGTAAGGCTGACAACTATATTCAATACTTATATTCCATTTAATAATGCTTAAAATATATGCTCAGCCTGGATATAATATACAGGATACAATAGGCGGGAGTGTAGTGTAGGTATTTAAAATGAAGTTAAAGTATTATAAAAATTACTAGTATGTTTTTCTTCAGAAAGTTATATTTAATAATTAATTATGAAATCCAGCCTCCAAAACAATTATAAAGTTTCACACGAATGTTTTCCCCAGCCGGGAAAGGAACACGGAATCGTCGGATAGGAGTAACAGGATAAAAGAGACGGTGGTGACCACAAACATCGTTGGGCAGCAATTTTTCTTTGTGGCCAAACTATTTTGTCAAACTGATTTGGCTACGAGGAATTCCATTTTCTTGTGGCCAAACTTGTTTCAAAATAGGCAAAGTGAGTACAGTTAAATACAAAAAACATAGCTAGAGCACTCAAGGTCTGACTGTACTGACAGATACAGCGCTGACTATACAGAGATGGCTTTAACCAGATAAGGTGGTGATCAGATACCAGCATGTCGGTAAACTTACCAATCCGTAAATGTTAAATGTTTCTAAGGTATGCCTTATTAAATAACGGTAGGTACTATGCTTACATAAGACGGTGGGCTGCAGAGTTTTCGTGATGGTCTGACCGGTTTCTCGTCTATAAACTTGGGCGGGCAGATATTCGAACAGGTCCGCGATGCAGCTTTTATAAATCTCGAATTCATCATTCGTGTCCTTTTTATTTATTTTATATTAAAAATGGCTTTTTTTTCATTTACATGCTAATTATAGCAGGGACGCTGGGACTTTTGAAAATTAAATAAATTTCATAGTACCTAATTAATAATTTCAAAACTGATAGAATTAAATTACAGTTTCATCTAGCTTTGTTTCCCGATTCCCAATTGATTTGCAATCACTGACATAAAGTGTATGGACTGGCAGTCCTCTATAAATTACAGCATTTCTCTTTAGGACGCATTGAAAGTGACAAATTGAACGGAACTTGACGCAGTAAATTGTAAACAAATTGAAATATATTAAAATTTTGTTAAAATTTTAAAGACTAAGTGAATTTTTGTATAAAGTTTTATTAATATTCAATTTTGTGACCATGAGAATATGCTTGGTTTGTAAATATAAACAGAAAAAAGGAGATAATCGGTCAATGTACAAGTATGTTTTTTTACAAACTGTTTTATTGAAAAATGTTGTTTTGAAACGTCTTAATTCTACTTTAAATGATTAGAAATTGTCGGGAAGACATTCCTCTTTTTCAAAGTATATATATAGTTATGTTAAAATGACTATAAAAGATAAAATTTTCGCATTTTCAATTTCGCTTGATTCGCCTGCTTTATTTCGCTAGTGCTTCCAAAGACAGTCGATAAAAACAATGTCGATAGAAACATGTTATAGGTATATTAGTGTAAAATATTACTTAATGTTACGTACAATGGCAAACAAAACCGTTTTTATTTTGTTGAGTACCCATGATTACTTTTTTAGGGTTATGTAGTAGACTACAAAGTTATAGTTTCGCCATATCCGTCTACTCGCAATTTTCTAAGAGACCCTTGATACTACAAAACTGTAATCACACCTTAGTACCTAAGCTTTTCAAGATAACAAGTAATGTTTGATTAATTTGCGCGTCGCTCGACACGCTCTTGAATGATTTTAGATAAATATTTAAGAGTTTACTAATCTTCATAAGAACAGTAAGACAGAATACCTAACCAACCAAATTTCTTACAACAGATTTCCAACCGACGAAGTTTAAAAAAAAATGGCTTCAAAATATGAATGTTTCGAAGAATTGGACATCAAAGAAAAGCCACGAAATATGTTCGAAGCATTTTGACCCTAATTGTTTCATAGGAAGTAGGAAATTGTTAAAATTTGGTAGTGTTCCTACAATATTTGAAGAAAATGTTCAAGGTAAAGGTTATACATAAGGGTTACTAGAAACATGTCACGATCCCCGCTAAGGGATAGTAGTAGGCTTTATGAACTATTGAATAATATTTCAAAACTGAAAAAAGAGTACCAGTTTTGAAAAATTACATACTTTAACTTTTTATAAAGTAACACAGCTTTAAATATTATTGTTTTTGAAACTAATGCAAAAGATAAAGCTTATTTCTTTAGTTTGAGTCATGCTAATGTGAGAAAATGGTTTTATTGTTTACGCAAAATTGATGCTCTGCTGTAAGAAAAACAGATCATCTCATACTTAGGTACATACTTTTGGGGAAAAAGAAAAAATTAAGCTCTACATTCCGCTAGAGAACATAAATAGTCGACTTATCGACTTTTGGTCCTCACTTGTTAAAAGTACAACTTGAGCTGATTGCCAAGGCAAAGTAGGTACTAAGCACTAAGGCAAAGTACAACTTGAGCTGATTGCCTGCCTACCCCGCTGGGAATACATCGACTAATCGACTTTTGGCCTCACTACAGCGCCAAAATGGCGAAAATCAAGTGGTCTCGTTTTTGATTTGACAACAGCCAGTCTAGTGGTATTTAACTTATTTCTATGTCTATGTTTGCAATTGATTCCCAAATTCACTGACGTTTACCCGCATATTAATAATATTAATGTGCGTTTACAAAAACAACTTATTTTTTTCTATGTCTATGACCCAAACAACTCCCAAAGCTCAAAGAGAACTTAAAGATGATCGTTGTGGTCTCTATTCTATTAGAAACGCCATTTATACCAAGGAACTTTTCACCTACTCAATGACTATTGACATAGAAAAGTTATCTGCAGCTCAAGCACAACGTGCTCGCGGTGAAATGCGCCGCGATCAAATTATGATCGCACTGACATAAAGTGTATGAACTTATTAACTGTAGTGGTATTTAACTGATTTTTTCTATGTCTATGAGTTATGTTAGAAAAGTGTCGAAATTAAAACGTCAGAGTGTGGGGGGTGTGGGGTTCATAACATCTGAGTGCCCGTGCCCCAAACAACATCCTTATTGTACCTGCAGGCCGAGACGATAGTGACAGCGCCGCGACAACACCGCGGTCCTATGTCAAAATGTCAACATTGACAACGCCATAGGGCGAGCAAGCCCTTGCACGGGACCCTCGCGCAATCAAAGTGAAGTTTCAGCGTCAGCCGAGCGCGAGTTTGTCGTTATCGTGCTAGAGCTGCTGCTAGGCGGTGCAGCCTGGTGATCAACGGGCGGGGCTCTGGCGTACCTATTACAACCCTTAATTTGTTTGATATTGGTGACTTCGCCATTTTCTGTTTTAATAGTCATTAAATACTCTGACATTGGCATAATCACGAAAATAATAGACGCCATTTATCAAGAATTTAATTGAACAACGTTAAAGGGCGTGAAGTTTCAACGTCATCTGAGAGGCGTGATGCGCGAGTTCATCGCGGGCCGTGCTAGCTATGCTGAGTTTTATATGAACACTCTGAGAAGATTGCGAACATTCTCTGAGTTGAGAAGATTCTCTTACGTTTTTCTTTGTTGCATTTGTGTCGGCGCTTTACACTTGGAGTTAAAAATGAAGCGCGACGGATAAAAAACTCTCGACGTAAAATAGCGCCCGCGTGTAAACACAGCCGGAAAGTCATATGGTCCTTTCATGAACCTAATATTACTATTGTAGGGCCTTTTTCATAAGTTAGAAATAGCGCGAGTTAAATCGTCAAAAAAGCTCTCGTGCGAATGAAGAGAAGAGACCGGTTTAAATATATTTTATCGACGGTTGTTTTTAGCCATAGACATAGAAAAATAAGTTTTTTATCCCATATTGGGTGACTTAAAATTAGTTAGCGAAAATTGGGAGTGATTCTCCCCATGAAACTAAACTACTTTCCCGAAGGAACATAGGTCGAAATATTAAAACAAATGTTCGCCTCTCCATACAAACTTGAGCTATCAGCTGATTGCTTTAAGTTACCTCACCCCATATACGTCCTCACCAAGCATCGCAAAGGGGAAAATTTAACCCGAACTCTAAAATTTCGTTTCAGCACAATAATAGCTCCCTAAGCTGAAGCAGTAAGATTAGAATTCCCAATTACTATATTTATATCTAGATTTCTTTCCTTCAGACAAAAAAACCGCATCGAAATCGGTCCATTCTTTTAGAATAGAATAGAATAAAATAGAAAAATCTTTATTTTATAGGACATTCAGGATGTCACTTAAAACAAGTCAAGATTACAATGAAATACATACAAACATACATTAAACGATTTAAATACATACATACGCATTCGTTCTTTTGACCCTACTGACTCTACGCCTATTCGCAACGGTGCAGTCTTCCTCAGAGAAGAACAGGCAAGAAACTCTGAGGTTGCTCTTTTAAATCGCATTACAAATTTTCTTATTTACTAATTTTAACTAAATCTGGAATAACTCCAGAGCTGAGCAGTTCATTCCCATGGCTGCCTGTCTGATAGATAATCAGAAATTTTGTAATAGCCCTTTTTGCAAAGTTTTTGTTTAATCACTGTCTTAAATTTATCCAAAGGTAAATTTTGAATACACATGGGAATCTTATTATAGAACCGTATACATTGACCCATAAAAGAGTTCGTGACCTTGTGGAGACGACTGTCTAGTACATCCAGTTTATGCTTGGTCCTAGTATTTACTTACATTGTGCCTATCGCTATTTTTCTTAATCAAATATTTATTTTTCTTCACATATAAAAGACTGTCACATATATATTGGGATGCAAAAGTCAAAATATCTATTTCTTTGAACATTTGTCTAAGAGACATTCTAGGTCTCATTTGATAAATCGCACGAACAGCCCTTTTCTGCAGAACAAAGATCTTATTGATATCCGCAGCATTACCCCACAGTAAAATGCCATATGACATTAGACTGTGGAAGTAACTGAAATATACGGTTCTCGCGGTTTCAACGTCCGATAATTGACGGATTTTTTTAACTGCGAAGGCTGCTGAATTGAGTCTGCTCTGAATTGAGTCTGAAAGAGTGTTCATTTAGGAACTACGCTGCCACAGACAGACACATAGACATACAGATCCACAGATACACACGTTAAACTTATAACACCGTGTTGCCGTGTGGTGATCGGTTGAGAATAACACCACCCCATTTCTTTCTGTGGGTGTCGTAAGTGGCGACTAAGGAAACACAAATGAGACCTGCCTCCTATTAATCCACCCTAGGCAACGATTAATTATAAACAATAAAAAATCGTGCGTTCCTACCAATTGTTACTGGTAGTCACTGGTAGTTACACCAGTTTAACCACGAGGACGACATCAAAATATTTAGTGAGGATATGAATAAACTTGTAAATCTATGTCATATTAAAACTGCAGCTTCGGTAGCTGACATAGGCGGATAAAAAATAAGCAGTTCCTTATTTTTTAGACGGATCCCTAAAATGCGCATTCCACGCGCATTAATTATCTGTGGTAGAGCGCTGTGTCGTAGTAGAATGACATTATTGTACAAATCAGCGCTTACATGCTTAAAAGCAGCGCAGATTAAATTTTTTTTAAAGCACTCATGACGGAAACATTTATTGAAACAACTAAACTAACTAATAACAGGGAATAAAAGTGTACGAGTAGTACATTAATGTTTTGAACAAACTCTTCTCATTTCGCAACCTATTCATAGAATGAATTTAGATCAAATAGTATTTTTAAAAGCAAAATTTAACCACTTTATAGGTACATTTCATATTTTTGTAGTATAGGTATATAATTAGCTAGAGAAACTTTAGGGGGTGATTCTACTTAGGAAATTGAACAATTTTCTCCAAGGAACTTATATGATATTCAAAAAAAAATTTCGACTTCCCATTCAAAGCCAAATCAGCTGATCGCACAAGTTGTATGGAGAGGCGATTTATGTCGACATTTGCTCTTTGGGAAAGCTTTTCAGTTTTGTGGGTTTATTTTTTGCTAACTTATTTAAAGTCACACAATATAAGAAGTGGATTGCTCCGTAAAATAAAATAAAAAGTTATTTCTTGTTTTATTGAATAAATAAAGTATTTGATTTTAACTACTGTCTAGTAATTGCGATGTTCTCATTTTTTGTTTCAATAAAATTTTAAAAAGAGTTCGTAACAAAAATAAAAATAAAAATTCTTTAAAAAAGTTAAAAAAATACTGATTTGCTTTTTCTTGTTAACATTATTTTTAGGTTCAGTTTTACTTTCCTTCAGGGTTGCACTTAATTTAGAGACGCAAACGAAACATATTTTAATTTTATTTAAGCTCGTTGATGTCTTTTCTATGCAAAATTGCGTTTACATAGTTTAGACATCAACGAGCACCACAAGAATTTAGCACGGAGACGCCATTAAAGGAAACCTCTCGGTTTTTTTCTACTATCCCACTATCCCACTGCTGGACACAGACTTTTCTTAGCTTCTTGGACGCTTAGTTTTTTCCGTCTGCAAGTCCTAAACAACCGTGAGGGCCTTGGATTATGTGGTGCACTGACATTTTATATGGGGCGACTTTAAATAAGTCAGCGAAACTTAAACCGTATGGCTCGGGAGTCATCTGATAGGTAGAATAAGTCATGATTCTCTCCGTAAAATTAAACAACTTTGAAGGCTGATCGCTCAAGTTATATCAAGAGATGATTTTTTTTTTCATATTTCGAAATATTTTTGTTCAATTTCGTGGGCATCCTGTTGAATTTCGAAAAATCTTTTCTTAGTGCTTGCCTACGTCATAAAATACGTCTTTTTGCCAAATTTCAGCTTTCTAGGTCTAAGAGTGAATCAGTGAATCAGGACCTCCAATTTTATATATGACTAGCATCCCGCTCGGGACTTCGTCCCTGTGGGAATTCGGGAAAATTATGTAGCCTATATTACTCAGGGATAATGTAGCATTCTAGTAGTGAAAGAATTTTTGAAATCAGTGCAATAGTTTCGAAGCCTATATTCGTTACATACAAAAATACAAATCTTTCCTGTTTATAATATTGGTATAGATAAAAATTATGAAGATTTGATTCAGGTTTTTGCGGTTCATTTGATCAGGATTTTTCTTCTTATAAATTAATGTAAAGGATGCTCGGGATTTCGCTCCTTTGGGAATTTCGTAAAACCCTGCCTTACTTCTTGCTTCCGCCTATGGATCTTTTGTGCCAAATTTCAGCTTTCTAAGAGTTTGGGCTTGGCGTTATTAAATGAGTGAGTCAGGACCTTCAATTTTTATAAGATAAGATGACAATCGGTCATTTCTATGTAGAACAACCGTTTTTTCAAATGTCTATTGAAAATAGTTTACCAAAATAGTCATGTGGAGTAACCCAATAAGGTCATTTATAAATTCTGTTCACTAAAATATGCGTGACATTTTTTTTCCCAGTCAACCTTAGTCCATTGATCAATATATTACATCGTCAAATGCGCCAATACTGATGAAGATGACGATTTTAGAGTGTACGTATACTTAAGTGCCACAGAATGGCCCCAGTTTGATTTCTTTATCTATTAAACTTCAAACTAAACAAACATTAATGTCACGCTGCTTTCAGTAAGCAGAATTTATAACTCTTAGACAATGATAAGTAAGTGTGGTAATTTTAGGTTAGCAACGGTAATATTACCAATGGTAATATTGGGTACTCTGAGCCACAGCGCTGCAGTGCTCTGCGCTGCTCTGACTAGAACACAGCGCTACATTTGCTTGAAGTCCGATTTGTATAACCTTGACAGCCGATGTCAGCTGGTATCCGTCAAATCTCGTCAACAAATTAGTGTTTTTCTCTGTTGTTATCGTTATATCCAAAGAAATTACATTGATTCACTCACTATATTGATACGTGTTTTAATTTTTGTAGTGTGTAGAGTTAACTTAAAACATATTTTTGTGTTATTATATTATAGTTGAAAATTTTAAAGAGCCCTTTTGTATAAGTTCCATTAGGTAATTTAAAACTGTTGATAAAGATGTTCTATATGATGTCTTTTAGTCGACAATTTTACTAGGAATCACTTCCATGATTCACTGTTTTGTCAATTTTGATTTATAACATAACCAATTGTGTTAACGATCGCAAGTGGTGTCTCTTAAAATATTTCATTGATAAGATACACTAATCTTTCAGGATTGGTCAGTGCGAGCATTTATCAGCAAGTGGAATTCGAATATAAAATGATTTACTGCAAATAACCTCGAGTGTTATCCATGCGGACCTACAGCCTAATCTGTAAATATCGTTTTGTTTTAATACTATAAGTTGCATTTTTAGGTAAGTCTGTTTAGGTGACCTTGAGATTTTTTGTTACAACGAAAAATGTTACCGATTACAATAAAGTGTGACTGAGTAAATAGGACCTAGTTGTACCGGATCAAGGTCGTAATTCCCCTACCTATTTGAAACGGTGAATCATTGTTGAGGCCGGCGCAGCGGCGCGCGGCGCGGCGGCATCGCGCCGATGATGTCATTTGTTCATTCAATTCTCATCACCACCTCACATTTACTCCGCTTACTTCGCGCCGGCAGTTTGTGTATTTTTGTTTTTATAAAAAAAAAAAATTTTCCAGTGTTTTTGTTACCTCTACTTCGTACAACATCTACTGTAGTCATGGAGTCGAAAGCCCTTTCTTCCAACATCGCGAAGTTTGCCGCCAAGTTTTGTAATGTAAGTATATTTCTACCTATTTCAAATGATTAAGTTTTTAAAGCATTTAAACCAACTTTGTATGATTTAATATTAAAATTAATGTTAAAATTATAACACACTGGGACTTACATGTACCTATGTGATTTGCCTGAAATAAAATGTGTTTTTTTTAAAGCTAAATTTTGAATCTAACAATGATTTAGGAAGAAAGTATCTGATTCTAATAATAATAAATGATATCTACTTACTCACAAATTCAGTTATTTCTTAATAAAAATAAATTTTAATGAATCTCCTTCGTGTTTTGAAAGGTGGCCCGTGCCCCTCGGTGGGGGTGTATGTATATATGGGCTAGTAAAAAAAAATAAAGACGAACAAAAAAACGATTAATTGATGAAGTCGGTAGAAAGAAATAAACTTGATTATTAATGGTTTAGGTCTGCTGATAGGCATATATTAGTCACTTATCTATACCTAGACTATTTTTATTATTCATTTTTTAATGATTTGTCAGTATTATTATCAGATAAACGTGAGTTTGTTATTCGACTTTTGCAAAAAAAGATTTTTTTTTATTTTTTCGAAAATCTGAAAATGTTTAAAACATGAATGATCCCCCTTTAAGTGGTTTTGATTTTAGATAGATTTACTATATATGGGAAAATAACGCGGTAGCTATTTATACACACTCACGCCTATAATCCCTATTGGGATAGGCGGAACGTCATTAGTGTACCTACGCTGTAACTGAGGTAGTTTAGAATAGAGAATGTAGTAATGATAGGTAGAATCTTCTTATATATAAAAATTAATCACTAAATCTGTTGGTAAGCGCAAAACTCGAGAACGGCTGGACCGATTTGGATGATTCTTTTTTTGTTGTGTTCCTTATTGTCATGAAAGAAAAAACTAAAAAAGTGCCACGGGAACGAAGTTCCGGGCGGAAAGCTAGTATGTTATAAATATAATTTCAATGTCGTTTTCGTCATCAAAAAAATGAAAGAACAAAGCGTTGAAAGCCTAGCTGGTTAAAGAATCAGTATTGTAACCGAAAAGTTGCGGGTTAAAAATCCATGTTAAAGCCCGTACTACTAAATTCGTATTTTTTTGGATTCATGTTCGGATTCCTTATGTACCTTCCAGCACAATCAAGGGAAATATTCTTGGGACGGTATAAAATAGCTTATAGACTTTATACTACTTTATACCGCCTTTTTACGAGTTTATACCATCTAGGCCTGAGGGATGCTATGGTCATGCAAATTAAATATGCGTCTTTTCCTCGATGACCAATATTTGTCTTTACGATTCTTGGAAAACAGATTAGCAATCAGACAGATACTAATAAGTAAGTGGGTAAGATAGGCATTAACTATTTTTAAAGCAAAATAAACATACTTATATGCATTAAACAACGTATGAAAAAAATTAATACAATTTGTAATACAAACCTTATTCATCGTAAAGAAGTATAGAATACAAAAGTATTCATAAGCACACAACCGAGTTTTTGTGTATTTTTTTAAATAATGGGTTTGCCATTGACCACAATGTAGCTCAAGGTAATTTTGGTAAAAGAACTAGAAGATAATAAAATAAAATATATATTTGAAACATTCCAAATTATTTAAGGATATTTTGCGAATCATGAATTCGCGTCAGAATAGAAAATACAGTCATGAATGATAAACAAAGTCTTAGTCGTATGGTTACCTACAGTCGAATCACAGATTATTAATTATTATTTTTTTCTAATATTTATTTGACGTAAAAAATTGTTTTGTTAGAAAATGTAAAGTCTTTATATTTTTTTAAATTAAAAGCAAATCTATTTCAATTGCTGTTTTTTTCTGGAAGAACAAATAATTAATTATTTGGAAGAACCGTTATGTACAGGGATAACGGCACATCATGCTATCCAAAACTGTCTTTCTTCAATCGATTTTCAATTTTATCTGCAAGCATTAGAGTTTACTATCCATTGGGGAAATTTGACAGTTTGTGGTAACCTGATGTGCTGTTGACTGCTTCTAATTTCTTATTGTGATTCGGCAAATTCGTATTTCAAATACATAAGTTGATTTTAAAATGGCAAGAACGAGACAGATTACTGTTTGCCGAGAAAAGAACAGAGAAGCACTTGTATGTTGTCTTATTGTGTTATAGGAATTAGAGAAAGGCAAGAGTGTGGTGTCATCTCCACTGTCGGCAGAGTACGTGCTGGCACTCCTCGCTCTTGGGTCCTCGGATCCTGCTCACGCCGAGCTCATGACCGCTTTGGGTTTTCCAAACGACGATGCTGTAAGTAATACTTTGAATTTAGGTTAAAACTATTCTTTATTTAAGAGTTTAAGCAAATATTGGTATTTGCGTTCCAGTTTACTAAGAAAACCAGTCTTCTTTGAGGAGTAGAATAAAATTTAAATGTCTGAGATGCGTTTTACTTACATACCTACAATACAAACTCTGAATACTTAATGGAAAAGTAAGGAAGGTCTAGCCAGACTGATGAAAAATATTTATACAATTGTAGTAGGTACTTATAAAATTGAATGTGCTACTTATAAATGTGAAATTATAATTTTTGGCACATCTCCAATACAGATTTTCCGATGGATGAAAAGAAACGGTGATTGACAGGAACAGAACATTTTCCATAATTGTTAAAATAGACTCAAAAACGTATAGTTAAGTAGTTATTAAAAAAGACTTAGTAGATTTTATGTTATTGTTCCCACTGAAATCGTCACATTAAATTAAATAAAAGTTGCTAAATAGGTACCAAAAAACACATGAAATGTTGCTTAAAATAAGTGAATACATTTGTTTTTAAGTCAATGTCTGTTCGCAAAGGTGCAGTCTTCCCCCGAGAAGAATAGACAAAAAACTCGAAGGCTGCTCTTTTCTTTTTACATTGTTCTTATTTCCTTACGACTGTTCTTTCCTTACAGTTTTGTCACATAAAATATTCATCAAGTATGTAGTATGCTTTTTTGCATAGTACCTGTTTTACAACCGCTTTGAATTTATTTTCAGACTGAAAACATTTATCTGGTATTTTGCTATAATATCGGACGCAATGTATTGTAATGTGGAATCCTTTTCTACAGATTCGATCATCGTTCTCGACAGTAACATCTCAGATTCGATCGATGAAAGGCGTGACCCTGGACGTGGCGAACCGTGTCTACGTGATGGCAGGTCCCTATGAGCTGGAAAAGAAATTACAGGAAGATGCAGTCAAGGTCTTTGATGCCGGCATCGAGAAGACTGATTTCGCCAACAGCGGTGCTGCAGCTCAACTCATCAACCAATGGGTCATTTTCAAGTTTTCAATTTAGATTTTACCACTGAACTGTATTTGTTACATAATTCTCGTTGTATATTTTTTGTTATTATTCTATTTCATTTCGAATGTCACTCATTTTCTGTGCATTTTCTATTTATATGTATTTAATATAACATACAAATATATGATCGCTAACGGTCTAGGCAGAGCATCAGAGTTTCTGGAACCACTAGATGCCACGTTTGATATAAATTCTGAGAGTTATTAGATGAAACGTGTCGTAAAGTGGTGAGAAATTGTCAGCTTTTCGCCTAACATGCAAAAAACCCTTGCATCTCTATTACTAACTTTTACAGTAAGCCTAGATAGAGTTAGCAGCTGATGCATTCTAAGTTTTTCTTTCACTACCAGTCTAACGTGGAAGTTAATAATAATTTCATTTACTTTTGCATTAATTTCAATTTAAATTTCTGTTCCTTTCAGGTTGAAAGCAAAACTAACCATAAAATAAAGGACCTCATATCTGCCGATTCCCTCAGTTCCGATACTCGCTTAGTGCTTGTAAATGCTCTCTATTTCAAGGTAAGGACACTTAAAAAATAATGAACAAAATGTTTTCTGCGTTGAAATCGACGATCATTAAGTTAGCAGTAATGTCACATTATGTTGTTGCACAAACCTTGAAAACATACGGCTCAGAAACATAAGTTTAATTAATAAATACAATAGGTTCATTTATTAAAAATGTATAACTTTGTCATCTACATTTTTATCTTTTAGGGCTTCTGGAAGACGAAATTTGACCCGCACCACACAAGGGACCAACCTTTCCATGTGAATGCGAATAAAACTATTAACATACCCATGATGTACAAAGAAGCCAATTATAAAATCGGAGGCAGCGAAGCTCTTGGGGCTCAGGTAAATATAGTCTAGACTAGACAAATGTTTACAGCTGGAAAACTTGTTTATCCAATAGAATCTGTTTACATTGGTGTATCCAAAATTATCGTACTTACGAAAAACTTCACTAAAAATAAACAATTGTTAACGTTTCAGATACTAGAAATGCCATATGAAGGTGATAATACCAGCATGGTGATAATTTTACCGAATGAAGTCGAAGGCTTAAACGCAGTGATACAAAAGCTAGCCGATGGTCACGATCTTCATGCAGATCTTGAGGCTATGTACTCTATGAAGGTCCAAGTTACTTTGCCTAAATTCAAGATAGAAACTGAATTGGACTTGATTCAGTTACTGCCAAAGGTAAGGCACAATTGATAAACAATATAGCTCTACTCGTCTTTATCCATATCTCACCTTTAAAATTATTATCGTTAACAATAATTACATATTAGAATCTCTTTGTGATGAATTTATCTATACCTAATATTATAAAGATGAAAGATTTGATTGTTTGTTTGTTTGCATTGAATAGGCTCCAAAACGACTGGAGCGATAAGAAAAATTCTTTCACCATTAGAAAGCTACATTATCCCCGATGGACATAGGCTACATAAGTTTCCCTAATTCTCACGGGAACGAAGTCCCAGGCGGAATACTAGTGATTACATAAGATGAAATCTATAAAAACTCACACAAAAATCTTAAAAAAGAGTATCTTGCACGTAATGACAATAGTTTTAAAGCTTTCAGTAGATACTTCGTAGTGTTTTTATTTTTTCACTATTATTTGCAGCTCGGAATCAAATCTATCTTTGATCAAGGAGCTCCTAATGGATTGGACAAGCTGTTGACTCCCAAAGAGCCGTTGTATGTATCCAAAGCCGTACAGAAGGCGTTTATCGAAGTCAATGAGGAGGGAGCCGAGGCTGCAGCTGCTACAGGTGAGATGTTATCATATTTACTTGACCAACAGTTCAGTTTTATATTCCGGACACATTCAGCAGTCCCATTCTATTAGGTAACTTTTAATTAATTAGCAAAAATTAAGCATGCGAATCAGCCCACTATAAACTGAACAATCTTCCCCACGGTGAATAGTCAATTTTGTTAAAAGAATTTCCAATGCATTCTTTTGAGAAAGTTTTATTGGGAGATTCGCTTCCTGAAGTTTCGTTAACTAATTAAAAGTATATATACTCCATATAGCATATATACTCCTGTAAAATGCTGTCCATATAAATATTATCCTGGGAGCATGGCAAGGTCTTTGTGTTGTTTGCTATCGGAGTGTGTCAATTTGCATGCAGCGACGCAGTGCATCTATTTATCATATCAATCTAAGTTTATTTTTAAAGGCGTCCGAACAGCTTTGACCGTTTTAAGATAAACACTTGTCAAGTAGGAGATATACCTACTGATTGTTGAACTTATTAAAAATTCTAGTTATTTTTTTCCATATCAGTTCTCTCGTATTTATGTATTCAAAATGACTATTTCTAGAAAAATAATGCCATTAATTTGATAAACCGAGTAACTTCACTGATAACTCGAAATAGGATATTGCAGTGACAAATAATTGCACAGTGTAACCTCGCAATTACTCACGCTAACATATCACGTCTCTGAACGGAAAGGGAATGTCAATACATACGGTCAACTGTTTGTTGTAATATAATATACACACAGGTCCCACAAAATATTGCAACTAAACTTGGGGTTTTATCGCATGCATTAAACATGATTTCGAGTAGGTGCCTGTTTTACTTAAATTTAATGCAGATGATGTCACGACACATAACAATGTCTGGAGGAATTTAAAATTTAAAAAGTTTTTTCTGATTTTGATTGATTTTTTCTGATTTATTTGTCATTGATTATAAAATGGTGGTTGGCATTTCTAATATGGAAGGAGCTTGCATGTGTGGGTTGCGTCAATTTAGAGTGAGTATTGTGTTCGTGTAAGTGACCCGCGTGTTGGGTGTCGCGCGGCAGCGGCGGGGATACGGACTCGGCGCGCGGCTCCGATGATGTCGTCAGAGTTCCGCGTGGACCGTCCAGCGCTGCTGTTGCTGCTGGCGAGTCACCAGATATTCCTAACGGCCGTGTACCACCCGACCGCACCGCCGCCGCCGTCGCGCGACGAACTCTAACACTGAATTTCGGCGCAGGAGTGGTAATCATGCTGCGAAGCGCGCGGCCGCCGGCACCACGCTTCAAAGCAGATCGACCCTTCCTCTACATCCTCTTCGGCCCCGAGCGCAGCACGCTTTTCATGGGTGTATTCCACGAAGATCATTAGTCTTTGTTTCAACCCAGGATTACGAGTAGTTAAGACATTTAAGAATGTAACAGATCTGTCGACAGTTATCATCTCTTTTGCGATAACTTTAACGTAATACGCAATGTTACGACCTATGAAAGGCAACTAGGTGTATAAAAGACCAAAAATAAACGTCGACGAGCTCATTGAATAAAGTCATACAGAATAAATTAAGTGCTAAGGTTAATTTTAAGCACACATTAATCTTACTTACTGTAAAACGTAATAAATGTTTATTATAAAATTTTTGGTGAGTGTTTGCTTGATTTTGTCATGTGTATGTTTCCGAATGCCGCTTAGTGTTGTCCCTTGTAGCTAATGTTGTGTAACTATCTCAGAATTGTCAAAATTTACTTTCAAATCAAGCACCTTTTAAATTATGATCACACATATTCGTAAAGTGAAAGTTAATCATTCACGCACTTACAATCCATATATACCTTTGTATATCGCAATGTCGGTTGTTGCTACTTGACCTGCCGTATAAGGATAGGGATTATGGTCAGGCGTACCCTGAATTAGAAACAGTACTAGCGCTAGGTCGAAGAATAAATGCCAATAGCATATAAACATTCACAAAAAACGTTCGTTTTTTGACAGTTTGTAGCGATCAGTATGTATTTTCTGAGTTTATGTTGGTAAGTGTTTAAGGCGGTTGCTGTGAAACCAAAATTGAAAAAGTCCCACTAGATGGCGCTGTTTTTAGAATTGGTAATTTCGTCATGATTTTGTCGATTATTTCATAATTAAGACAAGTTTTGCATAATGTTTTGAAATTGCCGAAAGCCTGTATCTATCTTTGACTGTTATAGTAAGGATTCAGTTTATTTTAATGTTTTATTTTCCCATGTATTGCGAAAACGTGCAATAAAAGTTTATTACGCACACATAGACGTTCGAATTGAGAGTTTCATTCATAAATTCTCGCGTATTTATCTGTCAATTTACTGGTAGGAGGCGTTTTATCTGTCAGATTATTAGGAATCTACTTAAATACAAATCAAAATTTTGAGTTCGTAACTTCTCTAGCATATTGGTCACTTATCACTATCATTTTCAGCGTGTTTTTACGCTCAGTTCTCAAAAGCCGCTTTTCGATTCTTGAGCACACAAAATTCAGTTAATTGACAATCTGAATGCGGTCAATGAGGTTAGGCAACCTTCTGAAGAATTAAAGCGTGATGGGTGACCGTTTTTGTGCTTCAAAACATTCAAAAATAAATGCAATCATATTTAAAAGCAGTATTTAAGGTTAGGTACCTACCCCATTCTAAAAGTTGACTATGATAGGTGACTATTTTTGTGCTTTACTTAGCAATACCTTTTCGAAGCCGAAGCGGATTGTTAGTAGGCACCTATATATGTCTAGGTAGGAAATCTGGATTGCGTCATGGTGTTGAAAATTTAAAAAGTCCAAGCTCATATTGTACATTTCGCAAAATGTTATATTCGTAAAATGTCTTTTTGTTAAAAATGACTCACATATTATTTTGAACTAAATTACGTCTAGGCGGGGTCTCACGGGAATTACGTCTCACGGGGAGGTGAGGCCACAGGCTAAGTCAAGCTGCCTATAAAGCGAGGACAAAGGTCGAGCTTTACATAGAACCCCAAAAATGCAAGGTAGCCGAAATTTTTCAAGTTTTTTTAATTTTAAATATTGATATGGGACATCCACTTTGAAACCCAGATTGACGGATATACGTTTTTACATAATAATAATAAACGTTACACACTCAAAGGCCCACATTAAGGTTTTCCCTTGTGTCGTGGGTCCCTCGGAACACACATAAAGACAAACACAAATACCCATGACCCGAGAACAAACATTTGCTTTTCACAGAAATATTTGCCTCGACTGGGAATCGAACCCAGGACCCGTCGATCAAGAGGCAGCGCCACTACCACTAGACCAAACTTGTGTGTCATAAATGTTGCTATAGGTAAATTACAATTCAAAATGACGGACATAATGTTTGTAAAAGAAAATACTGTCAAGTTTATGCCTCCCTGAAAGCATACCAACTGCGACCAGCTTAAGCATAAAATATTTCTTTCAAAACGTTTCGTGTTAAGGGATGGCTTTGCAAAAATTTAAACCCTGATTCAGACTATCATTCTGAACTTTTCAGTGGAATTTTCCACTCATTTCACGTTATATTGATTGTTACATCAGATTTCACTCGTTTTTTTTGTTATCCTGGCTGTTACACTTGTGTAACCACGTCGAAGACCCTTTCCCCGTTAGTATCAATGCAGAAGAGATCGACTATCGAGTATCGATGTAACACATTAGAATGTGGTTTCGTATTAATAAGTAAAATATTCAAAGTTGTGCTTTTCTGACTATGCTATTCCATAACGGTATTATCTGAACTGGTAGCGAATTAGAGTATCTATTTTTCGGTTTGAATGAGTCAGGGTATTTTAACAATTGTCGACTAATAACCCTCTTAAATTTGAAGTCTATAAGTTCGTTAAAGTCCCATAAAATCCACTTGATGAAATTAAGGGCAGAAATTTTACAGCCAATGGATATACATCGTGTTATATCGTCTCTACAATAAACATCATAACAGTTACAAATAATTCTTAATTTGTGGTTTTACTTTATTAGTCAGGTCAAAAAAAATTGCAAAGAAATGTAGTTACTTTTTTTAGAATAAATGAGAGATAATATTTTTTATCAGAATAAAAAGACAACATACAGCCTGTCCACCATATTTGGTGGAACACCAATCAAAACGACATACTACGTTACGTCGGCAAGTGACGGCAAGTGACGACAACCCAATAAAAAGAAATCCAAAATTAAATTCAAAAGTAAGATGGTCGCAAATCTAGGAATCAGTTGCGCGGTTAGTCATCCATTAATGTCATAGATTCATAAACTTGACATTAGTAAATATGACAGCCTTGCGCTTAAATTTAAAGTATTAAAATTAATTACATTGCTTTTAAATAAAATTTAGCCCAGGAACTTAAAAATTGTGTCAGTTCCTAAACATTCTTCAGAACTTTTTTTCTGAAAAAGGGTTTTTTTAATAGGTACACATTGTTACGTACAGACACCGTTTTGATATTTCATTTGTATCTTTCGAACATCTACACGAGGAAGGAAGGATTACACTATTTCTCTGTTATTTCTCCTTAAATTGATTTTCTTCACAGAAATAATTTGAAAATTTGTTTTTTAAATCACAATGAAGTTTGTTTTCTTTAATAATTAATGTTTCAATAGATTATATTTTTCGCAAAGGTTTATTATTCCAAAAAAAAAGCAAATATCAGCACCAGCCAAATATCAGAACGGAAGAACTTAACAACACGGATCTTAATGTCGTAATCCTCTTGAAATTTTTTGCTAGTAGTTCACTACTGGAAACGGAGTTACATAATATTTTGACTATGAATATTTAGCTTATCATTACGAAAAACATGAGTGAAAATTTTTGTTAAGTTAAACGATTTTGGTGAAAATAAATATTAAAATGATGTAGACAATGTATTCAAAGCTAAAAAATAATTCGGTATGTGCTAGGTACCTGTCATTACACCACTCTCCTCATCAATCTATGGAATTAATAAAAAAAAATGTTGGCAGCCATATTGGTTTACAATGATACCGAATGTATTAAACTATATAATCATCCAAACTAAAGGTGCGCACCTACAAAATTTTGGATCAATCAGTCAAAAGGAAGGGGTCAAATTTCAATTACTAGATAACAAGGCAAGCTAAATAAAATCATTTAAAAAACATTCTGATGTGTTTTATCGATAATCGATGCGATGTCTAGTGTGGTGTTACCTATGGGAAAAGTTATCTTTGTGTAAAAACCAGTGTTGCCACAAGGAACGAGTGAAATCTAGTGTCACAATCAGAGTAACCACGAGAAACGCGTGGAAAATTCCGCTATAAAATTGTTCAGAATGACAGCTTGAATCAGGGTTTCAGTTTGTGCGAAGCCGTCCCATACATTTTCATGAATCGTTTTGGAAGACATATTTAATGCTAAAGCAGGTCTCAGTCAGTGTGATTTCAGGAAGGCATAAAACTTGCCAGCGTTTCACATAAAAATTACCCACGTCGATGACCCAAGTTTTTGTCTCGTTCCGTTCCTTTTGAAATGCTTATTTTAAAGGTTTCCTGTTTTAAAATTAAATTATTTATTGAATTATAGTCAATTTTATATTTAAAAATTATAATAATAGCGTAAATCATAAACATCCAAAAATCTATATCGCCTTCTGTACATTGCGTAGCGCTAAAGTAGATAACAATACCTTCTTTAAATTTCCGGGAAGAATGGTTATTTGGAACCGATCATGATCTATGGTTTAAGAAATTTATTTTTCAAAAGAAATTGCATAGTTCACTTACTGAGAAATACAATTGCGGATACTTGCTTACAAAACAGTTATGTACAGATATTATTTAATATACCCATATCTGTGATCATATATTACACTTATACTTTGTATAAGCTTTACAGTGTATGTCTATAAAAAACATATTAATAAAAATATCATGGATTCCAAATTGAAAAAACAATCAAAAATTAAAATAACCTAGTAAGCCAAAGGTTGTACATAAGTTTTTTTTGAAAAGGACATTTTGCGAAAAAACGTTTTGAGAAAAAGACATAATTAGCCTGACCACTTTTTGAAAATGTCCTTTTTCGAAAAGGATATTACGCGAAAAGAACATTTTGAGAAAGGACATTTTAAGAAAAATGTCATAATGAGCCTGAACACTTGAGGATATATCGTATTAAATTATAAATAACTAGCTTTCCGCCCACGGCTCCGCGCGCATGGTCTACAGCAGGGGTGGCCAACTTGATTATACCCACGATCTCCTGTTTACTAACGAAACCCTGTGCGATCTACCAATTACATACTTCTTGAAATCTTAAATGAAACAGTATAGTTCAGTACACAATCATGTAGTATTATTTTTATTATATTAAGAGAAAAAACTTGAATGTGAAATATTTTTTATTTTTTTGCCTTGCCACGGTCGACTGGACTAACAGTCGCGATCGACCGGTTGGCCACCCCTGGTCTACAGGTTGCCCAGCTATGGTATAAATCGTAACTTATGTCCTTTCCCAAGGTCTAATCTATCTCTGTAATCGGTTTAGTAGTTTAGGCGTGAAAGCATACTTAACTGAGAGACAGACAGACAGACACACAGAGTTGCTTTCGCATTTGTAATATTAGTCGGGAATTAGGGATTTGAATTCTTCTTCTTATCGTGTAGGTAAAGTCAAGTGTGTGGCAAACTTGGCTGGTGTTTCTAGGGATTTGAATTAATAACTAATCATACCAGGTTGTAAAAAAAATGAGAGACTCGTTTAGAAGTTTTTTAAATCAACATTTTATTTTCCAAAACTATGATAGCGTTTGTAGCGTTTATGATGGGCTGATATAAATTTTTTCTCGTTTTGTACTTGTTGGGCCCTTTATAAGACGGTGGATCTTGGAAGGCATTCTTTTGGCAGCATGCATGTTTTATAAAAATTAGTCTTGTCCCAATGCCCCCTTCCCGATGTTCTGAGTTGACCCTGTATCTGTAATGAAATTATTTCTTAGTTAGGTACTTACTCTAGAAAAAGGCAATGAATGAGCCTGTCAAATGCTCATTGATTGCAAAAATGAAGTTTTTAAAATAATGAGCATATTAAAAACACTCAAAAGCGGGGGGCTTGTTTCTCTTTATAAGGCGTTTCTTTTTATAAGGCGACTTTGATAAGTAAACGAACCTTTAGAGTTTAGAGGCTAATTTTCTTTAAAACTGAAAACTTTCCTCAAAGTACCTATTTGAAATTCTCAAAATAAATTCGACTTCTTAAATTTTAATACCTGCTTAGTAGGTAAATCAGCTGATAACTCGAGTTGAATGGAGAGGCAAACTATTGTTTTCACATTTTGACCTGATCCCTGGGAAAAGCTTTTCAGTTTAGTGGGAAAACAGAACGGGACCCTTTCTACGGCTACAATAAAATGAAAACTTGTTGTAGATTACTGTTACTAGAATTTTCACTTATTATACCTACCTACGGCTTACAATACTTACGACGCATTTTTTGGTTCATGTTTTAGGAAAAATATAGTTCGAGACAGCTTGGGATTCGGCCTCGGTCACGCGTAAGCTGTTAGGTGATTTGCTTATTTCAATTTAATGGCAATCGGACGTTCTTATGAACAACCATTTGTACCATTCTCAAATTAGAGGAAATACAAAATCTACAAAAATTATAATCATAACAAACAAATCAATGACAACTTGACACATTTCATAATCTGTGACATTAATCAAAATGCGTTTGAAAACTATACATTTCGGATAAAGCCTTGTAAAAAATTAAAATAAATAAGTATAAGCGTTTCTAAGTAGTTTTTGTTATATATATGTTACCTTAAATTTAAATTTAATTAAAATAACGCGACATTTAACTCATTTTACATAATTTTTTATGAAACAAAGTTAAACAGTATCACGTCTCAGAACGGCCAGTTTATGTATGGCGGGAAACATTTCCTATCTATGTATCTGTCAATTTCTGTAAATGTAACGCACACAAACAGAAGCTAGGCAAAAATTTTAATAATTTCGAAGACTTATAATTTAAAAATGGTTTGATTTATTAATAATTTTATTTGGTTGCCGAAAACTAGATTTTTTAAACAATTTTTCAAAGTAGTTTGGAGAATCTGATATACTTTCAGTCCGGCGTGTATTGGTGAAACGTGTTGTATGAAAATGACACCTCAGCAACCGCCTTAAGTAGTTGCAATAAAAACGATCTGGGTATCAACATTTGACATTCATCGGTGACAAATAATTTGATCTTAAATTATTTGTCTGCATTACGGTACCAGCATTACGGTATTAATGAAGTTGGTGATTGAATTAAATGTTGTAGCAAAATCATTACAGTAAGAGTTTCTACCTCTACTTGTCCTGAAATAAACGGAGATAATCTTGATTCATCCAGCACAAAAATAACTGCCAAAAATTGATACCATGCACCGTCTTTAATTAAAACATGGGTTGCGTTTAGCGATAAAGCCGCCTCTGTGTACGTCTTTACATGTTTAACTAAATTTACAGTTTATTGTAGTTTTATATGCAATAAATAAAGTGTTTCTATCTATCTATCTAAGTAATTATATTGCAGTCATGGGCATCGCGATGACGTGTGCTATGGTGGGCGTGCCCCCGGTTCGCCAATTCATAGCAGACCGGCCGTTCTTGGCTATTATCTTCATCGGCAACGCACCCTTCTTTCTAACTACTTACCGTACCAATGAGTAAACTGTGATCTTGATATCTGTGCTATAAATACTTCTTTTCATTTATTATATGTACTTTTAGTTGTTTAGTCGTAGTTTTATTTATTCTGTCTTTCTCTTATGACTTCGGCTACAAAAAATATCCGTCTTTGTTAATTGCGGTGAACTTAACCAAAAGCTAATTGATATCGTCTATGTAAAAAAAGTGATGAAACTGAATACCTTTCTTAGAAACTCATTTTTATATATTTTTGTAACTATTTAAAATGTGCGATCAGCTGATTGCGTACTGGTTTAAAGTTTTTGAATTTTTATTTGGGTTGCTTGTGGAAAATTTGCCAGTTTCATGGACAGTTTCACAGTCCATAAGGTAGGATGTCATCCTAATAAGTCAGCTGAAAATATAATATTTAAATAATTTAGTTAATTGTGGGTATTAAAATAACAGTGACACTTAGAAATTCAGCATTTGATAAAATTCTAAAAAGCGTATTCACCATTTTACTCACACGTACAAACAGCAGCACATCAGGTAATACATTTCGACCTTGACGTTGCCCTTACCTCCCTCTTAATAGTGCCGTCTTTCGTAGTGCAAATGAGTAACCTGACGTGCTGCTGTCTGTACCGTAGCTATTCAGACGTACGGGGCAAATTACAGCAATGGTCATGGTGGGGATGCTGTGATTTGTAAGGCCCGTGTGGCAAGTGGCAAACTGACCTCCTCTTCATTGGTCACACATTCTTTGTCCTAACTACTTACGGATCTAATTAATGAAGAATATAAAAAGTTAAATACAAGTCATTAAAGTCAACTGAAAACTGTTATGTATTTCTCAGTTAATAGTCATAATATTGTGTTTAGTAGTTTTATTTATTAGTTCAGAATCAGAGTATTTTAATGTTAAATGTGATAGTTCCAATAGAGTCGGCAAAAGGCCTCCAACGGCATGCAACAGGCAAAAGCAATTTGCTTTCAAACAGGCATTGAAGTCGATAAATAGGCCAGCCCCACGACATATTTTAGTAACCTGATGTGGTACCCTCTGTACTTGAACATACGAAAGCCAACTGTATTGTACTAAAATTACGAATTCTAGCAAAGAACAGATTTAAATTTTCATTCGATAAATTGAAATAAAATCTCAAAAATATCGGTGTGTCAGTTACTGTATAGCCATTGGCCATCTAAATCACGATAGATTTACAAAACTTTCAAGTGCGAGGCGGGCTGCTGGGCTAACATGGACGCGTGAGATAATTTTGTCATGTCGATATCGTTCTTCCTGTTCCGTACTGAACTACTGCTGACGCTATAATGCGATAGAACTGGGGGGCGGAACGAGATACGACAGAGTTATTCCAAGGGTCCATGTTAGCTATGCTAGTGATGATGGACTGAGTGCGAGACGGTCTCTTTCCCATTTTCGCTAAATGTGCAGTTAATATCAAAAATCGTTTGATAAATAATAATTTGTTTATAAAATGCCACCCTCATTACAATTTGCACGTTTACTAAGAAAACTACATTGATGGTATAGTATAGATGGATCTTTGCGAATGACTGTACAGAGGTGTTGGTATTTGGCGCAGGGTTCCAGGTCAGTCTCAGGTGCATGCCGCCAACCTTCTTCGCTGGCTGGCCATTCCTCTACCTTCTGATGGGACCTGGTAGGGTCGCCCTCTTTACTGGCGTCTACAATGGCAACTGACTTCATGCACCAGTCAAAAACTGTACATAAAATACTAATTGCACATACTGTATACAAAATTATGATAATTAAGTAATAACTAATTTACTTGATAGTTAAAATACTTAACAAACGAATTATTTCATCATTTTGTTTTAACCCTCCTCTGTCTTTAACTTGATTTGAATTTAGATTTATTTTGTATAATTTGAAGTAACAATCAAAGAGGCAAATAAAGTGTCAAATAATCAATCAAATGTTTTCTACAATTGCATATTTCTATTCTAAAGCACTTATTGGGCCTTTTTATAATTCGAACGGAATAAAACGGCACGGCAAATTATTATAATCATTGAACTATAAAAAGGCCCACTAGGTACTTTAACTTAATGATGATTACCTGTATAGTCAAACGTGGAGTCAAATCGTTTAAGAAACACAATATGATGCTCTGACTTCCCCGACAGGGATATACATATAATATAGGCGTATATTTAGGTTACTGAAATATGGACCCTATGACAAATATGACATCAAACTATTACCACTACAGAATTTTACTTCATTAATCTATGTACAAAATTTCGCTTTTAGTTGATGAGCCAGTGGGTGAATCATTTTCAGTACAAGTAAATGCAATACTTTAGAATGCCTGTTAAATGTTCCAAAAACCAATAAGTATTTTAGTTTTTTTTTATGCCAACCTTACACTAAGCTTCTCGCAGTTGCCTACAAACAAAAAGACCTAATTGTTTGCGTATGCTCAACTTAGTCACCAGCACCATCGAGACAGCAAACCAGGTTTTACGGTATAGTGCAGTTTTGGTATTTGGCGCAGGGTTCGGAGTAATGCTCATGAGCATGCCACCTCAGCTGGACGCAGACAGGCCTTTCCTCTTCATGCTGCGCACTACCGGAGGCGTCATCCTCTTCACTGGAACCTTCTGTGGACCGTAATATAATATGTTATTGAAAATTGATATTCACAATATTGTCCAGATAAGACTATACATGTATGCTTCTCAATTCGAATGAGATACACCCAAGCTTGCCACTTTGGACTTTCTACATTCCCAAGATACACGTAAAAAGCATAATATCACTTTTAACTTGTTAAGCGTGAGCTACTTTTGAGTATATTATTTACCTATCTGTAGGTACTAGGTAATTTACGTATAAAGAAAAAAGTAAAGTATTTTTAAAGTCGTAATCAACACATTTTCGTCATAAAAACTGACTATAAAAACCAAAAAGAAATCATAATTTTTTTAAACATATGTATTTATTACTGATATCTAGGTATTTATAATGTAAAGTGTGTTTATATTGTCCTTATTTTACTTTCAAGCTTGTTCTTTTTTTTCAAGTTGTTTATTAGTAAATTATTTTACGTTGCCACAAGACAGATCGTATTTTTATACAGGGATTATTGGAAGCCTGAAAAACACAGGCTCGTGGAAAATAACGCAGTTATCCTACAGAAGAAAAAACCTTACTCTACTTACTATTTACTTACTCTATGTGGATATATTAAACTTTTACTTATTGTGAGAACTTGTTTGTAGGAAACTTTTGTTTTGCACAATAAAGGACAAATGTTTTATATAGTTTTTCGAGTTTTACCTACCTTCAGAATCATTACTACACAAACTATAGTCGTAGGATGATCTGAAATTAGAAAATCCGGACACGTTTTTAGGACTTTTTTTTATTTTTTAAATACGTTCATTTAAACAAACTTAACCTATTTACATAAATTTATCTTCGCCAAACTACAAAGCAGTTTGTTGGCGATAGCGCTCATCTTCCTCCTTTATAATAGGTAAGCACTACTAAACTTCCGATATTATTCTTTTACTTAATCTAACATGCACTGGGATCCCCTTGGGAATTGAACTAGGGGATCCTGGTGGCCCTTCCCCATTTTTTAAGTTTATTTTAAAACAGGTACACTTTTAATTTTATTTGACTCTAGTAGCATTACATACTTATTACATATTTTTGGTATTAAATATTTTCTGGTTCGTTGCCCATAGTAATTTTTAACCCCTATCTGTATTAGTCATAAGTGTATGTATAAGGGTGTTCGTGTCTATCTTTGTTTATGTTCAAAGGGACCCACGTCACAAGGGAAAACTTTAGTGTGGGCCTTTGAGTGTATAGCATTTATGTAGCTACTGTTGAGATTTTGATAAGATTTTCACTATGAGAAATTTCGCAACCCCGCCTTACCTCGACTGATAAATGGAAAGCCGGAATTTCACTCTAGGAAGAATTATCCGTTTTTTGGGACCCTTCTTAAAAATTACCTGCGGGTGGAAAACTAATTTTAAAATAGGAAATTTTGTAGAATACCCATGAGTCAAGATTTTTTATGAATTTGCCACTTAAGTACCACAGTAACTAACCGATTTTTCGTGAAAATCCCAAGGAGATGGAGTAGCGAATTTCTGGATATCAGTAGGATCACCAGCTGAACAGTATGTACGTACAGGCAAGGTAAAGATCTGACTATCTAGTCTAGAGATAGACCTTTGCGAATAGGCGCAAAGTCAAAAGTGCTAATGTAATTCACCATATTGACGTGTTCAAGTATCATTTAATATGTTCAATGAAATAAACACTTTTGAGTTTGAGTGAGTTAGAGATATGATCCATTCCAAACCAACTGACCTACTTTTACAAACCAAAAATGCTGTTTAAAAAATTTGCTTACATCTTCTTTCCTTAGAAAACATTTCATATTAACTGCATTAATAAGTATGTAAAACCAACTTCAAGTTTCATATCCACAAATAGCGCCTTATTATATTAATAGGACAGTTGGTTTGGAATGGACATTACTTCTATCGTTAGCTATAATTTACTTACCTCGTTGATCATTTGTTAGGCTTCCTATCCATCATATCATATTATATGAGTATACAAGAACATTCACGTAAGTATACGTTACATGTATTTAAGACTTGAACTACAGGAATTCCTATTTAGATTAAAATAAGTAGGTACATACAGTAGCATATCAGGTCATAAATTCGCACTACGAAAGCCGCCGCTCTATCACGAACGACTTAAAGGCGACGTCAAGGTCAACATGTATAACCTGATGTGCTGTCGTGTGTACCTAAAGCACTTACAAAGTTAACATACGGTACTAAGAGGTATCTAGGAAGATACTCGTTTTGATACATTTTTTTTTCTTAATATGAGATGGATTAACTCTTGACCCCAATCTTGAGGTCGACGATGGAGCGAGTTACCCAGAAAATGCCAATTAGGGCACTGGTACTCCCACGCACCGACGGAACACAGCAAGCTGTTTGGCGTCGGACTTTGATAGGGGGGTGGTCGCGAACCAGACAGCCCTTTACAGAGCCTACCACACCGCATGAGACCATGTGACGCCACCTCAGATTCAAAACAAACTGAGGTGTCGTTGCCTAAGATGGACTAGGAGGCAGGTCTCATTTGTGTTTCCTTAGTCGCTTCTTACGACACCTACGGAAAGAGATGGGGTTGTGTTATTCTGAACCAATCACCACACGGCGGGATAAGGAATAATTACGAGGGAATAAGGCCAGTAGTGGGACCTAAAGACTTAAGAATTGGCTTTGAGACACTAAGTAGGTAGGTTTTTTCAATGCCTTCAAAAACGACGCAATTCGATATTATTACAAACAACGGAATTTTAATGTTTACGAAAGTTATCTGAAAAAAAATTTTCACGTTTAATTCTCCATTGCTAATTTAAAAGTAAATTATTTATGTTAAAGTTAGTATATACACAAGGAAGTTATTATAATAACTAATACTTACTTGTTAAAAATATAGGTTGATTTATTTTAGGTATTAGTTTAGCGTAAACTTGTTTTTCCACGGCATCGGCAGGCGTATCAACACTAATTTTTCATGTAAATAACTAGCTTTCCGCTACAGGTTATATGTGATATCTTTTATTTTATTTTATTTATTTATAAGATGAACAAAAAAAAAATTGGTAACAGCATTAACATAACATAGTTATAGTACTTAAGTACTAACCAGCGACATGTTTCACGGATAGGTAGTAATAATTTAAAGTTGCTAGCTACTTAGTTGGGCCCAACTGTGGGATAAAATGTAGCCTATGTCCTATCCCAGGCTCTAATCTAACTCCATACCAAATTTCATCAAAATCGGTTTAGTATTTCATCAAAATCGTTAGAGACGGACATACAGACAGAGTAACTTTCGCATTTATAATATTAAAAGTAAGGATAAATAATTATTTGTTTTTTTTTTAATTATTAAGTATTACCTATGTGGGTAAACAATAATTTAAAGCGCACTTCGCACCAAAAAGCGAATGCCGGGCGGGTAGGTCGCCGGGCTTGTTTCTAGTGATAATCCTCCCGGCGAGGCGGCCTGCTAAAATTGTCTTCTCTAAGGATATAGTGGATAATTGGCTATTACTGTGTAAGTTTTTAATTTAAAATAAATGTATAAGCTGATGTGATGAAATATGTACTCACCTATTTTTAATACGTAAACCTACCTGTGGTGTTTTTAATTTAAGAGGTAAGTATGCAGAGTAGTTCTCCATATTTTTCGATATTTTTAAAAATATAAATGAAATATCGAGAATTTAATTAACTTACTCTTCAGATCTGTATTGCCTACGCTATACGTGGTAAAGGCTTAAGTTTATTAGTCATAGGTGATTGAACACCGAATTGGAAATAATAAAAGCGAATCTAAACGGTCAGTTACGAGTTATGACTTTGAAACTTCATTAGATTAGTAATCACAATCGGTTTCATTTTAAGCAGCTTCACAGTGGGCTTAATATTTAGTAAGTGGTTTCCGTAAGGTAATTAATATAATATTATAGACTATATACTATATGTATACTTTCCACTTCACAAATAAGAATTTAGAAATAAGATGCTGTAAGTATTAGGGGGGATAAACAAACCTACTGATGTTTACATTTTATGATATTAATGAATAAATAATAATAATAATAAATAATAATATAATGAATAAATAACACCTTGGCGGTTTGAAAATATAATAGTGAAATTCGCCATTTACTTGGTTCTAACGTACACGATAAGGAAGGGAAAGCGTACCTGGCTAAATTCAAATATATATCGTCAACACTCATTATTGCAAAAGCTATATGTAGGTAGGTACTAGCCCAAATTATCACTAAAATGGCACAGCTGCGCAAGATAAAAACAAAAGAAAAAGTAATTAGGTAACCTGTTGTGACCGTATTCGCACACAATCAAACCGTTTTTAACTCTGAACAATTAGTTATTGTTCTGAGGTGTTTTAACATCAGAGATCCTTTTCCAAAATAATCACTTTCGAAGGTAGCGATCTCCGCGAATCAAGTAGGTGTATATACTTACTCACCTTGAAAAAGTCAATATTTCTCAAACCTATCTATCCTAATAACTTTATGTTTTAGTTAAGTATTAAGTAATACTTCTACAAATTGAAAAAAAAGCCTCTCTCGTAGAAGTAGTGCTTTAACAAAACCGTTATAAAATAAACAGGAGATCGTTACTCCTGTGGAACCCTTAACAAGATAATATGACTTCAGAACATTGGACATAATGCTATATCATTGAATTGTTCTCTTTTTAAGTACTTGAATTGTATCGAGTGAAACATGCTTACATAAGTATAACTTTTTTTGCATATGGACGATTAAATCAACGTCCTGTATAGTCATACCAGACCTAAGTACATTTAGTTTCATTCACTTGATCTGCAGTCTGATAAGAAGACTCGAGCAGCCTGCTAGTCACTCCGTAGGCCAGACTATCGGAATTTAAATCTAACGTAGAAAACAACGGGAACGCGAGACCAATGACTTATTGTATTGATTCAAACCGCATCACGGCTTTGATAGTGATATTTTTTAGTGTTACGGAGAAATATGTGCTGTCTCATATGCCTGTGTTTCCGTATACCTCAGTACCTATGTACAGTGAACGTTCAACAGGTGTACCTTACAATCCTTGCTTAATGAATAGTTTGTGGCCACACTGCCAGGAGACAAGGAATATCTACATGAAAGGAAGCCCCGTACTCGGGGATTTAGAACAGTCACCATACCTACGTGATCAATTTAGACCACCAGAATTTCATTATTTCAAACAGCGAGCTCCGCCATTAAATCATTTAACAGCTGGGGTTCAAGAACCGATAAATATAAAACGTTTAATGCTAAATGACGCCCCCAGTGTTCAAGTACCTTGGCTTCAAGTAAAGGATCCGCTATATATGGTAAATGGTATAAGAACTAACAACAACACACAGAAACAAATGCAAGTATTAGAATATTTAAGGAAGCCAAAGTTTAAAGAAAAGCATTCTTCACATCACAAAACTCATCATAAACATGACGAGATTAAAGATGTTTCATTGAAAAACAACGGATTACTAAACATGATTGAAGAGATTATATTAAAATTAGATAATATTGATCGTAGGACGAGATACACAGCATTAAATGTAGAAACGTCAATAACGCCAACTAACGTTGTGACTAGTTCTGGTAATGTAAATCCCGAGTTGCCCAGGTTTCTCCAAATAACGTCTGTGCCTAGTGGTTTAAATAAAGAAAATGCATCTGGAATTGTTAAGCCACTTTCCGTGGCAGAAGATTTCAAAGGTGTCACAAAATTGACCACATTAGATGAAATGACTCTACCAGTGACTCTACCCTCAACTACTGTGACGACAAAGAATCGTAATAAAATTTCTTTGACTTCTCCGGATTCAAACATGTTCCCCTATGTTTCAACTCCGAAACCCAAGTCCAAGGCACCTCAGTCAGGAGTCTCCTCGAGTATGAAACGTTATCCGTTGAATGTTGGAAGAATGGCTCTATTGCAACTACATTTCGTCAGAGCTTTAGCTCAGTTTGATCAAAAACTTTATGGGGTAAGTTATAATTATAAAGGAAAATGTATAAATTAATGAATTGAGCGATACTTTATCTTTAACTGCTTAAAAGAGTTAATAAGAACAACAACTTGATTTAGGTAAACATTTAGTATTATACAGAGCAAAGAGTCGACAACGGCAAGTATAGGTACAGTCAAGAGCACTTCAAGCCAAAGGCAACCTAGCATCATTACGATAAGAGCGACCTATCGACTATGTTAATCTTGATATGCTACTGGGTGTAAGTAGAACAACAATAAGTAAAGTGGGTCGCCCAGCATGAAGGTGCGACGACCTAATAGCAGAAACTGAATGCGTGCCAGAATTTTAGATCGAGGGTGATAAGTGATAACTAATTATTGAAAGTTGTTAATTTTCATAAACGGAATATTACATCGTTTTCACCGACACGCGTTAGGTATTGAATGGGAATTTGAAAATTGTGTATCTTTAGTCCTCGTATAGGGTCGAAACTGTCGGCCCGACGCCTTTCATGTTACATGAGCAGGTACTTGTAACTGTTTAAAACTATAAATTTAACTTGAATGTAAGATACTTATTGAGTAATTTCGGATAGATCTCTCAAGCGATATCATTTCATTTTCAATACCATGTGTACTTATTTGTTCAAAGTTCGACTTACTAATATTTTTTTTCTGGGGTATTCTAGTAACGTGTCAATAAGTAGGTCAACAGCCTTTCACCCACAATGCAAAAGTACAACCCTTAACCCGGACAAATACTCTATTGGAAGTATAGATAGGAAACTGATTGGTAATTGAATGTTTCAGGTAACCTTTGAGAAATTAACATCGATAAGTCCAATAGACCGACGTGAAAACTCGATAAGTTTCGTCGAGTCCGGATTGTTTTTATACCTTATATTACTAACACTGTCTTTTGAGGTAAAAAACCAAACACGAATAGAAATCGATAATTGCCTCAAATTCAAAGCTTCTGATATGGTAAGAAACTATAAGTAACTTATACTTTTATACATACTAACGGAAGAGCGATACTTTACACTTTAATACTTATTTACTCTACATTTCATAAAATGTGCTCGTGAGTACCTATTACGAATAATTTTTTACGGTAAGAACTAAATTTCGGAGTGACCTACACTTATAAAATACAACGTTTTATTATTTGTGATGTAAACTACGTGCCTTATCTTTTCGCCCGCTTGGAAGCCTAGTCACTTCCCTCAATTGAAAATTCTGCACCGCGTCAATCCGAAAACTTAAATCGACCGTAACAAATATTTATAAAATTTATTTTTTTATAAGTTTCTAACTTAAATATTTATTTTGTATTTGTACTTATCACGGATTGACGCGATAGGTTAACGCAATTTTTAGTAAAAAATAATACGAAAGATGAAACTGGAAGGTTATTGGATAACTTACTTGACTACTTTTTCAGGTAAACGGATTAGCATAGCAAGTGACGATAAGTATAGTTTATTTATGATAGCGTGAACTTCCTTTTTGCAGGAAAAAGTCCAAATGATAGAGAATGTGCTCCAAGGGCTACCGGCGTCTAATGATGAGTTGAAGTTCCGATGGTCGTCTCGGCTGGTGGTCAACGGCACTGTTCCACCTGTCTCCAGCGCGGCCGCAGCATTGAACCTCAGTATCCACTCCTTTAACAAAACGGATACCCCGAAGATGCTTATGGACACCTTGAACCGCATGGTTAATATCGATTTTCTCTTACTCTTCTCTTTCTTACTTTATTTAGATATCGATACTTATGTAGTAAGATCATTATTATTAGATAATTTTACTTCTTATACAGCACTGTTAAAGAAGTGAAAACATTTTGCATAAATACAAGGAATGTCACGTAAAAATTTAATTTTGCTGCCTGCCAAATATCAACGTTAACTATTCCTTGTAAGAAAGGTTCTTATTGTAGGTAGAGGAAGACTCCGGAGGAGCCATGCGTGATACGTTTGAAGAAGAAGAGTTGGCAGATGGAGCACGGGCTGTGCTTTTGAACACGATGTATATGCGCGCGCGCTGGCGAGCTTCCCCTACCTTGTTAAACGGGACCAGGCTTTTCCGGGACTCGGACGGGACACCCCCGCGCACTGCTCGCATGATTCGCATCAATGACATCATGCATTATGCGAACTTACCCCACTTAGATGCTGAGGTAAATAAACAACATTAATTTTTCTTACGTCTCTATTGATAGGTGAAACATAAAAACAAATTCTTAAATTTTTTACTCCATCAGAAAGAGATTTCTATATTGTGATCTTATTAAAAAATCCTCATTTGTCTTAATTGTTACTAGGAATATAAACAACAATAAGCACTAAATAAGTTAAAAACGAGATAATAAATAAGAAGCTGTTGAGGACACCGGCGAACTGAATCCATTCGGTGGAGATACGTGATTTGTCCTCAGCGGTAGACGCGCCGTCGTCTGTGAGCTCTTTCTTTTCAGACGTATCATTAGGGTCAAACTCTGTGAAAACAGCGTACTTGCCCGGTCCGCTGCGTACCAGCCGAGTCACCGATACAATCCATGAAGGCGCAGGCACGGTTCGCTTCCTCAGGGCCATCAAAAATAAAGTCTCCAAAATGGCTAGCAATGTTAGTATCATTGAGTCACGGACAAATAGTAGAATTACAGGAGTGTCAGTACTATGTTTCGGAATATCGTAACCAATCTCTGTGAGAAACATAAAATGCCCAAATAAACTAAAGCACGCGAGCAACAATCTAACGTTGTCCTTAACTTCCAGAAGTAAAGATGTTAAAGTCAGCAATACTATGATAATAGATGGCACTACCACAATAGCAGCCGGTCCAGCTGCTTCTCTTTTCATTATGAAGGTGTACTTCAAAATAGGATACGTGCTATTAGGAAGGGAGCTGTATTTTCCAGGGAGCCGATCATGAACCACTTTCAGAAGCTTCCAACCTGGACCGTTTTTATAGTCGTCGAGTACCACGGGTTGCTGTTTGTAGAAAGTAAAATTAACCTGTTCTCCTGTGTGCATCCATGACCCAAAATATAGCGTACAGTTTTGAGTGTCATAGGGCCAGCTACCCAGCATTGTTCGACAAATTCCGGAGTGAGCCAAGTGTGGCACACATGTTACGGTTCCATCACTTGATACGAGACACGTCGTATAAAGATTGTCGTCCTGGTAAAGCGATGCATCTGCATTGAATAACGACATACGGGGCGTCCAAACGCTTGTACTCTCCATCTGGATTTCTTTAATGTCTCCATAATCAGAGGGTTTCCACGACAGGAATTCATCTTTCCAAGACAGAGCTACCCAGCTATGTACTGTGAAAGTTTCTTCCGAAGAATCAAAACTAATATATTTAATGGAAAAACGCACCTTCACTTGAACGGAGGTGGTGTGAGATTTAACAGGGCGATAGTCAGATCTGTAGGCGCAGAGCAGATCCTGGTGTAATCTTCCTTCGTCGTGAAGTTCTTGTTTGTCTCTCCCTGGACAAGAGTCGCCACTAACAATTTTTAAAAACAGAGCTAAGAAAATGACCACTGAACCCACTCTGACGTGAGCTTCCATGATGTTAAGTAGATGCGGTAACGAACATCTAATGAGTGAGGCATGTTGCGATTCGCCTACCAACGAATTCGATATGGTTTGCCGCCCACAATGATAAAATATATGATAAAAAACATTTGGTGTGATGGGGACAATCATCGTGTAATTTGATGCCATAATCAATTTCCAGATATGCTAGCATACGTACGTGACATAACTTTGACATAATATGTATCCCGATCCGCCCTCTCGTTCTATCTCACAGAGCCAGTATGGAACCTTTAGAATTACATCGACATGACAACCTTATTTCACGCCTGTATGCTAGCCCCGCAAGACAAGCGAGCGCGGATTCATTAACCTCATTAGGTGCTATACATATGTGAGTGTTCTTGTTATAGGCCGTGGAAATATCATATGCGACGCCAGGGCTGAGCCTGTTGATGCTAGTGCCCCGGGGGCGGTCGCTACGTAGGCTCGTGGGGCAGATCTCTAACGAAAGTCTAGCTGCCATAACCGAGAAGATGAACACGGTGCGAGTCGCAGTCACACTACCAATATACACACTGCGCATGACTCTACTCCTGCCAAACAAGTTGGAAACCGTAAGGGTTGCGATATTTTTTTATGACTCTCCCATGCCAATTAAAGATTATTATGTTTTTGGGTTAATGGTGGCTAACCTACTTTATTACAATGGGAACAAAGGTAAATAATAATAATATAGGGTGACTAGCGAAAACTCAGGGGTTCTCCCCATGAAATTGAACAAGTTTCCCCAAGAAGCCTTTTTTTTTTAAGTTTACTTGTCACAACAAGGAACCAGCTGAATTTTTAAAAATATTTCGACCTATTTTCCTTAGGAAATGTTGTTCTGTTTAGTGGACCGATTCACATCCCTAATTTTCGCGAATTAATTTAAAATCACTCCATATTAGCTCTCGCGGAATCGTTGACCAAATATGTAGTTATTATAAAACTAGCTTTCCGCCCGGGACTTCGTCCACGTAGGAATTCGGGAAAATCATGTACCCTATACACGGATAATGTAGGATTCTAATGGTGAAATAATTTTTTTATTCGATTCAGTAGTTTCGGAGCCTATTCAATGCAAACAAACAAACAATCAAATCTTTCCTCTTTATAATATTAGTAATATCTTGTCGTTTTTCTTTTTTCCCAAATTTTCCATTCCTCTTGGCCCTGGCCAATTAACCAATTGTGCACATAAATTGTCGTTTGTAATAAGTCTGCAGGTAACCAAGTAATTAAAAACCTTCGAAAATATCCAAATCAGCAATACAATGTATGTCACTTAATTACAGATGGGCCTATCGAAACTCGTGGACTTCAAAAATAATGGCAACGAACTGAAACTATCACATGCCGTACAAAGACTGATGTTCTGGGCTGAGGCAGGGCGAAACGCTTTTAAAGACGACGGTGAGTTTCTTTTCTTGTTTATCTACTTATTATTAATTTTTTTACTAACTAGGACATGCCCAGGACCTCGTTCCCGTGGGAATTTCGTAAAATGCTTAATTTTTCCTTGTCCCTGCGTCACAGTAAAAGTTTGGGAAACCCTGTCACACACTATAATCCCCGCAGAGCATAACGTGGTTCAATTGACTTATCGATGCCAAATTTGACATAAGTACCTTCATTCTGTCAGTTATAAGATGAAGCATGAGGGTGATAGGTTATCTGCCTTTCCTCAACGATATAGCAAAACCCTCGCGTCCCACGATATAGAAACTAACTGGTTTCTATAGTATGCCTGGGAAGTGAAGGCACACTCAAAGTTTTTCTTTCATTCCCAGTCTAGGGCAGAAGTAACTTATACTCATTGTAAAAAATATCAGCAAATCCGGTTCCTTAGTGTTTTTATCATTTTAGGTATCGAATGGGATGAAGCTCCGGAAAAAGAAGTGATGGCGGACCGACCGTATATTTTCTTCGTTCGATGGCGTAATTTAACAATTATGAATGGAAACTTTGTACTTTAAATGTATTTTTATATGGGATCACTATAAATTAGTTGGCGTAACTTTAGAAGGGATTACCTCATGACTGTTTTCCCTAAGGAAATGAAAAAAATAATCATCTTCTCATATTAATGCAATCAGCTGATCACTCAAGTTGTATGGAGAGACGAGATATTTCTTTTTAATATTTCGACCGATGTTTAGGGAATGTTGTTCAGTTCATTCCATCGTTTATGTGCTCAATGGTTATTTCGAATTCTTAATTTTCGCTGACTAATTTAAACATACATACATACGTTCACGCCTATAATCCCTAACGGGGTAGGCAGAGCATCAGTGATTCTAGAACCACTAGATGCCACGTTTGACACGTTGTGAGGATTATCAGATGGAACAAGTTGTATAATGGTGAGAGGTGGTCATTATACAGCAAAACCCTCGCATCCCTATTACAGACTTTTACTGTATACCTGGGAAGAGTAGGTAGTTGGCACATTCTAAGATTAATTTAAAGTCACCCAATAAAGTAAAATGATTTGTTTCTGTAGAAAAACTGCGTAAGTAGTAAGTTAAATTAAATATTTATAAATGTAAATACATTATTGATAAGTAAGTAGAGGTACCTACCTTCATTAAACTAAAACAACCGAAATCTTTTTTTTTCTCCTTTTCCTGTAGGTTTGAAAATTAAATACCTTTAATTTCATACCATGATTGTTAGAGATTTAATAAATAAATAATAATAATATTTTTTATTTCTCTCAACAATGTTAGTAGGGACAATAGCACATCACGCTGTCCAAAACTGTCTTCAACCAATTTTCAATTTTATCTCCAAGTTTACTTTTAATATTGATTGGGAAAATTTGACAGTTTGTGGTAACCTGATGTGCCGTTGACTGTACATAAGACCTTACAATTATTAGATTAACGTATATTTTTAACATTAGTGAGAGACTGGTGGCAGTTATAAGCACTTAGTTAGCGATTGATGCCATAAAAGTATAGGGTGTCTTTTTTTTTGTATTTCAGCAGTTTCGGTTCCCGGGTGTGGCAAGCGTAAAAGAAAAATGAAGTCTTCTTTCAGTATTTTTTTTAAATATGTAAAGTAGGTACTTTCCTTCCGTTAGGCGTAGGATACCCTGCGTGTTATACTACACCCCGCAAAACATATAGTAGTTTGCAAGCCACACCACACAGTAGGTAATAAAAGTTAGTATTACGGTAATAGTTTGGCCTGCGAACTCTACCGTTGATCTGGAGGTTTACCATGATCGCTTAGCGCGATCCAATTTAGGACCTAAAGAAGTCTGCAACGCTTATTCGTACCATGATGGCTTATAAGCGATTCAATTTTGGCGCTGTTGCGATTCAAAGGCAGACCAGCGACAATTTATTTAATTTTTTTTATGGACCATAGACAACCGAGCAGTTCAAAAGCAGCGTCATCATGGTACCATTTAAAAAAACGTTCCAATTGCGAAGCAGTTCAAAGTTGGATCCTAAACAGAAATGCTTTTAAACGATCGTGGTAGGTACCCTGATCTGTTTACCTACAATTTCACATGGTGGTTTTTATTTTTAACTTAGTTGTGAAAGACTTGATGATTCTCCACTACCTAAAATAATAAACACAAGCCTATAATCTCTTATGGGGTAGACAGAACGTCACGTTGTTACAAAAACTTTTGAAGCCACATTTGACATTCGCTCTGAGGGTTATTATTATTAGATAAAATTTGGGTACAGTGATGATAGGTAGTCTGCCCTTTGCCCACCATACAGCTAAACTCTCGTGTCCCATTCACTTATACAGTATGCATGGGAAGAGTTAGCAGTTGGCACATTCTGTTTTTCTTTCAATCCCAGTCCCGCGTGGAAGTTTGTTTAACTCTGCTGCAGAAATACATAAAAGCACCTAATTGCGCAGGAGCAAAATAGGAACTACGTAAGTAGGTACATTACATATCCATAAACTCGGATTCTGGCGCGATCTCTATCGAACGTATCTGAGATGAAACTTTATTAGAGTTACACACGGCAGCACATCAGGCACATCTTTGTGTCATGTTGACTTTGACGTCGCCCTTACCTCGCTCGTAATGCGCCGGCTTTCGTACTGCAAATGGATAACCTGACGTGCTGCTGTCTGTACTCACCTCATGGCCATCAGGTCGTACAGTCAGACACCTGGGAATCATTTTTTGAAAGTCATTCGTTACTTTAATTTAAATAGGTACTTACTAACAAGGCTGCCACATGATAGACGATAAACGGTTTCGACTGAACGATGAAGTACAGTCAACCACACATCAGGTTACCACAAACTGTCAAATTTCCCCAATGGATAGTAAACTCTAATACTTGGAGATAAAATTGAAAATCGATTGAAGAAATTTGACAGTTTTAAATAGCGTGATGTGCTGTTGTTGTACAGGACATTGCTGTATTTAGTCTTTGTGTGTATGAAATTGATAACGATTTCGACGCGTCAAAACTGCTTCACTATCCATGGTAGCTCCCCGGGTGGAAACATTCGAAACGTTGTGTCACGATTTTAACTACCCAAGGCATCTCTATTATAATAAAATCGTAAGTCAAAACAAAATAAAAATTGAAGGTATCCAAAAAAAATATCGAGGGCGGCTTGGAATCAGAAACTGAGTTGAGTACCTATTTTAGAATGATTTTTAGAGACTTTGTCCGTTTGTTTGTTTGATAGAGCATCACATGAAAACTACTAGATGGAATTTGATGAAACTTAGCATAGTGGTAGCCTATGTTCCTGAGCAGACTTTAGGCTACAAAAATTTTCAAAATTTTGTCAATAAATAAAAAACCAACAACAAAAACCCCTGAAAAAATTCGAAGTTAAGAGTTTTCATTACATTTGACGCATACCATAGAGATCATCAACGTATTTTTGACATACTCGTACATAGGCTAGCGGTAAGCGTGACGTAAGCATTTGGTTAAAGGGCCGAATTATGCTTTAGGGAATATATTGTATGGTATATATATCCTTTCACATTTATAACCGACTTCAAAAAAGGAAGAGGAGACGTATTTTTGAAACAGTAGAATTCCAATTCGCATACGAATTGACAAGATTTGTATGAAATTCTCATGCGAATCTTGTCAATTCGTATGCGAATTGGAATACTCTTTCATTTCAAAAATACGTCTCGAGGTTCTATGTTCAACTGTATGTATCTTTTTATTTTTTATGTATGATCATTGATCACCGATTTCTCCGCCATTTATGGACCGATTTTCAATACCTATATTATTTTTTGTTGACAATAGGACGATCTCTGGAAAGAGTATACTCCAGAGATAGTCCTGTATGACAATAGGACTATCTCTGGAAAGAGTATACTCCAGAGATAGTCCTATTGTCAAAAAGTCAGGATCTGATGATGAAATCGAAGGAAACCCTCGAATTTTATAGGCACTTATACATTTTTTCTCACGAACCTTCTATAATTTACAGTGTAAATTTTACACTAAACAATTTAAAAAAATTAACTTTTTTAAAAAAGCTGCTTAGGTACTCTTTCCTGGTAGGTAATTATATCGTGCTGACAATTTTATGACTCTCAGAATGTTCGTCAAATGTGGAATCATATTATTTGAATGTCCTGATTTCCCTAACAGGGATTATAGGCGTAAGTGTAAGTAACATCTAAAATATCGATATTTTTGTCAGCATCCCTATTTATTATGTCAGTTTTAGTGATAGTTTCGCCGTGTTTTAGGTACTTTTTTGAACGAACCAAAACTAAATACTTAATCAATATGTAATCAATTAAATGGCCCTTAATTGGACTCTAAATAAAGTTAACACTCATTGTGTGGCTCAGGCCAGCAGACCCACGGAACTTAAACAATGAATTTAGGTATTCTATGTATGCCAATTCATAGTGCCTTCCTAGTGCCTATTGATGCCAAAAGAACCATATCTAGTGCCATCATAGTTTAAGAAATATAGGTCGTTGTTTGTGGGTCTGCTGGACGGATATCAGCCCAGCAGACCCACCTCTCGTACATGGAAACGGCTAAAGTTAGAGACATGGTTCTGGTTCTAAGCTTTAATGCTTTAATTGGTGCCATCGAGAAAAAAGTTTCAAACCTAGTGCTTCGAGCGTTTCGGAGCTATAAAACGATCTTGGTGTGCCTGCTGGGCGGAGGGTTCAACGCAGCAGACCCAACGCGATATCTCCATAACTAAAAGGTAATTGGTATGAAATCTCATATCAATGTTTAGTGTGTCATTAGTGCCTTAGATTAACATAAAAATATCTGTTCAGTTTAACTTCCAAACATAACAAATAGCCTCTGAAAGTTCTAATTACTTTACACGTTAATGAAATAGGAAAGATATCCTGGGCACATAGCTGCTGCTCCCTGCGATCTCAACCGCGTCCGTTTCTGTGGAAAATTGAAGTTAACCCTAGTCTCCGAAAAGTAAGCTTAATCCATAGGAAATGTAGAATTTTAAAATCGGTTTAATTGTTTGTAACTAAGAATTTTTTTTGTTCAATTGTTTTTTTTGTTCAATGTTCAATTTGTAACTAGATTTTATCCGGGACTTCGTTCCCGTAGGAATTCGTGAAAATATTTAGCTTATGTACCTATAATGTAGCGAGTCGCTGAAATATCTATAGAAATCTCCCTTGATTTCTAATAAGTATAATGAAAAAATTTTTGAAATCGGTCCCGTAATTTTTTTTTTTATTCGTTACAAACTTACCTATACAAATCTTTTTTCTTTATAATATTAGTGTAGATGTATTAATATACCATGTATAGGTTCCGAAAGTAATGTATTTTAAATTCTGTCTTTCACTAATGGAACGCCCACTTTTCGGGGGTACCGTGGTGGCCTTAAATTTAATTTCCCACAGGAACTTATCTTACGTGGGTGAGATCGCGGAGAACAGCTATAGGTGCCCATAAGGACAACTTTCCTCGTTATAACGAAAAGTCTTTAATTAAATATTGTAAACGTAACTATGTAATTTTGATTGACGTTACATCGCTTCGTCATCGCGTCGCATCGTATAGTGATGTACAGACAACAGCACATAATGTTCTACCGTGGCACTACAAAAACAGTCACTTTATAATTCAGTCAATATGAAATGGGAAAGTTTTGGGGTAGTTCTGATTCTTAGTGCTAATCAATACTTAGCTGGATTATTATGTCATACACGAGCTAGGTCTTCAGTACCTAAGACATATACAGATAGTGAAAGTTAATATGTAGTACATACCTACATATTTAAAGGTATGCACTACAACCAAGGAGGCCACACTCGCTTGTGAATTGCAAAAACTATACTTTCTATCTGTACAAACAACTTTTTACTATCTCAACAAAGAAAAAGCCAATAAAAATCGTAAAGCAAAAATCGAGTAATATATATTAAATGAAAAAACAAATATTTAAAAGTATAAAAATATTTTACGTGAAGAAACATACTAAAATTAACTTAGGCTTACATGTTTAACAAATAGTGCATGGTGGTCGAAAATTGATTATAAGTCAGTTCCTCATTTCTCTTACAATTATATTAGACTAGTTGTGAATACTTCATGTGTATTTTGGAATACTGCTTCCTGTAAATAAGAAAAAAAAAGAAATTAAAAATAAATTAAAGCCAATGATAGTGATGATTGAGGATAGATATAAGATTAAGCGTGATCTAAAGAGCAGAAAATTGCGAAGTATTTATAATTAACATTATTAGAGAATGTTCAATAATAGATTAATGTTTGTTATGCAGATATTTATTAGGACTGAAATTTAGTGAAATTACATTTTAACATTTTTACTTGACACTGTCGTTATCAATACTCGTTGACTAGTACTATAACATTATACAATATTCATAACAGTAAAGCCCACCTGGTCACATGTCCACATTACAGTGGTTACACAATATTAGCCTTATAACAAGTATTTATCTCATAAAAGAGACTACTTACACATAGTTTTAAGAGTGGGAGAGATAATCCACCATGTTACACAAGGGGTTTAGTTAAATCAATCTCAATCTGTCATGGTTTGGGCTATAATAGACGTAAGGGTAAAATACCGATTATATAAGTGTACGTGCTCAGTTGTGTTTCAATAACGACTATAATGTACGAAATTACAACTAATTGCATATGCTCTTATTGTGAGCAGATGGGCTAATGATAATCTAGCCTAGCAAAGAACGTATGAGTATAATTTAAGCTGAAACAACTTTCGTTCAAATAACATTAATACTAGGATTACAATTTCAATTAATGTCAGTGACTAAATTATCATTTATCAGTTACCATATCGTATCACACACATTTTATTTAAATACATATTACAATTCAAAATTTAACAGTGTAATATTACCTTACTTAAGATATAATAATGAAACAGTGTGGAAATTTTAATTTACACAAGCAAACTGTGTACCTAAATTTATAAAATTGGACATAGCTAAATATTTCTCCCTAAACAACTTTAATGAACATTTTTTCCCATTAAAATTACAAAACCAACTAGCATAATTTCCTTATAGCACTAAAATTAATCTTAAATATAATATGTATAGAGAAAAGCAATGAAACAAAGTCGACAACAACATTTAGTCAGTGTTACGTAAATTTCAATAACAGAGCTCTCCCTCCATGAACAGAGGCTACCCATAAAATTATATTTATCTCTCAATTTATGTCATTTAAGATATACATTGCCAAGATAGAATCATGTTACCAAAAAGAAAGGCAAATCTACACAGGATTATGTAACAGCTAGCATTTCTATGTGCCAGGTTTAATTTATTTTCAATACATTTTTACATCTTATTTTTACCTATGTCATAAGTTTCGTTTTGGTCATTAATTAGACACTGTTCTTTACTTCTAAAATTAGTGAAACTAGTTACCTACTTGAAATTAAATATGAATTGTATTTTCAAATAAGTTACCTAAAGTAAGTAGTGTTAATCCTACATAGTAAAAATAAGCTTTCAACTCAAAATAATCCTGTCTTGAGGTTTTGATTTAGAAGCATAACTTTCCAGTGAGTAGGCTACCTACTTTAACAAAATATTGATATTCTAGGATTTTTCAGCAATGTTAGTGACCTAAAATCTGACAAACACTGTAATGTATAAGTGTGAGATCAGAAATATGTATTAAAACATAGTTCCTTTGTTATTGTGGTCTTTCATTTAAAGGGTGGAATGTTCACTATGGTTTACCAGTGAAACTAAATTAAATTTAATATGAATTTGAGAAACAGGAACATTAAGACAGAGAAGAAATAGGAAGGGGATTTCATGATTATCATGCTTGACATGCTTTACCACCACTATTAAAAAAAGAGCAAGTGAACAAGTTTCTCTGTTATTTTATTAAAGTAATTTAGTATGTCAAGCAAAGAAATAAGTGATTAAAATATTTATAAAATACAAGCTTACTTATCTAATATGATAAAGAGGATAAGACATCCTAACACATCGGCTGCCAAACCGAATTCCACATTTTAACCAATTAAGAAAACTGGTTCAGTATTCATTTCTTTGAGGTTAATCAGGATACCATTCTTAACATTTGTGCCTAGAGTTATCCAATGTTTTATTTAACAAAGCTTTTTAGGCAGGGTTTTGTGAATTTGTTTTTTTTTAAACTCTACACACTCAAAGGCCTACACTAAGGTTTTCCCTTGTATCGTGGGTCCCTTAGAACATAGTAAGGACAGACACAAAGACCCATGACCCGAGAACAACATCTGCTTTTCACACAAATATTTGCCCCAGCTGGAAATCGAACCCAGAACTTGTCAGTCAAGAGGCAGTGCCACTACCACTCGACCAAACGGCCGTCAATGCCATCCTCATCATGATACTCATATAAATAGGTACAGAATTTTATGGATAAATTGCTTTCACTAGTATTAGGTCATACAATTGATATTACCTGAACCATAGACAATGTAAGGGTCTCAATTGAACATTTCCTGTCTGTCTTGGCAACCAATGTGCCGATGAATAATTATTTAGATTAGAATATTTACTATGGGAAACTGTTACATAAATGTGCAGTTATAAAACCCCATATGTAGTAGATACTGGATTTAATGTAATTATCCGCTACACATGTAAAGAGGAAAACTTCCACATGCATTTAAATAGCCATGTTTTACAATACATATATTTGGTGTTGCAGTTACATTAGAGTTATGAAATGTACTAAGTACAACTTAGTTTATAGTTAGAAAATATTTATACATTTTCCAGTCATCCAAGAATGTCATTGTAGGATGACTAACACCAGTTTAAAACTCATTAGCATTCCTATCTGATTCACTTTAGATTAGATAGCAACTAATCATATTTAGCAGTATTTGTTATGTCATTCCACTTCAGTGGAGTAAGTTTAAAAATGTAGGTTAGGTAATACCTTTTAACACCAACATGATTACAAATAAATCAAGATATTGGGGAAAAGTAAATTCATAATATAACTATAAAGGCGGCCATAAAAAAATACTATTTTACAAACAAAATCTCAACCACAGCATGTTTCTTACTTAATGTGAAGAGGAAATCATTGGATTTTTATTTATGGTATCACACTAGGTATGTTAATGGGAAATTCCATAATTGACCCCACCTGTGTTGAGCCCTGTGTTCTCGGAGACGCCGGGCGGCGGTGGCATGGCGATAGGCGGCGCCTGGTCACCGGCAGGCCGGTCGGCGCTGCCAGGCTGCACCGTCACGGCCTGCACACCGTCCGAGTCGTCGCGCTCCAGCGTGTGGTAATCCCCAGACTCCTCTGGCGGGCGCGGCTTGCACTTGCCACAACAACAGTTGCAGCAGCAACACAGGCAGCAGCAGAAGTAGCACCCGGTTAAAATACCGCAAACTATGAACAGTGCCTTGCACCAGGTGCTTGTCACTACAAAATAGGCGTTAACGTTTTCTTCTCCGAACTGTTCGGCTATGTAGAGCCCGAGGGAACCATAATTGTCGTAAATATTTCTTTTGGTAGCGTCACTGAGTATTGTGTGAGCACGGTTCACCTCTTTAAACTTCTCTGCGGCTTCGGGATTGTTAGGATTTTTATCGGGATGGTATTTTAACGCCAATTTTCGATAGCTCTTCTTGACATCGTCTGCTGTTGCAGTTTTTGGGACTTGCAGTATTTGGTAAAGGCTGTCACCTGCAGTTGAAAGTTTCCTTTTATCCATTGTATTTAATTTAATCTCCTAACAAACCATAAGCACTGAAAAACCCAGTAAATAAACGAATTTTCTTATTCCAGCATGAAGTTGAAGTACAAAAACCAACACCAAGCAAGACAGAAACCACAGATTACAGAGATGCACACACACACACACACACACACTCACGCTTGACATTCATATAAACATTGAATGGTCATAGATGTAGAAATATGTGGCACACGTAGGGTACCACTCTTTTTACAAAAAAAATCGAATGGATTAATGTTTTCTTTTGCACAAAAAATCTAAGTAGGAAAGATAAAATAGCCAAAGGATTCAAAGTGATAGATAGAGTGTTTAGAGATTCATCAAATAATGGAAGTGCAGCTTCTATGAATAAAGTCCGGAGATAATTTATCTAAGACTGGCCACACTGCATCATAGTACTTAACCCCATAGATAATTTTTTGACGTTACGGCAAAAGTAGTCAAACTAATCAGCCTATTCAAAATCAATATTTTAAATATGATTAAAAAGTTTATATTTTCCGTAATATGTAAGTACCTACACGTGACCTTATACACTTAACTGTAACTTATAGTAACCTAAGGGCAAGTGGTTTAAAATAATTAAAGGTTTTTTTACTTCCTCTGCAGCATATACAATATTATGTTTATGTATACAATAACTTAAATAGGTATACCTCCCATCATCGGGCTCGAAACATCAAACTTGATTCACCCTAATCTGTGTTGAATCAAGAACACCGAACTTAGGTAGGTAAGTAATTGTTTTATTTGAACACCAAGGTGATCAAGCTGTAGGTGATTTAGGGACAAAATGATCACCTGGGTAATGATAGTAAATTAAACCGAAATAATTAAAAGCGCAGTCAAAAAAGTACTCTGAAACCAATCAAATCATTCACCGGTCACTGATATCTGTCAATTCTGTCAGTTGTGTGTCGTTATTATTAGATTATTACTCATCTATTAGTTGGCGGTACCGGCGGCGGCGCGAGGCAGTCGTGTCGTGTGGACCTCGAGTGTTTTGGGTTCTAACTAGAGAAAGCTCTTCTGTAAGTTATTTGAAATTACCTAATCATAATAATTGCATTGCAATAGGTATTATTTTGCATACAGTATTTATCAGCTATCAATTAGGTGGGTAAACACTACTTCTTACAAAATGAATGGTACTGTGTCCTTGTACAGAGTCAAATACTTACCTACAAGATTAGCACACACCCAAAATACGTTACGGAAAATCACTAGCTAGCCGAATTATTATTTATAAAATCGATCCTAGCCTACATTAATAGGTACTTACCTCCTACACAAGTGTGCCCTGCCAAAACTTGAAAGTTTGTCTGATTTAGTCATTTAATTTTTATTAATTATTCCTCCTAATAGGTACTATGAATAAAATCGAATTAGTGATTTAAATTCTCGAATCAGTTATTCTTCTATACTATGATAAATTCTCTAATCAGTTACCTATTCCTCCATAGGTACTATGATTTAAAGTTAAATTAATGTGGTGTTTCTAAATCATTATTTTAGGAATTAAAAATGGAGAAATTGGAGTTGGTATCGTCTAATAAGATCTTTGGGGGCTACCAAAAGGTATACGCCCATGAGTCTTCAGAGCTAGAGTGCAAGATGAACTTTTCCATCTACCTACCACCACAAGCTGAGGGTGGTGATAAGAAACTTCCAGTTGTTTTTTATTTGTCTGGACTCACTTGTACCGAACAAAACTTTATTAGTAAATCTGGATTTCAAAGGCAAGTACTTATTAATTATTAACCTTTTTAACGCCAAGAGTTTTCGTCAAAAACTTTCACCACACGCCACGACATTAAAAAATAATTATTAATGTCGTGGCGTTCACCACACGCCACCACGACATAAAGAAAAATTACAGTTAAATTGTTAATTTTATTTGTCTGATATATCAGACTAGCGGCGAGGGCACGAAAATTTAAATGTCTGATATATCAAACTTTGGCGGTGAAAGGGTTAATTTTACCTGTACTTATGAGTATAAGTACCTACCAAAAAGTGCCTAACATACACACTTATTAGACCAAGATCCCAGGGCTGCCAGACCTTACTTATTTTCTCATAAACCAAATGTGTGGAAAATAGTAGTGCTAGTACGTACTAGTAATGTATGAATACCAACTAACCTGGGCCGACGGCCAATTTTCAGCTACCAGGTTCTGAAGGTACTTCCAAAAATTGCTCATTTGTCTTGAAGTCTGGCTGCTAATGTCTTATAGAATATAATTAGTTAAATATAAAAATTAATGTACACACTTAGATTTTAAGTAGGTAGGTACATACTTACATATTACTTTTAAGAATAAAATGATGGTCATATTTTGTTTTGACAAATACCATACAATATGTGTTATCAAATGATATCCATTATCAGGGGTTAAAAGTTAGTGATAATGTTTCCATAAGTGTACAGTTTCTTTTTTTTAATGACACTTGTGTTGAAATGATAAGTTGATAACTTTTATTTTCAGATATGCAGCTGAACATGGCATTGTAGTAGTTGGCCCTGATACATCTCCAAGGGGAGTGAAGGTACCAGGTGATGATGAATCTTGGGATTTTGGAGTATCTGCTGGCTTCTACCTTGATGCTGTTAAGCAGCCCTGGGCCAAGCATTACAGAATGGGTAGTTACTTGAATAAAGAATTGTACGAGCTAATTCTTCAAGCGTTTTCTAATGTAGTAGATGCAGACAGAGTGGGAATTATGGGGCATAGGTAATCTATTATCTCTACTGTTTTAAATTACGTTTTTAACGTCCTATATTTTTAAAAATACCTACCTTAACTGGAAACATTGATTCTAGCATGGGAGGTCACGGAGCTTTGGTATCTACTCTCAGAAATCCTGGGTTATACAAATCTGTCAGTGCCTTTGCTCCCATTTGCAATCCAAGTAGCTGCCCTTGGGGAGTAAAGGCTTTCACTGGATACCTCGGGGAAGACAAATCCATGTGGACTGAATGGGATGCTACTGAGTTAGTCAAGAAATACGATGGACCACCACTTACCTTACTGATTGACCAGGTAATGTTTTGAACTTGATAATGTTTAGAAGATTAATTAATATTGATTATAAGTAACAAAAAAAATTTTACAGGGTGCTGCTGACAAGTTTTATATCGAAAAGCAACTTCTGCCAGAAAATTTAGTTGGGGCTTGCCGATCAGTTGGCGTGCCAGTTATTTTGAATCTGCGTGAAGGATATGATCATTCCTACTATTACATTTCTACTTTCATTGCTGAACACTTCGATTTTCACGCAAAGATACTTAAAGCGTAAGTTAAAATATAGACTTGTCGTGAATTGAACAGAGAAAATGCATTTTTACACTTTGTAATTTGTTTTTATTAAGAATAATAATTGTTGAATTTTGCATTACATTTTTGCATGTTTAATTTATTGTCTGGTTTCGAATCAGACAGTCCTACAGCATAATTTTACAAAATCCATTATACCTATGAGCCAATAAAATAATAAATATGAACTATAAAACGCTTTTCGACAATCTTTTCACATGGTGTGACACGAAATGTTTACAAGTATCTATTTCTATTTGAAAGTACATTAATTAGTGTCACTGAGCTCGTTATCTGCTCGCATCACCGTTTTTGCGCATATTGTGATAATACTGCAAAAACTTGTCTCTGTTTCCCCATACATGTTGACCACCCCAGTAGCACCAGGCACTGAAACAAAATATTGATTTATATGTAGATGTCCTAATAGTTATGTACAAAACTTTTTTTAGTAAAAAGTAACCTAAAACTTACATCCCAAACAGAGCTCCTCCAAGATGTGCAGCATGGTCAAAGAACTTCCATCCGAGAACTACACCAGCCAGATCTATACTCATTATAACTTTTATTGCCTGGAAAAAATATATTTTTTTAACAAGGAAAACAAAAAGTTTTTACTACAAAGTTGTAATAAATAAATAATAATTAATTTAAAAAATAATAAAAAAAACCGACTGCGTAGTAAAAACTGAAAAGAAAAAAACAAGTAAGCCCAGTAGTCGAGACTTTTATTATTGAATAACATAACGATTTCAACAATCGGGACCGGATTTTTTATGGGTCCCGACTGTTAAAATCCTTATGTTATTCAATAATAAAAGTCTTGACTACTGGGTTTACTTGTTTTTTTCTTTTCAGTTTTTACTACGCAGTCGGGTTTTTTTATTTTTTAAATTAATTTATATTTGTTTATTGATTTCTTCATTAGCTGTATGTATATATAATATACAGGGTGTAAAAGACAGCTTAGCAAAACTGAAACTTTGGACTCAGACAATCATTCTGAATGATTTTCCAGTGGAATTTTTCTCCGGAAAATTTTCAATTTTTTTCATGTTTTTTAATATTTTCTGCTTACATTTCTTATTATTTAATCGAATACACTCCATTTTGCAATAAAACATAATCATAACAACGTAAAACACGAAACCAGCAATGTACATCGCATTCCGATAGCAGCGCGGCGCGGGAGGATCGCGCGCGGGTCGCGGTTTCGCTATACGTTGCGTAGCGCCAAAGTAGGTAAATAACGAAAACTCCTTAACATGACGTTTCCGGGAAAAAATAATTACTTATAGCTGATAAATAGTTATGGGTAGAATCCACCATTTAAGTATTTGCTAAGCTGTCCTTTACACCCTGTATATATATCTCACTTGCATAAAAATTGAAGAAATTCCGAATTAATTAATAACCAACTTTAAATCGTCATAGATCCTAAACGGTAATATTGGTTGAAAAACGATATGAGAAACCTAACAATGATATTTAAATACCTATTCAACGATACCGATACCTCCTCTTCCCCCCGGACCTCTGCTAAGAGTAGACGTGCTCACTAACCTTTATTCAATCAAATTTAAAATATTAAATTATATTCTTATTTTTTAAATCAAGTTAAAAAAATAGGAGTGCATAAATCAAGAAGAGCTCTTCTGAAACCGCTTGGAGACAACGAGTCATCTAGCTACCATTACTGCGCTGGACCTCTACGTCACTACTCAAGTAAGCGCATGGACAGCCATTATCGTGATCCACAGACAGCGCCAATCACAAAAAAGGACGCGCAGCCATCATTGCACTCTTATCAGCTACGCCTGTGATTCGCTCATTTGACTGGCAGTGATTGGTCGCGCGCGCACAATAGAACTTATACAATAGAAAGGCGCACAATAGGAATAACAATAGAGAAGCCGTTTTTTATGAAAATAATTGAATAAAATAAGCGAGTATCGTATATTCCTGCCGTTTATGCTCTCCTAGTACATTTGACAGTTTTTACTACATCAGACAAGCCGATTATATTTGTTTATGACTTGGAACACTATTAAGTATATATACCGTTGGTCAATATTGTACAGTGTAAGATATACTTCCAAGCGATCTATACTCTCCTGGTACCTGACACTTGGTGTGCTATTAGACTGAATTATAAATATGGATAAATCATTTTCCGACTCAGATTTAAATAAACAAAACGACCACACAACACCGTCTTACATATCTACTCGTCCTAAAAGAAAAAGAGAGGATGATCTTGCTGAAGAGTTCACCAAGTTTAGAGAGGAAATGAGAAATATGTTTTCTTCAATAATGTGCAAACAGGAACAAGAGTTTAAAAGCAACGCTGCTACATTAAAAGACATCCAACAAACCAACCAGGACATTGTCAAATCTATAGCTTTTCTAGCGGCCCAAAACGATGAGTTTAAGAAAAAGATCGAGACTATGGAAAATGAAAGAAAAGAAGATAGGAAGTACATTACACTTTTGGAAGAAAAAATTGAAAACCTCCAACTAGATGCGCGTAAAGCAAACTTCGAGATAAAAAACGTTCCCAAAAAAGCAGATGAAACAAAGTTAGATCTGCTTGACATGGTCATAAGCCTGTCTAAAACTGTTAGCTGCCGAATCGACAAGTCAGATATTAAAGATGTGTATAGAGTACGCGGAAAAAGGGATTCGACTAAGAATACCCCTATTGTGGTAGAAACTTCATCTACTTTATTAAAAAATGAGCTGTTGAGGTCATGCAAAGCTTTTAACTTTAACCAAAAAACTAAACTGTGCGCTAAGCACTTAGGACTCCGCATTTCTGAAGACAGCCCGATTTTTGCTACGGAACAGCTGACCGCTAAAGCAGCTCGCTTACACTTCTTAGCTCGGGACCTCGTGAAGAACAAGGCCTATAAATACTGTTGGACAGCTTACGGAAGAGTATATCTAAGAAAAGAAGACAACTCTCCGATTATCCAAATAAAAAATGAAGATCATATCCAGTACCTTCGAAACAACATATGACTACCTCAAATTGCTACTCTTGGTTATTTTCCACGCATGAAAAATTATAAAATAGCAGCATGTTTTTATGTTTTTGCTTTAATTAATCAGTTTTTTACAAAACACTCAATACTTTTACACACATTCGCACCTCAACAAGTTGAATATGTACACTCAATTACACACACAATCTCAAATACGTATTTACACACTATTACAATGATTACAATACCTCATAATTATAGTACTACTGCACATCAAAATATAACCTGCACTCACCCTATGATACAAATAAAAATCAGAGCCTTTCACACATCACACATAGCTATAATACTCTACTACTTACAGCAATCATGTCACTATCTAGTTAAAAACAAATATCAAAACATTTTATTATTAATTAAATTTAGTTCTAAGTAATGACTGCATCCCTTAATACTTTAAACGACATTGATAGTACTTCTGTTGCATCATCTGTTTTGTGTGATCCTCAAAATCTGTCTGACCACATTAAAATAAAAAAACCTGATCTTACTATAATTGCTCAAAATATTAGAAGTGTTTATCGCAATTTCGAGGACTTTCAGATCACTCTAGCGGAGCTGAATTTCGATGTTGATGTGCTTATATTAACTGAATGCCGATTAGATATCAATAAACCTATTCCACAAATAACTAATTATATATCCTATGCTACAACGCAAAACCAGAATCAGAATGATGGAGTTGTGGTGTATGTGAAGGCAAACTTACAAGCGAATATTGGGGAAATAAATCTGAAACATGCAACTTGCCTGCAGGTTAAAATTTTTAGTAAAGTCATACTCGGTATTTACCGATCTCCTTCGCAACATAATGCTTCTGACTTTATTGACTCGTTGAATCTACACCTTGAATCAATTAAAGATCACAGTGACATAATTGTCACTGGAGATATAAATATAAATTTAATAAATAAAGAAACTGAATCTCATACTGAATCAAATAACAGATCTAGCTACCTTAATATGCTCTCCTCTTATGGTCTACTTCCAGGCCATACGCTTCCCACGAGAGGAAAAAGCTGCCTAGACCATGTTAACCTAAAAATTGAAAAAAATAAGTTTACTGCTTCGATTGCGGTGCTTAATACCACTATTACAGATCACTCCACCGTTTTCTTAAGTATAAGTAAGACAAAAAAATTAAAAAGATATACAAAAAAACTTAAATTTATTGACTTTGAGAAAGCATATAATATTCTACTCGGAAAAAATTTGGAAACTCTTTTAGTATGTCGTGATCCTAATCTGGTTACCGAGCAATTAATATTTAAACTCAAGGAAACCCTTGATGAGTCCACAACAGAAAAAAATATATCAAGAAATAAACGCATCATCAAACCGTGGATCACTCCTGGAGTCCTACGTTGCATCAGGAATAGAAATAGCATGCAACTAAAAATAAGATCTGACCCCTATAATGAAACACTTAAAATAACATTTAATAGATATCGAAATTTTTGCAATAAATTAATTAAAAAACTCAAAAGGAAGTATGAAAGGGATCTTTTAACTCGGGCTACTAAGGATAACAAATCCTTATGGAAAGCAATAAAAACTGTAACTTTTCTCAATAAAAATAATGCAGAATGCTCAGAACTACTCCACATCAAACCATCTCCAACTGAATCAATCAACTTTGTGAATAGCTATTTTGCAGACGTAGGGAAACGGTTGGCGTCCGATATAATAGCTACCAATTCTTTAGATTTAGAAACCACTAGACTGCCAATAGATGCACCATTGTCTAGAGGAAATTCATTCGTACTCTTGGAGACTGATCCAGATGAAATCGGAAAAATTATAATGTCGCTAAAAAGTGATAGTGCTCCTGGATGGGATAACATCCCAACAAAGCTTCTCAAACGATGCAGTTTTATACTTGCCCCTATAGTCAGTCACCTAGCCAACTTATGCTTCAACACTGGCACTTTTCCTATTTTACTAAAAAAATCTTTAGTAACTCCTGTATTTAAAAATGGGAGGAGAGACGATGTCAACAACTATAGACCCATATCAGTCTTACCATGTGTATCTAAAATTTTGGAAAAACTTATAAATTCTAGGCTGATAAATTACCTCCACTCTAACAATATTCTTTCTGCGTTCCAATTTGGTTTCAGACAGGGTCTTTCTACTGAAGACGCAGTTTTGGATTTAACTTCTCTTATAACTAACCAACTAGATAAAAATAAAAAGTGTATAACAATATTTTTAGATTTAAAAAAAGCATTTGACACCGTCTCTCTTCCTGTAATGTTGCGCAAACTAGAAGCTATTGGGATCAGGGGTAATCAATTAAATTTGCTAAAAAGCTATCTGTTTGGGCGACTACAAAGTGTAAAAATAGGAGATTACACAAGCCAGGATTCAAAAGTGACTTATGGTGTACCCCAGGGTAGTGTGCTGGGTCCAACACTATTTTTAATATACATAAACAGTCTCATAAACTTAGATCTAAATGGAGGTAAAGTGTTCTCATATGCCGATGACACTGCTGTAGTGTTTTCTGGTGACTCGTGGGAGACAGTTTTCAATAAAGCTGAATCAGGACTTACAACTATGTCAAAATGGCTAAAAAATAATTTACTTACCCTTAATATTAAAAAAAGTAATTACATATGCTTCACAATAAATAAAAGTACTCAGCCGAAACAACATCTCTTACTTAAAATACATAAATGTGACATTCCTAACAACACTAACTGCAAATGTGACACACTGGAAAGAATCACTCACATAAAATACTTGGGAGTTGTGTTGGATCAGCATCTATCCTGGCACTGGCAAATAGAACACGTCACTAATCGGGTTCGTAAGTTGGTCTGGGTGTTTAAGTCTCTTCGACATGTCGCTACCCCTACGCTCATGAATAGAATTTATATTTCTCTGGCTCAGTCAATACTGGGATATTGCATCACAATATGGGGAGGTGCAACAAAAACTAAATTCCTGGAGATTGAGAGGGCCCAACGTTGCTTACTAAAGGTGATGTACTTTAAGCCATACAGATATCGGACGACTGACCTCTACAGATTGGCTGACGTATTGTCTGTACGCCAGCTTTATATTGTACTGACTGTTTTGAGGATACATAAAAAATTGCCTTTTAATCCACAATTAACTCTCCGAAGGAGAAATGACAATGTAGCTGGCTTTGATTCTTGTAGAACCTCCTTCGCTAAAAGACAATTTGATGCACAGGGAACTTATTTGTATAATAAACTACATAAAACACTACATATTTATAATCAAAATCAACATGAATGTAAAAAAACTCTAATAAACTGGCTCAAAAATAATGACTATGACAATACGGAAAGTCTACTAACGCGCATAACATAAATTAAGATCAATAAAGATATTAAAACTGATAAAACATATATGAAAATATTATACAAACACCCTAACCCAAAAACTATTTTAAGATTATATCTAAGTATATATTTTAAAATATTACCTTATTCTACATCGATATATTAACAATTACTTACCGATCAATCATAACACACATGCTGAGGCGCACACACACACATACACACACACACACACACACACACGCACACAAACACACACACACACACACACACCAATTTTGATTTATGTACTTGCTTCATTTTTACTCTATTTATTTTAGTTTCTAAGAGCTATGGAAGAGCGGGTTCTCCTGCTACAGGCAAATTCATTGCCTACTAGGAGTTCCCTATTCCAATTACAATATTTGTAAAATAGTGTTTATGAAAATAAATATTTTTGTATTTTTTGTATTGTATACCCCACTTGACATAGATCGTCGATTTAATTTTTTTTCTTTTTCACATTATGGCGTCCAAAATCGGCCATTTTGATTTTTCAAATTTTTTATACTTTTTATGACACTCGCGCCGTCATGACGAATCCAACGACGTATCATTCATCAAAATCTGCCCCCGCGTTTGGTCTAAACAGTGCCACAAAGGTACAAACATACATACATAGGCTGATAAACACATTACCCTCCTTTGCGTCGCGCAGTCGGGTAAAAAGATCGCGTGCACGTCAAACCCACACGCTTGCCATCGTCTTTAACTATAGGTATTCCGCAGTTTCTAAATATAAAGCAAATATAGTGCCATTTACCAGTACCTAACTAATTTACCTCCGTATAAAATTCAACTTACTGTGCCAGCAGCAAATGTATACATAGGTAAGAAAATGATGCTGAGTTTTGTGTCGGGATACTGTACGCAGACGTATGATAGTACTGCCATGATTGCTCCAGACTGCAAGTAAATGAAAATGTTCCTTAATAGATTTATGAATATACCTATGAATAACAATGATACCTATCAATACAGTAATTGACAAAAATAATCTTATGAAACCAAACCTCCATCCGCATACATACATTAGTCAATTCATGAATCTCCACAAACATGGGTTCTAGAAACAAAGTACATTACAAAGAAAAATGCTGAACAGATTTTGATAACAAATAACTTTAGACATATTCGATCGAGATTCAAAAAAAAAATATTTTTTTCAAAAAAAAATCATCGAAACGATTTACGGCCTCAAAGGATCATTTGCATAGCAGTCGCTCCATTTAACACACAGTTGGTGTTACTTTTTGTGCTGTAGTATAAACCGTTTTCGAGAACTGCTTTATGTACGCCAGCTTGACGTTAAGCCAACGTACACACACTGACAATCATCTTTATAAGTATTGTGTATCAACTGCATTGAGCAAATTAAATATTATTTATTTTTAAAACTAAAAGGGAACTAGGTATTTATTCTCTTTTTGCACTAATTGAGCTCTATTTTGGTTATTCCCCGCAAATTCCGGCATGTGTAGGTACGCTACCTTGATGGTCACAAAACTACTTATAACAACCTAACCTAAGTTTCGAACATAATTAAAACGGGTACCTATCTAAAGCGACTAATACTGATTTACCTACAAAACAAGTTTCCAAAATGATGATGGACTTCTAACTGTTCCACACCAAAACTACTAAAACAATTGTGTGTAATCTTACAGTAACGCTATTCAATACATACAAATAGTTACCTATAGGTATTAATATGATTTTGGTTAAAATACGTATGAATAAAAAATAATCAATATCTATGTTTCGAAAATCTCGTGAGAATGCTCGTGAAATAGTTTGCGAAACGAAGGAAAAATAGGAGAAATAATTCGTGTAAAAGCGTATTTTGGCATAGTTGTAGGGTATTGTCTGAAGCAACATACTGAAAGTCCTGATGGATAGGGGTGGAGCTAACGGGAAGGGGGAATGAAAAACGTAAAAAAGGGACCTTTACACCCCCCCCCCTTCCCGTTAGCTCCACCCCTATCCATCAGGACTTTCAGTATGTTGCTTCAGAAACTATTCCGTACAACTATGCCAAAATACGCTTTTACACGAATTGTTTCTCCTATATGGCAGTAGTTTGTTTTCGTTGATTGGGCTAAAATAGGTATAAATACTTACTGCGCCTAAGCTAAGGCCTGGTTGATTGAGCAGAACTTTATACAGAAAGCTGGTAAAGCTGCTAATAACCCCAGCACTAAGGTACATGCCAATAAATTGTTCCTTGCCTAAAGCGGCAACTGCAGCTGTAAAGGAATATTATAAAATTATTATTTTTTACAAATGAATTTAAATGATAAAATGATTTATTATACTGTCCGATTAGGTACTTATAAATACAGAAATAATAAATATAACCAACCTGGCATGAAACTGTATAGGACATACATGTTCGCACCTAAATGCATTGCAGAATAATGACTGAAAGCTGACAGTATCATAGGTGCACATACAGCACCTGTGAACAAAAGTAAGTTTTTATCAATGTAGAAGAAATTATAACAAAGATTTTCTTTAAAAAAGTAATATACTGGTATTCGTCAGGATCGCGGGTGTCATGTGATGAAATGGGTTGAATTGCTAGTTAGATAATTTTACCTAGTTGTTACTAATCATTTAAAAATTTATTTGATGTCAGAAATCTATATTTTCCTTGCTGTTTCCAAAAGGTTTGACTAAAGTTTTTGAAGGTTAAAATTTGGCATTTGCACTTTTGAGCTACTGTTTAAATTTGTGATTTTACCGGCGTCCCTTATTTCGGCACTGCCCAGGTCTCAGATCTTGATTTTAACTAGACAGAAAATCAGTACTGAATTTGTAAAAATTTGTCACCAAAGGAGACAATTCGTACCCCTCCCGATAATGAGCTATAAGGCTCTCGGACTACTAAGTAATTATTGAAATGTGTTTAATTATTTATTTCGGCACTGCCCAAACAAAATGCTTATAATTTTTTAACAGAAGGTCGAGAAAATCTGATACTTGGCGTTTGAATTTGACAAATTAAGTACTAATTCTGGGTGAAATCTTCGCTAGGTGGTACAGTTTTTTTGAGCAGTGCCGAAATAAGCTTATTTCGGTACTGTCTCGAAAAAATCCTTATAGCTCATTAACGGAAGGGGTACAAATTGTCTCCTTTGGTGACAAATTAAGCACTGATTTTCTATCTAGGTAAAATCAAGATCTGAGACCTGGGCAGTGTCGAAATATGGGAGGAGCCATTCTGACGTCAGGATGGCGGCTCATTTTGGTTATTTCTGAACTTTGTAATAATATAAGTAATTACTGGTAAGAATTGTAATTATTAGGTAACAATTCAATCCATTTCATCACATTACACCCGCGATTTTCACAAACACAACTTACTGCTGGCAGGGTTGGAGCAAAAATATTTAACCATGATTGGCTGCAAAGCCCTCACCCTCCATGCTGCAAACACTAATAAATTTGCAACTAAAATTGGGTAGAATACTTTTTCGTACTCTCGTAAGGATCTCCACCATTTTTTCAAAGGACCTGGTTCCTGTTTCTGTAATTTATAAAAGATAGAAAATATTATTAATACTAGAATGAGAAAGGAAATATTAAAATCAAGTTTTGCAGTGTGTATTTTCAAATATTTGTGAGGAGTCATGGTGTATTTGCGTATGTATATGTATATACAATGTGATAATGGAATAAGTGAAAAGCCCATACAACCTCAACTTATTTTTTTTATATTAAGTCCATTTCCATTGAGAAAAAATTAAGAAAAAAAACCCTCCAGGATATTCGTGCTCATAGGTGTCCTGCACTTTCTGACAGATACTAAGCTCTACATGAATGCTAATGAATGAATGCCTTTCGTACTGATATTTTGCCGTGTGCGTGTGCGTGCCGCGTGTACGTCAAGGTCAACTGACGTTAGGCAGTAGAACCAAACATTTTTAGAAGCGGCAAAAGTAGTAAATTAAATTTTTTCAAAATTTTAACCTCATTATTTTATGGAATCGATTCTACTCTCAATTCTAATCAAACTACTTTCTCAGTTTCACTTATTCCGTTGACATGTTGTATATTAATGAGAAAAGAGTCAGTAGTACAATCAGTTATCTAGCATCTACACCACAGTACAAGCCTAGCTTAGTTTGGGGTTAGATGGCCAAGCAAATTTATTTATTCATTACTATTTATGTAATTAGTCTTTAGTAATATCATGCATAACCCACAAATGCACAGGTCCACTGTTGGGCATTGTCTTCTTTCAATCATACTTACATACTGGGCCAAAAGCTTTTTATGTTGTAGATTTAGCCAGGAACTAGGCCTTTTAAATAGGCTACTTGCATGTGCTCGTAGATTCTCATATTCCCATATGACAGCACCGAGGAAACTTGCAGCAGAAATCTAAAATTATTAAAACAGGTAATTATAAAAAAAAAATGATTAAGTACTAGCTTTCCGCCCACGGCTCCGCCCATGTGGACTACAGGTTATATCGTGCCCAACTGTGGGATAAAATGTAGCCTATGTCCTTTCCAAGGCTCTAATCTATCTCTGTACTAAATTTCATCAAAATCCGTTCAGTAGTTTAGGCTTGAAAGACGGACAGACAGACAGACAGACAAAGTTACTTTCGCATTTATAATATTAGTATGGATTTTTAAGGGTGAAATACAATTTAATCTTGTGACAAATAATGTGAATTAATTGGGCTGGTAACTAATATCAAGGGAGAAAAAAGTTATCACTTGCTCGGCCGTGAAGGAAAACATTGTGATAAATCCCACACGTCTAAGAAAAATTCGTAGGTACTCGAAAGGCATGCGGGCCACCATCCTGCATTGGGTCAGAGTGGTGGACCATGGCCCATGCGCCTTGGTGGAGACTAGTGTAGGTGGAAAAAAAAAACGCTTTTTAAGAACTTTCGTATGCAACTTGCTTGATCTAAATTTGTTGTTGCCTTCTGTCATCATTCTGTATTTACCACTTAATTCCTGTCAGAGAAAAATGAAGTCCAGAAATTTGGCCGCAGGTAACAAACATAATGTAAGCAGTAAACTCAGATTAGAGTGTGCTTAGAGGCGTAATTTAATATTGTGAAAATTTTTTTTTGTACAATACTGTAACAATAATGTTGTGCAACAATTACCCCGACAGTGAAGAATAGTGGTTTCACCAATCCAGATACATAAAGGGGCCTGTTTTCTACTTGCAAGTTTTCCAAAGGTTCTGGTTCCAAACGAGCGCGAGGGGTGCGTCGTGAGCTAGAGAATGTGTTCCTTAATTGTATTCGTCCATGACCAACACGATTTATAGGGACCCGCAGTAGGTATGGTTTACTGAAACAAGTAATGTATGTTGCAGAATAACACAATTGATGTTATACACACTTTATAATGTTAAAAATATTATAAAAAAAAACATACTAGATATTCGCCAAATCTGCGACGCACCAGACATTGCGGTAGAACATCATAAAAACGTTTCAATTCAGTTATTTTATACACATTATTAAATCATTTATTTTTACCAAAAAAGCGTCTTGCTGTAAAGTGTATATTAATTTATTGGATTATGGAAAGTTAATATGGATTTTTGTAAAGCTGTAAGCTATTGACGGGGAACGGGAAAACTCAAACAAATGTGGAAGGGACGGCAGAGGGGGACGACTTCGACAGCTTTAGGATAGCTGTCAATGTCAGCTGATGGTCCGTTCCAAAACGTGCAATAATTAGGTAGTAGGGGAAGATAGCCAATCTCCAGCCGGTTAAGCCCATCTCTCTAAATAGGCTAAAAATACTAGAAAAATTATAAAATCATTGTTTTTTCGGATGAAACGTCATAAAATAGAGTCTCATTATTCATATTTAATCCAAAAAACGAACATTGAACTCATTGTTTCTGTAAAATTAACAAAAAGACAAGACGCTCCAGACGCCCCATCTCCAGCTTTGAGTGCCCCATCCCCGGCCACCTCTTGCCCTATCCCCAGCCAGCAAGCAAAAACATTTATGTTGTGATAAAAAATTTACTTATCAGTAAGTTAGAAGTTGTTAACATATTAGTGCTGTTTTTGAAAATTACATTCATTTTGAAATCTAAGATTGAGAAAAGTACGGGGATGCTCTTTTTTGAAATGTCGACATGGGTGGCTATTAAACAACACCCATCTCAGAATTTTCAAAAAAGTCGAATCCGCCATATTGGATTTCAAAGAAGATGTGATTTCCGAAACCGACACCCCCAAAAACCTTTTAAATGACTCCAATGTCGACATTTTCAAAAAACGCGTATGCGCCAACTTGAATTTTAAAATGGATAAGTATCTTTTTCGAAATCAGCATCCTCGGAAACCTATTAATCCACATTGATATCGATATTTTCAAAAGGTGCATTTCTTTTTAACAAAAACATCGCAGTTAAAGCTGGAAATAGTGCAACATGCAATATTTGTACCAAAAACTGACTCTATCTTTACCTTATTTATTGAATAAAATATTTGTAAATGTTGATCATATGTTTGGAAATATATTCTACATTCTAAAAATAAATAAATCTTAATAGTTTCAATTGACACTAAGCAAAAAAACATTGATTTAAGTAGTTGCTTACCTTAAAAGAAATTGTTCAAATATGGTGGAAAGTTTTCCGAACTGCAGACACCTATTTCCCGCCAAATTCTGACAACTACTTTATTTTAAAAGTATAACGATGTTTAATTTTTCCAAAAAATTAACTGGTGATTTGTTTAAATTATACTGTTTATGTTTATAATAGGGCTAAAGCTTTAAAATCAATAATTAAGTGAGCTGGAGTTTGGCGCCGGTCGGGGAAAGGTTAAGCCAACCGTCGCATTCAAATACTCAAAGGTCGCATCATTCGCCGTCATTCACGTAACAAACATTGACATTTGCAAATGATCCTTTCGGGGATGCTAAAGTGAGCCGACTCTACTTTAATAATAGAATAGTGATTTTAGATCCATCCATGGTCGAGTCATCGAAATGAAATGAATTTTATTTTACAAAGGTGTTATTCTCACAATATCATAGACATAAAAAAAGTTAAATAATACTTTATTTTTATTTGTTGTTACTTATAGCGGCAAGGAATACATCATCTGTGAAAATTTCAACTGTCTATCTATCACGGTTCATTAGAGACTGGTGATAGACGGACAGACACTAGACAGACAGACAGACAGACAGACGGAGGGACAGACGGACAGCGGAGTCTTAGTAATAGGGTCCCGTTTTTTACCCTTTGGGTTCCGAACCCTAAAAACAAATCTTTTATGGGCGTGAGTGTATGGATAAATTGATTTTTTTATTTATGAACTGATTAAAATAAAATAAACACATTTCAAGTGAAACTTACCCCGTTTTTGAGATTAGCGCGCACAAACGCACAGATAAACAGACAAAAATTCTAACAATCATACCTAGTTATAGGTTCTATTGCGTTGATATAGTTATAAAATCTTCCATGTACACTCAAGAGCACGTCAAGCTTGACACTTTGGACTTTTGACCGGCCCTGCATTGTATGGCGCACAGTATAAATCAGAGCTCAGCTTAAACTGGTAGTGTAAATCGTGACCTGCTCTTGATGTTACAGACAGTGCTCGTTACATTTGTATTATATGTACCCAATATACCAAATACCTACAATATCTGACAGGTACAGACAGAAACCAGTTTAAAAAAATTATAGGTCTTTCAACGCAGTCACCTTCATGGAATACCTATTTCTAAATTGTCTTAACTTAGTTGCACATACATACATACGTTTACGCCTATAATCCCTATCGGGGTAGGCAGAGCATCAGTGGTTTTAGAAATCACTTTAAGCCACGTTTGACATAAATTCAGAGGGATATAAGATGAAATATGATTTAAGTAAGTGGTAAAGACTAAGACATTATCAGCATTTCCCACAATACGGCAAAACCCTCTCGTCCCAATTACTCACTTTTACAGTATATCTGGGAAGAGTATTCAGCTGGCTGGCACATTATATGTGACTGTGTCTGATAAAAGGGACCACTTTGAGGATAGTCGTTAAGAGTGAAAATGTAATGTAATAAGCTATGTTAGTCGCTCTTATTGAACACCTTCAAAGTGGTCCCTTTTGCAGCAAAAGTTTTGCTAAACAGTCACATATGTTTTTCTTTTACTACCAGTCCAGAATGGAAAAGGTTTTTTGAATAAACAATTAAACTAATTCGCATAATACCTATTATGTATACATTGCAACTACACAAAGTGTCTTTACCTGAATGAGTAAACCAACCGCGGCAATATATACCTAACTAGTCGACATTTTCATAACATTATCCGAAGAGACTACCTTAAAATTAAAAAATTTGTATCACCTCTGACATTCGATTGCTTACTACCTATTTTTAAACGGCTGAACCAATTTTGATCAAAATATACTTAGCTAAGGCAATCATAAGTTGACGTAATAGCTTTCAAACAAAAACAAACCGCATCGAAATCGGTCCATTAGTTCAGGAGCTATGATGCCACAGAGACAGATACTCAGATGCACACGTGTACACACGTCAAACTTATAACATAACACCCCTCTTTTTTGTCGTAGGTCACTCGATATAAATTACAAAAAGTATAAAGAAGCAGAGACCCTAACGTTCAATTTTAATGCTAAAAAAAATTGAATTAAAATTAAGGTATGCCCTTAACAATATTCTACACCTAGCAATCTAAGTACATGAATTATAAATAGGTATCCTACAATAGCCGGTTTTCTAGCAAAGGGTTACTTACGTCGTTAACGAACAAACAATTTTATTGTGTTCGACAAAAGGGGGAGCTACAGGGGAAGGGTGGCGGTGCCGGTGCCCTTTACGCATGCTCTAACAGACGCCGCGGGTCCGTACGGCGTTGTCAACTTCAGTCCACAGCTGAGGAGCTTGAAGAAACCTCGTGCTGCTTTACTCTGCTACATTGCCTAGGACTACAAAATCCTACGCTTTCCGAAAGTGAGTAACTACTGACTTCCAATTAGAAACATCAATCAATGTCATCATTTCCCACTTAGCATTTTGCACCATTCAAGGTCACCATCGCCCACGTGCGCTCCGCCTGTAAAAGTGAACATAAATGTAGAGCTTCATTTAACGGAAAATTTCTGACGTAAGATTTCAATTACGCAGTCATATTTTCCTTCTTAAAAAATATTTACGCCACGTTTTAACTTACTTCTTATGAACACTGAAAAGGATCCCATTATTTGTAAAAAATGTGAGCGCAAATTTTCATGGCGCCTTCAAATCAATAACGTGCAAGCCATGTGGTCATCGTAAATTATTCACATTTATCGGAAATGGTGTATAAGTGTTATGAGACGATTTGTACCTACTTTTAATGGTGGTTTGAGGACCAACGCGTTACTAAAAAATGGGTCACCCTACATAAACCTACCTCTTATCTACTCAAGGGAAATCAGTATTGACACAAGTACCTATTAACACTATACAGAAGTTTATACTTAAGTATAAATTAATTTATTGACAAATTAATTTATTTGTTATACCTACATAAGATTACGTTACTAAAACCGTATATTTATATTTCTTGTCTAGATCCATTTTTTAATAAATTAAATGATTAAATTAAGATTTTACTTCTTTTCAGAAATGATGAAGCCAAAGTTAACAAGACTACTTTATTTACTCGAAAGACAATTTAAACATCAAACGTTGTGACGTACAACAATTAAACACGAGAGTACCTACATTATTTCTCATAATTTAAGTATCGTCTAATTTAAAGAAATTAAAGTTAAACTTTATAGTTGAAAAAAATATTATAGTTTTAACAAGCTTTGAAAGTTTAATTGTTAGAAAAAATATTATGTTTCAGTCGTGTTACTAAGTGTTTAAAATGGGATTTAAAGCATAGCTTGTTGTTGGGGTAGTTTAGTTAATAATGATTATTTGGTTAGGTGCTAAATTGATCGCTATGAGTTTTAACGTGTCGTAAAGGAGTAGGTATTATTGCAATGGAACCGTACTCGAATGACTTGCTGTGGCTGGTGGTTTGCGGGTTCGTGGTGGCGTTCGTGTTGGCTTTTGGCATCGGGGCCAATGATGTAGCCAACTCCTTCGGCACCAGTGTCGGTTCCAAGGTGCTGACTTTGACGCAGGCTTGCATCCTCGCAACTATATTTGAGATCGCCGGAGCCGTACTTATCGGTGAGTAACATTTAATTATAAGTAGGGCCTACAAAATCGTTATACGATAAAACAAAGTTCCCCGCCGCGTCTTTGTCTGTCTGTCTTACCGTGATTAACTCAAAAACTACTGAACGGATTCCATTTTCGCCAATGGACGGAGTGATTGAAGAGGAAAGTTAATTTGTATACTTAATTCTTTGTTTAATTTCCCACGGGAACGAAGTCCCTGGCGGTAATTAATAAATGAGAGAAGAGACAGCTATTTTATTGAGGTCCGCCCCGCTTTTCCTATTCTGAAGTAAATAATTAGTTGTATTTAAAGTGTGTATGTAACGAGAAAACACGTTGAGGGTATTTTTTGTGAAGATCGTCTTATTTATGTTGGAGTGCAATAAAGTATGTTTTATTGTATTGTATTGTATCGTCAAACTGCGCAAAATCCTTATCCCTCTAATCTTAGCTGCTGACTGAGGCATACCCACTTAATCATGGTAAAGTTTGGTAGTTATTTACTTATCCGTAAAACGGGTTATACTTAAGTATTGATTCTCTCTTTCTCCTACAAAAAAAAATGCCAAAGATAGTAGAGTCATTAAGCGGGAAAAAATGAGTTGGGTTTCGAAAATTGGATTAAAGCAAGCCACATACGTATTTTGACAGTAACTATCGTAAAATATAATAAATGAAATTAAAAACCTAACCACAGTGGGGTTCCCATACAACAAACGTCCAAAATATCGCATTTTTAAAAAAAAATTTTGTTACTGCTCTCTTTCAAAAACCATTTATATCTCTCAAATTTAGTACATATTTAAAAAAAATACCTTACATTAATTAGAAAATATATTAAAACTGGCCAGATGTGAGGCAAACTCAAGCAATAAAACTTTAAAGTTAATATCAATAAAACAGTTTTTTTCACGGTTTTTTGTGAGGTTTATAGTATGATGTGAGGTACAAATCTATATATATATAAATGAATCACTATTTCCCTTGGTCATCGCATCACGCGTGAACGGCTGTACCGATTTGGATAATTCTTTTTTTGTTGTATTCCTTATTGTCTGGAGAAGGTTCTTATGAAAGAAAAAAATAAGAAAGTTGGAAAAAAAAGAAAACAGGACAACGTCTGTCGGGTCAGCTAGTGTTTAATAAAACGAAGACACATACATCTAAGGCACTGATATTAAAGTTTCCGAGTCGTAATATAAATAATAACAGTAATTCCATGAAAACTAACCAGGTAAATGTCACAAAAATAGTTCGAGTAAGAGTTTGTTTAAATATCTTTAGCTTGAGTCCGATTCACTCTTGACTGTTATTCATATATTTCTTAATTAATGTAAAGTATGTTTTACTATTGTACTAAGTTTAAGGTGTATGCATTACATTGTTTTTGAAACAGAGCAGTAACAAAATTGCAAAATTTTGGACGTTTGTCGTATGGGAACTCCATTGTGATTTAGGTTTTTAATATTATTTATTATATTTTACGACAGTTACTATCAAAATACGTATTTCCTGAAAATTTGGACATGCTATCTATTGATCCAATCAACGAAAACCTAAAACTGCCAAATAGGGAAAATAATTCGTGTATAAGCGATTTTTGGCAGTTGTAGGGAATGGTGTCTGAAGCAACATACTGAAAGTACTGATGGATGGGGGTGGAGCTAACGTGTAGGGGACGGTTTAAAGGTCCCTTTTTTAAGTTTTTCTTAAACAACTTGTAAACGGTGGCTCATAGCAAAAAAAATCTTTTACTCAAGTAATCTACATAAAATTCTCTACAAAAAGGTTTTTTTCACTTTTTCGCTGGGATCAATATTTAAAGAGATATGAAGAAAAGAAGTTTATAAGGTAAAATTAGGTTTTGACCTAGACATTGGTAATTATTACTGAGCAGGACCTTTTGGAATGTGTTCGGACACCTTTCAGAATGACACTTGGGAAAGTCCCTATACCTCCCAGGTGGGGTTGCCGAGATATCCTGGAAAAACTGAAAGTTTCAGGGAATTCTTCTTTCCTTCATATCTCATTAAACATTGATCGGTAATAAATAAATTAATCAATAAATTAGAAAGCAAGTAAACGCTTCGATATCATAAAAAGGACCACGTAAGTGCATTTTTTTCTCTGATTCAAATAAAAAAAGATTACTTCTCTTAAATAATCCGTCCGCCGCGTCAGATTTTACATTTTTTATGTCATAATTATATATGAAAACCCCTACTAAAGTTATATTTTTATAAATTTACATTAAATAGGCTACATTTAGGTATTTTTTAACACTTATATGTCTCTTAAATAAAAAAATATAGGCTGCGAAAGGTTTTTTTTTGTAATTACAATTTTATATTTTTGCTATTATTTAAATAACCATTGCACATATTTGTAAAATAAATACCAGAAATAAATTCCTCGTTGTTGAATTATACGAAAACCATACCAAACTCAACCTAGTAGCTACAAATGAGTGGCAATATTTTTTGAACTAACTCCAGGCGGAGCACCTCTTTGACCCTCCCCCTCCCGGTTCAGAGGGATATTTTCGAGGGCTACCGATCTTTATCGGCTAATTTTAACCTAAGGAACAATCATACCAAGTGGCTTGCTTTAATCCAGCAGAATAATGTGAATCTGCTTAATGGCTCTACTAAGACGACTGCAAGTATAGATCAGAGTCTGAGTCGCGTTCTGTAATACGGACCTTAGAGGTTCATTGTTAGGTGTAGGTTTGTCATATTACCAATACGTTCTTTATAGACTGTAAAATTGAAGATCTATTTATAATTTCATCAGGGTACAAAGTATCAGATACGATGCGGAAGGGGATCTTGGACGTATCCTTGTACTCTGACGGGGGCGAGCGTTTGTTAGCGGCCGGGTGTTTGGCCGCTCTGCTGGCGAGCGCGGCCTGGTTGATCCTGGCCACAGCGCTGCGCCTGCCGGTCTCCGGGACCCATTCCGTGGTCGGCGCCACCGTCGGGTTCACGCTCACCGCTAAAGGACCCGTCGGGGTACGCTGGTCAACCCTCGGCGCTATTGGTAAGCTTTTTGGTTCATCTGTAATGTCTACTTTACTTATTACTTTAGTAATTAAAGTAGTAAGTGTTGAGTGGTAAAATAATTTTTAACCGTAGGAGGAATTTACTGCTGTAATAGCTGTCGTCCGCTTTAAAACGTTATACATTACCTATTTGTATCCTAAGTAATTTAAGTACTGCGACCGTACGCAGTATTTTAAGGAACAGATTATAGCAAAAAATATGTGAATATGTTGAGCAGTGTAAACGTCTAAAAATGGTTCTGTGTTTTAAATAAGTAGTTTAATATTTTTCAGCGTTTACTAATTAATTTTCTATGTTTTACATTTCTTGCTAGGTATGAGAAATAGGCCATGGTAAGGTGGCTCCTTTCTATGGCTTTTTTACTGATTTTAGCATTGAAATGTATTTGAGCAATAAATATACACACATACGCTCAAGCCTGTAATACGGGGTAGGTAGAGCATCAGTGGTAAAAAAATAAAAAAAACATAAAAAATAAATAAAAATATAAGTAGGTTTTAAATTTTCTAGTGCTATCCTGGTTCATCTCACCGGCTATGAGCGGTGCAGTATCAGCAATTTTATTCTGGTGCGTGCGTCGGTTCATCCTCCGGGCCTTGGAGCCCCTGCAGACCGGCTTGCGGGCCCTGCCTTTCTTCTACGGTGCCACTGTGGCAGTCAACGTGTTGAGCGTCGTGCATGACGGGCCTAAGTGTAAGTGATTAAATTAGTTTGCTGTTAAAAAACAAAGACTAAAAAAATGTATTTTCCTAAATTGTGAAAACATTTGTAGTTTTAAAAAGTCCTGAAACTCAGATAAGAAAGATTAAAATCCATAAAAAAGACAATACAGAAGAACCGTTATATTCAGTCACGTAATTTTTCGATTATGATCCCACCGAAAGACTGAATGACGTTAAAAAGAAATAAAACGGGCAAGTGCGAGTCGGACTCCGTACCGTACCATCACACTCACACACAAACACCCATATACACATGAAATTGACTTTGTTTATTTTTGTTTTAATTTATTGTTTTATTTTTATTTTATTTTTATTTTTTATTTATATTTCTGTAATAAAAAAAAATATCAGGGAAGAGCGGATTCTGCCACCACAGGCATACATGCTTAAAGGGAGATTCCTGCCACTAGTTTAAGGAAACTGTTAGTAAAAGAAAATCAACATTTTTGTATTACCTATAAAACCGGCCAGCGAGTCGGACTCTATAAAAACCATTATCTCTATAAAACGGCAAAAAAATCACGTTTGCTGTATGGGAGCTCCCTTAAATATTTAATTTATTCTACTTTTTAGTATTTTTTGTTATAGCAGCAATCGAAATTCATCATCTGTGAAAATTTCAAATGTCTAACTATCACAGCCTCACGTTTTTTGTATGGGAGTCACTTTAAATATTTATTTTATTCTGGTTTTTCGTATTTGTTGTTATAGGACCAATAGAAATAAATCATCTGTGAAAATTTCAAATATCTAACTATCACGGTTCATGAGATACAGCCTCGGACAGACTTCCTTTAAAAACGAGCAAAAAAAATCACGTTTTTTATATGGGAACCCCCTTAAATATTTATTTTATTCTGGTTTTTATTATTTGTTGTTATAGGGCACATAGAAATACATCATCTGCGAAAATTTCAACTGTCTAACTATCACAGTTCATGAGATACAGCCTGGTGACAGACGGATGGACGGACAGCGGAGCCTTAGTAATAGGGTCCCGTTTTTTCCCTTTGAGTACGGAACCCTAAAAAATAGGCCATTGAAAGGCATTTTGCTTCACAACAATACAAACAGGAATGTAGACAGTACACCGGTACTACGAGTACTTTGTATTATTTGAGTTTTATATGCTTCGAGTATTTGCGAAGTTCTAGTCTAAAATTAGGTTACCAAAAATTTCCTACAGCTATTCAAATAGGAATTTAGTCGCTGGTGTTACCCAGTACTGTGTAGTATTATCTAGTCTAATATTGATGCACTAATGTCTCAAATATAGTTTTGTCGGCCGGTTTGGTTGAGTGGTAGTGACGCTGCCTCTTGATCGGTGGGTCCTGGGTGGGTCGGGCCAAATATTTGTGTAAAAAGCAGATGTTTGTTCTCGGGCTCATGTCTATCTTTATGTGTGTTCCAAGGGATCCACGACACAGGGGAAAACCTTAGTGTGGGCCTTTGAGTTTGAAGCGTTTATTAACGTTTATTTTTTTATAACCAGTATTGGAGATGGACCAGATACCGCTTTGGGTGGCACTGGCTGGCTCGGTGGCTCTGGGAGTGATAGTAGCAGGGCTGGTGAGAGCCTTCCTCGTGCCACACTACCGCAGGCACCTCTCGCAGCCTGTCAACTTCACGCTTGGCTTGTCTAATGGTAAGCGAGAGTACGTTGCTAATTAATAAATACTACTTCATAACGCCAAATGCTACATTCTCACTTTTCCTTAGTTGTGCATGAGTCCTTTGTCAAATACTTAACAGTAATCAGATGATACAAATACATCTGATTTAGATAAATTTTATCTAGATCGTAAAGCGACCCCATGATAATATTGATAATTAACCTCGTTTTCTACAAGGTAATCATAAACTACACCATTGTTTGATTAAAAAATAAGAATGTTTTTGTACCATATTGCTTTTACAAAAATCCGTCGATTAACTTTTTGATAACTTCGTTTGCATTAACATTAATTGGATTTCAGAAACAACCCCAGCTAACACTCCAACACATTCCAATAAGAACAGCGTGCCCCAACGTCCAACATCACTTCTATCTGAAGACGGCAAAGTTCTTGAAGTTATCACCGAAAGCGCTGAAATGGTTACCTTAAGCGAAGCGGACAAGGTTTCAAATGGAGTACAAGAAATGAACGCACGCAATAGAGTGCTACTCGCCACCATGGATGACTGCAGTATTCTATCTCGGAGCCTCAGCCCACAAAACAAATCTCGCTTACAACTCATAGACGCCGATCCACAGATTAACACACTCAAATATATCGACGAGACGTTAAGTTGCTGTAAAAGTTTAGATTCTGCACAACTCGCTGGAATGGGAGAGAGCTACGATTCAAAGAATTGTTTTCTCGGTGACTCGTTCGAGACAATAGCTCGAGGAGACTTCGACAGGTTAGCAGCAACCAGAGCTGCAGGAACAGCAGTTGGCTTCGATACACCACCTCCCAAGTTTGATAAGGTGAGATTTAGGTTGATCTCTTTCAGAATGTTTTTGTTTGATCGGGAGAAAAATCAACTCTTAATTGGCTCTTAATACTGCAAATCTACATTAATATTATAAAGAGGAAAGATTTGTATTTTTGTATGTAACGAATAAACTTAGAAACTACTGGACCGATTTAGAAAATTTTTTCACCATTAGGATGCTACATTATCCCTGAGTAACAGGCTACATAATATTCCCGAATTCCCACGGGGACGAAGTTCCGAGCGGAATGCTAGTCATTAATAAAACTCATCATAATTATAATGATGTTAAAGAAGGTGCGATAGAGGTGTAGTACTTGTGGTTGATGTAGCGGCTGGACGATGGTAGGGTCGAGCAGGTGTGTAGTGAAACGCCGAGTGCCGTTGGATGAATGCCCGTTTATTTGATACGCCGGCCGTATTTATAGTTTGGCCGTGGCGATTTTATGTAGCTACCCTACATATACTCCCCCCCTGGGAAAGAAAACAACTTTCGTAAAAAATATATTTCCCCTTCTGCGACGCTTAACACATAATACAAAGCTAAAACACAGTAGTGCGCTTGAGCCATTTTTCGCGACGTTGTTGAGCAGGCGCTTGTAGCGGGGTACGGAGGGAGGGTGTTGACGTAACGCAGCGTCACCGGGCCGGTCGCTGGAGCTCGTAGTACGTCGATCACACGTCGATGTCTTTCAGCCGATGCGCTCGTCGTGCGCTCCTTACTTCGACGAGTCTTGATTGTTAGTAGCTGCGTATTTCTCATAACATAGTGTGTTTGTTGTGTTGCTTGTGAAGTGAAGAATGTTGCTGTGAAATATACTGTTGCCTTTGGCTGGCAAATAGTATCTAGTGCTTGCGATTGAAGTTGTATATCGGTGATGCGCTTAGTGTGAATGCGCGCGTTGCGTGTATGGCGTATGGCGCACAGTGTAGCAGGGTAGGCAGAGCTTCGGTGATGCGTTCTGTATGAATGCGCGTAGTGTGTGCAGCGCATGGCGTAGTAGGGTAGGCAGAGCTTCTAGTGTGTGATGTGGCTCTTCTGCCGTCCACCTGCCTCTTGATTTCCCTAGCCGGTGAGATCCGCTTGTGGAAGGCCGGTAGGAAAGTACAAGTGGAGGGCTGTAGTCTGTATTAAATGTGTGTGTGGGTATGCTAATGCATGTTCGAATGAGCGAGTGAGGTACTTAGCTATGATGTAAATGTATGTGTGTTTGGTTTGCGTTAAATAATATGTAGCTATGTATGCAGACATATTATTTAGGTATATAATTGTGTTTATGCGATTGCTAAGTCGGTGCGTACCGAACAGGTGGTTTCGACACTCTGCCTGAGCGAGTTTGTATGACTGTACTTGTAGTAGTAGTAGTAGTCTCGCTTTCGTCATGCTTTTCGTTAAGTATGGTTTCAGCCTGGCGATCGATATGACAGTTGTTTGTAGCGGTAGTTGGATCTTGAAATACTTCTCTTTTTTCTCGAGTACTTCGTATGGTCCGTCGTACGGTGATGTCAGTGGTTTTTTCACTGTGTCATTTTTTATAAAAACATGAGAACATGTTCGTAGATCTTTATGAACGAAAGTGCTGTGGTTTGTTTTATTTTCGTAAGTAGGCGAAATGTTCGCCATTGCGGTAACTAACTCTTTTACATAGTCGGCGTCGTTCGTGACTGGTTCCGTAGGTAGAATAAAATCGGACGGAATCCTGAGTTGCGTTCCGTAAGTGAGTAGGCAGGGACTCATTTTGCTATCTCTGCGTAATGTAGTCCTTAAGCCTAGTAGCACTGTATGTATGTCGCTAGACCTAGCCATTAGTAGTTACCCCTAGCCATTAATGCAGCTTTTAGGGTTCTATGCAGGCGTTCGACTTGGCCATTCGCTTGAGGGTGATAAGGAGTCGACCTTATGCGTTGTACGCCGAATCGTTTCAGTAGGCAGTTGAAGAGATGCGATTCGAACTGACGTCCCTGGTCAGTTGTAATGCGTAGCGGACATCCGAATCTCGTGATCCAGATCTCGTATAGTATCTTTGCTACAGTTTCGGCGGTAACGTCGCGTACTGACACTGCTTCTGGCCAGAAAGAAAACGAGGCCTTTGTCCAGCAGTGGGACACAATAGGCTAAATAATAAGAATAAAGAAAATTTTGCTGGAAAAGACTTGCTTGCAAAATGTGGATCTCCTTCTAGATATTTTTAGGTATATATAGAGCTAATGTAGGGCGGCGCTTTTGAAAATAGACCTTTGGTAACTCCAAGAGTGACTGAGCCTACGTAGTCTGTAAAAGAGAGTGTTTTGTTGTTAAAATATCGTAACCAGGGATAGTCACAGGGTCACAGTGGTTCAGGTAGCTTTATATTTTAAGTAACATCAACCTGCCTAACCCTTTTCTCCTATAAGTGCAACGGGAGACGCGTAAGAGATGATGAGTCATTAATATTGATGTCAGCCCCATATTATTTGAATCATTCGTCTCGCCGTCGATGTTAGACAAGACTTTACCGGCACTGTCTCCTGAAAGGCGCTAGTGATACACCGAGCCTTTGCCACTGTCGAATCGAGGCCTGCTGACCTCTCACTCATGAGAGACTTCCGAACCAACACAAGGAAATAATAGACTCTGTTTGGATTTAGAGAAAGTTTTCAATTTTCTTGCGTTTTGATTTGGACATAACGTCAATCGAATGCAAAAGAAATACAGTCTTCTGTTCATAAGTTTAAGGTTTCTCTTGGCAATCAACTGACAGCATGAGACTGAAGTCTCTGAATAGAATAGAATAATAATTTATTTGCTTGCAAACACGGTAAATAAATGTGTAACAATTCAATTTAAATAAAGTCATGCGTGTTGCGCCAACATTGGCATGCAAAAGTCAATGAATTTAAGATTAAATTTCACCATCGCATTTACACAAGAAAAATAAAAATAAACAAAATTTATTACAATTAATAATTTACAATTTAAAATGTCCTGTCTAATATTTACAAATTGAAATGTCATATTTAATTTACAAGATGAGATGTCATGAATTCGTGAATGCTGTAAAAACATGTCTGATAATTAAATTATATAGGGCTTTCTTAAATCTAGAGAAGGGCAATATTTTGATGTCATCAGGTAATTTATTGAAAATAATGGTTCCCATATTTGTACTATTTCTTGCAAAACAAGTGGTGGAGTGAGTTAGGGTAGCGAGTAAAAAATTTAGTCTTCTTTTTTGGAAATAAATCTGGGTTTTTTTTTCACGAAGATACACGGCTCATATACATTCCTGGGAGAGGTAGGATATTGAGTTTCCTAAATAATGGTCCCTGCCTAAAAGCCTGATTTAAATCCACAGAGTTTCCCCACAATACCAGACCATATCTAAGTGCTGAGCTAACATACCCGTCGTGGTAGGCTGTCAAAGCTGTCTTTTGACTACATAAGGACTACATATATTGGTTAACCTATATGTATAAAGCATACACAAACCTATTTATTTTCTGGCAAATGTACTGTACGTGTGACTTCCAATTTAAATGCGAATCGAGTGTTATTCCCAAAAATTTTGTACTAATAGATTCTGAAATAGGTTTATTGTCATGAATAACAGTTAGCTTTTTCGGCCTTCCATTACTATTTATAAATTGTTGAAATGTCGTTTTATTTATGTTAATACATACATTATTACATTTTAGCCATTTTACTACTGAGCAATGAGGCAGCTGCAATCCAAGTAATTGCGTTCTAAACGGTGTTATGATACTCAGGCCCCAGACGGCGGCAGCGCATGGAGCATCGAACGCGACGGCGCGCGTCGCCTGCCCGCCATCACACCCAACTCGAGCGCCGCGCCACTGCTGCGACCAGTCTCCCCGCCCCCCGCGGCCTCGGAGCCGCCCCCCGCTGACACCTACCGACTGTTCTCCTTCCTACAAGTACTCACTGCTACTTTCGGCGCCTTCGCCCACGGCGGCAACGACGTAAGGTAATTTGACTTTTCTTCTTCTTACCAGCCCATATACGTCCCCAGTCCCCACCGAGGGGCACGGGCCTCCCTTCGAAACACGAAAGGGATTTGGGCCATAGTCCACCACGCTGGCCCAATGCGGGTTGGTGGATCGCTCGTCTTTCGAAAATGAATTTTCTAACGGGCGGGTTTCATCACGATGTTTTCTTTCACCGTTGAGCAAGTGATAATTACATAGAAATCCGTACATAAAACATAGGTAAATCCGAAAAGACGAATTTAGTGGTACAGGCCCGCACCAGGATTTGAACTCGCGACCTTTGGATTACAAGTCTGGCACATTACAAAACTGGGTTATATGACTTTTCTTGGCTGGTTGCATTTGCTTAGAGACGGGATAGGATATAATGTGTCCCCCCCAATGAGGGGCACGGGCCTCCCTTCGAAACACGAAGGGAATTTAGGCTATAGTCCACCAAGCTGACCAAATGCGCATTGGTGGACCGCGCGCTTTTCGAAAGTGAGAGAGCATCAAGTGTAATACTGGAGGTGTATAGTCGGTACCTGCTGTGAAGATTCGCAGTGAGATTCGCAGCTAGTATTGGAACTTCAGGTCGTACTGTGATAATTAAAAAGAGAGGGCACAATAGATTTGAGAAGGTTAACTTAAGATATAAAAGAATAACTTAAAGTGGTAGTGACGAGAAAGCTTAACATCCTTGGTAGATGTTAAGCAAGCTACATATAGTGCTTCCACCTACTGTTTCTCTGGTTAATGTAAAACTTTTTTCCAGCAACGCGATAGGGCCTCTAGTGGCGCTCTGGCTGCTGTATTCTGAAGGAGGCGCCCACGCACGGGCCGAGACTCCGCTAGCGATCCTCGTGTTTGGAGGAGTGGGCATCGCGCTCGGCCTGTGGCTGTGGGGGCGCCGCGTCATCAAAACTGTTGGTGAGGATCTCACCAGCATCACTCCTGACACGTAAGTACCGATCGTACATACATAATGCATACAATGTTAACCTTTTTAGGTCTATGTACTAATGACGGTTAAAAACGCATAAATCTTGTATGCGATAAATCTTGGATTTTAAAAACATAACCTACCTGCTTATGTTTTTAAAATCCGCCCTCTGTAGGTATTGGCTACACTGTCTGTCTATCTATAGGTCGTCTTTCACACAGATTTATATTTGAGGTAGCAAATTTGTATACTTATTGAGAAAAAATGTAACGATAAATAGATGACCGTCCACGTTGGACAAATGTTTGAAGGAAAATCTACACTAATATATATTTTTTTAATTATAAGATGGGTTAACTCTTGACCTCAATCTTGACCATAAGGTCAAAGATGAGGTCGACGATGGAGCGAGTTAACCCAGAAAATGCCTATAAAGGCACTGGTACTCCCACGCACCGACGAAACACAGCAAGCTGTTTGGCGTAGGACTTCGGTAGGAGGGTGGTCGCGAACCAGACGGCCCTTTACAGAGCCTACCACACCGCATGAGACCATAGGATGACACCTCAGATTCAGAAAAAAATTAAGTGTCGTTGCCTGGGATGGATTACTAGGAGGCAGGTCTCATTTGTGTTTCCTTAGTCGCCTCTTACGACACCCACGGAAAGAGATGGGGTGGTGTTATTCTCAACCGATCACCACACGGTTAAAATATCAAAAAAAGAAAAGATATTTTTGTATGTTTGTAACGAGTGGGTCCACGAGAAATAAGCCTCCCTCGTGGTCCCACTAGTGGGTCAAATTAGTGAGACCACGAGAAAACAGCGGAATAAACTCAAAAACTTCTGGACCGATTTCAAAAATTCTTTCACCAATAGAAAGCTCCCTTATGCAGCGGGTGTCATAGGCTACATAATTATCCTTAATTCTCACGGGGACGAATATAGGTATGTATTATAAAATGCTACGAAATATTAAGCTACACTATGAAATACTATTGCTACGAATTTAATGTAGAGGGTAGTTAATAGTTGTTAAAATCGTGTGGCTCAGGCCAGCAGACCCACGGAACTTAAACAATGAATTTAGGTATTCTATGTATGCCAATACATAGTGCCTTCCTAGTGCCTATTGATGCCAAAAGAACCATATCTAGTGCCATCATAGTTTAAGAAATATAGGTCGTTGTTTGTGGGTCTGCTGGACGGATATCAGCCCAGCAGACCCACCTCTCGTACACGGAAACGGCTAAAGTTAGAGACATGGTTCTAATTCTAAGCTTTAATGCTTTCTTTGGTGCCATCGAGAAAAAAGTTTCAAACCTAGTGCTTCAAGCGTTTCGGAGCTATAAAACGATCTTGAAGTGCCTGCTGGGCGGAGGGTTCAACGCAGCAGACCCAAAACGATACTTACGAGGCAAAGGTTTTCCCTTAATGAAAAACGTTCCTTCTTTAACGTGTTAGGTACCTATAATAATGTGGCGAACTTAACTAAACCTGGAGTCAAATGTTTTCAAACCGCCAAAATGTCTCTGGCCTCTGACTACTTCTGGGAAACGGTAAAATTTTATAACTTATTGAACTTTACTTACCTCCTGAACATATCTTGTTTAGCTAACACTATTTTCTGAGACATTTCAAAGATAATTTTTAGGTAGAGTTCTTTTTTTTATAAACAATGGGTTTGCTCTTGCCTACAATCTAGCACAAGGGCGAAGATGCGGTCAAGGATTTAGCAAGCTCTTCCAGAAGAAGCCTATTCACTCGAACTTTAACGAGATTCGGATTCCAAAATAGTATCTTAACCGCAAATCAGGTATAAAAAGTTGCATTACTAATATTTCCAGTGGATTCACGATCGAGCTAGGAGCAGCCTTGACGGTTCTAGTGGCCAGTAAAGCTGGTCTACCAGTTTCCACTACTCACTGCAAAGTTGGCTCCGTGGTCTGTGTGGGCTACTCGTCCAACAAGGGAGTGGATTGGAGTCTATTTCGGTAAGTCCACTACAAATACTATAATTTAAAACCTTTCTATAGATACCATAATATTGTAAATATGAAAGTTTGTTTGTTTGTCCTAACCTAACAAAGCAACAGATTGAAAGTGACATTAGCTACTTTCTCACGTAAAGGAAAAGCTCGTAGGTATATTTAATAGGTACTAGCTTTCCTTCCGGGACTTCGTTCCCGTTGGAATTTGGGAAAATTATGTAGCCTATGTGTTAATCCAAGGTGTCAGCTACCTCCATACCAAATTTTATCAAAATTGGTCCAGCCATTTGAGCGTGAAAGAGTGACAAACATCCATACATCCATCCATATATACAAACTTTCAAGTATATAATATTAGTAAATATTTGTTTGATTTCGTGAAACGTTTTCCTTACGCCTGAATTTCGTAAAAGTAACGAGTGATTTTAATAAAGACCATATCTACAGTAGTTTTATATGGAGGAAAGATTTGTATGTTTGTAACTAAGAAACTCAGACACTCAGACACTACTGAACCGATTTCAAAAATTCTTTCACCATTAGAATGCTACATTATCCCAGGCTACACAATTTTCCCGAATTTCCACGGGAATGAAATCCCGTGCGGAAAGGTACTTAATATGAAGAGAGGAAGCAATGAGGCAATATAAACATTTTTCGATGTAGAATTTCCGAATTCTACAAGATGGACCAGTGACTAGGCAATTTACAGGAAAATCTGCTTATACTCGTAAGTACCTGAAAAGGGGCCGTTCAGGTATTATGTAAGCAGATTTACTACAATAATTTACTCCCCCCTCCCCCTTGTCAGCAAAAGTAAGCAAAGTTCTTACCGCCCCTCCCATGATTACGTAAACATTGGTATATGCATTTTGTGGGAATCCCCGAAAATGCGCTTCGTTTTCAAGCATAGACAATGTGTGTGTTGCCATTTGTGTAAAAAAATAAATAACTAATGCTGACGTAATCACCATCCAGACCCCCCCAACCCCCATGTCATCAAAAATAAGCAAAGCAAAGACCCCCCCGCCCCCTTATAGTGCTTATGTAATACTTGAATAGCCCCAAAGATTAAAAATATGATGAAGAGCTTTCTTACAAATAATTCGAAGGTTATTTTATTATTATTATTTAGAACTAGCTTTCCGCCCGCGGCTCTGCCCGCGTGGACAACAGGTTATATCGTGCCCAACTGTGGGATAAAATGTAGCCTATGTCTTTCCCAGGCTCTAATCTATCTTTACCAAATTCCATCAAAATCGGTTCAGTAGTTTAGGCGTGAAAGACAGACAGACAGAGTTACTTTCGCATTTATAATATTAGTATGGATTGGTTCGCTCTTGACCATAAGTTAGCAATTTAATATAATTCGTTTTGCAGGAACATAATCTTCGCGTGGGTGGTGACAGTGCCGGCTGTGGCTGGAATGGCTTCTTTGGCTATGCTAGCTTTAGAGAAGTTCGTCGTGTAACATCTTTACATCTTCAGTGAGGACTTGAAAATTACTTAAATTTAATTTAATGTTACCATTGTACACCTTTTCTTTTAAATTAAGAAATAAATCTAAGTTAATTCCCGAAAGTCATAAGTATAATCTGGTTTATTCGCTATGTACTTGCAGTGTGTACCTATTCATGTCCATTTTTTAGTGATCCACTGAATAAATTACATCATTAGTTCTCATGAACTATTCGTTTTACTATTCATTTATAGTGCGTGTCAAGAGAAAGTACGCTGATCTGAACACGCACTAAGGAGACTATTTTTTAAACAATGGAATTCCAATTCGCATACGAATTCACAAGATTCGCATGTGATTGATGTGTTTTGTGCGTACCTATTTAGACTTTAATTTTAATTAACTAATTAGCAAGATGCTCTAAGAAAACTGTGGGTTTTTCATTGTGAGTTACAATACAATTACAAGTATGCGTGTGTAATGTAATGAGTTATAGCTCTTTTTTGTTCTACGAAAGCTAGAAAAATAATAGGGGTGTTTGAAAATGAAGGCGGTCTCATTCGATCTCTATGCAAAATTAAAGTTTATTGTGTACTAGCTGACCCGACAGACGTTGTCCTGTTTTTTTTAACTTTCTTAATTTTTTCTTTCATAAGAACCTTCTCCTGATAATAAGGAACACAACAAAAAAATAATCATTCAAATCGGTCCAGCCGTTCACGCGTGATGCCGTGACCAAGGGAAATAGGGATTCATTTTTATATATAAGATATACGATAGTTAATTATACATAAATTATTACATAATATTAAATATTATGTAAGCTAAAATTGACCATTTTGTTACTCGTAAATCTCACATAGTTACGCACACTTCAATAATAAGGAAAAAAGTATAAAATTAGATTACTGCGACTAGCTGCTCGTTGGAAAAATATTTAATAGTTAACGAAATAAAAGTTACGTTGCTTTTTAACCTCCGACAAAAAAGAGGGGTATTATAAGTTTGATGTGTGTATCTGTATGCCTGTGGTAACATAGCTCCTAAACGAATGGATCGATTTCAATGCAGTTTTTTTGTTTTAAAGCTGACGTGGTCGAGACGGTTCTTAGCTTTATTTAATCAAAATCGGTTCAGCCGTTTAAAAGTTGTGCGCAATAAATATCGGGGGTTATACAATTTTTAAAATTTTAGAGTTAATCACGTCACTTTATTTATTAGTTCTTACTTGATTTAACATTTTATGTTCATATAAAAATAAACACATTTGAACACAAAGCCGTATGATAATGGTGCCCCGCCGACCACTGGCCGCTGCGGTATCTAGATCGCCTGTAGGAGATGATACGTGTGCCAAATTACTCGCTCCATTACGTTCATAAAACGTAGCATGAATGGAGGGGTTTGTGCATTCGTGCCACGACGTGCAGACCGGAATAGATGCTGTTGTTGAGCCTCTGCGGCAGAACTGCTGGGCGAGCGTGGCCATTTTGACGGTTGACGGGTGAACTCAAAGCCGTACGATAAGTAAAGTATACTAAATTTTATTTTACTTAATTAGAATTAAGTATGATATAATTTTGTCAACTCGTGGTAGTACGGGTAGCAGTCTAGAACCTATGTTTTTAATACAATAGTATTAACATCGTACCAAAGTTGTTTATGAAACCGACCACTAAGTACTCTAATTTTAGTTGTAAGTAATAATTTAATTAAATGAATTCTTTTTTATTTAGGTTACAAAAATTAGCACGAGGATTTGTCTGTGATGTGTAAGATCTGCAATTGTTATCTCATATTTTAAATAACAACACGGTCTCATAATTAATTAACATCCCAAAATTCTTATACAATGACAAGACGAAAATGTTATTTTTAAGAAACTAGCGGCATTTGTTGGCATTTTCAGTGCAATTTGTAAGATTGTAATGCGAACGTTCTATATAAGTTTGCTTTGAAACAAGTGAAACATTAATGCCGCCAATCAAGTCTCTATATTTTTTTTTACTAATTTTACTAAGTATGTGGTTTTGTCAATGTATTAAAAATACAAAGATAATGTCAATGAAATGATACTGTGACCGTTCCAAAATCGAGCATTGTTTGGCTCTGCAAATAGCATTGCTCTAAAGAAATATTGTTAAATAAAATTAGTTTTCAAATTATAAACGATTGTTTTTTAAAATCCTATCGCACAGATACTCACATCAGGTTACCACCGTGTGTGCACTGTGTGCCGGTATGATAGAGACAGTTTTGCAATGAAAAAAAACCGGCCAAGTGCAAGTTGGACTCGCGCACCGAGGGTTCCGTACAAACCTGTAGGTATATAAGTAAAAGTTCAATTTAATACCTCTACGCGTTCATGAGGAAAGGGGTAGTAAGTTAAAAATTATTAAAAATATTTTTATTATACTGGGTGAAAAAGAACCTCCTAGCTATATTCAAAATCCTGAACCAGTATCACTCAAAGAAAACATTTATGAAAAAAAAATTTTTTTTCAATGGGAATAGTTCATTTTTTGCCTAAACGCAGACATTACTCCTACACCATGCACGCGAGGGTTGCGGGTAGCGCTCGGAGAGTGCGCCCGAGTGATGTCTACGTTTAGGAAAAAAAAATCCCCCCCCAAAAAAAAAGTGTTCAGTAAGTGATACTGGATCAGGATTTTCAATAAAGCTAGGAGGTTCTTTTTCAACTTGTATAATGTAACTAAAAACTTACGGTTTTCGCATTTTTTTATTTATCTGTGCTATAAGATGTTGCTTCGTACCAAATTTCAAGATTCTGAGTTCACGGGAAGTACCCTGTAGGTTTTGATTCCCTTGCGAGTGTCGAAAATTTGCGTCATAAACGGCTGTATCTTTTGATTGCGTTGGCTTAGAAGTTTGATTTTTTCACAGTTCTAAAGGACTGTGGACCTGAGTATTTGATATAAATTCCAGATTTATACCTCCATACGTTCCTGAGAAAAAGGGTCTTGACAGACAGACAGATGGACGGACAACAAAGTGATCCTATAAGGGTTCCGTTTTTTCCTTTCGAGGTACGGAACCTACTTTTTAAATACCACTTTTACAGGTTTATGTAGGATTCAGCACCATGCATCTACATTAATTTACTAGGTGAGATTGATCACCAACGCCATTCGTGACTAAACCTAAACAATCCGTTCTCTTTTAAACCTACTGGCCCAATTAAGAGGCACGCACGCACCCCTGATATCCTGAATTAAAAAAAAATCTCTTAGTGCTGATATAATGTCACCGGAAAATTTTAGAAACCGTAATAAGTAGTACATTTTCACTAGAGAAATTATAATTACAGTAACATATATCTCGCAACGATAACTAAATAAATTCCCGGACTTATTTCTGCTCTACTCTTTCTAGATTACAACAAATTTCGGAGATGTTACGAAGTCATATTATTACTAAACACGGACCATATGTTAATCAATACGGAGATATACAAAAAAAAACAAAACAGTCATGGAACAAAAAGCCGGTTTATAAGCACACAGTGTCGGTCGGACAGATTTACCAGTGCCAGATGGAAGAATAAAAACGTATGAGAAACGCAGCCAATTTCATTTTGATTTCATCTTCCAAAAGTCGCCAAGGATTATTTCTTGATAGAGAAATTGGTGTTAAGAAAAATGAAACTCTATGCCAAATTCTAAACAAAATCAGTTTTTAGTTACCTTGTAATCTCCAGGCATAGTTAACAATGCGTATGGTTATAAGTGGCATGATGATCAGTAAGCAAGTAAATTGCTTGCATTGATCCCTGTACACTTTACCTGGGTAGACACGGGCCTCTGTAATCAAAACATCTTTTTTCATTATTTTCAAGGCTTTTATTATTTTAAATACACTTGGAAACCCGACATTACGGCTATACAGTCGAACATAGCACCTCCTCCTTTTTTGAAGTCGGTTAATACAAAAGCGTTGTTGAATAGACCTTTTGGAAGTGCAATCCTTTTGGAAGATTATTTACTCTGTGGACTAACTCGTCTGGACTGTGGTGGCGTCTCGCGTCATCGGCACTCGGCAATCCAAAGCACACTCAAATAGTAACCGTGCCGTATATCGCGGCGACCGAACGTGCGATTAAAAAAAGTGAATTAAGAGAACGCACACACCACCAAAATCGTGTTATTTCCATTATAAATAAAGTTTTGAACTCTACCTGTTGAAACTTAAGGTAACTAAGTACATTCATACGTTTGTCGTAATATATATTATGCTATCCCTTCCCTGGAGATTTAAAAAACATTTTTTTTCTAACATTCCTAAAATATATAAATGAGTTGCATGCAATATCTAGTTTCTTCGGCAGCTTCAAATAAAAAAAACAGTTTTTAAAAAAAGCTTTATTGACATGTCCTTACTGGAATTCTATTACATTAAAAAAGATTTTTTGCGTTGTAATTTAAAAACATATTCACAAAGGATGCTATGAATAGGGTCCGTTTTGGGCTTATGAATAGCTTTCGAGGTCGTGTCGACATTTATAAGAGTTGTAGGTCACTAGTTATAAGAGATTAATTTATGTTTAATTTTTATAAATAACGAGTTACGACTGACGTAAACGCAGCCAGTAAGTAACACTTCGTTGTTTAGTCTCATAAAAACAAATAACATAGTTATTGAAAAAAAGAGTAACTTCAATTGTTTATTGTGGTGTGGTTAAAATAAAGTTTTATTATTATTATTAACTCTATCAAAATCTACTTTGATTTTGTAAGAGTGAAGAGTATTTTAAAGTTAAAGAGTATTCTTTACTCATATTTTTTGAAGAGAGTTTTCCACGTTAAAAACGTTCCTATAAATAAATCAACCGAATTCAATTTCAACAATGCCTATTAGCAGATATCCACAAACTAAAACTTCATCTACATTTAATATGTTTTTTTTTTGTTTTTTAAAAAAAGCGCTGAACCGATTTTTATTAAATTTATTTTGGACCAACTCAGGAGTATACTTTTTCGTACAAAAAAGAATTTTGAAAATCGGTCGACAAATTATTGACGGAGGTCGGTTAAAAAAATTAAGACATAATTAATAATTTAACAAACAATGCTTCCTCATCTATCACCCGCTTGCATTCGTTTGGTCTCCACAAAACACTTTTCTTTACTGTATTTTATGGTACCAATGAAAAGAGCATGTTTGGATGTAGTGCGGTCTTCCGCAACCATGACCAAGTTCGATTCCCCGCGTAAACTGCTACCTACGTTACAATGACATTTTCTATAAATCACTGCGCTTAATGAGTGTAATTAAATGATATTCTTACAGTCAATTAAAATAAGGAAACCAGCAGGCCGAGTACGATAGTGACAGCGCCGCGACAACACCGCGGTCTTATGCACGGAACACTATTAAATGTCAAAATGTCAACATTGACAACGCCATAGGGCGAGCAAGCCTTTGCGCGGGACCCTCGCGCAATCAAAGTGAAGTTTCAGCGTGAGCCGAGCGCGAGTTAGTCGTTACCGTGCTAGAGCTGCTGCATTCAGACCAAGGATTCCGACAATGGTCCGTTCCGTTATCCAATTCCGGTCACGTGTTTGCTAACAACCAATAAAGATCTGCCAAATCGTGAAACAAGATCAAGCGGATCCCGTGTGTGAAACAGGATAAAGCGCAAACTGATAATTCTATTGGATGACTTTAAATTAGTTTGCCAAAATTAAGGATCTGAATCAGACCACTCAACTGTAGAACTTTCCCCAAGGAACAAAGATCAAAATAAAACATAAACAAATTCCGTAACGATTTTGATGAATGAGAATTAAATAATTTTGATAATTGAGAATTGAATATGGGTTTCATGGAGAACGTTGCTCATTTAAATAAGAAAAATCTCCCCCAAAAGTTTCGCTAACTACCTAATTTAAAGCCTAATTATAAATATATGATGCCACCAATATTATTATGGTGACTGACATATCAACGCACAGCCCAAACCGCTGGGTCAAGATATTTTTTTTGGCACGTAGATTTCTTATGACGACTAGGGGAGCACTAAGAAAGGATTTTTCGAAACTCACTCTCTAAGGGGGTGAAACGGGTTTGAAGTTTGTATGGAGAAAACATTTTTTTTTTAACATTTTGACTCAAAACTTCGTGAGGAATACATCTCTAAGGAAATAAACGGACACGTATTTCGCGATTTTTCGGATATCAAATAGGTATATAGAGAATGAAATGGGTGACAAAAAAAGTTCTTTGTGCGAGCGAAGCCGCGGGAAAAAGCTAGTTATCTATTTCAAAAAACCCAAAAAAAAGATAATTCTAAATTAATTAAAATTTAGCTTATTGCGCAGCTCTATTACAAATGTGACAAGTATTTCTTATTAATTATATGAAACTTTCATTTTGAAAGATGTCAAACCGTGCAACTGATTACTAGAGTTGCGACTGTTTCACTTTTAAAATTAAAGTTTGGAATTTCTATTTTTGGGTTTTTTTGAAACACCTTGTATATGTATATAAATAACAAAAACCTGCCAAGTGCGAGTCGGACTCACACACGAACACCATTGTCTATAAAAACCGGCCAAGAGCGTGTTGGGCCACGCGCATTGTAGGGTTCCGTTCCGTAGCAGCATGGTTCAAATACACAGCTGGCTTCTTAATTCTACGAGCATATTGACGGTGAAACCGGTTATAATGTCTAAAAACGAGCCCACAAAGAAAGATGGTAACTAAAGGAGTTATAAATCAAGCGCAGCGCCACAAGGAAAACGATAAAAAAATATCATCTGTTTAAGAACCCCCTCGCATGGATGCAGAGGCGGCCTTAGGGGGTGGCGAACAGGGCAATCGCCCGGGGCCTCGCGTAACAACCCAAGCAAATTTTATTAATTTATTTAGAATTTCGGATTTTGATCCTTAATCATTTATTAAGGTTATAACATAACCTGTATTGTTGATTTTGAAAATATTTCAAAAGCCGCAAACATCAATTTTAAAATTTATCATCTCTGTATTTGTTAATTTTGTATATCTTTCAATGTAAAATATTTTAAAACTCAAATTATATTTATTTGTATAACTTTGGCATTTCTCGTCAAACATGAAAAAATTGATAAACCAAACAACTGGCCACTTTTGCATCACATACTTTTCACGAAGGACGAAGAGTCTCGCAAAGACCTGCCGCCCAGGGCCTCGCAATGGGTAAGGCCGCCTCTGCGTGGATGCAAACGGTTGTATAAAAATAGTTAATATTACGTATTCAGTGAGCGTAGTTTTGGATATGCCAATGTTTAGTGTATAAATTCTGCTTAATTACTGTAAAAACGAAATTAATTCTTCTCCTTTAGTTTAGGAGATAAAAACTATGATAGGTTTGTACGCTACTTGATGTACACATGGCCGTACTCGAAAACGGCTAATACTACAGCACAAAAACTTATACCAAGGTTCTCCGCATAAATGCCATTGCTGTGCAAAATTTTATTAAGATTGCTCATCAACTAACGGAGATATGAAACAATTCTCTTGAGCGCCTGTCGAGCCGGCGTCAAGTTAGCGTACACAAATATATAATAGTGCTCATAGTAGGAACATTAGTAAGGGTTTTGTACATTAGTCGCGTTTATAATATTAGTAAGGATCTTACAGATGTGAGATTGGATAAGTGATAATCTTACTCGTAGGTCTCCGCTGAGACTTAAGATTGAATTATTATATTTACTCATGATTAAGATAATGTTAATTTATAAAACTTTTTATAGATAGAGGTAGCAGAATGCAGCACGAATCAGCTCCTTTGTATCCTACGAGCCCGTTGGTAAGTATTTATGTTTGACAGTAGAAAGAAAAGGGACATAGCATAGACAAAGTAGGAACCATATCTAACAGTTATTTTTGTTGCAGCCCCTATTGAAAGATACTTCGGTCAGTGGCAACAACTACGTACCAACTCCGATAATGAGTGTGGGCGCACCCCCAGTATGTACTGATATTATCTATTTATATAAATTCTAAATAAAATAAATTATCATTGTACACTTAAAATGAAAGTCTACATGGTGTAAGGGACGACTTAGCAAAATCTTAAGCCCTGAATTCAGAGCGGTCATTCTGAACGATTTTCCTGCTGTAGTATCTATAAATATTTTTGTAAAGGGAAGTTTATACGTTATTCAGAAATAGTTTGTTAACCAAGAACGCCTGCTACGATATGGGACACGCGCTTAAGTATTTTTAACGAAACGACCAACTGAGGCACGGTTTTGCAGTTAAAACCGAACAACCTAACAGCTCGAGGTCAGCTGCATGTGCTTAAAAATAGCACCCCTGATAATTTCATAAATTGGCTTTCAAGTGGTTCAAGTGGTTTATTCTTATTATCTACTTAGATACAATTGACGGTCATTTTGTTTGACGAAGTAAGTAAGGTGACTTTCAATGTATGTACGAGTATGATAAAAAAATAACTACTTATGACGAAAAGTTTTCTAAAGTTTGTTTCTTTTATATGGAATACTCGGGAATTCGTTACCTACCATACAAATTTCGAGAAATCCACCACTTTATTTATTATTTATTGTTCAGACAAAGGAAAGTTTCACAAAACGCCGTTAAAGTGCGATAAGGCGAGACACAGAACTTTAAAAATGATAAAATATCAGTTTTTCAAAATTTAAAAAAAATGACTGCTATTTGTTAATCTTTAGACCTGAAATTATTAGATAAAAAATATTTCAAGTCACCTTCCCCATTATCTTCCGGGCCAACGTCACGCGGTGGCGCCGCACGGCGTAAAGGACCGAAACTGTCAGCTTTAAGTAAGTAATGCGAGTAAAACAGTTTTAAGTGGTGAATTAAATCTTAGCTCTAAATAATTTTCCACGTTAAAAAAACGTATAAGTCACCGACTTCAATCCCAACAACAGTTCGCACAAAGTAGATACTTAACTAGTATTTTTTGCAGACTACAATGCCTGTTAGCAGATAACCACAAACGTAAATATCACTCATTTATTTAGATGATGTTCTGGTTTGTAGTGTTTTTTGTTTTTGTTGACTTTTTTAAAAGCGTTGAATCATTTTTGATAAAAAATTTATGGGAACATCTCTGGAGTATACTCTTTCGAACAAAACAGAATTTTGAAAATCGGTCCATAATTGAACATACTTAGTCGGGTCATAAGTATTGTCACATACATTTATTGTAATAAATAATTTAACTTCTTATCTATCAGTATATTTTATACACCAAATGAAAGCCTAGAAAATACTGTTTTAAATAACATTTTATTTATTCAAAATGACCGCCCTTATTTTTTATAACCGCCTATGGCCTTATGGCACGCACCACTTCCATGTCTATCTCTGCCACTGCCTTCAGAGACTCCAGATTGGGATGAGATTTAGAGCAGACCTTCGCCTCTAAGTGCTGCCATATTTTATAATCCAATGGATTAAAATCCGGACTAGTAGACGGCCACTCCTCGTGCCTGATGAAATCGATTCCGCGCGCCGCGAGCCAGTCTTGTGTGCTCTTTGCTTTATGTGCTGGCGCAGAGTCCTGCTGGAATACCCAATGCCAGTTTTGAAACATTGTGCGTGAGAGAGGTTCCACAACGTTTGTCAGGACAGTGTTTTAATAAACAGTAGCACTGGTTTTCACACTTTTTTCGCAAAAAAACATCTCAATGAGACCCGAATACGAGACTCCCAGCCAAACCATGATTGAAGAAGGATGATGACCTCGCTGAACTCGTGGAATACGCCTGCTCGCTTCCTCACTGCTGTGCGCATACACCTTATCATTTTGCTTATTGAAGCTTTCCTCGATATGGAAAATTTTTTCATCCGAAAAGAGGATTTCTCTGTACTTTTTTCCCGCGTACCGCTTAAACAACACTCGCGATCTGTCTAGCCTGATCTTCTTCAGACGTGCATTAAGGAGATGTGCTGTTCTTTTTCAATAGGCGCGTAGTCCAGGGTCTTCATTTAATAACCTTTTGACTGTCGTCTTACTTATTCCCATCTGCAGGGCCATCAGCTTTTGCTTTCGGACGGGATTTCTCTCAATTCGCGCCTTCACAGCTTTGATGACCGCTAGGGTCCGAACTGTACGAGGACGACCGTTTTTCTTTCTATCATCTATACTGCAATCCTCACTGAATCGTTTTATGGTATGATAAACAAACCTCAACGTTATTTTCAAATTTTGAAGCAGTTTGAAAATCACCTTTGGCGCGTAACTGCAGCGGTGCAACGCGATTACTGCGACTTTATTTCCTTCGCGTCCAAAGAAAATTCCAGAAATTCTGTGCTTTTAATATCGTCAAATATTCAAATTTCGAAAATGTGTTTTAGTTTTTTTTTACCCGTTCTAAATTTGAAATTAAAATCTTGTGACAGTACTTATGGACTGACTAAGTACATAAAAAACAATATATACTTACATACAATGGAACCTCCTCCTTTTTTGAAGTCGGTTAAAAAATCTTTATGATTTCTTTCAGCACTTGCTATTGGGCCCAGAGAACACTGTGACAACATGTCCGTTCTGCCAGGCCTCCATCAAAACGGCTATAAAATACACCACCACTGCTCGAACCCACATTGCTGCCGCTCTGTATGCTATATCGTGGTAATTATTATTTTTACTGACCTTTAAGCAATGTGATACGTTGATTAATAGACCAAAGCTAGGAAATGAAAGATTTTTAATTATTTTAAAAGTCAGCGTCATCGGCGAAAGCAAGTTTCAAATGTGAAAGTTATTTTTTTTAAGCTCAATTTTGAAAAAAAAAAGAAGTTAGGTAGTATTACAAAGGAAATTCAACAGCACATCACAATTTGAACTTTGTTACATTCTTATTTTGTTTAATATTCTTCTTATCATGTTGTTACAATCAAGTATGAGGTGGACTGTAGTCAATTGACGGTCCCCTGTGTTCGTTACTTAACCTTTCTCATCGGTTCAGATCAGCAAGTGTATGCGAATGTTTTTTCGCACGGTTAAGAAGTAATATTGCTCTTCGCTGTTAGGCGTGAGCTGCTCTTCAGTCTGCTTTCTAGCAAATTTTAATTTCATTTTACTGATTCTACACTATTGATAATTAAAGTTTTGAACGCTTTCGTTTAGATAAGTATTAAAGTCGACTTACTTATTTCAGTTGCTTGTGCTGTATCGCTTACTTCTCGGATTCGACAAAAAACTCGGACCACTACTGCCCTAACTGCCAACGGTTCTTGGGGACTTATCAAAAGTAAATTTCGTTTTTAAATTTTCTTTAACTGAGATTATTAAGGACCATGAACGAATACAATTAAAGCTATATTTTGCACCAGATAAGATCAATGAGTGGGGGCCATTCAAATGCGACGTTAGCACCAAAGGGGGACAAACGAGCTCTTTTATTTGCTTGTTTTTGATGACAAGGGGGACGGGGGAATTTGGATCATACATATTCTGTGTCTGGATGTTGGTTATTGTTAATTACGTCAGCAATATTTATTAGAATTCTGCTTACGTCATACTCAAATGGCGCCTTGTATACAATAAAGTTTACCATTTATATATTTTTTTTTAGCTTAAACTATCTGCTTAATGAGATACTACACTATGCTATTAATAAATGATATGAATCATATTTTATTCTTATTAGCGTGAACTATAAAACACATATGACTGTGTTAAACATTAAGTATATTGTTATAAGTAGGTACAAGTATAATTTTTCGTTCTAGGCAGGCAGATAAAACAAAAAAATGTAATGTAATGAAGTATGTTGTATTGTATGAAATAGTTTAAGTATGATACGAATGAAATTGTACAGAAAATCAACATATTTTAGATACAACGCTGAATCAATAAAGCTATGTCTTGTATTTATAAAATATTCTAATTTTCTAAAAAAGTTTTCCAAGATAGGTAGTAGCACTGACTTGGCACACATGATCTTTTCGTACGTAGTAAAAGTACAATTTTCCTTTGTATCATCATTAATTGAAATAAATTTATTTTTTAAATTATTCGTCGACTGTGTCTATGCATTTCCAATTTATGCGTTCGAGTTATTTATATTTTATTATATCTATTTAATGAGCTTTTATAAAACATGTGAAATAAAATTTGTGGATTAATTGATTTGTTTTTATTTACAAGTAAAAACTTATTTCTAGTACAACTTAACTTAAAATGGGTTAGATCTTAAGTTGTGGCATAAACAAAATATTCCATATACATGTTGAAACGCTGTTTAGGTTTCTCTCTTAACTTGTCAACACATTATAATGTGATTTTTTTAACCTTTTCACCGCCAAAGTCTGATATATCAGACGTTTAAGTTTCGTGCCCTCGCCGCCAGTGTGATCAGATTTTTTTACTTTAATATCGTTCTCACCAAGCGTTCACCATACGCCACGACATAATTTTTTTAAAATTTTTTTGATGTCGTGGCGTGTGGTGGGCGTTTTTGACGAAAACTCTTGGCGCTAAAAGGGTTAAGCTTTGGTTGCCGTCAACTTCCTTTTGCAAGCCTTACATGTAGAAATTGTAAAATGTACATATAACCCGTACGAGTTAACTTGAGACCAGCCGACGACGTCATCTTAGCTGTACAGTATGAGGGATGATAAAATATCGAAAGAAAGTGGAGACACGTATCCGTAACAAAAATGCCTATATCTTTGTATATATTTTTCGTTATTTTATCATTTTGTACTCTGAAGGTGACGTCGTCGGCCCAGGTCTCAAGTTAACTCGTACAAGATATACATATGTGTCTCGTCGAGGTAAGCAAAGACCATACATCGCCACTTAGTACGAACCAAATAAACCTCTCGCTTCTTTCACATTCATAAGTGAAAATTGTGGATCCATCGGAAATTCCTGACCCATTAAATTAAGCTATCTTTTTTTCACTTATACACACATAGCTTGAAATTCAAATCTGACCGTGAAACAGGCAAGGGAACCTTTTATAATAAACTAGATATTAGGTCAAATGTAGCAATACTCGCCAAGAAAATTATGGGTCATAAAAATGACTAAAATTCTGAGTGTGTTTGCACAACAAGTTTAAGCTCGACCGGCAAGGTATATATCTTGTAAGGTAGAAATACCAACACTCTTGGAAGTATAGGCGTAGGCCCTCTATAGGAAGAGTAGAGGAAGTCTTGTGGCTGGTGGCACGTTCGTCTCTTTCACGAAACTACCTAGCGTATTATTTTATTGTGTTGTGGTCGATTGAAATTCAAATTTCAAAGATATGTACGCCGTTGCCTAGACGGCGCGTGTCACTTGTAATGCAGATCAAATGAGACCTGCCTCCTAGTAATCTACCCCAGGCAACGACACTTCATTTTTTTCTGAATCTGAGGTGTCGTCCTATGGTCTCATGCGGTGTGGTAGACTCTGTAAAGGGTCGTCTGGTTCGCGACCAACCTCCTACCGAAGTCCGACGCCAAACAGCTTGCTGTGTTCCTTCGGTGCGTGGGAGTACCAGTGCCTTTATAGGCATTTTCTGGGTTAACTCGCTCCATCGTCGACCTCATCTTTGACCTTTATGGTCAAGATTGAGGTCAAGAGTTAACCCATCTTATAATTAAAAAAAAAAGATGCATAAAACAGGGCCATGATATCACAATTTACATAGAACTGTCCTGTCCTATATCAAACGACTAAAGCAAAAGTCGATTCATCTCTAAGCTGCCACCAGAAGTCATCAAACTTCTCGCTCGCACGTATATGTTGTCCAATTTGTGACGTAAAGCTGGTGGCATGTTCTGTCTCTTTCACACCGCGAAACTACAGGGCGTTTGAAATTCAAGCTACATAAAGATTGGTAAGTCCTCTGAGTAGTCTAGCTCGCCTGGTGGCAGCAGCTTCCCTCTGTATATCTTCACTATTATTGGCGTTAAGTTCTAAGGCCCCCGCTGCTTTGACGGCCCGCGCCCGCCTCCCCCCTTCCCCGCGCCGCGCGTGTAAGGCCACACACACTTCCAGTAACGTCCCGTCCCATAGACACCCGTAGTACGCGTCCATTGCGTCCGCTGCGTTACCCGTCTGGAATAAAGGTGAGGCAAGTTATTAGAAGTCTTTAAACACATTTTTTTCAGATACTTAGTTAGTATTAGTTACTAGGAGATAGTATTTTAGTTTGATCTTACAAGGAGTCATTTATTTTTTTATTAGTTAATAGCTTTTCGCCTGGGACTTCGTTCCTGTGGGAATCCAGGAATACTCAGGGATAATGTAGCGTTCTAATGGTGAAAGAATTTTTCAAATAGGTCCAGTAGTTTCGGAGCCTATTCAGTGCAAACAAACAAACAATCAAATCTTTCCTCTTTATAATATTAGTATAGATGTACTTTCTTCGAAAAGCTGTTTGTGTGAAATGTGAAAAGTAGGTAGCATTTCGAAACTGTTTTGTAGCCACATTACCTTAAAGGTTGAATAAAGTCTATCATTATCGACAAATAATTTTAGGAAAAGGAATGTTCGGCGCGAATGGTGTAGTGTGTGCACACCCAAGTGAGTTGTATGAAACCAGCCTTAACTATAACGCATGTAAGCTAAATATCAAATAATAGGGTCAATACCGATGAGAGAGAGAGAGAGAGAGAGAGATGTCTTGTAATTCAAACCTATGTGTTTAGGTCAAGTAATAGATTACAATATCAGGTATCACACTAGTATCTCTTTCTAATACTAGTATATAAGAAGAATTTGAGTATTCTTCCAACCAGCTTCGCGTTTTCCTTTGACTCCCGGCTCCGACTTCTACAATGGGACTTGAACCCACGACCTCAGGATTAGATCTCCTGGTTCTCAAATCACTTGAGCTATCGTGCTTTGAAGACAAGCCGCGAATCTATCATTATCGATCGCACCACTTCACAGCTCAAGAGATGTACTGACATCCGAAGAATCAGGGGCTCTACTCTGTACTACCTACGATCGACGGACGGCCGATGATTGTCACTACCTGTCACTGTTATCTGTATAGTGCAAGACAGAGATGTACTGACTTTAGACGCTTCGAAACTTCGGTCGTAGATAGTACAGAGTAGTGCTCCAGGTTCAGACATAGTTTGGACTTACAGAATATAGGCCCAGCTTTCTGCGTGATTTATGCCCTAAAAATGCAACGTAGGTGTACCTTTTCAGCGAGGCACTTGAAGGCAGCAGTGTAGTCAGGCTCATCAGGCAGTTGACAAAGGGCGGCGGCCTGAGTAGGGGCGCCTAAAGCCTGGCAACACCGAGCGGCGCGGCGAGCGATGCTGCCTTCGTCCGGGGCTCGTTTGGCGAAGTGCCACGACCCGGCCGCGAGGGCGCAAAGATACCGACGTAAAGCCGCCCCGTGCCGACCGCACGCCATCTCCACGTCACCGTATAGGCGGAGCCTGGCGGAATAACAAAATACTCGTGTAAAAAGCTAAAGATCAACTGCCGTACTCAGAGACGTCAATTAAAATTAAGTACTACTAAACTCTGATGTTGTCTCTTTCACTCTTGTTGATATAAATAAGGATAGCATGACATTTAATTACTTCTTAACTTAACGTCTCTGAGTACGGCAGTAAATCTTAAAGGTTCTATCAATGACGCTAACGATTTTACTGTAAGATAAAATTCGACCGCGTACGAAACTATCTCAATTTTTTGTCTTCACTAATGAGAAAGGGATATGTTACGGTTAATTTTTTAATTATTTTTTCATCGATTTAGTAGTGTTTTTTAAAAACTTATAATGAGTATTAAACAGGAGGTTTAAAAGTACTTGAGAAATATTTTTAGGAATATTTATTGAAAAACTTGGTTTCCAAAAAACTTACCATGACGTGTTATACGGGTACAGCTTCAGACTTCGTTCCAAGAGATCGGTGAGCGATTCAATGACGTATTTTGTGCTGTACGAGCTAAGATTGGAGATAGTTTGCGGCCACAAATTCGTATATTCCACTACGAGTTCTAACGAAGTATCGTCTATAAGGATGTTGTATATTCGGGCGAGCAGAGAAAATATCACGCTGACGGCAACAGGTTCGCGCAGAGAGGCGAGGAATGCGTTGAAGTTGGCCCTTGCTTCGGCCGCGGCGCTATTCGCTTCGCGTGTGTGCATGCCGCCTGCGTTCCGTTTCACTGGAGCTGTTGTGCCGATCGTGTAAACTGATAGTGCTGGAATTAAAATAAATAAATATATGACAGCAAATTATGTATGAAAACGTACGGAATCAATTATGAATTCCACATTCTGTAGCGGCACGCACAGGAATGTGCAAGATAGGGCAGAAGTACGTTAATATATTTACGTACGTTAGATCAAGTTAGCGAAACTTTAGGGGGTGATTTTACCCCTAACACTGAACAACTCTCCCCAAGGAACCTATATAAATTAAAGTCTGTAAGGTATGTATTTAGGCAGGGCTAAGTTGCCTGAACATGAAGGATTTTATTGTTATTTCTCTTCTGAATCGTTTTTTTTGTGTTTTTGTAATACCTTGGCTCCAATTGCGTTAATTTAGACGTGTTTACCAAAGCTAAAACACTCACCTTTTTTTTCTAAACTGCGCTGATTACAAAGCGGTTTAGCTTCTGCAAGGACGTTCTGCCGGGCTATGATGATCGCAATGACATATTATCTCACGCGTTATCTCGTGGTCGCGTGACGCTTTCTCGTAATCTCATCGGTCGAAAGTCATGTGACCACGAGATAACGCGTGAGATAATATGTCGTTGCGATCATCATAGCCCGGCAGACTTACCGCAATCAGGTTGCTTGTATACGTACCATAGTCCCAAAGTACCCTGGCGAACTTCCTCGCCCCCTTCCCCCGCTGCAGGTCGGAGCAGGCGGCGCACAGCGCGGCCGCCGCCTCGCCCGCCGCGCCCGGCGCCGCGCTCACCTCCCACTCGCACGCGTTCACCACGCACCACCAGCACGCCTCTACCACCTCGTGGATTACAGCAATAGAACAGTTGTACATGTTAAACTAGGGAAGGAAGCGCTCGCAGCCCAGTGGCGCTCGTTGATCTCGACCGATCAGTGAGGTTATGCAACTTACACAAATGTATTTTATTTACGATACATAAATGAATGAATGTACACAGAGGCAGGGAACCTGATGGTATCAATTTATCACGAGCGTTTCCGTGCTTCGGAGGGCTCGTTAAGCTGTCGGTCCCGGCTGTTGTCGATTGACTACAGTCGTTAAAATCAAGTCAGAGGCCATTGTGCGGTTTGAAAACTCTGACACCAGGGTTAGCCAAGTTCGCCACACACTTGACTATATATTAACGATAAGAAGAAGAAGGAAGGGACTGATTGTATGTAACCTTTGGACAAATTTAAGACAGTAATTAAACAAAAACTTTGCAAAAAGGGCTATTACAAAATTTCTGATTATCTATCAGACAAGCAGCCATGGGAATGAACTGCTCAGCTCTAGAGTTATTTAAGAATTAGTTAAAATTAGAAAATAAGAAAATTTTGTAACGCGATTAAAAGGAGCACCCTCAGAGTTTCTTGCCTATTCTTCTCTGGGAAAGACTGCACCTTTGCGAATAGGTATAGAGTCAGTAGAGTCACAATAGAACGAATGCGTATTTATGTATTTAAATCCTTTAATGTATGTTTGTATGTATTTCATGTAATCTTGACTTGTTTTAAGTGGCATCCTGAATGTCCTACAAAATAAAGATTTTTTCTATTCTATTCTACTAGGGCGCTCTGCTTGAAACACGAGTCACCAACACGCCTCTACCACCTTATGGATTACAACAATAGTACATTGTTAAACAAGGGAAGAAAGGCACTGGTTCTCCACGCACCACCAACACGCCTCTACCACCTCAACACTGTAGTATATGTTTATCTGTTAGGCAAACAGCCATGGGAATAAATTTCCCAGCTCCAGAGTTATTCAGATATTAAGTAAGTCAATTAAAATAGGGTTGAGTTCAAAAAAGCGACCCTCGGAGTTTCTTGCTTTTTTTTCTCCTAAGGAAGACTGCGCCTTTGCGAACAGGCGCAGTCTTCCTAACATAATTATCTAATGCTATACAAAAAAATATATATAAAAAAACAGCATTCGCAAAGGGACGATTCCATTATCGCGGGTGCAACATTTAGACACACTTATAGATTTCCATTAATAAAATATTAAACATTTATAAGAAATTGATTGGTCTAAGGGTTACATTTTAACGTGTTTTTAAAGGTTTCCATATACAAATTAGATTAAAATTAATGAATTAGGACAAGAGAAGTTTAAAGTGCTATCGCGGGTGCAACGAAATCGGCCCACCATTACAGATCTTAGAGAAAGAATGACAAATGTCTCCTAATTGTGAAACATTTAATTAATTCTGCTTTCATATTTTTAAAAAGTGTAAAGTCAACCAATTAAAGTTTAAGTTTTATTTGTTGACTGTCTAACAGAGACTATCCATACAACTAGCACAGTGTGATGTTGTAATGGTATTCTGTATTTAGGGTTCCTAACTATACTGCTAAAAATAGCGTTACTGTTTCGGACTACACTATACTTTTCACCGTTGAACAAAAATAAAGTAGGTATACAAAAATACTGTTTTCAGAATCAATGGTGTGCTGTTATGCGGTGAGTGTACAGCTATAAAAAAAAATGTATTTAAAATACTGTTCAGGTTTGACGAATACTGTTTGTTTTACCTTCTCCCATCTTAGTATATTTTATTTCATGTAATAAAAGTTGGCAAACCTAGCTTTTTTTAAATGTATGTTTTTAAAGTTACCTGTGGTCGAGGTACGATGCCATCTCCTGAACTAGCGGCAGCAATGCATGCTTTGCATTTGTTTGCCAGCGCCGACAGATTAATCCGATGGTGCGGCCACTCACTGAGCACCACATTCACTTGCAGCAACAGCACTTCCCACGACAGTAGGCGACACAGGCGGTATAAGGCAGGGTCAGTACCGCCGCCGAGCTGACTTCGAGCCTCGCCTTCTAACACAGACAGCAATGATAACGCAGTCCTCGCGCAACCGGCTTCAGCTCGAGCACGAGCTACTCCAGAAACAATATATCCAAAATCTTGCAAAAATCCTCTCGGCAATGACACCAGCGCATTCCCTAACCCACCAGCAGGCTTCCAAGATGGACTCAACTTCCACAAGGGCGACGACGGCGACATCATTGCCAGCTTCACTAAACACATTCTCACATCATCTGCCGTCGATGCCTCGATCAGACACTTTTTCAGTCTACCCATCTCCAGCTCTGGCACAGTCTTGAAATCAAAGTCGGGCGACTCCCATTCATCTGTAAGCAGTTCCCGAGGAATATCCATATCTTCATCGTTGCTGTGGATAGGATCATTGAGAATTATGTTCAGTTGTTCATCAGTTATTAACTTTTTCCTGATACTTTCGGCTGCTTCCCCAACATACTTTTTTAGATATTCGTCAATCCTGTCAATAGGCAGTCTACACTGTGACGTTGCTAAGTGAAGAAAACACAGTCGCAGATTTTCCCAATCTTTTTCAGATAGATCAGACATTAAGACTGGTGCTAGCGCCCAGAATAAAAGATCGAAGAATTTTATACCAACAGTCTTAAATTTGTTTAGGAAGTCAGGGTGTGTGGATGGCAGGCCTCCTTCGAGCGCGTATCTGACGGCGTTTAGTGCCGACACTCTGTTCAGTAGGTCTCTAGCTACAGTAAAAGCCCCACTAGAAGCTGACCCCTGTATATCTAGTTCTACCACCTGTCTGTGAATCATTGGAATCTCTCTAGTCAGATTATCTGCTTGTAGAACACCTATAAGTCCAGCGTAATGATTAGCAACAGATTCTTGGAGTTTCATCAGGAGAGAAGGCTCTTCATTTAAAACTTCATAGCCTAGATTCAGAGCTCTAATATAGCCCAGAATATCGTCTTTTTCCATACTGGCATAATAAAATGTTCCCCATGGCATTTCTTTTTCTTTGCCATATCCATATGTTGCTACTTCTTTTTCTAGCAGATTGCAGTTTTCCCGACAGCCAAGGATGTGTTTTTTCGCTAAGTCATGCTGGCCGTAGAAAAAATAATTATAGCAAAAATCGAAATGGATCTGCATTGAGAATTCATATTGACTTATCAATTTGTCACCAGCATCCCAGTTGTGGTTCATGTCAGTAGTATCTTCAGTGAGATGAACAAATGTCTCCATTACAGGTACTTTTAGTTTTCTAGATTCTCTGCGTCCAGAGTTTGGAGTTGGTTCATAGAATGAGAGTATGTCTTCTAAGAATCTAATACTTAATGTTCGAGATGCCTCTGTCATTCTTAGTATCTTTTCAAAGTTTTGGTTCATTGGACTATAAGCTCCATCAGCTTGCATTCCGGGCCTAGAAACCAATTCATATATTTATAAAAAAATCGTAGTATATAATTCTTATTCCTTATGTGATAAATGCAACAATACTTACATGAGAATATAGGGCATCTTGGTAGATTTGGCATACAAAGCTGCCTTGACAGGAAACCTCAATATCCATCTATGATATAAAGTCAATGCAAACTGTACATGAGTCTTTTGTAACAGGTCTGTAGATATTTCCTGCAAACAAATAACAGAAAAATTCTAAGGCCTATAGGCCAGGCAACGAATGCTCAAAAAAAGGTATAGAGGGAAACGCTTGGAACACAATTTTTGACTTCGTAACTTTGTTTGAACTAGTTAGGAGGTAAATCGAAAGACCCCGCCCGTAGCTGTTAAGCCGAGGGGATAGGGGGGATTTGAAGGTCCTATTTTTTTGGTTTTTCGGATATATTTCGAAAACTATGAGCCCTAGCGACGTGAGACTTTAAACAAAGTGAAAGCTGACTAAATTTTCTACAGGTTGTATTGACTCAAGTTTTTCGATATCTTGTATAGTTTTTGAGATATACGCTCTTCAAAACTTTTTTATTGAAATTTTTTATTTCAGCCCGGGACTTCGTTCCCGTGGGTATTCGGAAAAATGATGTAGCCTATGTTACTCAAGGATAATGTAGTATTCTAATGGTTAAAGATTTTTTCAAATCGGTCCAGTAGTTTCGGAACCTAATCTTTTCAATCTTTCTCTATACAGGGTTAACGGAAACTCGACGTATTCCTGGCAGGACGTAATAGGGCAGCCAAAATACAACAATTTTGACCCACCTTATGTATGACCGAAAGTTATAGTTTTCGAGATTTTCTTAATTTAATTTTTTTATGAAAATACCCAGATTTCCTCATTTTAATCAAAATTTTAAAATAATTGCTTATTGGATGGAATTACATTTTACTTTTTTTTCAAAGTTGATAGTTTAACCCTCGGCGTGCCTGGCAGGGTCTGTCAGACCCACCTCGGTGGAAAAGTCGTTGTATTTCATTCGAATTCAAATTACGCACGTAACCGCTCTCAGTAGCTGACCATTATGAATTACTCGACGCCCTCCGCCCACTGCCTCAGTCCGCGGTCCATCCCAGCAGCGGAAGGACCTGCGTAAAGTTCACTCGGGTCTCACAGACCCGACCAGGCGTACCGCGTGACTATTTTATGTAAGTATTTATATTGTTGTTTTTGTAATTTTGACGTTATATTTATGAAGAATATTCTTTAATTATAAGTAAATAGATTTTCACTACAGGATATGAACAGGCTTTAAGGTTCTTTTCAATTATTTCCATCAAAAATGAATATTATGTTTATTTTTTCAGTTTCACCATGGGTACTCATCTAAGTGATCAGGATATTAGTAATTTGTAGCTCGAAGAAGAGGAAGAAGAAAATATTCAGTTCTAGTGGTAGTGACGAAGAGTCTGATCATGCCATAGAGAAGAATAATAAGACTGATTCAGAGGTAGATGAAGATGTTTTGGAAGCAGCTGCTGTTGCTAATGACAGTTCTTTGGATCCTGAAATGGATTTACCACTTTTCACGTTTACTCAACTGCTCAGAAATCAAGAATAATCGAAGAAGTTTTATTAAAAATTTGGGTCTTGCCCTGATTGAACCACATTTACAATCAAGACAGCAAAAGTTTCGTCTTTCCACAGATCTTCGAAAACGAATTCTCGATCGTACTGGAGAAACAAGCGGTCCACCACTAAAAAAATCGACTCCTGGTGTAAAGCGTAGATGTCATGTTTGCCCAGTAAAGAAAGATCGTAAAACTCAGTACATCTGTGAGACTTGCAAGAGTCACTTGTGTTTGGATCATGCAATTTTTCAATGTGCAATGTGCTACAAAACCAGAGCTTGAGATTATGATGCTGGAAGAGATAAAGACTGATAATTATATTGTTAGACTTAAAAGTATAGGAGTGCCTTACGTTTGCCAAAGATTTCTTTAGTTTTGTAAAAGAATTAGTACTAACAAAATGTTACATGTTTAATTTTGTATCAAAATAAGACCAAAGTTTAAATAGAATTTATAGTAATAAAAGTTGTTGATGTCTAATACTTTTTTTAATTTAAAACCCTAATATTGGTTCGTAGCAACACTATAGATCAATTATTTTATATTATTTACCGCTAGCTGTATCAGTAATTATGATTTCAAAATTCGGGTCTGAGAGACCCACCAGGCATACCAAGTTACTTTTTAACACCAGGCATGCCGAGGGTTAATAAAGCTACGAAAAGCATTTCCACCTGAAATTCCCTAACAGTTTTAAATAATGATCCGGAGATTCAACATTTTAAAATTTTCTTTGTTACTGGTTAAATACCTATGCCTATGTAAAAACTTTACTATGACACAATGTGTACAAACCGCTTAACTAACCATGGCCCTAGCCGCCTCCGAAGTTAAATTATGAATAAATGATCACTTGCAATAAAAATCAAAATCTAAACTTATATCAAACATAAGACACAACAAAATTCAACTGCTTGCGACGGCACTTGCAGTTTAAAAGTTTTTTGCCCATTTTTTTAATCGGTTGGGCTGTTTACCGGCCAGGGTGCACCACCGGGAGCGCACATGTGCCACGATCGCTCACTACCGATGTCCGAAAGGGATTCGGTCTGTCATGTCACAAAATGTAAGGCAAAAATGTTTTTTTCCAAAATTACAGACTTTCATCTCGAAAACTATACAAGATAGCGAAAAACTTGAGTGAGTAAAACTTTAGCAAATTTAATAAGCTTTCATTTTGTATAAAGTCTCGTGTCACTAGGGCGTATAGCGTATAGTTTCCGAGATATATGAGAAAAACCAAAAATGGGACCTTCAAACCCCTCCCCCTCAGCTTGCACTAAGTCAAAAGTTATTTTTGTGATGTAGACCTTAAGTTTGTATTGACATTCATACCTTTTTGGATAGCTTATTAAATGAGAAAGTTAGTTAAGCGGTTTGTACACATGGTGTCATAGTAAAGTTTTTACATAGGCATTGGTATTTAACCTGTTACAAAGAAAATTTTAAAATTTTGAATCTTCTTTTCGGATCATTATTTAAAACTGTTAAGGAATTTCAGGTGGAAATGACTTTCGTAGCTTTATTAAACTATCAACTTTGGAAAAAAGTAAAATATAATTCCATCCAATAAGCAATTATTTTAAAATTTTGATTAAAATGAGGAAATCTGGGTATTTTCGTAAAAATCTTAAATTAAGAAAATCTCGAAAACTATTAAGTTTCGGCCATACATAAGGTAGATCAAAATTGTTGTATTTTGGCTGCCCTATTACGTCCTGCCAGGAATACGTCGAGTTTCTGTTAACCCTGTATAGAGAAAAGTTTTTTTTTTTGTTTGTTTTTATTGAATAGGCTCCAAAACTACTGGACCGATTTGAAAAGTTCTGTCGCCATTAGAATACTACATTATCCTTGAGTAACATAGGCTACATAATTTTTCGAATTCCTACAGGAACGAAGTCCCGGGCTGAAATAAAAAATTTCAATGAAAAAAGTTTTCAAGAGCGTATATCTCGAAAACTATACAAGATATCGAAAGACTTTGTTCAAAGTTTCATGTCGCTAGAGCGCATAGTTTCCGAGATATATCCGAAAAACCAAAAAAATAGGGCCTTCAAACCTCCCCTCCCCCCTCGGCTTATAAGCTACGGGCGGTGACTTTTGATATTATGTTCACCTCCTAACTAGTCCAAACAAAGTTGCAAAGTCAAAAATTGTGTTCCAAGCGTTTCCCTCTATACTTTTTTGTTGACTAGGCCAGTAGGAATATTACCGAGCTTAAAATGATTATAAAAACATGCAACAGTAATTGTTTGAAAATCACAAAATTTTAAATGATTTAAATAAATGAAATGCATTCACACATACTTAATATTTAATAATGAAATGACGAATCATTTGCATGCTTACATGTAAGCTGAAAACTGTACTACATTTTAATGATAATTATTACGGTTTTTTGCAAATAAAAAAATTCTACTCTAAAGTTTTACCTGTGGTGGTATAGAAAAAGCTCCATCTGTGGCCATGTAGACCAGATCCTGCATCAATTGCTGCTGAATTTGCGGTGGAAGTTTGGCTTCAAACACATCTGGAAACATAAGTTGTATATGTATAGGTTTCTGTCAAAATGAACAAATAAACAACAGATGATAAAATGATTCTTATTGTAAGCCATAGAGAGTGTAATAAAAATTGTTGGCTTCCAAACATTTTAAGAACTCTGCAGGCAATTGAGGGCCATTTCAGAAAACAATATTAATGAACCTATTGCTTCGCTCCTTCGCTTATTTACCTATTATATTGACATCACACTAGCAGAAAAGTCCCAACGGACGATTGCCAATTACAAAAAAAAAATTGAGGGCCAGTTTGGTCGAGTGGTAGTGGCGCTACCACTTAATTGATAGGTCCTGGGTTCCATTCCCAGTCGGTGCAAATATTTTAGAAAACTGGAGATGTTTGTTTTTCAGGTCATGGGTGTTTGTGTTTGTTTTTGTGTGTTTCAAGGGATTCACAACACAAGCCAAAACTTTAGTGTGGGCCTATTAGTGTGTAACTTCTATAATTGAATTGAGTGAGTTTATAGTGTCTATAAATATGTATGTAGTGGTCTTAAATGGAGGGCAGATTCCTTTTTCTAAAGAATTCTTTATTTGTATACAATTAAGCTCACAGTGACCATAAATGTGTGAGTTTATATGTATACTATATCCTTCGATCAACTATAAAGAACTAGATACACAATCCACAACAAAAAAGTTCCCTCACTAAATGATCACCCACTTGACGTTTTGGGTTGTCTTTTCGTTTAGTAGCATTCGTTCGTTCCGAAAGTAACCATGCCTCAGTGCGCAGTGAAAAATTGTAAAAATCACACCTCCAGAACATTAAAGGAATATGGAATGATATTTTTTAAATAAGTAGTTTTGTAATTATTATATGTGAATTGAAATTATCTTGGTATTTGGCCAAGAAAAGGTTATAAAACATTTTTTTAGTTTAATTTAATAACATTCGGCGAGAGTATAACCCTTTAAATTGAATAGACACTAGCGGAACTTACAAATCCATACCGTTGTATTTCAACATCATTTGTTCGGGTTATGCAGTGACTCTGTTCTAAAACAAATAGACGCTTTTTTTTTCTATTGTTTTTTTTTTCATTTTCATCTGTGTTATAAAATTTAAGTGTAAAGAGTATATATATTAATTCTGTTTTCTATACTTACATTAAAGGTATTATGGCAAAACCATTAATCATATAAAATTAAATTTATAAAAAAATTTAACGTGCGTGACGTTTACAAACATAAAGTTTTATTGGATTTTTAGTTTTCCTAGAGATCCTGTGCGATGTGGACAGTGGACATACGTGGTCGCACGTCAAAGATGTGAAGATTTTTTCTAGCCGTCGCAAAGTAGTGTCTTTTGCTCCAAGCATTTTTTAGAAAGTGACTCGTATGTCATTACAAAAGGAGTCAAAAGGTTACACAAAACAGCTGCACCTCGAATAGTATGTACCTTTTTATCACTTTTGATTTGGAGTTTCTTGTATTGAATAAAATAAAAAAAATATGTTTCATCTTCAGGACAAAGATGATGACAGCGAAGAAGACAAATGTTTTTTTTTTGAGTTAGTTGCTTTTTTTTTAAATAAATTATTACTTGTACTTAAATATCTATTTAGTTTCATAGCTAATTTCCTCTCTTAAATCTCAATAGGTCTTTTCTGTTCAAAAAATTACACTAAGTTTTAAATAAGCAAAACATAATATATGTGTAATCGGGAAAGACATAGTTCTTTTCTTTTTTTATAAGTTATTTCATGTTTCATAAAAAAATAAGCATAGAATATTAGGTTTATAAGCAATAATTAAGAAGAATGGCGGCGGCTATGATTATTAATTGTAATGTATATTAATCGTCGGTTAATTTGAAATGAATGTGATTTTTTTAATAATAAAAAACCATAAAAACTAACATAAAAGTAAGCGGCTGAACCAATTTTGATAAATCATATCTGAAATCCAGCGCAAGAAGAAGCTTTCGAATAAAATAAACTGCACCATTAACATCATCCGTTTAAGAGCTATGATGCTCCTATACATACACAACACAATCAGGGGGTAAAAAGAAAACCACACCATTTTGTAGCATTTTGAATTTGTTATAAAGTTTAGACGAAGATTTTTTTATGTGAAATCAACCCAACTAATATATTTTTAAAATTAACAAAGGCAACTCCACTCCTCCCATGTTCTACGTGACAGCCAGTGTCATCAAATTGTCTTACGTTATCCTTTGTTCAAAACCAAAAGTGGTATTTTACAAATTAAACAGATTTTATTTTCGACCTTATAATATTACGTTAAGGTTTAAATTAGATTAAAATGTTTGACACTTTAGAACTCTTTCATAATACATGAAGTGGTATACAACTATCTAAATACGTATTGTAGTTAGGACACTTTTAAATTTCATTTTGTATGGGACTGTGTATCTAGTTTTATATAGTTGATCGAAGACTATATCATGGTATTATAAATAAGTTACCTACCTAAACTCCAATTTAAAGTAGCAGCAACTTTGAGCGCTAGTATCTTGAGTGCCAGCTGCTTGCGAGTGAGCTGTACCGGAGACGGAGTGGAGGATGTCGGAGGACTCGGAGGGGTGTCTACATCCACCACTCTTTCACTAGCCAGTTTAGAGTTCACATTCTTTATGTCAACTGAGAGGAACTCCTCAATCAACTCACAGGGCGATGGTTCTGTTTGTTTAAAATATAAAAACTAAAGTAATTTTCACAATATAATATATCACAGTGTGGATTTCTAAAAATTACATTGGTTTAAAATATCAGTTCAGTAATAAAAAAATTCCTTATTAAAAGTAAAAATAATAAACATTGTTTGATTTAAAGTAAACTTTACAAGTAACCTAGTAAACAAATCTCACAACTTCCGAACATTTACGAGAATCACACAAAACAGTCTTTACAGCGCTTTTTTGTTTATGAGCAACTTAGGACCGGAAAGCATTCGGAAAGTAGATATAAAATAAAAAGAGGTTATAATGGTACCAACCTGGATTTGGTTTACTCAGGTGTCTCTTTAGTAAATTGGGGTCGAGGAGGAACTCAAACCATAGAATGGTGTCAGGAGATATAGGTACTGTGCCAGGTCGCAGTAAATCTACGTCCATTGTTGATTATTTTACTCCTGAACTTTCAAGTTATGATATCACCAAAAATACATAAAAAAAGTCTAAATGGTTGAAGTTAATTTGGGATCGGTACTTCGAAATTACACGTGGGTAGGCGCACATTTAATTAAGTTGGATAAAATTGGCTTTCCTGTAGTTCTTTTTACATTAAAATGCAATCACGAGCGCACATATCGAAAATCGTGTCAACAAAGCAACAACAGTTTTTTTTTTTTGGAGTTTATGGCTTGGTTGCAAGACCTTTGAGCCAAAGCAACAACAGTGTCTAAAACGCAGTGTTGCCACATGAAGTAGACGTGAAATCTGTATATTCATTACAAAAATCCGTATTTCTGTTTTTATTGAAATTCCGTATAAAAGTAACATTTTTGAATCAAGATTTAAATCAAAAGAGGGTGATTTCCGTAAAAGTTGTTGAGTAGTAGCGGGTCCGTTATCGTCGAGGTACATAATTTATTTCTTGGTTTCTTCATTGAAGAAATTTTACTGTACTGCCTTACTACAGTGGAGTAAACTCACCAGCGTTGTGACGAAATTGGTTAAAATTAGGTAAAGAAGGCTCGAAAACGGGGTCCTTTTGAAGCTAATTCTGTGTTTAGAGTAAATCCGTATAAAAATCCGTAATCTTGATTCATCTGTATTGAACTTGCAAAATCCGTACAAATACGGACAAATCCGTATATATGGCAACACTGCTAAAACGTAGTGATTTAAATTCTCTTTGAAAGTGTCAATGTCAACTTATAGCAGTGTTGCCAACCCGTACCCAATTTTCCCCCATTTTTTTTATTAATTATCCCTAAAAACCCCTAAGTAGGAAATACTTTGTTATTCTACTTGACTTAGTTTAGTTCTAAAACCCTTGCATAATGGCCTTTTTATAACAATTGTAGGGACACATGAACTAATCACGTTTGTAAATTCAGCATACATATTTGCCACTTCCAGTAGAGTTGGGAGGTGACGAAAGTCGTCTCTCGCCCGCCACACAGGTAACGCATTAAAAATGTAATTTTGTTTTTATTTGTAACTCAATAGAAAATGTGCCTCCGAGTGTGTGGTTCTCTTCAATTAACCCTGTTCCTGCCTGCTTCTTCAACACAATTACAAAAAAAATATTTTAGACTCCTGTTTAATACTAACTATAGCTACGTCTGTGTTCATATTTTTGGTTGATATTGTTAGCAAACCAACTCATAAAATAAAACACCTTCATATTGTAATTTTATTGAGAAAGTCACCTAACCTAACGTACAATGTATGTACAAAATCGTTAATTATTTCTTTGTTCGATTTAAATTTCAGATTTTCTTCGGAGCCCCCTTTTGAACTCCGTGCCCCCTAAAAGGGGTAAAACCTCTAAGTTGGCAACGCTGGCTTATGGTACACATGGCAGCACATCAGGCTATATATGTTGACCTTGATGTCGTCCTTATCTCACTCGTAATAGCGGTGGCTTTCGTAGTGCAAACGGGTAACCTGACATGCTGCTGTCTGTACAACAAAGTCAGTCTTATCCATGGACTTAGTACTTTCTCTTTTAAAGGACCAATTACTTAGAAAAATCGTATTAAGAAATATGAAACTTAACCCCATAGCAATAAGGTACACTTTCGACTGCTTCTCCGACAGCCTCTATTGAAACCGAAAGGGACACCGATGTGCGAGGCGGATTGTCTCTTTCTGTTTTCTTGCCAATTTAAAAAAACTTCATTAATCAAAAAAGTCCGACTTTGACAATGAAGTTAATAACGAAGAAATACGTTGCATTTGAAATGAATTTCAGTTCAAATTGATGTAAATTAATTGTAATCATAATAACTTCGTCATCTTTTCCTAAATTACCAAAAGAAAACGAAAATTTTTTTCAAACCATTTATTACTACTGGCATCCCGTAAAGTGTCATCGTAATGTCATGGCGGCATGCTTTAAATCGTATAAAAATAAGAAAAAAGTTGACCACCATATTGCTTTTGCTTTTGTATAAAAATAATTCGTAACGGCAAGGATTATACCAGTTTTTTAAATTAAAATACTGACAAAATGGTAGAAAGATGTTGTGTTCACACTTGTTCAAGTGAATCGTACGGTGGATGTAACATATCTTTTCACAAGTAAGCTAAAATAATTTCTTATAAATCTATTACTATGTTGTCCATGATTTCTTGTGTTTGGCGGAGAAAGGTTCTCAACAATGCTGTGCTATTTTATTGCAGAGTGCATAAAGATTCAGAACAAAGACAAAAATGGCTCAACAGCGTTGAGATTAGACAAAAGATAACAAAAAAATCCGTTATATGCAGCCGGCACTTTGTGCCAACTTGCTTTTATGCTGGGAATTCCCGCCAGTTACTCAAAATGAACGCAATTCCTACTATTCCTCCCACGGTAAAAACTATGTACTATTGCGAAATTGTATTTTTTTGAATTCGCATACCAATACACCATAAATACACGTTACATGTCTACAAAGATCTTTTGGCCCGCGGTTTCCATGGTGACGCCTTTATTTACAATACAAGTTCTTCTAGCTACAACTGTCACCTTTGTAGACCTATAAAATACTACTTAACAGTTATAGTTTTAAATGTAAAGTCCCCACCGAGTGGCACGAGCCTCCCTCGAACAGTGAAGGGGGATTCAGGCCATAGTCCACAACACTGGCCTAAAATGCGGGTTGGTGGTTCTTTCGGAAATAACCTTTAGAGTCACGGGTTTCCTCACGATGTTTCCCTTCACCGCTGAGCAAGTGATAACTATTAAATACGAATTAAAAGACGAATGTATAGTGATACAGGCCTCAACCTGGCATCGAACCCACGACCCTCCGCTCACAGGTCCCACTCACTATCCAGGGTTAGTTTATTCCGCCCTCATTCCAAACCGCCCCCGTCCAAGTACAGTTAGCATCATCATCCTTTTCAAACTTGGAGTACATATTTGAAATGAAACTTCTTTGGGCGCGTTGAGAGTGAAATTTCAAAGTTGCGTCATGGTATTCAAAGTTTACCTTTAGAAAAATTTAAGACAGTAATTTAACAATGTAAAAAAAAAATATTAGGCCAGGTACAAGGTTGTACCTACCTTGTAGTTTGAAAGCCTTGCGACCTTGCATTAAATCTGGTAGTTCTGATTTTTTGCTGACTTGTTTAGGATGTTACAACCTAATGAATAACCGCATATTTGGAAAATATACCTAGCCACAACGAATCGAAAAAAGGCAAGATTTTTTTTAAATGTACCTTTACCCAACACTGTGACGTCATTGGCGCGCGTTGACATCGGGTATATTTTCAAATTACTAAACGCGCGCGTAGGTATTTGAAAACATACCCGAACGCAACACGGCAACGCACTCAGTCATTTAGATCAGAACGCCTGCTTAATTTTGACAACGAGTAACGAATTTTCATTAGGTACGTAAAAAGTTAAATAGAGTCATTAAACTTTAAGTTTCATTAAACTTAGTCTTTTAAACTTAAAGTCTCATTAAACTATAGTTCCATTAAACTAAAGTCTAATTAAACTTAAAGTCTCATTAAACTTAAAGGCCCATTAAACTGAAAATTTAAGCTTTTTCATAAACAACTTTTATCTACCAACATTTATAATTTTCAGTAGGGATAAAGGAATTTAGAAGTATATTTTGATATATTTTGCAATAACACAACACGGAATTTCCAGTTTGAAAATATACCCCGGAAACGCGTTGACGTCGGGTATATTTTTAAATCCCTAATATGGTAAAACATATTTTTAAAGTATACCTGAGCCCAACACTATAATAGACTCAGCGCCGAACGACACCATGTCAAAAAAATAAATAAAAAAAAGTGTTCAGTAAGTGATAGGTACTGGTTCAGGATTTTCATTTAAAGCTAGGAGGTTCTTTTTCAACCTGTATACATATATGCTCACGTCAGTAATTCCTAAGGGGGTAGGCAGAGAATCAGCGGCTCATCTTTACCTATTTTCTTGATAAAGAAAATATTTATTACATAACTTCATCGTAACTCAACCTTGTGACATTTGAATGACCTATGGTAAGAAGTACTAGTCACAATTTCTAATTTTGATTTTTGAGCGAAACAAAATCCAAGATCGGTTTTTAATACAACATTGCAAAGTGTTTTAAATTCCAATCATGTCCAAATGATAGTATCAGGGAGATCTTTAATTTAAACTTTAGTTGATATTTTATAAAATACTCTATTTTTGAAGAAAACTACGAAAATGTGTAGCGTTCTTAAACAGCACCATCTATGGGATTTTTTTGGAAGCTTACCTCATTTTCCACTACCTCATTAAAAGTTACGTGTTAGACTCGAGTGTCACGATTTTTAACCTTGTGCTCTTTTGATTCTCTCGCTAACGCTCAGAATTCTAATTGTTGTAGCACTCGCTGCGCTTGTGATCCAATTTTAGAATGTTGTAGCACTCGCTGCGCTTGTGATCCAAATTTGAGCACGCGGTTAAAAGCAACTTTGCACTCATGTATAACAAATATCTCTCTGACTCTCATCAGCCCATACAATGTCTCCACCGAGGGGCACGATGTGTTAAGTTTACCTTGCCCAATGTTAAACAGGTTAATACCAATGTACAGGTTAAGAATGTAAAACTGGACGTTGTGGAATCTACTGTATTCTTAGGAATAACTCTTGATACAAAGCTTCAATGGGGTCCTCATATTGATAAGTTAGCGAGCAGACTCAGTTCAGCAGCCTACGCAGTTAAACAAATCTGTCAATTATCGGACGTTGAAACCGCGAGAACCGTATATTCACTTCCACAGCCTAATGTCATATAGCATTTTACTGTGGAGTACTGCTGCGGATATCAATAAGATCTTTGTTCTGCAGAAAAGGGCTGTTCGCGCGATTTATCAAATGAGACCTAGAATGTCTCTTAGAGAAATATTCAAAGAAATAGATATTCTGACTTTTGCATCCCAATATATATGTGACAATCTTTTATATGTGAAGAAAAATGAACATTTGTTTAAGAAAAATAGCGATAGGCACAATATAAATACTAGGACCAAGCATAAACTGGAAGTACTAGACAGTCGTCTCCACAAGGTCACGAACGAAGGTATTCAAAATTTACCTTTGGATAAATTTAAGTCAGTAATTAAACAAAAACTTTACAAAAAGGGCTATTACAAAATTTCTGATGACCTAACTGACATGGAGCCATGGGAATGACTGCTCAGCTTTAGAGTTATTTCAGAATTAGTTAAAATTAGAAAATAACAAAATTTGTAATGCGATTAAAAAGAACACCCTCAGAGTTTCTTGCCTGTTCTTCTCTGGGGAAGACTGCACCTTTGCGAATAGGCGTAGAGTCAGTAGGGTCAATAGAACGAATGCGTATGTATGGTATGTATTTAAATCCTTTAATGTTTGTTTGTATGTATTTCATGTAATCTTGACTTGTTTTAAGTGGCATCCTGATTATCCTATAAAATAAAGATTTTTTTTATTCTATTCTATTCTATTCTGTGAAAGGGGGAATTTATTATTTAATAGTTTCTAATAAAAAATAACATAAGATCAAAATTAACTTATATATACCTATGGAACTAAACGGGCTCCTATGGAACTAAGGTCCGTTAGATAAAATAGGAAAAAACAAATTCTAAGCATAAAACTCCAATTTTACAAAAATCCAATATGGATTGCTTGGGGAAAATGTTTTCATGGGAAAAGTTTTGAAATTAAGTTAAAAGCATGTTTTAATGATTTGATTATAAGATGAGACGAAAGGTGAGTTTTTGTTTTATTTTTTCGCAACCTAACTACACAACTTTGTGCCGTGTGGTGATCGGCTTAGAATAACACCACCCCATTTCTTTCCGTGGATGTCGTAAGAGGCGACTTAGGAAACACAAATGAGACCTGCCTCCTATTAATCCATCTCAGGCAACAACACCTCATTTTTTATAAATCTGAGGTGTTGTCCTATGGTCTCATGCGGTGTGGTAGGCTCTGTAAAGGGCCGCCTGGTTCGCGACCCCCTCCTACCGAAGTCCGACGCCAAACAGCTTGCTGTGTTCCGTCGGTGCGTGGGAGTACCGGTGCCTTATAGGGGTTTTCTGGGTTAACTCGCTCCATCGTCGACCTCATTTATGACCTTGGTCAAGATTGAGGTCAAGTGTTAACCCATCTTACTTATAATTAAAAAAAAAAACATTCCCGATGTCCACTACTCTGTGTCCTCCTTGTATATTATCATAAAATTTGGTGTTTCATAACAAAAATGTAGTAACGTAAATGTTGCTGATGGTTTGTTATATAAAAATAAAATTACAGGAAAACTTCTATCCTTAAATGGAAGCCTGTATTTGTCTGTTACGTATACTTTGCACTCCCAAAAAAAAAAAATACGAGTAATCGCATTGTCACCCTACTAGAACGAGACGTTCTGCCTCGTTGCTCTATCTCTTCTTCGGCCCGCGTTTGAGCTCGAAGATTTCTATCCTGATGTATTAGATCCATGGTCTTATCTTATCTTAACAGACTACAGAATAGGCAAAGGACAGGACGGAGCCATACAGCTAAATCTTTTAAAGATAATTTCTTCCAATCAAAGTCAAACGAAAACCAGATTATCCCTTTTATAAAGGCAAAGCTTAGGCAAAGTAATCTATTTCCATGTTTTGTTTACGGATGGCGTTGCCTGCCGATGCCGCGGGATTTATTGTCAGCAGAACCAAACGGAGCGGATGCACTCGATTATCTTAAAATCATGTTCATTGTCTTTTTATACAATAAATAAACAGTTTTTTCTAACAAATTATGGTTATTAAGCTACTTCAAAAAAAAGTACCTACCTATCACAAAAACTACTAACAACTACTTAATCCGGGGCCCAGCACTCTAGGTGGATTACATCACTGTTAAAGTTAACAACAATACGGTCCACGTCTATCCACTTCGAACACTCGAATGCGCCGAGCCGCTCCATTTAATCATTTGTCAGATTCTTTACAATATTGAATTAAATAAAATTATTTTGATGGCAGCAACTCGCAAAAGGCGTACATAAGTAACGTAATGGCCATTCCAGTGACGGTTGTGGATGCAGTGTCACTACGGAAGAGAATGCATGCAAGACTCGTGCTAGTATGATGTATGCACAGACTTCCAATATTATTACCAGTGATGTATGGCACTGCTAGGCAAAGACCTCCCGCTCTTTCTGTCAGACTTCTATAATCTGCTGTTGTTATCTCCCACGGTATTTTAAAGTGGTCTTAATCACCGTGCCATCATTTCTGGGGACTCCCTCAGCCTCGTTCGAATGGATTGACTGGAAGAAATCCCCTTGTAGGATAAGTCCGCATTAGTACTTTTTTCTTATACTGTGTCTTGTGCAACTTATGCTCATGTAAAATAAAGAATAAATACATACAAATACATACAAGATGATCTACCCAACGCCCAACTGATGGTTTTTGGCCATGGATAGCGATATCTTGGAATCATTTATTATTATTACTTAAGACATGACTGATTTGCTGTAGGTGTATAGGTAAGTACTTAGGTGTGAGTTAGAACAAGTAGGTACTTATTTTGTTGTAAGTATAGAAGTGTTTAATTATAACAATTCATTACAAAAATAACTGAAGGTTGCATAGCTTCCTTATGAAGTTTCAGATATTCTGGACTGTACCAAACCAAACAGTACAATGAACGGTGATCCGACAATAGAGTAGCGGCTACACAAATAAATAAAGTACCTACCTGCCTAAGGTAAAATGTTGCATTGTTGATAGGTAACTCATTTTTTATACGTAAGCACTTTATATTGTGATAGTGACCTACTTGATGTACATACATGCCTACACAATGCCTTTATCTATTGATAAACCAATAGAATATTGGCTCTTGTCATTATCTAGCTAAGCTGTTGACGAGTTGACACAAGTCTGTTAACAAAAACTGTTTGTGGGATCATCAAAATAAAAAGTAGAAATACATTTATCAGGTATATAGTAGTATATACCTCTATGACTTAAAACAAGTGATTGTGTGATACATTGTGGCATCTTAAAACATCTGTGTAAACTAATAAAGCAGCGCGATAAGGCGATTTGTATTTCTGTATTGATAACTATTGGAGTTCACAATTAAAAGTAAGTTTATACCTATATGGCATTTACGACATGACTAGTTAATTAGCGTAACAAAATCGTATAGAAGTGCTGTGGTAGCGTAAAGATACAGACGCAAAAGTACAATTATGAATTATTCAATTTGTAAGTAAAGAATTAGTTTTGTTTTGTATTCATGAATAACACTTTGCTGTTGTAATTGTGTTTTGAATAATGATAGTTAAGTTTGATTAACCTTGTGTTATCGTTCTGTGACGTTTGGGAGAAATCTCTTATCACCTAAAAATAGTCGTGTAGAAATGTGTTGGGTCAAATTCATAACTTAGGAATTAAATCCGATTGGCTGCACCATTTTGCTAGGCTAATCTGTAGAGATAGGAGCTCTACTTTATATTTAACTTCTTACAGTATCTGAGGAACTAACAGAAAACTTAGTAAAAATAGAGTTACTGGGTTTCTATAAGTATTTATTTACTTTACATTAAAACTTAACTCGTTTATTACGAGCAATAGAGCGTACAGTACAGAGATCACTGGCAAAGTTGTAATTACACAACTGTGATCATTGTACGCTCTGCCCACCCTGATTGAGAATACGTATGCATAATTCCAATAGTCACGAGCGATCTACAAACTAAGCAGTGGTGATTATGTCAATTTTATCAGGACCCTTGAGAAAGTAAGGCTGGAAGCACAGATTTAAAAAATACGCAACCCGGTAGTCTTCATCAGTTTAATTGAGAAACCTCCGTCGAATAGAGAGGCGTGGCTGAAACTTGTGCAATCGGTAGGTAGTTGGTAACCGTATTGTTCGTTGCAGTGGACTCGCGAGCGTACCACCAGATCGGTCCGAGCTCTAACGGAGTCTCCATTGAGATGGATCTGCTCCAAGTCGGTTCAGAGCCCGTCGGCATGAAGTGTCCCTACTGCCAAGACGACGTCATGACTCGTGCTACATACAGGAATACAACGTTAACGCATATTGTTGCTGCTGTGTTGGCCTTCTTTTTCTGGTGCGTATCAAAATAAGTCACACTCAGTTGCAGAAAGGTTCATTAAAGTTAAAGCTTATTTAAGTATATTGCCATCCTTGTTTATGTCAACACGACGGATAGTGACAGTATAACATTTAAAGTAGCATTAACTTTAATGGACATGGCGAATCCAATTGTTTTCGATTTTATTTAAAATATTTAAATTGAGTAAAATCTATTTTTTTAATATCAGACAAAACATTTCTACCCCATATTTAGTTACTAATGGATTCCTGAAAGAAATAACACTAAGCTTTTGGCTCTTCGCTCAATACCTACCTTAATTATTGTACAGGTGAACAACGTTTATTTTTCAGTATATTTACGACTAGCATCCCGCTCGGGACTTCGTTCCCGTAAGAATTCGGGAAAATTATGTAGCCTATGTTACTCAGGGATAATGTAGCGTTCTAATGGTGAAAGAATTTTTCAAATCGGTCCAGTAGTTTCGGAGCCTATTTGTTACATACAAAAATACAAATCTTTCCTCTTTATAATATTAGGTAGTATAGAATAGATAGGTTTGTTTACTAAGGGGGTCGGGACGTATAAGGGGTTATAAAAAACTACAGCATGTCGTAACACTCGTAACTGTGAATCAAATTAAAAATACAGGACATTTTTTTTTTATTACCATCCAAATTTTTTGTACGTAAATTTTATGAAAATTTATCAGACCCGTATTTTTTTGAAGTGCGGCGTTGAGCACTTTTAGTATGGGGAAAAAATGTTAAACTCACGATGAACTCGCGTCAGATCGTCAGATGTCACGTGACCCTGATCGAAAATGCGTAGGATAGGGTTGCCACCTTTTTTGAAGTGAAAACCTCTTTAGCAGCGTTGTGTTGTGTAGCGTTGTTTGAAGTATGGGTGGAAACCCGAACGGATGGCAGCCCTATGGTAAAATTATCTCTGTAACAGATGTCAACGATTATTCGCACACAGTGCGCAAATACCGATAGACTATTTTACTGAATTTTATTTCTCAAAATTTTTATACAATACAAATGATTTTACTGAATTGAAAGTAGACAGTTTGGTCGAGTTGAAAAGTTGCCAGATTGTAAGCAACAGGTCGAGAGTTCGAATCCTGAGAAAATAACGGTCTCCTTTTGTGTATTTTGTTTTATCTGCCGGCACTCCCGGAGTGCAACCCGTTGTTTTTTGTTTCTACATTTCATATAAATATTTCAAGCTAGATCGTCTGAAGCATGAAAATAAATCAAAATTTTTGTATAGAGAAAAAAAATATATCGTCCAATTGACTTGAAACTATGAAATAGACTCTTCAACATAATTTGTGACACCCGTGTTTCTGTGTTTTACAAAATTCATCCTCTAATCTAAGAAGTTAAAAAGGGGTATCAAAATCTGAAAATTTTGGAAAAAATAATATTTTCCCTCCGTATTTTTACGTTCTATCAACATTACTGACACCGTAAGAAAAATTTGGATGATGATAAAAAAATTACCCTATATTTTAATTAAAAAATATAACTCTATACATAATTATATATTACTCATAGCTACCTTTAAATCCTTTGCAGGTGGCTATGTTGCTGCATAATTCCGTACCTGACTAAGCGATGGAAAAATGTAGAACACTACTGCCCTAACTGTCAGCGATTTCTCGGTGTTTACACACGGACATCAATTATTTGAACACATACGTATTTTATAAACAGGTCAGCAATCCAACTATTACATTAAGTAGTAAGTTTTATAAAATTGCAAACATTTAATTATGTTAATGGTTGTGTCTTGTGATAGTCGACTTCTTGCTAAAGCTCCTTGCTTGTTCATCAAATAATTTATTATACAACTGTATATTTACTATACATCCAATAATTTATCATTACATTTACAGTGAAAACTTTTAAAAACTATCCCTACTTGTTCTTGTCATTTCACCTTCTTTTGTTTGGTTTATTTGAATATTGCATTAGAATTTAATATGTAGAGTCGAATAACCAGTGATCACATAATATTAAGCTACAAAATGAAATCTTTTTATTAATTTTTAAGGTTGTGCGACACAACTTTTGCGCAATATACAAAAACTGTGAAACTCGATGTTTCTATATACCGTTTGTGTTCAACCCACGTTGAGCCACAAATGGCTATGAATTAGGCTTATTTTTTGTCGGCACAAGTTATGATATGTCACTTAAGTCACACCAAAAACTAAAACCCGTCTCAGCAGTTTTGATTTGTTTTATTTTATTACAAGTTAAATAAGTTAAAAAGTTCGTTAGTCAACATTAGACAGTATTTTTATTAGTTTTTGATTGTTAACTTATTCCATGGTTTATTAAACATTAAACCTTCCTAAGCGTACTCCGAATCAGAAACGGGACTAAGCGTTGGGAAGAAGATTATACCTTACTTAGTTAATAACGTTTAAGTAACTACACACACCTAACTCGTAGACACTAAATATGTAAGTATATCTCGCGAAATGTGTTATCGCTTTGGATGTCACGATAATCAAGATGTATTTTTTAGAACGTAAGAGATTTTTTATGATCAAGAAAATGATTTGACGAATAATGTATACCGTTTTTTTCCTTTGGTTTTCTTTGTTTATTTTAGAAGTAAAGTACACACGACAGCACATCAGGTTATACATGTTGACCTTGACGTCGCCCTTATCTCGCTCGCAATAACGATAACAGCGGCTTTCGTAGTGTCAATGGATATCCTGAAGTGCTGTTGTATGTACAGGCCCGCACAGTTGTAATTCAATTTTCTTTCTAACGGTTCCGCAATACGGACGATGTCAACTTCCAAGTGACAGAATTGCTGTGTTTTATAATGATAGAAATCCATAAAGTAAAATATAAAATTTTCGACTAGTTACCTACCACAAACAAGTTCATGAGATTAGGTTAACTTAAATGAAAAGACAAAAGATCTTAAATTAAGAACTTAAGTATTTATCACTTTTATTTGTATAAAATTATAATATTTTCCCATAGAGTACACAGATCAAATGTAAAAAAATAAGGTAGGCAGATTTAATATATTGCGATACATGTAAGTACATACTTAATTATTTAGCTAATTAAAATTCTTATCTAAGTAGTAAAAGTTTAATAAAAGAGATGAAAACTATACATATTGTTTAAATAAGTAGATTTAGATACTACTAAGAATAATAAACATATCACAGAAGAGTTGTTTTTTGATATTTTAGTATAAGATTAGTAAATATCTTTTTCACTATTTAAAGTCATTCTTCTAACGTTGGCATATACTGGATTTTCCTTTTCGAGTATAACTGTTTTGTTGTTAAAAAAAAGAAACCCACATAATGATTACCCAGCACATAAAAGAATTAAATTGTCTCCTGAACTTAATTAATTTGTAAAAACTAGAGTAGGTAAATAATATTTCCCTATGAAGTTACCAAATTCGCTCGAGATCTCTCTTTGGTATGCAAAGGATACTGTATAAGAAAGACAAAACATTGTAATAAGCTAAATATTGATTAAAAAACATTTTCATTACTTATACTCGGAAAGTAGGTCTGAAGTTGCTTGAGCAGCGAGTTGAAAGTGATACTTTTCAACCCTAGGGAGAATCGTTTTCAACTGACAGCTGTCAAATTATAAAAAAAAAACATGTTCCAACTTTTTATACAGCCACTCAATTACAGCGCGATGTAAAATTGAAATAACAAAAAGCTAAGTATTCATTTTTTTTATGACTTTATTATAATTTTCTTAGCCATTTTTAAAAATAACATAGATTTGGGCAAAATATTAACCATTTTTTCAATGATGAAAATGATAAATAATGCTTGAATAGCTGGCCGGCTACAAAAAAAGAAATAAAATAGGCGGGAAAGTGGCAATCCGATCTTCATTTGTTTTTTCGAGTTGTAGAGTTTTGTTTATACTTCCGCATAGCAGTGATTTCTATTAAATACAATGATGAACTCATTTCATGTTTTTATTTTTATTTTCCTTGTATTCGTAATGGAAAGCACAGTGTTTAACCTCGGGTTAACCTTGTCACCGCCAAAGTCTGATATATCAGACGTTTAAGTTTCGTGCCCTCGCCGCCAAAGTCTGATATATCTTATATCGTTCACCAAGCGTTCACCATACGCCACGACATTAAAAAAAATATATTTTTGATTCGTGGCGTGTGGTGGGCGTTTTTGACGAAAACTCTTGGCGCTAAAAGGGTTAAAGACTTATTTAGTCCCTCGAACTATTGGGACCCTTGCTACGCTCGGTCACCAAACCCCGTCTCGGAACTTAAATAAGTTACTTTCACCCCTAAAGTAACAATGTACTATTGAATTACATTAGGTTTATTATTATTATTTCTTCTATATAAATATCTTTTCATTTTACGAAGCTAATTATTGATAAGTTTCTACATTTTGTACATTACACTATTGAAAATTGCGACATGATTGATACATTTTTTTCAGACAGTAAGTACTTAGTTGGAGAGTAACACATGCTTTGCTACGTAAACAAAGTCGCGTTTTAAAACCTAATTTAAAAAAAATATTAAATTCCTAGATAAATTCGAGATTGGTAAACCACGTTGCGTGAATCAAGAAGGCTGATGAGCTCCGACGAAGGCCTTGCACTGAGGGCAGTAGTGGTTGGCGGTCTTGCATGATCGCATGCAATACGGGACGAAGCAACCGCAACAGCAACTGCAAAGTAAACGTGAACTCGTTAACCACTCGAAAGTCAAACTTCGTATTATTTTGTTCAACTCAAACGTAAATGAAGATTGAGGAAGGAATTGCTAATTCAGAAGTGATTGTTTTGATGATGAGTCATGTTAAAGTACATCGCTCTACATAGAAAATAATGTTTACGAGGTAAAAAAATAGTTCTCCATTCAAGTATTTTCTTTCAAAAAATAAACTTCTACATTTGTTAACAGATTAAGGCCGGTATTACAGAAGGAGACTCAAGTCTTGATCTATACTTAAGTATTGATAGTCTCTTTCTCTCAATATCAAAATGACAAAGACGACTGCTACTTAAGTATAGATCAGAGTCTGAGTTCCTTTCTGTAATATGGACCTAAGAATCTATATAGGTACGCATAAACTGGTTTACAAAAAGCAAATATGAGAATCAGAAGTAGGTACTGACGTCAGTAATTTGTCGGAAATGGCTGGGTATCTATGCAACCATCTAATTTTTATAATATTTTTTTTTAATTTAAAGGTTCAATTTCCTAATATGAGTAAAAACGTCTTGTATACCTACATAATAATAAGGTTTAAAGATATGTGTTCATAAATCATAATAATTATGAAGAACATGATACAGAACAATAAATAAAGGCATTTACCCAGCAAGGACGCATAGTGCCGCTGATACGATGTGTGTGCGATTGTTGGGCACGTAGTCTACTCTTGTGACGATGGACTTGTTGCAAGTGGGGCAGGTCGTACCCGTGGGTCCAGGGCCTAGTTTTGTGGCCGTAGGCCTCGTTTGGGGGGTCGTGATGACTGTCGTTCGAGGGGCCGCAGCTGGGGCCACGAATCCGGGGGGTGGTGGCGGGTTATCCCCGAAGTACGATGGCGGTGGCGCTGGGTTCGGTGCATTCGGTTCGTATGGTGGCGGTAGACCCATTTTGTTTTCCACTAGAATTATAATTGGAACACTATCTACATTACGAATTATGATAACAAGAACTCTGACCATGGAAAAAAAAGTATCAAATTGAGTTTGCTAAAAATTGACTGTTTTTAAATACACTGAAGCAGTAAAAACTAGTTTATAAGCGTGAATCGGAGCGTGACCTCAGCAAGGCTTTATGAGAATGGAAAGTGATAACTCCGGTATTACTCGCAAATTTCCTGAAACGAAGCCAGTTTTAAAACTAAGGGTAATAAAATGTTGCTGTTAATACACTTTGTGCATTTTATTTAAAACTAGCTTTCCGCCCGCAGCTCCGCCCGCGTGGACTACAGGTTATATCGTGCCCAACTGTGGGATAAAATATAGCCTATGTCCTTTCCCAGGCTCTAATCTATCTCTGTACCAAATTTCATCAAAATCGGTTCAGTAGTTTAGGCGTGAAAGACGGACAGAATTACTTTCGCATTTATAATATTAGTAAGGAAGTAAGGATTTACCCGGATTTGGTCATCTACCTACTTATGGAAGAAAACTTAAAGTGTTAAGGCACATTTTTGCTAGGTGTGTAGGGCGATTACTAAGCACTTCTAATCTAGTAGATTGTTTAATATATTATCTTCTGGTTATTAAAATTATCTAACTACTGTAATGTCCCTTGTTAACAAAATTGAGGTACGGAGTGAACACCAGGCTAGCGATTCTGTAAAAATCAGTCATTGTCATTACACTGAAACCCTATCGACACTCTGACGGCATTATGAGATCAGTGGTCTCACAGTGCCGTCCAAATGATTATCGTTGCAATCTCAATCGTCTCTCAATAGTTTGAGAAAATGGTGGCGAGTTCCAGCCAGAGTCACGTTATTCAGAGACAATACGTAAAAATTTTCGAAACGTCAATGCCACTCAGAAGTAATCACTGTCAGTGACTTGCCATGATGTAATTATCATCTGGGGGCTCGGTAGTGCGTCCTTCCCAAGTAGAGCAAAAACAAACAAAAAAGGCCCCATTTTTTCTCGGAGCCCATTCAGGACATTTTCGAAGTGCGAATGTAACGTTAACCACTTCAATAAATTTTATATGGGTTATAAGTGTTCGTAAGTACCTACCTGTCAAAAAACTATCACACACCGTGTTGAACTCGACTGTCCAGTATCGAACTTCATTTTTTAAACCTGCCCTAAAGTATCACTGATTAGCTTTTAAAAATATCTGTAATGGTTCAGTTTGTTGCCTGGAAGAAATAAATCAAAACGGCTGATAAATGGAGTCTTTGATATACTTATATTTTTTGGTGTACAATAAAAAGTATTGTATTGTGTTGTATTGGGGCTAACTGTTTTAGAAAATATAACTTATTTTATAACTCAAAAAAACTTATGTAAAAAAAAAGTTCCTTGTTACACTCTGAGCCATTTCATTGAGTCTTAAAATAAATATTAATGCAAAACATGATAAATCTTACTTCATCTGATTTTCGTTGAGCTGCTATTCTTATTTCTAATTGGAAAAATAGAAGTGTATTTAAATAAGTAATTTAATGTTACAGCAGAAAAATTTAAGAAATATATACTTACAAGATTTTATAGTTTTCCTAAGGGATTATCTTTTGTATTGCGCACTGCCAAGGAGTGGGATTCTCTGCCGGCGTCTGTATTTTTGAACTCATACAATCCGAATATCTTTAAAGTACGAGTGAATAGGCTTCTTCTGAGTGAGTTCGCTACATCCTCGACCATATCTTTGCCCTGAGCTAGATTGAAGTCAAGAGCGAACCCATTCTTAATAAAAAAAAACAACGAGTTGCACTCCGGGAGTGCCGGCAGAAGTGAAAACTTGAACATTAACGTACCTAGTGCATTAATATTTAATTTAATTTTTTCTATGCTGACACCGGATGAAATCTTGACTTTTGTAGTTTTAATTTCCTATATTTATTCTCCGCCTTACGAATTTTTGATCAGGGTTACGTGTCATTCACGTGTGCGTTATGGCGCCTCTACATGATGGGCCAGCGCTGGGCCAGCGAGATGGCCATGCCAAGGTTGAAACGCAGCTACACGATGGCGACTTTCAGTCGTGATGTTTTGATACCTTTGATGTGTGTCCGAAAAACCGACACCGACGCCATCCCAAGACCATCGCACGCGCCATAAACCATTAGACGCCACTATGCCCTCCACACGCTGGCCAATCATAGTGGGCCATCGCGATGGCCCATCATGTAGAGGAGCCATAACATTTTTACCCATACTTGAAAGAACAAAACGCCGCTAAAGAAGTTTTAACTTAAAAAAATTATATCCCACAACCTTTTCAAGTAGAGAAACGCAGTGCGAGCATGTTGCGAGACTTGCTTCTTTTTATATGTTTTTCAATTGGATAGTATTTAAATTGTCAGAATTTCAATTTCTTTATTATTGTTATATATCTACATTATATCTAACATAAAATGTACCGAAAGCTTTTAAAAACCAGGTCAGAAATAAGTAAAAGCTTGGAAACAGGCTTCAAATATTGTACTTTTGAACGGATTATGGGTATCAGCTGCTGCAGGTCAGTCTTTTTAGTTTTTATCACAAAAATTGCTCTTTTAATTTTTTTGTCTTTATCTTTACAAAATCACGAATTACTCGTGGTTTACGCTTATCTCTTTGCCCTCATAACCTGTGTGACGCTTGAGAAAAACATAATATTATGTTTTTTGGAAAACACAGCAAGAAAATAGGTGCATCGCATTTCTTATATTTGAATTCTTGAAGAAGTGATTACCACTTAGCGTTTATCTGTTTCATACCTAACTACGACGAGAGTCTTAGCTGACCAGTGACCATCTGACCCAGCTGACTTACATATTGGAAATAGCTCAGCATGCTGTAAATTATTTATATGAATTACTTTTATAAATTGCAACTTTTATTCCAGGTGTGAGTCGAGGGTTTAAACTTGTAAATAGGGACAAGAATTGAATCTGCACAACAGGCAAGGAGAGGCTATTCAAAAAGTTGATTTTTTTCATGAAAATGAAATATTTTTTTTCATGAAATGAATACAAAAAGTACGATTGAGCATAGTTTTGCAGTAGTAATTTAATAATGATTCCTAATCTAATAAATTCCAAACATAGAAAGCATAAGGATTATTGGTTTTTCTGTTCCTTTCACCCAGTAGTTAGGTATTCTGAATGTTATCTGTCCTTATATTTACAATCAATGGAAACCTGCATTCATTGCTGGTTGCTGTTCCGGGACTGTATACGATACCTAAAACACTGTGTATGTGTAGTGTATACTATATAATCTCATTCCATACTCTATTTGACTATTCCAGAGCTTTTATACAAACAATCCCTGGGGATTCTAGACAATACCTGATTTCATAATCTTGGTTCCATAAATTCTATAATATAAAAGAAAGTCGTGTTTGTTACAACACTTATAACTCGAGAACGGCTTGAACGATTTTGATCAAATTTGGTATGGAGGTAGCTGATACCCTGGATTAACACATAGGCTACATAATTTTCTGAAATTCCCACGGGAACGAAGTCCCGGGCGTAAAGCTAGTTATAAATAAATAAAACGCCATACACTCAAAGGCCCACATTAAGGTTTTCTCTTGTGTCGTGGGTCCCTCGGAACCCCTTATAAAGACAGACACAAACACCCACGACCCGACAATAAACATCTGCTTTTAACACAAATATTTGCCCCAACTGGGATTCGAACCCAGGACCCGTCGATCAAGAGGCAGTGCCACTACCACTCGACCAAACCGGCCGTCAATTGCTAGTAACATTATACAACCTTAATGCAATCTTACTGTTCAGCAAGTACTTGTAACTTCGTTCTTACTTAGACATCTGTAGTAACTCTAGGAAATAAAATTTTCTAAAACATAAAATTCCAAAATAGAGTCAGAGATGTTTCGGCTTTTACCATCCCATAAGTAGCACTTTTCAACCGACTTTAAAAAAAGGAGGAGGTTCTCAATACGACTAAGTTTTTTAGGGTTCCGTACCCAAAGGGAAAAAACGGGACCCTATTACTAAGCCTCCGCTGTCCGTCCGCCCGTCCGTCCGTTCGTCTGTCACCAGGCTGTATCTCGTGAACCGTGATAGTTAGTCAGTTGAAAAAGTTTGTTAGCTTTTTCAGAAGACATAGATTCAAAACTAGCAGATCTGGTACCTATTCCGGAGAACTATGATAAGTTTATTAAAATCATCCGTATCGCCTCACGTAAAACTATTCCACGAGGTTGTCGAACCTCATACATACCCGGCCTAAACAAAAACTACTCCAAACTACTCACATCATATCAATCCAGCTTTGAAAAAGACCCCTTCTCTGCGGATACCCTGGCTCTAGGGGAGGAGCTTACAAATCAGGTGGGAGAACATCGCCGTGAGACATGGATGAACCTCGTTTCCAGTGTCGACATGAAGCACAACAGCAAACAGGCATGGAGAACTCTCAGGAAACTCACGGACGACCCACCTAGCGCATCCAATCCAGGCCCAGTGACCGCAAACCAAGTTGCCCATCAGCTTCTATTAAACGGGAAACCTTCCCACCGTATTCACCGACAACCTAAACTTCCTCCAACTTCTTCCCCTAACAATATTACTAAACCTTTCACCATCACCGAAATGGTTAACAGCATAAAGGGTTTGAGGAGTGGCAAGGCAGCAGGGATTGATGACCTCACGACGGAACAAATTAAAAACCTCGGACCTGTGGCAGTCTCGTGGCTTTTGGCGCTTTTCAACTCGTGTCTGGAAACTTTAAAGTTACCGAAGCCGTGGAGAAAGTCGAAAGTCGTGGCACTCCTGAAGCCAGGGAAGTGTCCCAATGATGCGAAAAACTACCGTCCCATCTCGCTGCTTTGCCACACCTTCAAACTTTTTGAAAGAATTCTTCTGAATCGCTTAACAACAGTGCTCGAACCTCAACTTATTCCCGAACAAGCAGGATTCCGACCGGGGAAATCGTGTACTAGCCAGACACTCGCTCTCACCCAGTTTATCGAGGATGGATTTGAGCGGCAGCAAGTCACAGGTGCCGTTTTTGTTGACTTGTCTGCCGCGTACGACACCGTCAACATAAAGCGACTTCTTGCTAAAGTCCACGACACCACCAAGGACTCAGGCTTTGTCCAGATATTGCGCGAGATTCTCGGGAATCGTCGCTTTCAAGTGCATCTCAACAATGGTAAAAGTCGCTGGCGAAACCTAAAAAACGGTCTTCCCCAAGGAAGTGTTCTTGCCCCAACCCTTTTTAATATTTACACGAATGACCAGCCCATACTGCAAAACACGAGACACTTCTTATATGCCGATGACCTTGCGCTCGCTGCTCAATCGCCTCGCTTCGAAGACGCTGAAAAAGTGCTAACGTCTGCTTTGGAAACCCTCGACCAATATTACGTCCAAAATGGCCTACGGCCAAATCCATCAAAGACGCAGTCTTGTGCTTTCCACCTGCGGAACCGTGAAGCAAATCGAGCGCTCAGGATACCGTGGCGGGGCGTTGACATTGAGCACTGCCCACATCCACGCTATCTAGGGATTACTTTAGACCGATCCCTAACCTATAAACCGCACTGCCAGAACGTAAAACAAAAAATCGGTTCTAGGAACAACCTCTTAAGGCGCCTTACAACATCTTCCTGGGGTGCAGCCCCGCATGTTCTCAGAACAACAGGTCTTGCTTTGTCGTTCAGCACAGGCGAGTATGCATGTCCAGTGTGGCATCGCTCTGCACACGCAAAAGACGTTGACATTGCACTTAATGAGACCTGCAGAATTATAACGGGCTGCCTCAAACCCACCCCTCTTAATCTGCTATACCCACTCGCGGGCATCGCACCACCGCATGTGCGCCGACAGGTAGCCTGTGAAACGGAGAAACTGTCACAGGAAACCGACCACAGGCACCCTTTGTACGACCACTCTGCAGCCCCAGTGCGCCTTAAAAGCCGTAAAAGCTTTATAAGGGCCACTAGCAGTATAGCAGTTCACCCTAAAGAGGCCAAGAAGCATCTCTGGAGCTTAAACTGCCCCGTCCCTCCCGACTTCCTGCAACCAGCGGAGAAATTGCCAGCAGGCCATGACCTGCAGTGGACTGCCTGGAAAACACTTAACCGTCTTCGGACAGGTGTGGGTCGCTGCAGGTCTAACCTGGTCAAGTGGGGCTACTCCACCGAGTCGGAGTGTGATTGCGGTGCTCCATCACAGGACATGGTCCATCTATTGTCCTGTCCTCTGTGCCCTACCAACTGCACTAGGGAGGATTTAATGGAGGTAACAGATGCTGCCCTTTCTCTGGTTGCTTTCTGGACCGATAAAATATAGTTGTATCTACAATATATATATATTTACGAAAGTTAATTTATTTATTTGCGGCCATTGAAACGAAGAAGAAGAAGAAGAAGTTGAAATTTTCGCAGATGATGTTTTTTCATTGGCCCTATAACAACAAAATTTGTTGTTTTTAGTATTTAATACTAAAAACCAGACTAAAATAAATATTTAAGGGGGCTCCCATACAAAAAACGTGATTTTTTTGCTCATTTTATAGAAAGTCTGTCTGAGGCTGTATCTCATGAACCGTGATAGTTAGACTGTTGAAGTTTTTACAGATGATGTATTTCGGTTGCTGCTATAACATCAATTACTAAAAACTAGAATAAATTAAATATTTAAGGGGGCTCCCATACAACAAACGTGATTTTTTTTGCCGCTTTTATAGCGATAATGGTGTTTATAGAGTCCGACTCGCACTTGGCCGGTTTTATAAGTAATAGTACGGAACCCTTCGTGCGCGAGTCCGACTTGCACTTGACTAGTTTTTATTTAATGTTTGTTCTTTGAAAAAATAGACTCCTTTTCGAAAATTACTAGTAGTAGTTAATTTTTTTTTTTACAAAAACTAAAATTACTTACAAACCAAAACGGCATCAAAATAATTAGTGACGTTTTGGTTCGTGGTAATTTGCTAATAGGCATTGTAGTCCGCGGAAAATACGATAACTGAAGAAATAAATCATGTAATTTTAAAATATTCGAAGTTCCACAGTAGCACGTTTATGCTACGGTACCCCACACGTCATCTTCCTCTGATGAAGAACTCCATCTCGACCATTAAACTTTATGCACTTGTCCTGCAAGTAACTTTCAACCAGGCGCTACAGGTAGGAAGGTACCTGATGGTAAACCAGTACCTCCCTTATCGTCCTCCAGGGTAACGAGTTAAAGGCGTTGTTGATATGAAGACTTGCCGCAATCGCGTCAACGTCGAGCGTGACTGTCGGAAACCGAACTGGTCATTGGACAGGTCGGGGCCGACGCTCCACAAGTGCGTGCTGGACCAGAGGAAATAATTCTTTCGAATAGTTTTCCGGCCTCGTCCAGCAGGCAAATGGGTCGGTATGCAGAAAGAGAATCTGCAGACCTGCCCTATTTCCTCAAGAACACCAATCGTGCTTCTTTTCAGCCCGTGAGAACCTAACCTAACCTAAGTTTAATTTCATTTAATATACAAAAACAAGAATTGATCTAAAGACCAAGCAAGCAAGCAATTTTTCATCAATGGTGTTCCTTAGAGATTTTAAAATGTCCTCTTTTCTCGTATCCATTAACATTTCAGAGTTTTATACATCATAGACACATCATAGACATAGAAATAAGTTGAATACCACTTTCTAAACCAAAAGTCCTCAATGACCTGTATTACTATACAAAGTATATACATGTATAGAGGTCAGTGAAGTTTCGAAAGACTTGTTGTAAAGTAGTCATAGACATAGAAAAAATAACTGTGCATGTCATAGACATCTTTATGTCAGTGGTGCATTAACATGACTTCAACTTATTTCTATGTTTATGAAATGGAATAATACTTATATGGCAATGACCTATCATACAACTTATACCAAGTCAGTGTTTCATTGAGAAATCATTGAGAAACGATCGGTGGACATAGACAATGGATTTTGAACGATAAGTTTTCCATTTGGAAGTCATTAGGGTGTTCATTCAGCTTACACTCCACTGACACACTTCTGAGACACAACTTTCACCCTATCGAAACTCAACTGAAACCCTATCGACATCCAACTGGAGTTACAGAATCGAGGCCCAGAGCATCTAGGAGACATTACCCTGTAAAGATCAACATCGTGCATGTTTAAAGGTCTTAGATTAAAGTCAACAGAGTGTTACGCTGAATAGTCAAAAGTACGATTTTGTTTTTTGCGTCTACGAAACAAAGTTCAAAGTGCGATGCATATTTGTAGTCATTTTTGAGTGTACAGGACCTATTTTACGATTAAAATCAAACTGTGGGTGTGTAATTTAGTGTCTGATGTAATACATTAAATACAATACAATACAATAAAATATACAGGGCTTTAGGTAAATCACTTTCAACCTCTTGGGTGGTAAATCAGTCCATGAAACTGAACAACTTTCCCAAGGAACAAAGGGCGGAATACAAAAAAAATTTTTTTAGTTCCCATACAAACTGCGTCAACTGAGAGCACATTTTGTATGAGAAGTCAAATTTTTTTTTTCATACTTCGACCTTTCTTCCTTGGGAAAGTTGTTCAGTTTCATGGATTGATTTACCACCCGAGAGGTTGAAAGTGATTTACCTAAAGCCCTGTGTAAAGGCTTACAAATCAAATTTACAAAAAGGCGAATTAATAATTAAATGTAACTTATGATGCGTCAACAATTTTACTAGAGCATCGTCTGACCCTTGACATTAATTAGTTTTATTAAGAATCGTACGACCAATGTGTGAATTCAACGAATGATAACAACAATCTATCAGAGTAATAAAATAACATTGCTATATTTGTGTAATACATATGGATTTGCATTCTTAATATATAAATATTATATTAAACAAGGCAGTACTCGTGAAATGAAATATTGTCTTAGCAACCTTTCTCAAAATATAACATCTCTTTTATAATAAATAATCAATATTTAATGGTGCTTTATAAGTTATTTATAAATCGCATCAACAAAAATACATATAAAATTGAAGAAAAAAAAATGTAAAGTTTGTTTTCCAAGTTAAACCAGTTTACTCACTCGTTGCGTCCATTGTGACGAAATCCAACCTTCGAGATTGTTTCTTAATCCCTCTTAAATATTAAAAGACACGGCACTAAATAAACTAAACACAACGATGTAATTAAAAGAATAGCAATTTGACTGTTAAAACTATATGAATAGAATATCGCGTAAAATACTTTTATACCAGTTAATTTAAAGTTGAACGTTGTGATCTAGCGGTGTTTACGGTGCGAGTGAATGCACCTCTGACTCCGCTGGTTCCATCACATAGGAGTGACAGAGAAGGGTAAACAAAGAGGCTGCGCGCACGCATGTTTGACAGAGACAAAAAACCTGTAACGTCACACAATAACTCGTTTACGTCGTCGTCGCGGTCTTGCCTCCTAGCCAGTTAATTATACGTACAATAGTTATTATCCATGCGTAATGCCATTTTATTCACATAGGCACTGCGGTGTACGCTTGCTATATCATATTACGATAAGAATCCGCATAATGTTTAATGGACGATAGGAGAACTCATTATTTTTTCCTAATCTCCCAATGTTTACTATCGTGCATGCAGAACCGAAAACACGTGGATGATCAATCGTATACAAGACGTAGGTTATAAACATAAAGTTTAGATCGTGCATAACCTAGCCTTTTCGAGTACTACAATGCATAATTCATGCTAACTCATTATGCCGACCACCCAGAAGGACGTTCTTAATTATTTTTAGCATGTGAATACAAACTTCTATGCACTAGGTGTTGCATTTAAATGTTTGTCCTTTGAATTTGCTTTTAAGGTTGCGAAACAACCTTCCATAGATGACGTGAAAGTCGACTGATGGGCCACGGATCAATGGACAGTGCATTTCTGAGTATTTTAGTAGGTACCGCAATGCGATCACCAAACTGTCTGCCAAGAGTGGCGGATTATGGCATAATGTAGCCTCAGTAGTAGGATCTAAAATACCTGTAGGATTTAGATTGAATTTTTCCATAGGTAGATACATTTATGGCTTCACCACAGCGTAGAATTCAGTTATTCCGAGATAAATTATAGACTACATTCATCCTCAAAAGTTTAGGTACGTGTTTGGTAGTTAAGGCGTGAAAACCTAACAGACAGACAAGAGCTACTACTTTCGTATTTAAAATATTAGGAATGGTTTACAGAGATATACCTATGAGGTATTTCAAAAATACCCAATAAGAAAATAAAGGTGCTGAAGTATGTCCTAAAATAAGTCTGTTTGATATAAGTTTAAAACCATTTTTAAGTCTCTACGATTAATTTTCATTTAAAAAGAATTTTAATAAATTTTAATAAAAAAGAAAAGTTTACAGACGTAATCCATATCGGGGTAGGCAGAACATCAGTAAAGTTAGTCGCAGCTTTATTTCAAGTAGGTATGTAAAGTGTGTCATTTTTCTAATTTCAAGTAGTTATCTTCGAAGGATGACTAACCGCGCAACAGCAGGCCGAGTATGATAGTGACAGCGCCGCGACGACACCGCGGTCATATGTCAAAATGTCGACATTGACAACGCCACAGGGCGAGCAAGCCTTTGCGCAGAACCCTCGCGCAATCAAAGTGAAGTTTCAGCGTGAGCCGAGCGCGAGTTTGTCGTTATCGTGCTAAAGCTGCTGATTACTAGAGTTGCGACCATTTTACTTTTGAATTTTCTTTTAATTGGGTTTTTTTGAAACACGTTGTACCTATAGAGTTACCTCATAAAGACCAATACCATAATAATAATAATAATCATCATCATCATATCCGCCTATTGCAGTCCACTGCTGAACATAGGCTTCCCCCAAGGTGCGCCACTTTGCACGATCCTCCGCTGTTTTCATCCAGCCACTACCCGCTATCTTCTTTAGGTCATCTGACCATCTGGCTGGAGGGCGTCCTACACTACGTTTGCCAAGACGTGGTCTCCATTCGTGAACCTGTCTACTCCAACGCTCGTCGGTTCTGCGACAGACATGGCCAGCCCACTGCCACTTAAGCTTGCTACACTTTTAATAATAATAGTATGTACGTAATTGTTATTCATTTTACTACAATAATTAATTTAATTAAATTGTTTAGTTAATCAAAATATGTTTGGTTAAATCAGATTACAGATGGTTACGGGTAACACCCAAGAGGTTCGGGCTATTACACTCATCTATAGCCAGTTAATGTGCCTACGGAAAATGTGCATGCTATTGCCGAAACCTCTGACCGTTTGGCAGAAAATAAGAATATTTCTTGTTTTGATTCGTATTTTGAGGGACAAATATGTTCCATCATTTGGAAACTCTTCTTTATCTTATCGTGTCAGCCTTTTTTTAGCAAAATTTTTTGTAGACCAGTTTTATCAGACACGCGAACAGCAATGTCTGTAGCGTTGAACTTGTCTTCATGAGTACAGAAATAAGGACTCGCTAGGCATGACAGAAGGTGTACCATAGCCTGTGGAGAGGCACCGCATGTATTAATTATCCACACAGTAGTACGGAAGGTAAATGACTCAGCGATCATAACTTTTGTTTTGGTAATACATATATCAAGATTATAAAGTTTTGTTAGTTTTGAAGTTTTACGTTATTTCTTGAAAAAAGTATACTTACCTAAATATTAGAGACTGACTCGAGAACCGATATATCTTCATTTGGTAGTTCTAAATTACGCACTCTCTGTTGGAGAATGAGAACTGAATAGGTACCCATTTTACAAAAAAAAGTTCTACATATAACTTGAATAAGTTGGGTAGAGATAGGAAAACTCTAGCGCCATCTATGTTTTGAACATGGGACTGAATAGGACCATGACGTGAGATGTAGGTGTTGGGCGGGCGGCGTAGGGCGCGCTTCGCTAGAGGACGCTGCCGGCGGCGGGCGGGGCTTGTGCTGCGTGCGCAGGGTTACATAACGGTATTGGTGGGCTTGGGGACGCACGCAGCGGAGGAGCGGGGTGCGGGGCGATCGATGCGCGCCCGGGGCCGGGGGGACCAGTCGAGCGGCGAGCGAGCGACATGGCGGCGCGCCCACCCCGCGCGGCGGCCGGGCGGCCCGGGCCGCGCGAGTAGGTCGCCATGCGCGATGCGGTATGAGGCAACGCCGCGCCCGGCGGGCCGGCCCCCGCTAGCGGCGCCGCCCCCGCCATGCGAGCGCCGCTGCTGCTGCTGCTGCTGCTGATGGCGGCCGCGGGCCTGGCCGTGAGTCCGCTCGCGCGCCTTAACCCCTGGCTGAGCGCGTGCGACCTGGACGAGGAGGGCGCGAGTGGCGTGCACGAGTGCGGGGGCGCGGCGTGCAGTGGCAGCGGCGCGGCGGACGTGCTGGCGGGGCGCGACGTGGCGACTCTGTGCGCGATGAGCGCGGGCGCGCGCACGCGGCGGCTGGCGGCGCTCCGCCTGCGGGCGTGCTGCGAGCGCTCGCCCGCCTCCGCGCTGGACCACGGCGCGCGCGCACACGTGTTGGCCGGCGGGGAGCGCTGCGAGCGGACACTGCACGACCTCCTCAGCCTCGACGCGATGGTCGCGCGTGTGCACTGCGACTTCGTCAACATCCTCGGTCGCTACGACTGCGACCAGTCCTATTCTGTACACACGTGTCACGAGTGCCAGGTGAGTGTAGTCATAACCACAACACAATGTATAGGTTAGAGTGTACATCGGAAGACTAAGCAATCAGTGTTCCGACAGTCAAATACTACAGAAAGTAAATAATGTTTATGATTAAAACTTATCCGCAGATTTCGATTTTTTACCTAAAACTAACCCAACCTAACTTCATAAATAAATTTGTGCCAAATGATGTAAACAGTTTTAGTTTCCAAAATACATCAAAACACACGATAGTACTAAAAGAATCTTTGATCAAAACATCAATTAAAAGGAATTAATTAAAACGTTCAGGTTAAGTGGGGTAGTTGAAGGACGCCCATGAGTAGACCGCGTGACCCGTATCACTCTGGTTAGAGGCGATTATATGCGTGTATCGATCCGGTTGGGCAAGTCACGTTTCTTAACGCAAGAGTAGTGAGGGGTTGGATAGCCGAGCACGACTACTTTGGCGGAGAGTTGGTGGAAGGGTGGTGGACCACTTGTCAACAGTTAATAGACACCTTCTGGCATGAGTCACGTCGCTCTATGCTACATTGTCTTCTCCAGACTTGTCTTCAAACTTAACAACGACTACTTCCTTGTTTGAAGTTCTTTAGAGTAAAAGTACGTAAAGTAACTACTTACATACACGTAAAAATATTCTTAAATCTACGAAGTTGCCTAATTTTTCCTTTCCAACTTTCTGAAATTATTTCTAAGTAGGTGTAATATTAGATTACAAATAATGGTGTCTTCGTTTTATATGTAAAATCCCGCATGTTTTAGGAGTGTAGATATGCTGGTTGCCTGATAACTTTTTACACATAATTTTTTGATATCTATCATACAATATCATACTTTATGCTATGGATAAGTTGTATAGGAAAACCAATTTCATGCATGATATACAACTCTTAATTTGCCATTTGTTTATCACATAGCAACGGATAATTATGCTACTTTGTTTTCCAACCGACGATGTCACTATAGATGGTTGAAGACTTGTGTTAAGAACACGTTACGATAGGTTTTCATCGTTACCACACTCAGATTTGTTTTGATCTCGAATGATACCACCGCTTACGAAAAGTGTCATAAGAAAAGTGTCATAATATACTTTTTTGTTGTGGTGATGCCCTTCACACCTACCACCTTCCTCATACCAATTGTTTTAAGTCAGTAAATAGTTGTATTTCACTTTTTAACATTACAAACAATGTGCATATCTTAATTACCGTGTTATCTGTAGTAAATCTTTTCTGCATAAAAATCTTTGAATCCGGATATTATTCCTTTCCCAAGATTGAAATTTATGGAAAGGAAGTTGCAGTTACTAGGACTAAGTTGATTTATTCGTTTCCTCAGATCTCTGTTTCTCCCCTTAACTCTTGAGAAAAATACCTGATAGTGGCATCAAATTGGATTGAAACTTCTCTTCGCAAGTTTAGGCTGAAAACAAATCAGAAATATGAATTTCCTTGAGAATACTTTCTCGCTTCAGCAGTTGTAGAAGGGATAACAAGCTGCATAATAGGCCACTTTCGAGCCTTAATGCGGAACCCTTTTCTACTATCAACTTATGCTGTTTAGTAAATATTATATTTACGTTACACAATCACCCACAGAAAATAACCTTAATAAAAAAGAAACTCTTAAACCTAGAAACATTATGATCATAGTAAATTTAGAATTTACGGTAATTAATTAATTTATTTAGACAAAAATATAATAAAACAATATACTTACTTGGTTTAGGTATTATATTAAGCTATGAGGATTGTTCAAATCGAAGTGGAGTTTGTCATATTTTTCACCAAGTGATGTTCTGAAAGTAAGAATGTTTAATTTTCAGCGTCATTACCCTTTAAGTACATGTAGAGCCAACCCCTCCACTTACGACTGACGACGTGAGAGCCTCCGCTCTTCCTTTTAATAATGCCTCATTCATATTCATGATTTCAATATTTTTCTGGTTTTCACAGTAACATTATTGTGTATTTTGGCCTAACATAGTGTTTTAACACTATTTGTATTTTATTTAAGCATTTTTCAGTTCGGTGCTCTAATTTGTTTATTCATTTCTATCTGGTGCATGTTTTTACAAGCTTTTTATTAACTTGCAATATATGTATTGTATAGTATGTTTGTTCAGGTCAAATCTCGCAACTGAATGATAATGAATGAGTTACTTTCACGATTGAGCTGTGCATACACGTTTATTTTGGATGACTATGCATGGTTAGCTAATTGACGCAAAGAGTTTTCCGGAAATTTTTTGATAAATAAACAATTAAGTAATAGTACATTATGATATAAGTGCAGTGTGTTAAAAATTACAGGCGAGGCGAAAGCAGAGGCGTTTTATAACATATTTGCGAGGAAATAACAATACAAAGAAAAGAAGAAGCGCGCGGAATAATTTTTAGTTGTTCACAAATTAGCGATGCGCGCGCATCAGCGTTTGTTTTAGGCAAAGGCACTAAAAACACCCAGTATTAAAAATAAAGTAAATTAATATTTTTGTGTTTTTATTACAGATAAATGGTTGTAATTTATTGTCAAAATTAATTAAATTAAAGAATTAAATGTTTATTTATTATATTTAATTTCTATTAAAAGTTAATTTGATTCATAAAATGTTGACCACTTTTCTGACATAAAAACTCTTTGCTAAGATTTAAAAAAGTACCGTTCGTTTTTAGACGGAGCATCTTGATAAGTCGTGCGTTTTACATTACATTACCGCACAAGTACGTAATGAGATACAATACAATATTGAAATTGGTGAAATAAGAGACCCTTTACGAGCAAATGTGTTATAAAAGTTTTTTTTTTCAAAGTAACCTTTTTCTCTTAATGAAGTACTTTTACTAATTTTCTAACCTTTTTTGTCTGCAGAAAAATTGTTGCACATGATTTTTTTCCGAGACACTGAAATTTTTTCCATAAAAATGGGAAGTGGAAATTTTTTTGAGAATTTATATTGGTTCCCTGGGGAAAGTTGTTCAGTTTCATTAGAAAACCCCTTAAAGTTTTTCAATTTCGTGTCAAATTTGACTTACCTACTTACTTCAATTTAACAGAATCGTGTTTATTTTTAGCCGACTTAAAAAAAAAGGAGGAGGTTCTTAATTCGGGTGTTTTTTTTTAATGTTTGTTACCTCAAAACTCCGTCATTTGTAAACCGATTTCAAAAATTTTTTTTTATTTCGAAAGCATCTACTTCCAGATTGGTCCCATAAAATTTTTATCGAAATCGCTTCAGTAGTTTAGGTCATAAATAAAAAAAAAAACAGAAATTTACGGTCATATATGTGGATGATAACAGGTCATCAATGTAAACGAAGCAAAAATGAAGTAATTCCCTGAGACTTTTAAGTTATTTTTTGGGGCTCCTTTGTGGGGATCTACCGTTTAGTGACCGGTAGCGTATATTACTACCACACATCTTCCCTGCTGTCTGGTAATCGGTTGAATATCACCCACCAACCCATATTTTTCATGCCATCTGGCGATCGGTTTGAGAACTGTACTAGCCCGTATCTTTCTTGCCATCTTGCGACTGGTTATGAATATCACCACCTCATATCTTTCCGTAGGGTGAAAGTAATTGATCACTATATCGCTCTTTAATCTCGAGTGATTTAGTGCTTTATAATAAACTAACTTTCCGCCCGTGTCAGGGTAAAATAAATTATTAATAAATAATTGTTTCTGGGTAATATCTTATCTTATATATAAAACTATCTTTCCGCCCGCGTGGACTACAGGTTATATCGTGCCCAGCTGTGGGATAAAATGTAGCCTATGTCCTTTCCCAGGCTCTAATCTATCTTTGTACCAAATTTCATAAAAATCGGTTCAGTAGTTTAGGCGTGAAAGACGGACAGGCAGACAGACAGAGTTACTTTCGTATTTATAATATTAGTATGGAACTACGAGGGAGTTATGTGAATGATAAATGATAACCTTTAAAAAGAATAAAATAAAATATGTTTAACAAAAAGTTGACCCGCCTTCAAAAAGGGTGAAATAATTTTTTAAAGCTATGTTCACAAGTAGTGGTTACGGGTAAAACAGTAAATAGGTAAATTCATAGCGGAATATGGTAAATAGAGAGGAATTTTTTTTGACGTCGGCGCCGGTTTGAACAGGACCTAGTTTAATGAAATAAGTATTCGCACAAGCTTTTTGGCAGTATAAAAACTAAGATAGTTATGCCATGCGAGTAATTGTTCGGCGCCGACGTCAAAAAAAATTCCTCTCTATTTACCATATTTCGCTATGAATTCACCAATTTACTGTTTTACCCGTAACTCGTGAACATAGCTTTATAAAATTATTTCACCCTTTTTGAAGGCGGGTCAATTTTTTGTTAAAAATATTTTTTATCGTTAAACACAAATATTTTAAGCCAGATTGTATGGGAAAAGATAAATATCGTATATTTTACTTAAAACTTGGCAATTGTGCTCTTCATCACAGTTTTTTTTGCCTAAAAATTTCTTCCCTTTTTTCTTTTGGTATTTATGTCCTATCTTTAATCCTGATAACGTAAGAAATATATGTTCAGTGATTAAAATGTCACCTGTATTGTATCATTTCTTCTCTACATTATTCAGTAAATGTCAAGATAATTTTCATTTTTTTTTCTTTTGGTATTTTATGTTCCTTGATTCCTTCTCTATCTATAATACTGATAACATAAGAAATACATGTTCAATGATCAAAAAGTCACCCTGTGTGTATTTAAAAATGCCGCATCACTTTGACCAATCTGAATAAGGCAACCCCTTGCTACATTTTATTCACTATTAAGAATTTTCCAAGGAATCTATTTCAGTACACTAATGTTGCATACATTTATATATTTTTTAGTGTGAGCAATTTAATTAAGAATATTTTGTACTAGATTGAGATGATAATAGACTGTAGCCCGTAGATACGGCTACTGAACAAGTGGCCTCAAAAAGGCTAACATATGTTCACCCAATGTCTCAAGTTAAAGGGCCAAGTTCATTGTAATTTAAACCTTATCAGTAGCAGACAAGACATATAGGTGGATACTTAATTGAGGGAGCATACTGTAGCGTGGTATGCATTCTCTTCCGTAACGAGACTGCATCCACAATTGTCACTAACCATTCACATGAATGCGATTTGCTGCTATCGAATGGCAGTTCGATGCATTTTTTAATTTGAATTCAAATTGTAGAAGCGCTGACAATTGAAAGAAAGGCAGCAGATTGTGGCATTTATATTGATATGATCGATGCGTATAAGCGCGTACCTCAGTGTAGTAACACAGTGTTTGTATGTTCATAGTCTAGAAGACAATAATATATAGCCTCCAAAGTCAGAACGCAGTGGCTGCAACAGGCTCACAACAGTACTTAAAAGGTTTCGAAACGGTTTTCATAAACCATTCCTTTCCAGCGATCTGTCCGGTCAGGATGATATCATATTACTGTCGCCTGTTTTTCAGAACTTAGTTTTACCAGAACTTAGTTTACCAGAACTTTTTGTTTGCTTTCGCACATTTAGACCAATCATAATCAATTTCCATATATAAAATGAAATAGGAGACTCCGTTGTAATTTTAAATATGTAGTACAATAAACCACCCGTCTATTCTATTAATCAATGGCGTCTCAATGGCAATTGAATAACAATGGTACAAAATAAAGTACAAAAATATTTATTTCCGTTTACAATTTGTAAGTAGACCATATAATCCGTTCAGCAGCTCGATCACGATGGCGATAAACTCGCGCGGCGCGCCACTCGGCTGACGGTGAAACTTCACTTTGATTACAAAGGCTTGCTCGCCCTCTTACGTTGTCAATGTTGACATTTTGACATAGGATCGCGGCGCATTACGCGTCACCATCGTATTCGAGATGCAGGTGGCAAAATTCATAACTATTGAACCTCATACACTTGATGATAACCGCCCCGATCAGCAGCGCCATCACCGGCAACTGAATGCTAAGTTTCAAACTACCAAGCAACTTAACATTCAGTTGGCGGTGGTGGCGCTAACAGTTAAGGTAGCTGTCATCACATGTATGAGATTTAGATAGTTTTAATTTTCGCCACCTGAACGGATGAAGTGGTCACCATTATTATTTCATTGCCATTGAGACACCATTTGTTAGCGGAATAGCCGTCTAGATTGTTAGTATTTCATAAACATAGCTATGAGTAAAACATCCTTTAGAAATAAAGGTATGTCAGCGAAAGCGCTGAGGATGGCGTGCTGTGAGCCGTTTCCTCGCTCGTGTCACCTGCAGCTTCGGACCTGAGAGCTTTCCACCGTTTACCAGGCCGTTAACTCTATCCGACCTCCACTAACTTTTCTCTGAAAGCTTTATTAATCGACGTTCACTTAAGAAAAGCTACTGTTGTGTTAAACCAGTAAATATCCTAACGGTCTTTTATAATAATATTTTATTGTTACACGCATGTGTAAAATTATAATAACATTAGCAAACATAGTTTTTCCTTTGTTTCTAATCGTTATAAGCTTATACTACGCAAGTAAATGTGTAAGTTTTATTAACATTACAAATACAAATACGTTTATTTTTACTAAAATTACACTGTGGTTCCATTACTAACTTATTCTAATTACAATATATCAATAAACTACTACATCAATTATTATCGTTTGTTTTATCTAATATACATTTTTATATGGACTCTTTTAAAATTAGTAGGTACACTGAGTGAAAAAGGGTATGGGCACAGCGACGCTGATTTTAAGCCCATCCGTAGTCAAATATGGTATTAGATAAGAACGAGGTTAGTACAATTAGCAGAGTTTAAAAAATAAAAAATACATTTGAAGCCTCACACAGAGAATATTCTATAATTAAAAATTTAAATGTTACCTGACTCGTTACCTGAATCAACCCATGAAGATTTTTCAGGAAAATGTGTTAATTCATTAAAAGTTTATCTTAAACATCATTTCAAAAAACTCCTTAATCGGTAAGTTGCAAAATATCAAGCACGCTTCGCTCTTGCTATTTTTCTGGTTTGTAAGGTAAAACTTTGAGCCCCGATCTCTATAGAATATTTAGTCCTTAATCTTCGATTAGTCTATTCTATATCAATTTCCATCAATATGAATTGTCAATACCCAACATTTTTAATTCTGCCTGGAAAAACCGTACTATAGCAATTTCGTTTTTTTTTTCGGTACTTTGACACCAGACTGGCAGAATTACTGTTGCTAAGGCGATGGATTACCATTATAATAAAGAAGTCAAGTAGAAGGTTAATACTTGCGTTCGAAACCGGTCGATGTAGAAAATAAACAAACACCGAAATATACATGTAGTCAACTGCTACATGGTATATCACAAGACATTGCTACATTGTATATCACCTTCGTTTGTATTTTCATAAATGCTTGATACCTACTGATAAATCACAAACATTTATCAATTCTATTTATTTTATACAATGCTTTAATATAAAAGAAAGCTATAATTTAAAGTGTCGGGTTTCTATTTTATTAAATTACTCATCATATTTATTTATTTTTTTCCTTACAAATAAATTGACTTCCTAAACGATTTTGAAGACCGTCAACCGAAGTTGCATTTATTAGAATTATGGCTTACGAACAATTGTGTCGAAAACTTTTCCCATTCTTGACCTACCTCACCAATCTGCTCTTTATTCAAAGATCTGAATGAAAAACAGTTTCTAAGTTTGATATGTATCTCTGTTTATGTATTTTCACATTGACCCACATTCAAATAAAACCTAAATCTAGTCATTTGACTGTATTATTCTTTTAAGTAAGCAGCAATTTCGAACTTTATTTAAATCAGGGGTAATTATCTCCTTTTGAGAAAACTGAAGCTATCTTTTGAGTAGAATTTATTAATGAAATGATAATCGTTCTGAACGGTCAAGATAATCGTTCAAAATATTTCATACTCTCTTCGCTCTTGCTATTTTTCCGTTTTATCGCCTACTGTATCGTAAAAGTTTGAGGTCCGTATAGTAAATATTCTATTCTGATTTTAAGAGAATAATATCCAAATCACTTTATTTGAGAGAAAACGAGTCAAAGCTTTATACTTTACATTCTCACAGTAGGGTAATAATAATAATAAATTATAATATTGCTTTTAAAAATGGTTAATTTCCTTTTGATGAAAGTGATCAAACATTATCCCAGCGGCACGCTATGATGTCCGTTTTGACGTTTGTCCACTCATGAAGTTTCGTATTAAATACAATACATTTGAAGGAGCAAATTGCTATTCTTTATATATTGTCAATAAAGAACAGCAATTTGCTCCTTCAAATGTATTGTAATTAATATGAAACTGCATGAGACGACAACGGCCATCATAGCGTGCCGCTATTATAAGAGAAACGTAAAAAGAGTCCTACATACATATCCACATATTTTTCACATACAATAATAGTGAAAACACATACATGTATCACATACATATATGTCTCAGCGTGTTCCCTGAATTAAGTATCCACCCTCTTGTTTGCTGGTGATAAGGTTCAAATTAGAATGAACTTGGCCCTTTAACTTGGGGCAATGAGTGTACTTCTACTATCATAACCGTTACTTGAGTAATAATATATGTAAATCCCTACTAATATTATAAATGCGAAAGTAACTCAGTCTGTCTGTCTGTCTGTTACGTTTTCACGCCTAAACTACTGAACCGATTATGACGAAATATATAAGACGTTGGGAAAGGACATACGCTACATTTTATCCCACTGCTAGGCTCAATACAACCTGTAGTCCACGTGCGCCCTATAGGCAGAGATAACAGATGAATATATTTAGTAAAAACATAAATTATAAGATATAATCTTCGTGTTGTTTCATTCAATATAACATTTTACGTTCACGTTCCTTTATTCATTTTCAAACATACACTGTGAAATTTAAGCCGTTTGATGCATATTCAATATTGAAACATTTATTTACCACACCGGCGCATGTGCTACGCCGTAGGTGTTTACTACGAGCTGCTATGTTTACTACGCATGGTTTATTGTTATGCACTACAGTAGAGCGCACGTAGGTGTAAACAATACGAAACATAGGTGTAAGGTTACAATCTTGCCACAAATAAAGTGCATTGTTTTCGGAGAAAATGAGCTATTTTAACCTTAGCGGTGTTCTTCTGTTTTGCTTTTTACCTCATTTGCCTTCTGCTTTTGTTTTATCACTTAGCGAAAGTGTTTTTCATTAAGCTATGTTTTAAAATATCAAAGTGCAAACACTCTGTGGAGTTGTGTGAAAATACAGAATGCTTAAGTTAAAAACATTGTAGTCCACATTTTGGCTTGTATGGACTTTTAGTAGAAATGTAAAAAAAATATGTTTTACCGATACAGAGGTAACAGGATCGTATTGTTGTGCTTATATCTGTACTTTATGCTTATTAAACATAATTTGTATATTATGAAAATTAATGCCTTATCGCAGCAAGTATCAATTTTATTTCATCGTTAGTTTTCAAACAAACGCACAAACATTTAAAGCTTGACATAAAGGAATTCCATTATGTAAGTCCCACGCTGAATGAGTTTTAATCGAATACGATTTGGAGTAAAATATTCTCTAACCTTCAGAAACTTTCTCATGTTGGATTTCGTTGGAACATCAGAGTAAAACATAGGTTACATATAGTTTTCACTGATTCCCACGGGAATGAAGTCCCATATACTTCCATTAAAATGTGTGATATGATCAAATAATTTGAAATGATATTTGAAATTGGTCAAAAAATTAAAAAACTTACAGCTTATCAACCTTTTTCTCTATCATTTTCTTACAAAACGAAATTTTTTAGGTGATCTTTACACAGAAAAATATCTTAAAATCAAAGCGCATAATACCTCATACTCCTTGTATCTACTATAGTTCGCGAGCCGCAACTGCGCGACTGCATCTCCGTGATTAATTTCCAAGACGAATGCACTCGCGGAACTTGTCAGCCTTCTCCTATTTCTCCCAACATTTTCAGAAAATACATTTTTATTTCTTTATTTTAGTCTTTTCGAAAATTGTTATGCGTAATGCTAGCTTACCGAGCTACTCCCATCGGTAAGAACATTTACATTGGATATTTTTGACAATTATTCTCTACAGGCAGGTATAATGCATATTACTTCCACACTGGACTGGGGGTGAAAAAAAAATGTAATGTGCCAGCTGCCGATTCTTCCTAGGCATACTGTAGAAACCAGTAAGTGGGATGCGAGGTTATCGCTGTATGTGGTCGAAAGGCTAGGTTTTCAAGTTTAGGTTATGTTAGATTTCTAACTTCGTCTATGAAGTTGGATTATCAATTAAATTTGTTGGTTTGTTGGATACATCTGTAATCAATTTTACTTCATTTAACTTCATTAACTTCATCTTATGCCAAATTTCAGAGGCGGGGGAATTTTTTACCGAGAGTTAATAAGCAATTTTCAAATTTAGGTTAGGTTAGGTTAGATATCAAACTTTTCTTATGAAAATCTTTTGTATTATTGTACATCTGCAGTCTGTATTATCTAACTTCATCACATACCAAATATCAAAGGCGGGGGAATTTTTTTACCGAGAGTTAAAAGCAATCTTCAAGTTAAGGTTAGGTTAGATTTTTAACTTTTTCTATAAAAAAAATCTCGGATTATTGTAACTCTGCAATCAGTATTACCTAACTTCATCACATGCCAAGTTTCAGAAGCGGGGAATTTTTTAACCGAAAGTTGTAAGCAATTTTCAAGTTTAGGTTAGGTTAGTTTCTAACTTCTCATATGAAAATTTGTTGGATTATTGTGCATCTGTAATCAGTATTATCTAATTTCATCACCTGCCAAATTTCATAGGCGGGGGAATTTTTCGCCGTTTTCTTTTTGGGTCCCATACGCTTTTGATTGGTCTATAGTGTCACTAGGAACATAGGTGGCAATAATAATGCCTTTCCTTTGCGTTCAAATTATAAAAGGCCTATATAAAGAGTTAAGTTTATAAATAAAATAAAATAAAAAACATTTAATGATAATTTGAGGCAAAAATGCGTTACGTTCGCAAACTTTAATATTTAATCAACTAATGTCTTTATTCAATTTAAACAAAATATAACATTACAATGTACTTAAACACCTGTATTTCTAAGATATAACACAAAACATTACGTTTTTATAAAACCTTCAAATTGTATCCGTACGAAATGTGTGAAATTTAGCAGAAACTTTGTAAAAGATTATTTATAATAGTAAAGAGCTCTGGTAAACTTTCTCATGGGTTGTGTTATGAGGCTTTTACACAGTTTTATAGCCTCATTAGTAGCCATAATGCTGCGGTAATAATTGAATGAAACGAGAACATGATATAACCTGCACAACGAGCGGTAGAAGAGGACTCTCGGTTATACTCGATGAACACTCTACGTGAGCTATACGTATAAAATATGGCCAAACAAGGTAGGCACTGAAGTGGCGATAAGTCGTTCAAGTATCGAAATCGGCATAAAAGCGAAGTGGTGTGGTGGGGCCGGCTCCGAATGAAGTTTCATTCAACAACACGCCTCAGATTGAGGTTAAGTGGGTGTGCGCAGGCGTGTGGACCGCGCAGTCGCGTCGCGCCCTCTCGCAATGATTTCACTGCTATCTTCCGACACATACCGCACTGAATCTTTCACATGTTTTGTCACCAACTTCACTCATAATCACTTCAATTAATTTAGTAATTTACAGAAAAAACATTTGACTTACATAACGTTCTGAAAAACGTCCCGGGTAATTATTTTTCCTATCTCTCCGAGGGGCGACAAGTAGAGCTATGTAACAGAAGGCGAGTGAAACGTATACGTGGCCTTGAGATGAATTAAAGTAGGATAATTAATATCCTGCTAGATCTGTTTCTACAAAAATAAATGAATTGACTTACTGAGTTCTAAGAAATCTTTTTTAATTTCAGAAAACGCTTGCGAATGGTCTGGTTTAAAAACTGATATCAAAATTAATTTATTATATTTTGTAGGTAAGTTGTTACTTTTGTATAAAATGTGGTCTCCTGTAATTAGGTAAGCACTGTGTCTAAACTAATTTTAAAATCTTTTGCTTGTAAGTATATTTCCTGTTGGGGATCCCAAATAAATAAAATAAAAAATTAAAATGTGTAATTTCGTTAAATTCGCGATTGTGTGCTAAACAAAAAAATAAATAATAATAACTCGAGCACTCTCATTATAAACACAAGAGAACAAAAGGCAGACGGATAATCCCCGTGGAGTAGTAGTGAGCCTTCATTAAAATCTGCGCTTATGTAATTAGGTACGAGTTGCACCTTTCCACGGTCTCAGTAGGCTCTGTATCCGTTTACCGGCCGAATAATAGAGGTCGACATAAACACACTCAACGATTTGAGCGGGCGAACGGGCCTTAGTCCCTCAGCGATTCTATTTGTCGATGTGACTACGGACAGGCAAATTGCTTATGGCGTATTGGCATCCCTTTCGCGGAAAAGACGGTGGGTAAAAATTACGCTCCGGAACGGAAGACACAATGGTTTCAATCGTGGGATGTGTTGTAAAGTTATTTTTGTACAAAACCAATTTGTTAGTAGTTTTGGGAAGGTAGACATGTTTTATTAAACGAATACTTGTTTTCTTGTATTTAGTCCGTGATTTCCTGCATTATAATGATGATTATGTGATTTATCGTTTCTGATATCCAGTAGTAAATTATCCTTGTTTACGTTCCTTCCTTAAACCTAGTCCCTTTTAAGGACCTTTTTGTAGGTATATACTTCTTATGTATGGTTTGGCGACAGAACAGCCACGGCACCATTAAAATATGTTCATCAAAAAACATTATTGTGTTTTAAAAGGTTGTTTTTTTAATTATTTGTTTGAATTGAAAAAAAAATGCCAGTAAAATAAACAAGTTCCACCGTAAAACGATTTAAGTGAAATTTAATCACATTATTTTTCAAGAAATAATTAAATTATATTACAAGAACTTTGAATATGTACCTACCTATATGGGGTAAGTATTTGATAAATTATAGACAGGTGGCCAAATATCGTTTTGGTTTCCTTGTTCACTGTATTATGAAACGATGAACGATATATTTGCAAAAATAATGCTTATTTGGAGCCCCTTAACTTGGGCCCAACTTTACACTTGTATCTTTAATAACTTTAGTAAACTAAACATGTATAAAAATATTTGTTGTAATGACATTCAATATGTTTCTTTTACATAAAAACGATTTCTTAACAGTAAAACCCTATCAATATCAACCATGTAGGAAGATGGGCTCTAATATGTTCCGATTTAAATATTGTAAAGGCATCGTGCGCCGGGTCGGTTGCGTGTCAGGACGCTCTCTGACCTACTTGCATTACGACCCACATTCACACTACACGTTCGGAAATAATTATATGAGTTATCGCTATCTGAATGCGGGGCGGAGTGTATTGCGATGAATTCGTTTCATTTGTGAAGGGTGGAGAGTTTCACGTTTATATTTCACCTACTGATTTCGAAGTGAGTGCGCGTGAAATCTAGTCACTTCCCGGGCCTTGAACTGTTTAGGTATATTGGGTGACTTTTAATTAGTTTGCGAAAATTAAGGATGTGAATTAACCTACGAAACTGAACAACTTTCTCCAAAGAAATATGAAAAAAGTTTTCTTTTCTCCATACAACTTGTGCAATCAGCTGACTTGCTTTGTATGGGGAGTCAAACAATTTTTTGCGGATTTAGAATAGAATAGATAATTCTTTATTGCACAAGACATTACAACACAAACATTTAGGGTCAATACAGTAGAAAAACACAGAACAAAAAACAAAAAAAGAACTTAATATCTATACAAAAAAAAAACATAATTTCATATAGGTTCCTCGGGGAAAGTTTTTCTGTTTTATGAGGAGGTTTCGTTAACTAATTTATGGTACAGACAGCAGCACGTCAGGTTAACCATTTGCACTACGAAAGCCAGCGCTATTACGAGCGAGATAAGGGCGACGTCAAGGTCAACATGTATAGCCCGATCTTCGACTGTATGTATTTTTATGTCTGTATGTATTTTTATGTGTGTACCATATGTATTCAATAATACATTTTTTTTTAATTACGCCGAACGCTGTAAATGCTGAAACTGTGCTATCGGAATCTTAATATTTCTTGTATACAGTAAGTATTTCTTGGTGATATTTTCATGAAAAGATTTAAAACAACTAAAAAACCCAAAATATCTATGAGATTATGTGAGTGTGATTTGATAATAGACACTACTGAAACAGTTAGTTATGTCTAAAATTATATATTTACATATTCAGACGTCGCGTCATATATTGTGCGCGTAACTTGAGTATTTATCAAAACTTAACAAAGCTTGATGAAGTAATAATGTCAATCGTAAAATTATTTATTAGACACTAGCTTTTCGCCCGGGACTTTGTTCCCGTGGGAATTTTCCCGTCAATTTTCCAATGTTGTTTATAGTTATTCTGCTATTCGGGACGGAGAGAAATACAACAAATCAAAAACCATGGAAATCGGTCCAGCCGATCTTGAGTTATAAGTGGTGTAACTAACGACTTTGTTTTATATATTATATGTCGCCGTAAAATAATAAGAATCGTAAGTTGATAAATTTTTGAGGTAGTTTATCAACTATCGGAAAATCATACACGGTAGTTGAAATTTATTATTTAACGCAATAAATTTTAGCTAATTGATCAACTTACGGTGCCTGGTTGTAAATTTATCAACTTACGATTTCACCATACGTCAAATCATACACGAATGGACCAATCGTTGCTCAGTGTACATTTTTACGTTAATCTGACATCCGTAATATAATACACTGTTCTCTGATTGGTCGATGGCATTGCTGGCAAGCTGTGGCAAGTGATTATTCATAGAGTTAACAGCACCTAGACCTGACAATTTAATATTGATACTTCAGTTCAATCATCAAAACTAATTTATAGGATGATTTTTAATAGGTCCATGATAGCAAAAGATATGCAATGCACTCGTGATTACAAACAACTTTTACTATGGGACCGACTTTGAAATCGCTATTTCATACATTCTGTTTGAACTTCTATGGAACAGCAGATTTTTTTCGCGATTTCAGAGTCGGTCCCATAGTAAAAATTGTTTGTAATTACGAGTACATGCATATCTTTTGCTATCGTGGACTATTTAAAATTCACACGATATACAGGGCTTTAGGTTAATCTCTTTCAACCTCTCGGGTGGTTAATCAGTCCATGTAACTGAACAACTTCCCCAAGGAACATAGGTCAAAATATAAAAAAAAATTGAGTTTCCATACAAACTTCATCAGCATATACTTAACGCATTTTGTATGGGACACCAATTTTTTTTTTCGTATTTTGACCTATGTTCCAAGGGAAAGTTGTTTACTTCGAATGGAGGCGGCTGGCGGGGAGCGAGGCGAGCGAGGTGAAAGCAAATGAGACATTCAACCATTCAGCGTACACCTCGCGTTCGTCGGATTATTTTAGCGCGAGACGCCGTAAATTGATCAATTACCGGAAATGTGTACATTAAATAATACATTTCAACTGCCATGTATGATTTTCCGGTAGTTGATAAACTACCTCGAAAGTTGATCAACTTACGATTCTTATTATTTTCCAGTGACATATACACACATCAACACGGTCTAGGGATATTGCACGATTTTTCATACAAAAGAGGTATGTTTGAGAAGCTACAATAGCATACTCGAAATACATAGAGGGCTGTAATTTTCAGACGAGCAAGTGATAAACCTAAATTTCCAATTCTAGTCAATAAATTTTGTTTTACTTGAAATTTATAAAAACGCGATGAAAATGAAAAAAAAAAATTGCTTAAATTTTACCATTTTCATACAAAAAGCAGGCAAAAAGTACATTTTCGTTTTCGTTTCCGTCACGTTTTCACAAATTTCAAGTAAAACAAAATTTATTGACTACAACTGAAAATTCAAGTTTAGTACTTGCTCGTGCTCGTCTCAAAATTATAGCCCTCCATGTATATCAAGTATGCTTTTATTGCTTCTCAAACAGACCTCTTTTGTATGAAAAATTGTGCAATATCCCTAGACCGTGTTAATGTGTATATTTAGAAGATTTACTGGCGTACTCAGAGGCGTCAATTAAAGTTAAGAAGTAATTAAATATCATGCTATCCTTGTTTATATCAACAAGAATGAAAGAGACAACATCAGAGTTTAACAGTACTTAACTTTAATTGACGTCTCTGAGTACGGCAGTTAATGTCGGCTTTTGCACGTTAAAGTTAGCGCATTAGAAACTTTTTTGACAAGCGATATATTCGATAAGTTGACAACTGTGACGTCAAGTGGTTCTAGAAATATTTTTGAAAATTCCAACAATTCAAACAATTGAGTATCTTCCGATACTTTGAGTTTGTAGCTTGTACTCCGTGGATATCGTTATAAGGCCTACGTCCCCACCAAGAGTTACGGATCTTTCTTTAGCTTTCATAAATGTTGTTGGAAACTGTATTAAAAATACAATGGTATTAAGAAAGATGATGGTTTTATGGTACAAAATTTCTTAACATTGTATTCTGTTAAACATGACAAAAATTACACATATTCCGGTACTACTAATAATTATAATAGGTACTAATTGCACTAAAAAATACATAATAGACCTGTGGTTGAGCTACAACAAATAATAGGTCAGTAATAGTGAAATATTTGACCGTTTAATGCACACATTAGGTGGGCTACAGAGAGGCTTAGAGTACATAAATTACTTTTAGTGTTGGCAGCGCGGTGCCAAGTGGCGTAGCATCGTATTGTGGAGCTCATGAACGCAGCTCTATAGCACTCTACTCCTCTTCATAACCATCAGCCACATTTTTATGCTAAATTTCCCGTACTGGCAGATTGACACTTTAATTTTTGAAGTTTAATATTTTGAAAGTTCATAGAAAAAATAAAAGAAAGACACATTAAAACAACATCTCTTTATCTTTTAAGTATACAGCGCACCGCTAGGGAACCGAAATTATCTGCCCACGTCTATATTTCCGGCTCATACACCCCAAATATCTTTAAAGTCCAATTGAATAGGCATCTTCTGGGTGAGCTTTCTATATCCTCAACCACATCTTCACCCCTGTGCTAGAATGAGGTCAAGAGCGAACCCATTTTCAATACAAAAAAAATCATAAACTCAACCAACTTATCTTTATATTTATGTATGTATTTATTCTTTATTGTACACCAGCTTTTTCCCGCGGCTTTGCTCGCGCAAAGAACTCTTTTAGTCACCCATTTCATTCTTGACCCCTTAGGGGACGATTGTCGTAAAATCGTGAAACACTTGTCCGTTTATTTGCTTCAAAGTATATGGGAGGTACAAACTTTAAACCCTTATTTCATCCCCTTAGGGGTTGAATTTCGAAAAATCCTTTATTAGTGCTTGCCTACCTACTACCTCGAAAGTTGATCAACTTACGATTCTTATTATTTTCCAGTGACATATACACACATCAACACGGTCTAGGGATATTGCACGATTTTTCATACAAAAGAGGTATGTTTGAGAAGCTACAATAGCATACTCGAAATACATAGAGGGCTGTAATTTTCAGACGAGCAAGTGATAAACCTAAATTTCCAATTCTAGTCAATAAATTTTGTTTTACTTGAAATTTATAAAAACGCGATGAAAATGAAAAAAAAAATTGCTTAAATTTTACCATTTTCATACAAAAAGCAGGCAAAAAGTACATTTTCGTTTTCGTTTCCGTCACGTTTTCACAAATTTCAAGTAAAACAAAATTTATTGACTACAACTGAAAATTCAAGTTTAGTACTTGCTCGTGCTCGTCTCAAAATTATAGCCCTCCATGTATATCAAGTATGCTTTTATTGCTTCTCAAACAGACCTCTTTTGTATGAAAAATTGTGCAATATCCCTAGACCGTGTTAATGTGTATATTTAGAAGATTTACTGGCGTACTCAGAGGCGTCAATTAAAGTTAAGAAGTAATTAAATATCATGCTATCCTTGTTTATATCAACAAGAATGAAAGAGACAACATCAGAGTTTAACAGTACTTAACTTTAATTGACGTCTCTGAGTACGGCAGTTAATGTCGGCTTTTGCACGTTAAAGTTAGCGCATTAGAAACTTTTTTGACAAGCGATATATTCGATAAGTTGACAACTGTGACGTCAAGTGGTTCTAGAAATATTTTTGAAAATTCCAACAATTCAAACAATTGAGTATCTTCCGATACTTTGAGTTTGTAGCTTGTACTCCGTGGATATCGTTATAAGGCCTACGTCCCCACCAAGAGTTACGGATCTTTCTTTAGCTTTCATAAATGTTGTTGGAAACTGTATTAAAAATACAATGGTATTAAGAAAGATGATGGTTTTATGGTACAAAATTTCTTAACATTGTATTCTGTTAAACATGACAAAAATTACACATATTCCGGTACTACTAATAATTATAATAGGTACTAATTGCACTAAAAAATACATAATAGACCTGTGGTTGAGCTACAACAAATAATAGGTCAGTAATAGTGAAATATTTGACCGTTTAATGCACACATTAGGTGGGCTACAGAGAGGCTTAGAGTACATAAATTACTTTTAGTGTTGGCAGCGCGGTGCCAAGTGGCGTAGCATCGTATTGTGGAGCTCATGAACGCAGCTCTATAGCACTCTACTCCTCTTCATAACCATCAGCCACATTTTTATGCTAAATTTCCCGTACTGGCAGATTGACACTTTAATTTTTGAAGTTTAATATTTTGAAAGTTCATAGAAAAAATAAAAGAAAGACACATTAAAACAACATCTCTTTATCTTTTAAGTATACAGCGCACCGCTAGGGAACCGAAATTATCTGCCCACGTCTATATTTCCGGCTCATACACCCCAAATATCTTTAAAGTCCAATTGAATAGGCATCTTCTGGGTGAGCTTTCTATATCCTCAACCACATCTTCACCCCTGTGCTAGAATGAGGTCAAGAGCGAACCCATTTTCAATACAAAAAAAATCATAAACTCAACCAACTTATCTTTATATTTATGTATGTATTTATTCTTTATTGTACACCAGCTTTTTCCCGCGGCTTTGCTCGCGCAAAGAACTCTTTTAGTCACCCATTTCATTCTTGACCCCTTAGGGGACGATTGTCGTAAAATCGTGAAACACTTGTCCGTTTATTTGCTTCAAAGTATATGGGAGGTACAAACTTTAAACCCTTATTTCATCCCCTTAGGGGTTGAATTTCGAAAAATCCTTTATTAGTGCTTGCCTACGTCATAAAATACACCTTTTTACCAAATTTAGCTTTCTAGGTCTAGGGTTTGGGTTGGGCGTTGATGAGTCAGTAAGTCAGGACCTCCAATCCTTACTAATATTATAAATGCGAAAGTAACTCTGTCTGTCTGTCTGTCCGTCTTTCACACCGATTTTGATGAAATTTGGTACAGAGATAGATTAGAGCCTGGGAAAGGACAAAGGCTACATTTTATCCCACAATCGGGCACGATATAACCTGTAGTCCACGCGGGCGGAAAGATAGTTTTATATATAAGATAAGATATTACCCAGAAACAATTATTTATTAATAATTTATTTGACACAGACACAATTTATCTGTTTTTAAATGAAGTGAATCAGTATAACATACTGCGAGCCTATTTTGAACCGTTTTAAAGGTAGATAATATTTTTATTTGAAATGTAAAAGACATCATTTCGTGAATGTATTATTTACTAATGATCCTAAACTCACAATATCATTCATTACTCCAAAAACCCCTAGGTGGAGTAAATCACACAAGTTGCAATTAATTTGCGTGTATAATCGCTAATGAAAGTGAAAATTCCGTGTCTATGCACACATGAGCTCGGTTTATTAAGCCAGTCTTAGCTAACATCGCTTAACTAGTTTAGAGGTTATTCAGTAAATTGTAGTTAAGATCTCGTCATAAAGGCAAAGAGTCACTCGGGGCTTGTTTGCATAACCAAGCGTTGCCACAAACACTCTCATAGTTGCAACTCAAATATTAACGCGCGCCTGCGGTCATAACACCCTCTTCAACGGATTGCCCAAACTCACTGCGAAAATATTTACAGAATCGTATTTGCGATCAATCATTTCTGAATTTATTGAATGAAAGGTAGCCCTTGTTTATTTAAATGCTGTCGAGTTCGGTGCAGCTCTTCAATGGGTGACGCAAATTGGAATCCAAACGGTTTCCTAGATATTAATTCGAAATTTCGAGCAGAGGGCCACACCGTCCGCAGGCCGGTCGGTCACCCGCTGCCTCAACGCGTTTACATAGTCATGTTTTATTAATGCTCAGTATAAAGTAGTTTGTGCAACGTTCGTTTAGTACCGAGGAAATTACCAAGCCTTAGTAGAATACTTTGTAAGGTTTCCGTAGCGAAATCGCGACAATTTTATTGCTAATTTAAACTACGTTAGTACCTCATGCATGAGGTAATGCACGTTGAAGGTGTGAACACTTGAATAGTTCTATGTAATTAATAAAGTTATTATTTTAAAATAATTTTTTTTTTAAATAAGGGAAGTTGCCCCGTCAAGTTTTGCATGTAATTTAAATTACAAAAAAAAGAATTACAAGTCTGGCTAAAACTCGGAAACGGTTTGCCTGATTTGAATAATTCTTTTTTATTGTGTTTCAAGACCATTTTTTTGAAAAATTCCCACGGGAGCGAAGTTGTCGGCGGAAACCTTGGCATTATATAAAATTGCAAGTGAGTTTTCGTTTAGCAGAATTATCCAGATTGCTGTAGTAGTTTCTGTGATTTATATTCTAGCAGTGGTAACATAGACGTATGAGATAATTTTGTCGTATATATTTCGTTCCGCCTCTCATTCTGTCGCATAGCGTCAGTACAGAACAGGCAGAAGCACGGCTGGAGAAGATTATTAAAATGCTCTTGTGGAGGTTAAAATTACTCTTTTTAAGGTCAGTGTTTTATGAAGATAAAAAGTATACGTCGTATCTCTTTATTTTTTAAGACAAAGTTTAAAAAAAAGTTTGGGATGTCCAGTGCGATCGCTTTTCACTTTGTCGCCTACAATCCTGTCGCTGTCGGGAATCACTTAAAAGAACTTTACTCAAAATAAAGAGTAACAACTGTGTGTAACACGAGCAGAGGGGCTTCGAGGGTGAAACTTAGTCGTAGTATAATTAGAGAGCGGAGGCTTGCGAAAATTAATACTCTTTTTGTGGCGCTGGTTGCGGACAAGCTGAGATACCTGAAAACTTTAATATATGGTAGAGGGAGCAGTTCTACAATTCAAATGAGGTTGGGTAAAATCGCTGTTGCTAAGGAACTGTCTATCATTAGGTACCTGTGTGTGAAAAAAAATGAGCTACCACCGGCTGTCTCAGACGATGTTTGTCGTGTTTTTAATTAACGTACGGATAATGTTGCACCGGCCCCGGGTCACGACGGTGGAAGTTTTAATAACCGGGCGGGCACTGGTGAGGTGACGACTCAGTTATTTATTGTTGTTGTTAGGCTAACACTTTCTAAACTTGTTCTCACTTTATGTAGACTAAGTTTAGACGTTGTCGCATTCATGGGACGCACGTCAAACCTAGTGTTGGCCGTTTTACTAAAATGACAATGTTTCAATTGTGGTTTTTTTTGAAATATCAATGTTAAAACGGCACGGCTGAATTGTATTACCATTGCCTCCTTAGTGATAGCAATACTAGAAGCGGAGAACATAGTGGGCAATTGTAATTCAAATTTTGAAGTGCCTTTTTATACTTCGAACTACAAAAGTAAAGAAATTTTAAAGTTAGAATTATAAAACAGCCCATGTTTGGATAATAAACAAAATGTTTTTATATTTCTGGATTATAACTATACAAAACACCCATTTAAGAGGAGATTTAAAGTGTTCAATAAAAGTGGTAAATTTTTATTTTGGTCCAAAACCAAAATAAAAAGGTAAGGTTTGATTCATACAGAATAGAGGCAAACAGCATAAAAAGTCACGACACAAAGTAAAAGATTTAAATTCTTGATCGACCTGGCGGGCGTACTACCGTTCCCCCAGATTCCTAAACAATAAGGAAAAAAGAAAATTCGAGTGCAAGACCCCGCAAAAAATTGAAAAAAGGGAAGCAAAACAAACTTTCCGAACTTTACGCAACCAGGACAAAGTCATAAAAGTGCATAGTGGTGTTGTCGGTGGTGGAAAAACGAAGCAATTATATAACAACGTGAACGAATTAGTGTTGGTGCTGGCGGCTCGCCCAGGGCGGGCGGGGGAGGGCGGGCGGCGGGGTGGGGGCGGCACGGGGCCGTGAACTGTATCAGATAGCCACACTCGGGCCAAACTATCGTCTACTCCACTTCGCTTTATTGGAAAATTCATCTTCAATATAAATTAATTTTATTATACCACATTCTTTAAACTTCTTCTTTTTCAATCTCTTGTACGGGCTTTCATTATTATTTTGATTATTTTATTTAGAGAAACTAACAGCGATTACAGCTGTTGAACTTACAACTGACATTCAAAAAAGTTTTGAACTGTCATTAGAAAACGTAATTATATGTATTTTACAACTACATATTGCAATATATAATATAACGATGCATCCTACACAGCGCAGTTCACCTTTGAATTAAGCAGATAATATAAAAATTAACAACTTTTGTTTAATAAAATTAAGGAAGCGTGTTTCACAAACTCCCAATAAAAAGAAAATCAAAATATTAAAAAAATAAATGCGTAGCTCTATTTCAATACGTCAAGTATGTCACGAACCTTTCATTTTGAAAGATGCCAAACCGTGCAACTGATTACTAGAGTTGGGCTTACTTCATTTTTATTTAATTTTGGAGTTTATTTTTATTAGGTATCATGTTGTATATCACAACCATTTTTTTAATATTGTGATATGCAACGTGATACTCAATATTTTATTTTTATTTTAGCTTTCACGTTCTAAAAATGTAATATAGTTTTACACAGTTTGTTAAAAGGTTCACGTCTCTTGGATTACATTTTCATTCAAATAAAATCACTAACGGTAAGTTTTTTAATCACCCATTCCATTTTCTAAATCATTGACTTTCTAAGTCTAAGGGCTTTGGATGTGCTTTTTTAATTTTATTTCTTCCATTTCGACCCCTTAAAGAATAATTTTCAAAAAATCGTGAAACAAGTCTTCGTTTATTTGCTTCAAAATATATTTTCACGAAGTTTCGAGTCAAAATGTCCAAAAAAAAAATTTTTCCCATACAAACTTTGAACCCCCATTTCACCCCCTTAGGGATTGAATTTAGAAAAATTCTTTCTTAGTGCTTGTCTACGTCATAAAAAACAACTTTTTGCCAAATTTCAGCTTTCTAGTTCTAAGGGTGGGTGTTGATGAGTCAGTGAATCAGGACCACCAATTTTGTACATATTATATAGATTCTCTAGTATTATATATTTTCTGGTGGCTACAATTAGCTGTTTATACTTATCAAACTTAAAAGTTTTTGTGATCGAAAACTTTTAGACGGAATGAGTATTACTATTTTCAATTATAAGTTAACGATTTGGTGTTTTAATCAAAAATCCATTCCTAAACCAAAATAATTAACGTAATTATAATCATGCATAAATATTCAATACTCTGCCAAATTAATTAATTATCTATTTGGAATATAAATAAGTAATTAAGCTTTATCCAACTCAAGCTTGACAAGGATTGAGTTGTTACTCGCTCATGCGAATACAATTTTATATATATTTTTATTACTAGCTTCCCTGGACTTTATTTCCGTGGGAATTTCGGAAATATATTATACTTAAAGATAAACTTTCTTTTATTCCATCCATTGGTAAAAACCATATGAAAATCCTTTCAGTTGTTTTTAGGGTTCCGTACCCAAAAGGTAAAAACGGGACCCTATTACTAGGCTCCGCTGTCCGTCCGTCGGTCCGTCTGTCACCAGGCTGTATAAAATGAACCGTGATAGTTAGACTGTTGAAATTTTCGCAGATGATGTATTTCTATTGGTCCTATAACAACAAATACTAAAAAATAAAATAAAATAAATATATAAGGGGGCTCTCATACAAAAAACGTGATTTTTTTGCCGTTTTTATGTACAAGTCTGTCCGAGGTTGTATCTCATGAACCGTGATAGTTAGACAGTTGAAATTTTCACAGATGATGTATTTTTATTGCCGCTATAACAACAAATACTTAAAAATAGAATAAAATAAATACTTATGGGGGCTCCCATACAACAAACGTGTTTTTTTTCAGTTTTTATAGGTATTGGTACGGAACCCTTTGTGCGCGAGTCCGACTCGCACTTGGCCGGTTTTTTAGTATATCACGTTCAGACAGACAGACGCGGTGGGGCTATGGTTTATAATATGCTTCCCATCTGGGACTTCGTTTGGAATAAATTATACATATAAGCCTTTCTCCTACATCACTCCATTCGTAAAAACCGTATGAAAATCTGTTCAGTAGTTTTTGCGTTTATCGCGTTCAGTTAGACAGACACACATGACGGGGAACTTTGTTTTATAAAAATATTATATTTCTTATAATTTTTAGCTTTCCACTTAAGAATTCATTCGCGTGGAAAAAGTAGCCTTGCGAAAACCACGTCGATCCCTTGCTCCGATTATACGTTTAAGCGAGGACAAACAAACAACATATCTTTCACATTAAGAATATAAGTAAGAATTTTGCGGAACCCAAAACGAAGTATTTATCGAATAAGCCAGTACAGTGAAAAGCCAACACGAGATAAAATGAAAATAAAAATATAAACGGTGCGGTGTTTCAACGTTCAGTTTGACTTTTTTTTGTTCGCTATGCTACACGCGTAGTATTTTGCTACGGGCCGCCTATATGTCGTAGATAGTTAACATGCTACGAGAGAATGGTAGCTTTCAATGTGTTTTCCTGTTCCCATTCAGAAAGTATTGTTAGATATTTCATTATTTACTATTGTATTTGTAAATTGATTTTGAGATTACCTTTATATGAGCGAATTTATTGAGATATGATAAGCTATTTTTGTGTTTTGTTTTTTTGTAAGCTTTAAATCAATTCTTGAGACTTGAGGGCACGTATAATATTTACAAATAATTTTTAGGGTAAGACAAATATTCGGCGCGAATGGGACTTGAACTCACGACCCTAAGATTAGATCTCCTGGTGCAGTAACCAACTGAGCTATCCTGAATATTAGCCTAAAAAATATTTGTGAATATTCCTCATGCGGGTAAGCGTTTTAAAAATACGTATAATAATTCGTGTTTTCTCATGAAACTAAACAACTTTAACCAACCCATACATGGGGCAACTTTAAACTAATAAGCGAAACTTAAAGAGATAATTGTGCTCATGAATTCTGAAAAATTTTGCCTAAGAGACTAAAATACAAAACAAAAATCGACTTTTCATACTAAGCAAAAGTTAGCTGCTAGCAAGGTCAATCGGCATTAATTTGTATACTAAGTTTCATCTTTTTACAAATATGCTTCGTAGCTATCTTTTGACTTTGTTTGTTTACAGTTTTGTTTTGGTAAATTTAGTTTATGGGGAAATAATTGAAATGAGTATATCAATGCGGTAAAGTCATTTATTGTTTTCAATGATTTTTTTCATATAACAAATTGTTTTACTAGTATTCAGTTTCACGATACGATCGTATCTTATACAACTTATTTAATATATCCCTAACTAGCTGTCCTCCCGCAACTTCGTTCCCGTTGGAATTGTCCCGTTGGTTTTTTTTAATATAAACCTGGTTTCGACAATAAGGAACACAACAAAAAAAGAATCATCCAAATCGGTCGAGCCGTTCTCGAGTTTTGCGCTTAGCTACATTCATTTTTATATATATAGATATATTTGTTGTATAAGCTATTATACTATCGTATCGTGACAAAGAAAATCCAAAATTAAATTCAGAAGTGAAATAGTCCCAACTCTAGTTATCAGTTGCACAGTCTTCCAAGATGAAAGTTTGCTTGACATATTTGTAATAGAGCTGTACATCCATCTAAATGTTCATTCACTATGGATTTCCTTTTTATTGGGTATTTACGAAACACGCTGTATACACTACACAGCATGTTAGCTTTACGTGTAATATAGAGTAAGTCGGTTGGCCTGCTTGTCGGAATCGCTCGGAAACCGTGCTCTGTGTAATCAACTGTATGAACTCTCCATATATGCACAATTGCAAACGCATTCTCCGCTATGCAAGCTTGAATAAACGATTGCCTTTTATCAGAGAAATGGGCCTATTTTTATTCTTATAAGTTTATTCTGAGTGGAGAATAAAATGCAGTATATTTTTTATAGTGCAGTGCATTACAATATTATTTACTTACTTTAATGACTTTCTATAATTTTTCTATCACACTCTCCTCCCTCAGAGGTATTCAGTATTTTTGGGCCATAATATGAATTCTTACCTATTTGACAGAATCAAAACCATGAAGGTAATAAAAGTATTTACACAAGCATAGAAATTGGCATAGTTATTACCGAAAGTAAATTTTTTAAATTTGTTGTTGCAATAGTTAACCATTTTAACATCTGCTTTTTACGCAAGCCTGTAACGTATCTACCTAGCGGCACCGCCAGTGCGTTGCCTTATTATCCTTAAGAGGGGTAAATTAAACTAAATAATTGTTTTATAAAAGTAAAAAGTCGTATAACAGAAGTTGTTGTTTATGATGTAAGTAATGTAATCCTGCGAGAGTATTGGTGTTTTATAAATAACCCTGTTACATTCGCACACTTTTTTTAAGTTTCTCATAATTTAGGCCCAGATAAACAAACGAAACACGACCAAAGTCGCAAACTTCTATTTTTTATTTTTACATTACTGTAGGTACATTTCTACTTATTCGGACATACGAATTAGATTGAGTTCACAGGTTGTACTCATCGATAATTGGAAGCTTACGCAGCAAACCATGTGTGATGTTGCCTTAATTGCCTCACCCTCCCAGTATAATATAATGTATACAGACTAGTCGAATGGAGTCGTTTGCATCTAAAACGTTCGCTTGTAAGTGATTTTTACTTGTTATCACCCCCTTAGCAACGTTGCGCTGCTTGTTTTGCTAAAGACCTCTATAGCAACTGCTGCTGATCCGAGTTACATGTTTGAAAAAAGTGTTGTAAAATATTTTAAATTTTTATGCGTAAAGTTTTGTACTTAGACAATTTTAATCAATTCTTCTATTTACAACATTCACTTAAGTGAGTAAAAACAGAATATGATGTTGGTTGGTGGGTATTATTGATGTAAATACGATCTTAATTATAATCTTAATAATAACAAATAAAATCTTACTTCAAATAATAATTATAATTTTATTTTGTATCTAAGTTGAAGTGATTAAAAAGTATATCGGTTGAGAACGTGAGAAAGCTTGAAAAAGGCTGGGGTGAAACGACGGTTCGCTACTCGTGCACGCGCGCTCACTTCACCTAAAAGAAACCCTTCAAATTCGTCTACAGCACCCCACGAGCCTTTAGTCCCGTCCTCGTTCAATTTACGACTACCCGCACTCAGTGACCACCCTCAAACTCGATTTATTAACTGTTACAATCAAACAAGCGGAGCCACATTCCGCAATGGGTACTAAACTGTACAAGACCCCAGCCGACTCCCCACTGACCTTCAAACTGTCCAGAATCTCAATTAATTAATAAGCACAAAGTGCGGTAGTAACCGACCACATAAGGATTACACGGCGCTCGAGCCTAATTGCCTCTGATTATGATAGGAAAGATATATTGTAGGAAAATCAAACAACACGATTTTCATACGGTACATTAACTACGGAGAGTGTGTCGGGCGCGTTGTGTAAACGTTTCAAGGCCGCTCTACTTTTGGTCACAGAAAGGTCTTTACGCTTCCGGATATAAAGAAACTTAGGTAATTTAGCTGGAAATATTTCTACTAACCTTTTCGTAATTTGCTCTGATGATGGGTACATTTGGCCATCGGTATGTTTGAGTTGAAATCATAAAAGTTGTTCTTGTCTATTAATCCACGAGTCGAACAGAGTGTGAGGGGTCGGCGGTGGAGCGCGGGAGGGGCGCGGCGCCGATCAAACAGGCCGGGGAATCAATATGGCCGCCGCCCAGCTGATCCGTGACCTCCGCGCCGCGCGCGCCGCACCCCGCACCCCCGCACCAAACTTGACGATTCTCTTTACCAACTTTTCTCATGACGATCTTGAATGTCGCTCGGCTCTAGTTATATTCAAATCCGTGCCTTCTTAGGAAATATTAAAAATCCATTGCAGTCTTCTTGGAAAATATGGAAAATCCATTGCAGTACGATTTCATTTTCAGAAAAAATTTCATCATCGGGATTGAGTGGGTTTACCACGGGTATAGTATGAATTTCATCAGATTAGGGTGTCAATGATGTCATGACGCTTTTTATTTAGATTTCCTTTAAAAAAAAGAATACATTTATCACGAAGAAAGTTCTCGCGAGTTTTTATATGAATGAGTGTTGACGCGTAAGACGATTAACATCGTTAGTTTGTAAAAGTGCGGTTAATTAAAAGTTATGACCCAAAGGAACGGAAGCTATATGGCCGTATGCGCCAATAAACGTCGCACCCGTTACGAGGGTTAAGCCTCCGTGATAAAATGAAGCCTATTTTCTTCTTGTGATAATTATCTACGTACTAATATTATTATGAGTCTATTTTAGTTTCGGTTAATTCCTCCTTTATTTTAGGTTGACGTTAAATGAACGCGATTATTTTCTATTAGATGGGGATAATCCGATTTAGTCACGAGCCGCAGTTTTCCGTTAACAGTTTAAGTTATTGACGTGTGGTGTTTTCTAATCAACTTGTTTTATGGAGGAGTTATAACTTGGGGAGAGTCGTAAAGAAGTCGCGGGCGCTTGCCATCACTTTTTGAAGTAGTCACCTCATTCTCCATTTAATTTTATGGATTTTTATATTACTGCCTGAAGCTACTCTTGAATTATCTGAACTCGTTTCTCTTTGTTTACAAATACCATTTATCTATAGTAGCTCTACTGATAAAAATAAATTTCACTCATTTTTTGTAAGTTCTTCAACTGTAAAGGTTTTCCTTTAAACTGAATTAAGAAGGGGAAAAGAAATGTCCATGAGCCTGTGAGAAAATCACACTTGATATATAAATTTTTTAACTTTATTACAGACTAGCTTGCCGCCCGCAGATCCGTCCGCGTGGACTACATACAGGTTATATCGTGCCCAGCTGTGGGATAATATATAACCTATGTCCTTTCCCAAGGTCTAACCTATCTCTGTACAAAATTTCAACAAAATCGGTTTAATAGTTTAGGCGTGAAAGCGTAACCGAATTATTTTCGCATTTATAGTATTAGTAGGGATTTTTATATTATGATTTTTAATTATTTTAGTAAGTACAGGTTGGGGCACATGAGTGTCGTTAGAGCCTGCATATTAAAACTGTCACCTCATAATATGTTTTTTGTAAACATTAAAGGTAGTTTAAAAGATGGCACTGTAGTTTAAAGTACCAGAAAGATCTTAAGTTTGAGTAAAGTGAGTTTATCTTAGGCTTATTTTATTGGTTTTGGTTTCTGATTCCGTAAGGGAATAGAATATAAATGGAATATAATGGTTTTATTTTCCAGAATTAAAATGTAGTACAGTGTTTTTAGCTTTTTTTTTACTTTCGCTGTTATTAGAATATAATTTATATTGATAGAAAAACACTTTTATTTCTTGGTAACATTTATTTCTTAGTAACATACGCCTTTAAAAAAATTTAGTAACAGAATAATAAAATTTTCTTTAGTAAATGTAAATACACAAAATAACGCAATAAAAACAATCTAGTGTTGAATTACGTATGTTTAATTTAAATTTATTCCTAAGTACTATTGAAAGCAATGTTGTAGTAGTAATTTTGTCAAATTTAGCCTTAATTGTAGCCTTAAGAAAGTTAATAGCAGTGATTGGCTATCGCGTGGCATGTGGACGGCGCGGCACGAGGCTCTCGGGGAGCGTCGCTTCGCGTGCAACGACACGTGACTCACCACACTCTACTGTCACATATAGACTAAGATCCCAGGGCCGCCAGACGTAATTTATTTTCTCATCAACCAAAAGTGTGAGAAATAGTAGTGCTAGCACGTACTAGTGACGTATGAATACCAGCTAGCTTATGCCGATGGCCAATTTTCAGATACCAGGTTCTGAAGGTACTTACAAAAATCACTGACTTGTTTTGAAGTCTGGGTGCTGATGTCTTATAGAATATAATTAATTACATATACAAATTAACGATCGACACCGCTCGACACTCTTCGTCGGCTGTAATTTCTACCATATGCTTAATAGCTCGCAAATAAATTATGTGATTGTACCTACAACGTGAGCTGTGATTTTTTTTATATGATGTTCAGGGAACTGTAACAATATTTTTTGTAACGTTAATACTTTAAGACAAGTGAGTAATTTTTGTAAGTACCTTCAGAACCTTCAGAACCGTCGGCCCAGGCTAGCTGGTATTGAGAACGTTACTAGTACGTACTAGCACTACTATTTCCTACTATTTCATTGGTTAATGAGATAATAAGTTACGTCTGGCGGCCCTGGGATCTTAGTCTAATACTCTACATTCAAAATAAGAACTGTCCAATGTGCGCGGTCACCTTATAATTTGCTTAATGTAGATTTCCGTCATTGTCCGTTTCCGTTGTAATGTTATTAGCTTCGAAATCTGAAAATCGATTTAATCTGCTTATTTATTTATTCATATTGGATTGATGACGTTAAACTTAATGCGCGTTATGGAAATGAGAAACACATATTTTTAAAATCAAAATATGATATCTGAATAACAATAGAGCCACGTTAAAATAACAATTTCCAATACTGTATGGTATGAAGTTAATTTTATTGGCGAGCAAAATTAAATAACAAAAATATGGATAAACGGTTACAACCAGCGTTCAAACGAAGCGTGTAATCGTATAACATTTAATTGATTAAATATTTTCGTAGCCGCTACGCCGTAGCACAACTCGTAGTAATTTCAAAAAACATTTCAATATTATTTTTTCAATCTACACAGAAACGAGTGTTTTTTAACGAATGTGTGATACATTTTTTTATCAGCCCATATACGTCCCCACCGAGGGGCACGGGCCTACTTTCGAAACAACGGTGAACTGGTGGGTATACCTATAGTACTTACTAAAGTACTTATAATGTAATATAAACTAATTTGCGCTTATAGCTCTTTTAAAGAATGCATAATATTATTTGTTTATTTATTTAAAACACGTAATAGAAAACTATCCATACATTTTAGCATTAATTATGAGTACAGTGTAATTGTCGCAACTCAGCTTCCTTTTTAAGACTTCTTACGTATATTTGAAATTACTTTGTCGGGCCAAAATCTGCTTTTATTCCTAGTTGATGGAAAAACACCATAAGCTGTATTCCCGAGCGGCGGTCTCGCGGTGGCTCCTCGTTAATTTGATCACATCACTCAAATTACATTAATATAGCTCCTTTCTCCTTCCCACCACGGCTCGGCCTAGCGGGAAACAAATTCATACTCGTACCCGAGAATTGCTTTAGCTATGATATGTTATTGTTAGAATATGGATTGGCATCTATTTGTAGTAATCACTACTATTTGTAAGATGGGAGGTATTTAGGATTAATATTCTTCTATATATTTACTTACATACTATAGTTTTATTGAATAGGATTTTACGATTTCCATGCGTGTTTCTTAACACTCGTTTATCAATACAACGTTAATAAAAGCCGTGTTGGTTCGAATACATCGGTTAGTACTTCGATTTAAAAAAAAAACTCAAAGTTAACCGATTAAAGGTGTATTTATCAAGGTGTACGGCAAACTAACTATATTTCATTTGAAAGAGAAAAAAAAACGAAAAAATGTTTATTGACGTCTTTATTCATAGATAGATAATTCTTAAAAGTTATGCCAACTCAACATAGTTGTGGTTGCGGAAGAATCCACTACGCTGGTCTTTCGTGGAAACCCAGAGAGCGCTATTAACACGCAGTCAGATCACATGTATACAAATGAATATTTGTACTACATATATTATCAATATACAAATTATAACAACAAAAAATGTTACAAAGTCAACTCCAAATCAGTGATTTGAACAATAAATTGTACACGCCTTTGCTACATTTAAATATCTAAACAATTTGTAAATAATTAGCTGGAGTAAGAGGCTTATTCTTATTGTGAAATTTAATTGTTAGACTATAGAGCGATTATAAGCGACACGCGAGCGAGACGATGAAAGGAGGGTGGTAGGAAGGGGGGAGGTGTCTCCAAGCGAATGGTTTAAATGCAAATAAGATTACAATTACATGTTTAGAAGGAGGCTCTCTCTCGCTTGTTTAAAACAACGCTGATGATATAGACAAAGGCCGCGTTAAAAGCCTGCAGGTACCTTTCGTCGATTGTTTATTATTATTCTATTATGCTCTAGCTCTACTCTCTGTTATGTCTTTTTAGGTTACGTAATAGAGTTTCTTGTAAGTACTTCAATGATTTATTTACTTTTCAGAATCATAGAATTGCCAATGCAAACGTATATTGAATGATTTTTAATAGTTCGCGTAAGTTAAGGATGTGAATCAATCCACTAAACTGAACAACGTTCCCCAAGGAATATAGGTCAAAACATGAAAAAAAATCACTTATCCATCCAACTACAGCAATTAGCTGATTGCCGTGGAAGTGGAAATTTATTTCTGAGAACTGCATCCTTTGGGAAAGTTGTTCAGTTTCATGGGAAAAATGATCCGCTAGATTTTCGCTAACTAATTTAAAGATATTTATGTTATGATCGTCACAAAATAATAATAATAATAATGAAACGTTATAAAAATAAAATAAATTAAATGTCAAAAGTAAATAAAAACGCATGTCAAAACAAATTAATTAATTAATTGTATAAGTACATAAGTACACTATCTCAGTTTCTAAAGAAATTAAATAATTTTATAAGAATACATTTTGAGATATTTCAAAAATTATCAATGTCAAAATTTAATGTCCATGATGACGATGAGGCCTATACAAGTTGTTTAAAAAAAAAAACAAAAAAAAAAAGAAATTCCAAAATTTAATTTTAAAAGTGAAATAGTCGCCACTCTAGTTGTCAGTTGCACGGTTTGACATCTTTCAAAATGATAGTTTCATATAATTAATATGACATACTTGTCATATTTTTAATACTGCGCAATAAGCTAAATTTTAATTAATTTGGAATTATCTTTTTTTTGGGTTTTTTTGAAACACCTTGTATAACAAACCCTATATAGGCCTCAGGTATAATTTTTATGCGTTCTTTATAATTTTTTACAGCAAAAATAAAACTATTAGGTAGTAACAATAATACAAAGGCGTGTATGCCTAGCGAACCGAGAGAGAGCTATTATGAAGATGAAACGTGTCGGTTGTATTCTAAATTGTCGTTGAGTAAACGTTTTAATTGTTGCAGAGATGTTCGTACATAAGTTGAATAGTAGGAATCGACGGAAATGACTTATTATTATTAGTGTTTAGTTCAGGTTCTATATCTTTTTTTTCCTCTCCTATGAAATAGCCAAATTCAGTAGGTAAAATAAGAAGAAATAGACACGTGTCGTTGTCGAGGAGGATGGTGTGAAAAATGTATTATAAGCGTCAAAATCTGAATTTTTGTTATTCTAAGTTATTCCTCTTGTTATTTGTCGGATTTACCTCATCCTTTTACAGCGAGAAATTGCATGACAAGCCTGTCCGTTACCGCCGCACCACCTTTTGTGGATATTTATTAGCAATGAAACAGAAAATATAAAGGCAGTTCTTTGTAATATAATGTTGGGCATTAACGCATTTCTTCAGAATATTTTAAAAAGCTAAAACGTCGGCATCTACTTTTGTTCTCAAAGATAAGGTTAAATATTATTTTTTAGTACCATTGTGATTTTGCTCAGTTTGTGCTTAATAAATAATAAGAGCAAGTAATTTGTACTTTTTGAACGCAACTAATCTGACAAGTCTCTTATCAAATGGATCAAATTTTTAACCGATTACAAAATAAGAGGTTCGACTGTATGTTTTTTTTGGCAAGTTTGTTACCAAAGAACTTTATCAAATGTCAGCTGGTTTTCAAAATATTTTTTGTTTGAAAGAAAAATGTGGGTCCATATTTATAAATTTTTAATTTGATTGATTTAGTGCTTTTTAAAAAATCGACAAAAACAAAAACATACATTTATATTTAGATGACGTTTTGGTTTTTAGGCGTTGTTGGGATTGAATTCGGTTGATTCTTTTAAATTAACGTGGACTATCATCCTAATTCAATGTTTAATTGCGGAATACCTAATACGAATACCTGTCTAATTTAAATCGCCAATAGCCGTTAATAGACGTACTCTCGTGTTTAAGGTACGAGTATTTGAGTAATTAAACTCGCAGAAATACCTCAGCTTGATACATCTCGAAGGTGAGGAGGGTAAATCCAAGTTTATCGGGTAGTAATTAATATGTGCAATCAATTGTGCGCAGAGCATGCACCCGATTAATTGGCGCGAGTGGGTTGGCGCAGGCGGCGATGCAGGGTTACCAGTTAGCTTCTTCTTATCGTATTAAGTTAACCCTGGCTTACCTGTTAGGTTAACTTGGCTAACCCTGGTGTCATAGTTTCCAAACTGCACAATGGCCTCTGACTTGGTTTTAAGACTGTAGTCAATCGACAACAGCCGGAACCGACAGCTTAATGTGCCTTCCGAAGCACGGAAACGCTCGTGAAAAATTGCCACTTTGGTTACCCATCAGTTTCCCTGGCTCTGTGTACGTTGCTTAACCTCACTGATCGGTTGAAATTAGCGAGCGCCACTGGGCTACAAACGCTTCTACGAGTAAGCTTACTAAGAATGTTCCAAAACTAGAATCAGGGCATCTACTCTGTTACCCCTATGACCGATATTTCGAAGCGTCGGATGTCGGTACATCTCTGTCTAGCGCTACCGATAACAGGTAGTGACAATTATCGATCGTACGTCAATGGACCTTTTTATAATAAGAAAACGGCACGACAAAATTGTATTATCATTGCTTCCTATGCACTAGTGATACTAGAAGCTGGGAACATAGAAGGCAATGGTAATACAAATTGTGTCATGCCGTGCCGTGCCGTTGTACACGATGCAAACTGGCTAATGTAAGATCTGGAGATAAAAGTAATTGGCCAATGAAGGTTCTGGTAAATAACGGATCTGGCGAAAAACGGACCTGACATAAAACGGATCTGACTTTAGTGTGATCAGACGAATAAAGGAACTGACACATGTCGTGAAACTCGTTCGAAGAATTTATAAAAAGGCCCAATCGCAGTTTCGGTATTCGTAATAACACATTACGTTTAACCAGAAATAATTAACTAAATAATTGATTAAAGCTAAAATTTTAAAGAGATGACTAAGTAGAGGTACAATTTTTGTAAAAAATATATGTATGTGACTGATGGTTTTGAATATGGAAAACTTACTTCTGTCCTGGCCTGTTGCGAACATAATTAATATGGCTAGTTTATGGTTTACTACCAATTAAGAAGAGGAATTTAGCTAGTTCAAAATTGAAGCCTTTTGTTAAATATATTTTTTTCCATATTTTTCTATATTTATGTATTTTTCTGTTGCAATACACCATATTGTAAATATTTTAAAAGTGGAACATGTCACAAACTGATAACTCTTTTGCTTTGGGATCATTCAACAATTACGTGATCACCGGAAGGGGGGGTCGGGTGCTTGTATATACATTGGATTATTTGGGGGGGGGGGGGGGAAGAAGCCATGATTACGTCATCATTTTATAACTTTAATTAACGGATAGCGAAATGAATAAATAAATTATATTTAAATATTTACGTACAATTTTGAAGTCTATTACTGGTAACACTAACTATTAGATAGATGGAACGGGATTTCCCCTGCTATAGACAAACTGTGGAACAGTGTGACCAGATTCAGTTTTTTTATACTTTTTCGGCATATTTTATCGACTTTTCCAAGCATCAGTTTTGCTAATACAGCCATTTATTTAAATGTACAGGGTCAACAGCACATAATGCTCTCCAAAACTGTCAAATTTCTTTAATCGATTTTTAATTTTATCTCCACGTATAGTTTAATATCCATTGGGGAAATTTGAAAGTTTGTGGTAACCTGATGTACTGTTGACTGTACATTCTTCGGAAATAGATACGTCAACATTACAGTGGCTAATTACCTGTGGACATGCCTTTATTGTGTCTGGCAACCCTAGTGCGACACCGCCGCATCGCCGGCGCTTGACCCAAAAACCCGAACGATCGTGCCGATAGCATGCGACTCCTCTGCCCACTACAATGTGCCTTTGTGGAAAACATACGCCCGCTACTTAAATGCCCCTGAACCATTCAATATTAGAAGCTTATACGTTTTAATCTTAGATGACGAAGACTTTTACTCATCTTAAGTTCCCTCGGAATAATGCTTGTTTGTAAAGAGGTCAACTTCTTATACCTATGACATATCAATTCTAATAACTTTGCGATGATTTATATTACACTAGCTTTCAGCCCACGACTTTGTTTGAGCAAAAACTCAAATAAAAAAGGATGTGACATTTGTTTACTGAAAAGCAAAAGTAAATCGCCTCTTGAGTCCAAATCGTGAACTTTCAATCTAAGTTTGGAAAGGGATACCTTACCCTAATAATGTATGCAGTCGGTAAGAAAGTGTAGCTCTCAGTTGAACCTCTTCGGGTGAGGAGGGTTAACTGTTTAAAGTCATTGAAGGAACGCATGAATACTTTATGCGGGAACTCTAACTCTAGTGGACAGATTCAGGATCTACTTGATATAAAGCGGGGGAGTAGTACTATAGATCATAGTTAACTTTTGGGAGTTGTAAATAGACTCTTACAGTGATTCATTGTAATCTTGACTTGTTTTAAGTGACATCCTGAATGTCCCATAAAATAATGATTTTTCTATTCTATTCTATTCATTCATTTTGCGTTTTACTGGTTTTAAATATTCAATCTTACCATATGATGATTTAAATATCGTTATTTCTTAAAATAGTTTAAATATTCAGAAAATTAAATGAAAAAAGTGTTATAATTGCACGATATACATACACAAACTTTGCATTAACAGGATAAATTGAGGAATGTTGAGGTTTCTTCAGTTGAACACTCTAATCAGCTGTTTTCTTGTCATTGACCTTCTTTTTGCATTTTTTACTCTTCTACCGTTCTACCGTGTTATAGCCCTACTACCTCTAATAAAAACAAGGGTCCCATATGTTTGATTGATTGAGGTGACGTCAAATCAAGCTGATTGATTTGAGTTTTATTAACCTCAATAAACAATTCATTGTTTGGCGAACACGAAAAGAAACACGATGAGTTATAAAAATTGTCATTGATTTTCACATTGAGTTTACCTAAGTTATTGATAAGTGTTTATAAGTCTTTTTTGTTGAAGATAGTTTGTTGGTAATATATTATGTCTCGTAATGTTCTTAGTAACAGATAAAAATAAAAGTCCTCATATGTCTCTACTCATCAACGTGCGTCCAAAGCCTAAGACCTTAACTATAATTGTGCACAGAGGTTTACAAGGTAGACAAGTAATGATGTGGGAATCTTAGAATTTCCCGTTGGAATAAAGTTTCAGGTGACCTACAACATGAGATGCTGGATAACAGTAAGTTTAACTTTAGAAAATCACGTTAAAACCAAGTTACCTCATTTTGTTGTTCGAGGTTCTTTCCCTGAAATATTTTTCGTTAGAGTTGTGAGTAAATAAAATGTTATCATTTTTCTAGGTCACGACAGATAGTAGGCTGGCTAAACTTTGAAATGTTAACCAACTTACCCACCGTTTAAACTCTGGCATTCAATTAATAACCCAAGTAAAAGCTAACCTATTTGAAAACCTATGATAACGCTTTTGCTTGCTAAAAAAGAGAACATCTCTACAAAGAAACATCTCTACTTCATCTCTACGATCAAATTTCATATCGACAGATCTACGTACTTGTAAAATTAGATTTTTTAAACTCGATTTATTTGCTAAAACAGAATTTGTGAATGATAGTCACAATCATTCTCTTCTTAAATTCAATCTAAATATATTAAAAGACGGTCTTAAGTCTAATCCAAAATAGTGTTTTTTTTTTAAATTAAACACATATGATAATCTTTGTGGGTTTGTAGTAAATGAGTGAGTGAGTGAGTGAGTGACTTACGCTTACTATTTCATGAAGATAAATTGCCGCTTGTTATTCTTAAATACTTGCCAAAAAGTCTTTTCAACACCAAAATTCAATTCTGTAGATTGTTGTTGAATCTCGACCTAAACCTTAACCTGAAGAAAGACGAGGTCAACGATGGAGGATTTTACCTAATTCAATATTATTAATTTTTCTTTTGAGTAACTTCAAATAATAAAATATATTTTAGCGCATTTTAATATCTCAACGAAAAAAGCATAATCCACATTGAAATCATTTAATGCTACTAAAATTAACAAAAGAATTGTGTTTTTGCAATAGTTTATATTCATATTTCACTAACACGCCCATCCTTTAAACCAATAAATAAATAAAGAAGTCATGATAAACATTTTTCATATGTAGTACATTCACTGTTTGTAAAGACGGTAGAGGCACGAAAAGCTCGCGTAGAGTCGGGAAACCCTGTCGCTCGGCGGCGGTGGCGCGAGGAAAGCACCCGCTCTCAGCGCGCCGTCTGCCAGCGGGGCGGGACGATGACCTCCCGCCCCTCCCCTCCCTACCCGCCCGCAACCCCTAGCCTTATAAAACGCACCCACTCCACAATCAATGTCAACCTTAAATCTCAGTACTTAAAGGTAATTTTCTCTAACTGTAACCAAACAACCTAGCCAAGGTTTATTGGAAAAATTGTTATACGCCATTGGAAACCGTATTTCTAGTGAATTAGGTGTCAATTGATTCGTCGTGAGGGGACTGGATTACGTGATCTGTGGCTTCTTAGGATTTTAATGCGAATGTGTAAAATATGCCCTAACTTGCGCGGCCGGTTGACCACATCACATGTTAGTGACATTAATTGTGTCCACTGTTCCATGCCCGATTGTAGTTTGCTTGCGGTATTTAATAAATTCAGCAATAAACTGAATAATATGTTTCGTGAATTTGTATGCTGTTAATAGAAGAATAACTAATAAAGCTGTTGATAAATTAAGAGTGCAACAATATTAGTTTAAAAAGCCACCAAGCACGATCGATGAACTTGGAATACTAAAATATATTATAAAAAAATTGAAAGAAATGTAAATATTTCCGAACACTGATATTGCAACACAATTAGTTAAGTATCGTTGTTTTGGTTATTTTCTAAATAAGGATTGTGCAGGATAGCACATCTTTTTGGTGTTTTTATTTTTCTATTTTTGATATTTATGCTTTTGTTTTCAAGTCTTAGACATTGTCTGCTAGAGCCTTGATGAAATTGTACGTTTTTGATTTGTATTTACACACTATATTTACCATCCATCAAGTTTAATTACAGTCCCGCATTGCCCGAAATGGTCACAAGGATACTAAAACAAAACAGAGTCTCGAAATTCTTATGGAGAAGATTTAACTCTAGTAAAAGATCTATAAATTGGAGTGAGTGTAAATACTTCCGCGGAATAAAGAAAATAGTAACAGTTTTCTCTAACATTAATTAACATATAAATAAAATATATTGAGGTGTTTTTACCCTAGATTTTAGCATCAATTACCAACGTGAACAGTGAAATGCTTTTAAGTTTATAGTTCTCGTGGATACAAGCCCAATCTGCGTTTATCGACGACTGTCGTCAGCCTGTCTGTCTGTCTGTCACATAAAGTTTACAGTTGTATCGTTCTACTCTATAATGACATGAATAAGACAGCTTTATAGCACTACAGCTGGTTTTGTGTTGTATTAAACGCTTAACATTTATGTATTTGGATAAAACTCGTAATCGAGTAATATCTAAGGAAAAGATAGAGCAACATTTTATTTATCCACTGAACAGTTGTTGATTTTCAGGTTCAGATTCAGCTCATTTATTTTTAAATTGGTTTTGTTTCACATAAAAAGTATAAATATATAATCTTACAGTTAAAAAAAAGAACACAACAGTCGATTATTTATGAAGCATTTCCTGATTTCTTCTTAATTGATTCAACAGTTCACAAGCCGGAAAATAGGTAGCAAAAAATATCACAATCATGAATACTTAAATAGAAAAATATATCAGGTGAAAATTAAGAACGTGCTTTGTATGTGTATGTTTTAGTTACATTTAAATCTAATTTCCAAATAGCTTTTTCACATTTACATTTATCGAGATAAAACTTTCACGTGACACCTCATTTTGTAATTATTTGCCTACCCTGTACGGCTTCTTGTAATAATCAAATTATTCGGGTCACAACATATTTTTTTAAAGGTCAAATACAATGAAGTACCGAAATTCAAGCATTAGTTAAAAGCATCCGTTTACGTCAAGTAATGAAAAGCGGGCTTTGTTATCGTTGGAATCTTATTTAATTTATGCTAGCATTGACCTTTAAAAGCCAATAAAAAAATAGCAATTGGTACTTCTATTTTAACCGTCGTCGTCTGTCAGATAGGTATACATTCTCTACAGAAGCCCCGAAAAGTACAGAGAGAAAATTGAGGCGTAAGACATGGTGGTCTCCGTAGCAATTAAGTTAGTAACATCTTATGGGCCGTTAACGGTCCCCCGTCGGGGTCAAAACATAATTTTGCGGAGGGAAATTCAAAGATTATGCAAAGATGGCCGTGGTTTACGGTGTGCACACAAATTTACCGGACTCCGTGACCTCGGCGTAAGGTGTGTTTACATTGTTACTGGTGTTTGATCTGCGGGGTGTCTGATCTTTATTTTTTTTTTTTTTTTTATTCAGCATATAGAAGAAAAACAACAGTAGGTTCCTGTGCAGCTTTGTAATTGGCATACTTAATATCGAACCAATCATACAACATTTTTAAAATGGTTAGATTTTAAGCAACCCAGGCATAATTTATCACTGTAAGATGTTCTCGGCTTATATCAGTTATGCTAATATAATTAACTACCGCCTAGTGCCCAAAATGTGGAGTAATTAGTCCTCTAGGGCATTTCAACTAAAGAGTTAAATAAAGTTATTGTCTACTTATTCAAGATTTCAATAACATATAAAGGGCGTTTTCTCTTGTGTTACCTTTTTCACCAGCAAAAGGTTTTCTCAAGGGCGAAAGATCTGAATAATTTTAGGTAAAAATAAGACCTACCAATGTAAATGCACCTTAGCGTGTGTGAATGAGGGTAGACCATCCCATTCATACCCAACAATGCTAGCAGTCACCTGAGCAAATATGGAAAGTTACATATGTATATGTATTTGTTTACGTTTTTACGCTCCAACATCATACAACTTTCACTCGCAGCTTTTGAAAAACATACATTTGCAATAAAGCCAGATGTTCGCGTTTGTTTTACTAATGCTTTTTGGATTGTTTTCAACAGTCGCTTAAAGGCAGTAACTATTTTTTCCTTTTTACTACAAACTTCATTCCTACATATTTCGCTGTAGGATTCTTTGATTGATGTACGTGTCTATATCTTCTTGGAAGATATAGACACGTACATCAATAAATATTATTTACAAATTGACTCAAGATAGGTATCTAAAGTTTACGAATGATAGCCTTGCGAAGTTTTAAGGAAGCTTTCTTAAGAAATTATCGCCTCATGAGGAGCGTCTGAGTGCGTACGGCCTCGCTCATTAAATCGGGACCGCCCAAATTATAACGCTTTCTTTTCTCGTCCTCGACCCTTTTTCCTCATTCTCCTAAACAATTATTGCTCTTGCCTAAATTCGCGTAAAAGATTTGTCACAGAAAATTTTGCGAATATCACTCACGGGAATTAGTATTTCTAAAAAGAAGTGAACATTTTTATACAATGTATCTCGATGATCAAAGCTTTCCGATTTTTATATGATAACTAGCTTTCCGCCCCGGGACTTCGTTCCCGTGAGGTTTTGGAAAAATTATGTAGCCTACGTATGTCAGCTACCAAATTTTATCAAAATTGGGTGAGCCGTTTGAGCGTGAAAGAGTAACTGAATGAGTAGCACACTTCGTTACCGCATATAATATATACCTTTACATGTACCTACAAGCGATGTTTATGACGTAGATATATTTAAATAAGTTCATTTTACGATAAGTCCAAAGTTGTAAGGTAGTGAAATGCTCTAGATTTTGTAGAGACAATGGTCAATAACTAAAACATAACTCTAACTAAATCCAACGTTTTTATGCGAATATAACAAGCTTCTGCTGCTTGAACATTTCCATGTTTTCCGGAAATACTGTTCATGAGTTATACATATTTTGTTGTACTGTGTATTGTATATGCTTTACTCGTGTTGGTAAACAAAGTGAACGAGGAACTTGAAGTGTATTGAGTGAGTTAATATACATTGTACTCGTATGTGCTAGAAGACAATATTGCAATAGTTTTACAGCTATACATTGTTGTGTAGCAACCTGTATCAACTTCTACTGTCTGCACATTGCAACAGTGTTGAATGGATTAAGTATACTTAACTCGGTTGGCTTCGTAAATAACCGGTTTGCAATAGTTTATAATCTAAACGTGAAGTAAATTCTGCAACAAACTTAAAGTAAAGCGTGTAGATTGTGGCGAGAGTGGCGAGAGACTGAAAGAACGTTGATACCTCAATGAAAAGAGTGTGATAATGTGTGTCTGCCTATAGAATCGTAGTTCCTAAACAAAATGACCGATTTTGATGCGTTTTTATTTATTTAAAAGCGGACATTATCAAAATGGTTTTTAGCTATATTTAATCCAAATTGGTTCAATCATTTAAGAGTTATAAGCAATAACTGCTTTACCACAAAACATTAAAACACCACTTAGACAGAGGACACCATGTCTCACGACATAGGTCAGTTTTAGACATTGTTTAAGTATTAGTTTTATTTTTTGTGTAAAGGCCTTAAATGTCGGGAGATATACACATTTTTTTAAATTTGGATTTATTACGAATAGGTTTTTTTATATTCACACTAAATGTATACAATCACGTATGTATTCCCGTTATCGGAGTAGACAGAGCGAGTCCAAATCGAAATATTGTTTATTTTGTGGGACGTATAATCATTCAAAATACTGTGAATTAATAAAGTAATAATAAAGTGATCGAACATAGAGTCACTTTCATCGAAAATTGAGAGTTATTCGGTGCATATTGTGTCCAATAGACTTAAATTTAGCTACCCACAGCTATATGGGAATCATACAATCCTATTTCGGAGGTTAATCCTCTCGACCGCGTTGATTGGATAGCAATTTGTTACCGTTTCAGTATTATTAGGATATCGTTATAATAACATTATTTACAACTTCACTGGAATGAATGGTGCTTCTAAATAGAGGCTTATAAATTATATGTTTAATCCTTACTAATATTATCAATGCGAAAGTAACTCTGTCTGGCTGTCTGTCTGTCTGTACCAAATTTGTGAAAGTGATAGACAGACAGACAGACATACAAACAGACAGACAGAGTTACTTTCGCATTTATAATATTAGTAAGGATTAAGTAGAACTAATTAAATAAGTAAATTCAATGGCTGGTCCAAGGTTTAGTTACCTTGTTATATGTGGAATGATAATCCCATGACAGTTTCCTAGTTTGATACTTGATCGGGGCAAATATGTGTGTTAGTTACAAATATTTTCTTAATGGACAAAGAAATTTGGAAAGTAATAATAGAGTTATCTGGAAGTGAGGCGTCGAGGTTGCAGTGAAATGCGGCAGAAGAGGCTAGAGCAAGATATCGGGGTGCCTCAATGAATAGTAGGGGTTTGAGGCAAAGCAGGGGGCATAACCCACAGCCCGCGACCGCCGGCGACGCGACGTAATCGCTTGCAGGTGTCCCGGTCTGCTCTTGGAACCCTGCCATTCCTTATTCCACCTTATGATGTAACAATACCCGCTGACAGCTCCTGAAATTGATACTCGTTTTTAAAGCCTTGAAGATTCTCATAATTGAAAGTTTTCGCTGCTGCTAATACTTCAATTCAAAGCTCTGTATTAACCCACTTATGCCAAACCTTAACTTAGACATTACATTATTCACAAAATCCTTGTTAAGAGAAATCGTAACTCGTTTAGCTAGTCACCGGTTTGAGTTTTGTTCCCAACTTTGAAACTTCGGGAACTCGAGCTGAGACGTCTGCAGGGGTGTTCCACTGGCGCCACTGATTGAAGGACAATTAGTGAAAATTCATTAGATTTTTCTTGGTCTTTTACAAATAACAATGCTCCTCCCCACCCTTCTAATATTTCATAATCTTCTCTCTATCAACATAGTAAAATTTAATTTTGTTTGACTTAGCCGCAGCCTATCTGTATAATAGATAGTTTAACAGCTAGTGGTGGAACAAGCACTTGGTATAACTTTCAGATTTGTTAGATAACAGCGATATTTCCAGCAAATCGAAGAAACTAAAATATTTCGTGATATGTCGGTAGAGTTCGTGTCAAGTCGGATTGCGCCTATCATGTCGGCTGTCAAGCGAACATCGAGATTTCCATTTGGGCTGGTGTCTCGGGGCGGCTGGGCCGGAGCGGTGGCCACTCGAGGCGGGAACTGCGCTGCATATTTGATGCGTGCCGGCGGCGGCGCGCGCATCAACAATTCACGTCGTCGCTTACCTAACCGAGCCCTGGGCGCCGCTTAACAGCTCACCAGCCGATCTTGTCGATCGATGTTACAGTTTAAATCAAAATTAAGCTGGTCTGATGAAGTAGTTGGCGCATTGTTTGATGACAGCTGCCCCGTTGGGACGGCCGCTGCAATATCTAAAGCGTGCTATTAATCTCCCAGTCGACCGGAGCCGCTTCCAACACGTCCCGCAACTCGAAAGGCTTGTTCTATTCACATTAATCTCTGTCGTGTTTATCAATCGGTGTGGATCGGCGCGGCGAGCGGCGAGTGGGGAAGAAGTTTGTGCGATTATGAGTTGTCGCAGCCGCCGGCTCTCGCGTGGTCTGCATTGTAATCACTCTTTTCGATGAACGGTTACAAATAACGTAGCTAAAATAAATAAGACCCCAATCAAATTGAATAAATAAGTATATTAGTATATTATTTTTTGAATTTTTTTAGCTCGCTGTATATAACCATATCGCGTATAAACTTTTAAGGACAGCAGCTGGTATAGAGATAATATTTCTAACTTAATACAGTGTAGAACTTCCTTCAAGAAACCGTTTTATGGCATGCATTATTAAATGACGTCGACCAGAGTTGAACATCGACGGAAAATTTTAATTAATTTGCCGTAGAAAATGCTTGACTAATATAGATATGGAACAATAATATACCTTACAAAGACACTTTAACCTAATTCTGTTTATAACTAATGCAGGATCTCCAGACTATGCCAGTATGGGGTCAAGGTGTTAGTTAATAGGTGAAGTGACAACCATATTACTCTGCCACCGTTTACAGTCCCTCGAATAACGAAATGTTCATTAGAATGGCATGTGAGGGTTGAAATGAGAAAACATTTACGTAACAACTTGCAAAGAAGACAGTAATGGGAACAACGTTTCGATTCTAGTGTCGGTTGAACAAATTGTTACAAATGGGTGCGGAATGGCGGGCGAAAGCGGAGGGCAGGCGAGACGGAAGGGCCACAATGCGCTCGCAAGCCTCTCGGGCCCGTGCCAACCGTGCCATCCGTGCCAATCCGTGCCGAATGTCGAGTACCGAGTGCCAATGCTCACTTCCTCGTTTGCTTACTGAAGGATCTCGTAGCGTTTGCAAGCTACGATATGATTGTACTACGGCTACGAGGAAAGGAATTTCATTGAGGAAATGCGTCACTGAACTCTTTCTTTAAAATATAAACTACGCCACTTTTAACCGACTTCAAAAAAGGAGGCGGTTCTCAATTCGACAGTATGTTTTTTAAATGTTTGTAATGCGATAACTCAGCCAACTGTTGGCCGATTTTCAAAATTCTTTTTTGTTCGAAAGAGTATACTCCTGAAATGGTCCTATATTAATTTTATCGAAAATAATTCAGTGCTTTTAAAAAAATCATCGAAAACAAAAAAAACTTACAAACCAGAACATCATCTAAATAAACGAATTACATTTTCGTTTGTAGTTATCTGCTAATATGCATTGTAGTCCACGAAAATAGGAAAACTGAGGAAATAAATCATGTAGTTTTAAAAGGTGCAGGATTATTGAGGGGTAGCTCCCCTGCAAGTCACTTAATGAAATCCTCTCGATTATATGTGCGGGGGGTCCTTTTTTTCATTTTTTTTTATTTTTTTTCTTAGATGGGTAAACTCTTGACCCCAATCTTGACCAAGGTCATATTGAGGTCAAAGATGGAGCGAGTTAACCCAGAAAATGCCAATTAAGGCACTGGTACTCCCACGCACCGACGGAACACAGCAAGCTGTTTGGCGTCGAATTTCGGTACGAACCAGACGGCTTTTTAAAGAGCCTACCACACCGCATGAGACCATAGGACGCCACCTCAGATTCAAAACAAACTGAGGTATCGTTGCCTAAGATGGATAGTCATCTACTTTGTGCGAACTATTGTTGGGATTGAAGTCGGTGACTCATACGGTTTTAACGTGAAAAATTATAGCTGGTAGTCTTTAGAGAAAACAGGTTTTTTTTAAATACTTTTTTGTAAATATTTAAATGAGTGTTCAACTTCTATACGTACTAAAGCTAAATGATCGTTTTATTTTCAAATTTATCATATATCTCACCTCGTCGTCTCAGCGTAAATCAGTTACTGCTGGACATAACCAAGCTAAGCTAGGGTTAGCCAAGTTCGCCACATACTTGTCTATACCTACCCGATAAGAAGAAGAAGACTGCTGGACATAGGCCTCCCCCAAGGCGTGCCACATTTTTTTAATGCCCTTATACGAGTATATAAGGTGTTTCAAAAAAACCCAAAAAAAAGAAATTCCAAAATTTAATTTTAAAAGTGAAAAAGTCGCAACTCTAGTAATCAATTGCACGGTTTAACATCTTTCAAAATGAAAGTTTCATATAAATAATAGGACATACTTGTCATATTTCTAATAGAGCTGCGTTATAAGCTAAATTTTAATTTAATTTTGAATTATCTTTTTTTTGGGGTTTTTTTGAAACACCTTGTATACCTATAGCGGTAAAACAAACTTTAGGTAACAATAAATTGGTATGATAAATTAATTAAGTTTTTAATGTCAAATGCACGATCTTGATCATTAATTTTCAGAGAAAAATAAGTCGTTCCCCCATTATTTAAAAAATTAGGTTAGACGAAGATTTTTTCATTCAGAGGCTGGTTTGACCTACTTTCCATAGCACTTAAATTATACAAACAAACACATTTTACCTCATTAAATTGTAAGTTAATTAGATGTTTGCAGAAGTAAGACGTCGTGCCGTGTATCATTTATGAAAGTAAATATCAATTTGTATGTAACAGATTTATAGTGAAGACAAGTAAAATAGTTATTTGTTCAACAAGAGAGCAAAGTTGGTTTTTGCTACCCAAATGCAATATTTAAATCACGAGCTAGCGAAGTAGTCTACCTAGCGAGTGATTTAAAGGCACGAGATCAAAATAAAACGGGCAAGTGTGAGTTGGACTCGCGCACGAAGGGTTCCGTACCATTACATATAAAACCAGCCAAGTGCGAGTCGTACTCTATAAAAACCATGATTTCTATAAAAACGGCAAACGAAACACGTTTATTGTATGGGAGCCCCCTTAAATATTTAATTTATTCAACTTTTTAGTATTTTTTGTTATAGGGCCAATAAAAATTTCAACTGTCTAACTATCACGATTCATGAGATACAGCCTGGTGACAGATGGACGGACGGACGGACGGACGGGAGCCTTAGTAATAGGGTCCCGTTTTTACCCTTTGGGTACGAAACCCTAAAAACAACTGAAAGGATTTTCATATGGTTTTTACCAATGGATGGAATGATTCAAAATAAAGTTTATGTTTATAATTTTGTTATAGCAGCAACCGAAATACATCATTTGTGAAAATTTCAACTATCTAACTATCACGGTTCATGAGATACAGCATGGTGACAGACGGACGGACGGACGGACGGACGGACGGACGGACGGATGGACCGACAGACGGACAGCGGAGCCTTAGTAATAGGGTCCCGTTTTTTCCCTTTGGATACGGAACCCTAAAAACTTGCTCTCGTGTTAAACAGATCACTTTTCAACTGTACCTACAGCGAGAAAACTATCAAAGCCGCGGTTTTTTTTAAATTGACAAATAGCTGTGTTTTGTTCTTTTTTAAAAGTGGCTAGTATTATAGTTTGTGTCAGAAATTGCACTTCGTAACATTTTCACAAAATTAAAAATATTGTTTCAGAAAACAACATTGATTATTAGATTTTATGTTAAATAACCTTTTAGTACCTTAAACGATCATTATTTAACACATTTTAGTGATTTTGATTTCAATAAATATTATAAAATTTCGTGATTTGATAAACCTAAATCAGTTTCAGAACTAATCACCGCGCCTAGTCATTTATAAGTTATTGTTCCAAATTCAAATCACTTTGTCTCTCGCTCAAAAAATTCTCGCAGCAAACAACGATTTTGCTGTCTGATTTCGACAAGCAAAAGCTCTCTTTTCGAGCTGGAGAGGTGAATAATATTTTTCTGTTAAAAATTATCTCAAGTTATATTCTAAGTCTCAAGTATTTAATTGTCAGTAGTGACACCGAATAAGCCTTACGAATTAATAATCTTTTTCCGCATACGCTAGCACAAATTACAGGCAATTTTTTTTTCTGTGGCGTGCAGGAAAGAAATTTGATAGATTATACTTTGTTGGTAGGTTTATACATATCTATGAAACTGTAAGCGTTGTTGGTTTTCCTAAAATTAAATAAACAAAAATGAACAATAAATGCATCTTGACAAATAACTGCAAGTGTTTGAATGGGCTATCTAAAATTCGGAAACTTCCCCGGTTAAAGTCCGTTGGACGGGCATTTTGTAAAAAAGGAAATTCAAAGATTTTTAATTGCGATAAGGCCAGTTTACCTTTCAACCTTTTTTATTTCTCACATTTTTTCGCACAGTTTTCGATGCCTTTTGTGGGCTAATTAAAAACTTACCGTGTTCGCCGACAGTAGCAAACAAAAAAAGGTACTTTACTGATAGCTAGAAAATATACTGTATTTCAGTGGAGTTGAAATATTTAAAACCATCCGACGGTCGCTTCGTATGATTGCAATGGTGAAACAGCATTTTTCCAGTATAAAAGAAATATGTGGTTGGAATAAAAGAGGCGAAAGAAATACTTGTACATTGCGAGTATGAGAGCGAACCACCTTCGTTATATTGACTTCCTGAGTAATGTAAAGCTATTTGGAAAATGTTACACTGTACCTACTTCTGAAACTAGAAAGGTACGTAAACAAATAGCAACTTTCAGCATATTTTAAAAATAACAAATATAAACAATATTAGGAACTTTTCCGCTCAGCATAGTTTTGGTACGAGTAGGTATTAGGTAATTCATTAAACTATAAACTTTTTATCATCCAATCTTATATAGTCGTTTTTATTTTGGTTTAACTTTATAAATAAACTATCTTTATTTCTTATCAAGTGCCTAAATACAAAGTTTCATGGTTTTATTTTCGAAAATGATCAACTTACTTGCTTTTTATCCGCTATTTCAATCCTTTCAAGCCTTTTATGTCGCAATAAAAGGTAGCCTATGTCCTCTTCCAAGCTCTAGTCTATCTCTGTACCAAATTTCATCAAAATTGGTTTAGTGTTTGAGGCGTGGAAACGTAACAGAGCTATTTTTTACATTTATAATATAAGTAGGGATTTTCCTTTTAAAGTTAAATTGGGTACGTGTGACTCTGGGAAACTTAAATCATAAGAATGACATCTTGAATTTCATTATGCCGTATAACGACTTTAATATGGTCATCAGTCACTTATTTTCACGAGGTTTTCATCATTGTCATTGAGGTTTTCATTGCCTGCGTCTGTATTTCCGAGTTTATATCCGAATCTCTTTAAAGTTCAAGTGAATAAATAGGCTTCTTTTGCTGGGTGAGCTTGCTACATCCTCGATCGCATCCTCTTGATTACAAGAGCATGGTTCGCTCTTGTAATCAAGAGCAAACCCATTATTAAACAAATAAAATAAAAATTGAATTAACAGTGTAGCCAGGGGTTAGCCAAGTTCGCCAAACACTTGACTATACCTACACGATAAGAAGAACAGAGTAGCGATTCAACCCAGTCACACACAGAAATCTAGAAATTTAATATTTGTTTATGTTACTTAGTTACGAAAACGCTACAAAATTATTTGCCTCTGTTTACAGTTGATTAGTTGCAAACCAGTTTGCTTTATTGTTCTGTGAAGCTGCGAGCAGGGCCGTATGATCAGCCGCTGCGGGATAAAGCGATAAGAGGATTTACCCCTCCCCCCTCTCTTTCCTCCCCTCACCGCTTGTTTCCCGTTGTTTTGATAATTCTACTCTTAATCGGAACCACTTCTATTTCACAGCTGTCCCGGTCTTTTTACAAGGCTAATCGAAAGGCAAATTGAGGCTACTTTAAGTGGTACATTTGTTACGGAGAACTAGTTTGGCCTAGAAGAAACTAGCCATAATAGCAAATATATAATATCATAAAGAGATATAAAGTTTCATAGTTTGTTTGTAGGAAGTAATCTCTGGAACTAGTATACGTTTCAAGGAGTGATATAGATAGGCTACATGATTTTACCGAATTTTTACGGGAACGAAATCTCGGGCGGAAAACTAGTAGGAAATAAATTAGTTTTAAGAGGAAATCAGAGCTTTTTGGTGTTTTATTATTACAAGGAAACTTAAATAAGTTTACTCTTGTACAAATGGCATAATCCTGATGAATATAGCTATTTATTTTATTTTAAATCTAATATTGTACTATTAACTAGTTTTCCACCCGCGCTTCCAAAACAACTCTCCAAAATTTCAGGAAAAAATGTAGCCAACTTGTATTTGTACAAAATTTCATCATAATCGGTTTGGTAGTTTAGGTTTGAAAACGTATACTATCTGTTAAACAGATAGAGTTACTTTGGGATTTACGAATAGATTTTTGCATTTAATACATGGAGGTACACATAGGTGAATCGGCCTTCAGGCTGAAGAGGTATACTTACCTATACATATTTAACTAGCAAAAAACTTGCTGTGTTCCGTCGGTGCGTGGCAGTACCAGTGCCTTAATTGGCATTTTCTGGGTTAATACTCGCTCCATCGTCGAGTCGACCACATCTATGACCTCGGTCAAGATTGGGGTCAAGAGTTAACCCATCGCATAATTTAAAAAAAAGGCCTATAGTACTATAAATACTCAAATAAAATATATTATATCTGAAAGTAACAATAAATTACCTAAACAAAGGTTTAACTAACTTATCATATAGAGTAAAATCACAGTTTTTAGCTCCATCTTACTGTTATATTTTTTGCTAATAATAAAAAGAGATTCCTTATCTCAAGGATTAACTTCAAATTGACAAAAAAAACGACGTAGTAGACAGAGATGGCCTCCGTAAATCGTAGGTAGGCAGCTTGGGATGAGTTATAGATTAGTTCGTCTCGTATGATTTGATCAGAGTGACTTGCCTTCCGACCGCTCATCCATCAGGCGTCATATACCTCCCTAAATGATTGCAGAAAGGATTTTTTGTTGTCTATAGCGAAAATAGTGAGTTTATATTTAACTACTTATATTGATCTAGCTTTAGTAATAACAACTAGAGTTACTTTTTAAAAGTTTCAATAATCTATTTACTCATAAGAATATTGATGAAACAGTAATTTAAAAATAACTGTTGAAAAAAAAACTGATCATTTTGAATCATTTAAGCTAGAAATATTTTAAGTGACACTAATAATTGAATTTCATATTTATTTATGTAATCTACACTAACATTATAAAGAGGAAATATTTGTATTTTTGTATGTTTGTAAGGAATAAACTTAAAAAATACTAGACTGATTTCAAGAATCCTTTCATCATTAGAATTTTACAATATCTCAGAGTAACACAGAGTACATAATTTTGCCGAATTCCCACGGGAACAAAGTCCCGGGCAAAAAACTAGTTATTTATAGAGAAAGTGAGGCTGACTTGATACGTAAAATCTTTACCATCAATTCCCAATGTTCATTAAGAGAAGTACATAAATGTACATATAAGTGCTAAGACAAATTACCACTTTATTATTTATGTAGTTTTCATAAAAATGCTACTCTTATATCAATACTGTCAGTCTAGAACAAGAGTAAAAATATCATACTTAAACCTTTGGTCCCACTGACTCTTCATTCAATCAATCAAAACGTTAAATTGAGCAATATTTCCTCTGTGCACTGCTATTGACCCTGAAAATACACGTTATTGTAAAAATCGTCAAATTGAATGTGTGGCTGTCAGCGATTAAGGGCGAGCTCTGTCATCCATCAGTGCAGGGCTGGCAGAGGCTGGCGGTGTAATCCCCACTGACAGTCACGTGTGATAGCCCTGTTGTCGAGCCACACTCGAGGCCTGCCCTAAAGCATACGAATACAGATACACGTCTCGCAAAACAACTTTTTATTTTTATCGTGCTCCATCAAAAGAAAAAAATCTTTTTGTTGTTTGAACGTCCTGAAAATTTCACAATTTTCAGACGTTGATCAATCGTTTAATTCAGCTACAATTTGTGAAATTTATAAGAATGCAAATAATCTCGTCGAATAATTGAATATCCATGTTAAATATTCTTAAAGTTATAAATATAATAAAACAAATAAAATGCTAGATTTTTCTTTAGTTTCTATTCCACTTCTCAACTGTTAATTTTTAATAATGCCACTCTAACTTCCTAATTTACAATTCACAAACGAGTTAAGCCGTGTTGCCAGCAGTAATATTAAATTAAATTTAATTTAACAAGATTGTAGAAAGTCCTCCTCAAAATGTAGAATTTCATTTTGTGAGGTAAATCGTCCTAAATAATACTGCACAGCTTGCACTTTGAGCTGGGCAGACTTCCAAACCCAGTTTCTGTTGCAATTAAACATTTCCAAAGTGTGTAAATAACTGTTTGATAAAACTTTTCTAATAGGGTCAGCTATTTTAATATCCCATTATAAGAACAACAATCTCTCTTATGTTGTAGATTCATATCTCAGCGAGAAAATTACTTCAGAAACATGATAGTTGAATTAAAACGGGTAAAATATGCTTTCACCTTCGAATGTTTCTTTTACATAGGACATAATCATCGCCGACGTCCAAGATCTTTAGTTCTATTGGGTAAATACTTATATCACATTACTTATATAAATATTATATTTGTGATAAAATACTTATATTTTCTATAAATAAAACGGGCAAGTGCGAGTCAGACTCGCGCACGAAGGGTTCCGTTCCGTACCATTACCTATAAAACCGGCCAAGTGCGAGTCGGACTCTATAAAAACCATTACCTCTATAAAAGCGCAAAAAATCACGTTTGTTGTATGGGAGCCCCCTTAAATATTTAATTTATTCCACTTTTTAGTATTTGTTATTATAGCAGAAACCGAAATACATCATCTGTGAAAATTTAAACCTTGTAACTATCACAGTTCATGAGATACAGCCTCGGACAGACTTTCTATAAAAACGAGCAAAAAAGTCACTTTTTTTGTATGGGAGCCCCCTTAAATATTCTAGGAACTGTTAATCCATAAAATACTATTTCTACCTACAGTGAGATGAGAACCAATTATACGGTGTAATCTGTGTATTACATATTTACTCAGTTTGCATTTGCCAATTAAATTAAGAGTATTAAAAAAAAGTATCGAGTTTGACATGAAGTAATTACCACCTACACGAATCCCGACGGCATCAGGTTCGTTGCTGTACAACGAGTTTTAATAATGACAATTATATTCTGCTTGATGGCATCAAGCAGGCGTAGGGAGTGGTAACTGATAATGATAATATAGACTAGAAGAATTTTTGAATATTACGACTTTGATGCCGTTCAAATTTCATTTAACAGTTTGACACCAGGTTTTTTAGACTAATTCCACCCTGCTAAGCTCGATTTTGCCCGGTGTCAGAGCAATTCCCCCCCCCCCTTCCCCCCCTTTTCATAGAAAATATGTCCTTCGCAACGGTTTTCTCCGTTTTGTACAAAAACTGTTAGATCTAGAAGAAAACTGTGAATGACAATATTAATCTACATTAAATTACCTACCACATGATATGAATTTTATTTTTATAGGTCTTACAGTTTTTGAGTAACATCTAACCAAATTATTTTCGCCTTTTTATAGGAAAACCGGTGAATTAATCAATCTTGATGTATTAACCTACAAAACAAGACCCCATTATCAGTCGTATGAGTTTCGTTCACTTTTGACAACTTACAGCGTCAATTTGCGAATATGAACAACAATTAACCCTCATAAACTACCTACTCTGTATTTCTTAGAGGTAGGTTTCTAAAGATAAGCAAGCAAATCTTTTACAGAGTGCTAGTCAACGATATATATGTGATAACGGAAATGTATGAAATCCGTCATTGTATACAATTCCTAGGAATATAAAGTAGGTAGTTGATGAGGGTTGATTGTTGTTCATATTCGCAAGTTCAGCGCTGTAAGTTGTCAAATGTGAACCAAACTCGTACGACTGTTAATGGGTTCTTGTTTTGTAGGTTAATAAATCACGATTGATTCATTCGGCGGTTTTCATATAAAATGGCGAAAATACAGTTAAAATTAAAAACTTTGGAATTTGAGCAGATGTTACTCAAAAACTATAAAACCTATAAAAATAAAATTCATATCATGTAGTAGGTAATTTAATGTAGATTAATTTTGTTATTGACAGTTTTCTTCTAGATCTAACAGTTTTTGTACAAAACGGAGAAAACCGTGGAGAGGAGCATATTTTCAATGAAAAGGGGCGGAAGGGGGAGGAAATTGGTCTGACACCGGGTAAGATAGAGCTCAGCAGGGTCGAATTAGTCTAAAAAAACCCGGTGTCAAACTGTTTCACTAAATGCCGTTCAACATTAAAAGGAGAAGGCTTTTCAGATTATTCTTCTAGTCTAATATACATACTTTAAATATATAAACATGTATACAGAGTGTTTCATAATAAATATTGTTTATTGTACAATGAAGGATTTACATACATGCATACATACATTAGATACATACAAATACTCAATAAAGAGAATATCCAAAAATTAAAAAAAATTGATTAATGCTCAGCTCTATTTCAAATGTATGTAAAAATAAACCTGTTGGAGCCTTTAGGGATGTACATAATTACTGATTTTGAAGTTAATAAAAAAAAAAACTTTAAATTACATTTTTTTTTTTTAATTTTAAATTATTCAATTTTTGCAAATAATTGCGAATCCCTAAGTTAAATCAAACTCATTTGTGCCATCAGTGTTTTTAAATCTCATTTGAGATTAGTCTGTGACGTGTTGCTACGCAACGGTTGTTGATTAGATGTCAATGTAATAAAATAAGTAAATGACTTGTTGAAAAAATCACGTTTGTTGCAGATATGGGAGCCCCCTTAAATATTTAATTTATTTTACTTTTTAGTATTTGTTGTTATAGCAGAAACAGAAATGCATCATCTGTGAAAATTTCAACTGTCTAACTACCACGGTTCATGAGATACAGCCTCGGACAGACGTTCTATCACGTTTTTTCTCCAAAAAAAATATAAAAAAACACGTTTTTTGTATGGGAGCCCCCTTAAATATTTATTTTATTCTGGTTTTTAGTTATAGGGCACAAAGAAATACCTCATCTGCGAAAATTTTAACTGTCTAACTATCACGGTTCATGAGATACAGCCTGGTGACAGACGGACGGACGGACGGACGGACAGCGGAGCCTTAGTAATAGGGTCCCGTTTTTCCCTTTGGGAACGGAACCCTAAAAAATGGGTTACGCAGAAAGAGATGGCGTTAATAGCCTATCTCTTACTATCTAATAGGAACTCACATGTTTACATCTCTTTCAAAAGTGCTGTGACGTCATAAGTACTCCGTCTATAGAGTGTATGGTCTAAGTATCATAAGCATGCTGACCATCACATTGACACGAGTCATGTTAAGACGATAGTAGTTTAGCGGCGATGTTCCATCGCCCTATATCGGTTTATTGGCCAAGTTCGGCTATTAGAAGAACATTAGAGCTTTCCCCCAGTAATGCCCTGTTACGTACAAGTACTTCAGTTATTGAGTAGCAACCCCCTTCTGCCGATGACACGCGAGGCCGCAGCTAATAGTGAATTTGACAGATGGAAGTTCTCGTACAAATTCAGAATAGCTCTTTGTTTTGCTTAGACATTTGTGTAGGTAGTTGAACAATTTTACCCAAGGAACAAAGGTCGAAATATGAAGAAAAAAAATCCGCGACGTGAGAGTATTAGTTAGTTTGTAAGGTCAGCACCATAATTTATGCAGTTATTGTGATAAAATTACCCAATTTTCTTATTCTCATTACAAATTATAATGATATGATTTAATTAGCCAAATAAGCAGGTAGGGCTCTCGTGGAATTGGCGACGCGTTGAACACGCTGTCAGATCGTGTAAGGCGTGATGTAACGTCTATTTGTATCGATACGAGGTGACGTCTGTATCGGCTGTGTACACCGAGAAAAAGGTGGAGAAGCTTTATTTTTATAACCGTTAGTGGGCGGAAAACGGCCGCGACGAATGAATGGAGGCAAAACCTACTGTGCGATGTTAAAATGTGAGTGTGTAGTAGTGCATTGACTTTTGGTTTCTTAATTGGAAGGTATTTAAGTAAACAGCCAGCACACATGACCGCTATTATTGAATGCCTCATCGCACCCAGTCTATGATTGATTGAGTGTAGGCTTGGTATCCCCCCGTTCTTCATCTCACACTCCCCTTCCGCGGCCCGACGCGCCGCTTTGACAACGTTGTTCGACATGATGTTCATTTGTTCTGATTTGTTAGACATCCGGCCACATAGCGGGAACATCGCACTTACGTGATTAGAAAGTCTGTTACTAACTCAATACAAGCGAAATAGTCGAGGTCAAATATTTAATGAAGATTATGGAACGCCGCTACGATTTTGGCAAGCTTTGCCGCGGTAATTTGAAACCTTTTAAAAGTTTCATGTTTTACCTACTTGTGTTATGTTATGTCTCTTTGATAAATAACAATGTTAACTCTATAGTGTACATAACATACAAAAAGACAACTTATCTAATTGTAGGCGACCTTATTTTTAGAGAACACTTTCCTACAGGTAACCAGGAAACTCTACAGAAGAAAAGAATTAATATATTTTTAATAATTCTTCTGAACCGGTAGTGCCCCAAAACAATTGTTTTGAGTGTATTTTTTTTTATTTCTATCGCTTAATTTACTTAGTTCTAACTTCAACCCAACTTCTCCGTTCTGGTTTATTTTGGTTACCAAATTCTTCGTGTAGTTTATGTTCATGATTAACCTCCGATAAAAAAGAGGGGTAATATAAGTTATAGACGTGTATCTGTGTATTTGCCTGTGGCATTGTAGCTCCTAAACGAATGGTTATCATTTTTACTCTACAAATAATTTCTTACTTATTAAATCAAATTCTGCGCCGTGTTAAAACATCATGCATGTGATCAACTCTTAATTCTTATCATCTGACGATGTGACCACGGGCAGTAGTATCTATAATAAAACATAACTAGATTATCAGTGGTTCCAAATTACATGGTGTACGTGTGAATGGGCGATTAGATGAACGAATGGTCGTAAAAGGCATTGTATTAGCTATTATGCTTAAGAACGTTAATTGGGATCCCCACTAACCTGTAGGACTCGATTATGGCTTTACTATTCACACACTATATAATCAAATCTTGTAATTAGCACATTGGTGTTTATGTGTAAACATTGAACATTGAACATGTTTTGTTTTCTTGATGATAATTAATCGGAATTTTATTGATTTATTTGTGGTTATCTAGATTTACATCCATTTTGAAAAGTAGCATACTTACATTTGTCAGTAATGGATAGTTAGATATGTTATAATTTAAAAGCATTATACTAATTAAAAATTAAATTTTATTTTCATTCATAGCTAAAATAACTTTTAAACTGTTGAACCAATTTCGATAAAATGTAAATAGCTATAACAAATTTGGTCCTTTCGGTTCATGTGTCAAAATAGATCCATACTTTTAGGAGCTACTTTGCCACAGACATACACACAGATACACACGTCACACTTGTAACACTCCTCTTTTTATGTCGGATGTTAAAGATGTTGTATCGTTGTTGTAAAAGGAATTCTATAGGCCAGAATTACAATGATTCCATTCCGTTGCGTTGCGATACTAATAAACCTAAAATGAAACCAGGGCAAGTCACTGGAACATTTTAAAGAGGAATTTCGAGAAAAACACCAATCGTAGATACCTACATTTCCTCTACTGCGTTCTTTTTAATCACCGCTGTCAAGTTTTTTAAAAGCTGTCGGGGTGATATTAACAAGCGGAGCTTTAATACACAGATTATACAAGCAGATTCAAAACTTGGAAACTTTATTTAATATGCGTAACACTACCTTACAGTTTTCGAAAGACTGATCAAAATATCTTCTATACATATTATACAGAGGAAAGATTTGATTGTTTGTTTGTTTGTCTGTTTGCATTGAATAGGCTCCGAAACTACTGGACCAATTTTAAAAATTCTTTCACCATTAGAATCCTACATTATCTGTGATGTACCCTATACATGATTTTCCTGAATTCCCACGGGAACGAAGTAAATAAAATCCATCTCAGTTAAGGCCGCCTTTGCGTACATTATTTTAGTAGTTATTAGTTTAGTAAGTAGTAGTAGTAACTTGTTGTTGAAAAAAATATTATTTAAGCGAAAATTAAGGGTTAATGAAACTGAACCTTACTGAACTTTTGCCAAGGAATAAAGTTCAACATTTGAAAAAATAAAAATCGCATATCGATAAAACTTGAGCGGTCAGCTAATTGCCTTAGTATAAGAAGTCTATTTTTTTCCGAGGATTCCACATGATTTCCTTGGAGAAAGTTTTTTAGTTTCATCAGGAAAACACCCACAAAAATTTCAGTAACTAATTAAGTATCACTCCATGTAACATTACGAATTACGATGCTGATCTTATTTTTTGACTTTTTGTAAATGCTTAGGGCGTATTCTCTTTGTATGGGTTAGAGAGACACAATAATCTGAATTCATCAACTATACCGTACATTCAAATAATTTATCGCTCTTATTTTATGCGTCCCTAAAAACGTGAAATACACAACTGCTTATAAAATCTCTATCTTGCGTAAAAGTGCTGCCGACGCCGACGTCCCGACTCTGGAACGGTATTAATTACTGCTCTCCTATTGGAAAAAGGACGTAAGTTCATAAAGAACCAAGAAAAAAAGGGTCGAACAATTAGTCTCCTTCCTCCATAAAAACAAGTCAAAACTTTTGATTTGAAATGCAACAGATTTTTAGACGTCTGCGATTTTTGACTCTGAATTTCAATCAACTTAACTGTCTACCTCTAGGTTACTTGCAGCAAAAGATTTGATCAGTTGTTTACTTCTTCTTGGAAAGTGATTTAAGCTGGTTCTGGGATGGCCTCATTATATGTTTTATTTAATTTTTTGTTCTATGTACCTAAACTTATTTTAAGATTAACTTGGACTACGTCAACATGATCTATTGACATGTGGTTAAAAGTAAGTCGTATTTGAATTTGCAATAAAACAATGGTTGTTTACACTTTTTTAAAAATATATGCACAATGAAAATTCAAAAATATTTTCACAACAAACGCAAGAAAAACGAATATGTATTTATCTGTAAGTAACGTCGGAAACAAAGGTAAAAACAAAATATACCTATACGTGAATTTTGACCGGTTTTAGTATTAAATTATGTGTTCAAATGGCGAAAGTTTAAAGGATATGTAAACACTTAAATCGAACAAAACAGTTCTGTGATCCCCGTAACGAAGATGTGACCTAGTTTACACGTTCCACACATGAACGTTATGTCGTGGGAAGCAGTGGTAGCACAGGCTTGATAACTAATTAATCACTGCCTGCGAGAGCAGCGTGATTTCCTGCGAGTGAAAAATGCTGAGCCACGATAAAAGTGAGAAGGGTCGTGGGACATCCGAATACCTACACGCACATGTTCATCCTTGTTTTTTTTTACAAATATCTTGAGACCCGTTAATAAAGATCTTATCCTAGAATTTCTATGAAGTAATGGACATTCTAATACCTACAAGATTTATTTAGTTGGTTTTCTTTACTAGTTTGTTAAAAGTGAATATTGACATGAAGTTTGGCACTGGCGTTTAGCATAGTCTAATACAATCTTTCTGTCTTTGACTTCGTTTTATGTGACTCTCCAGGAGGGTTATTTCACTAATCAATGCCGCACCAGTGGCAGTGGAATGACGATGGTCGTCATTACATCCATTCCTGTGGCGAAATTAAGATCTATCCAAGTTTTATACATTTGATGACGGCTGCTTTGACTGAAGGCGTCACTACCAACTGAATGGAGAAAATACTAAGTCCATGACAATGTTAAGTTGCTAAGTAGTTTCGTTTAGCGGTGGCGCTGCTGATTGGGGTTACTGGCATCAAATGTATAAGGTTTCGATACTTCTTAGTTTCACCACCTGAATGAGTAAAATAGTCAATCAACCACCGAAGCCATTGATTAGTGGAATAGACGCCAAGTGCAAGAAATAATGACAAACAATATTTTACGACGTTGTAATGGAAGGTTAAATAAACGCACTTTAACAATCGATGTTGTGTTATATTGTAGTAATTTTCAGTCATGTGAAATATAACTCAGACATGATTTTTTTTATTTCAGTCTTCTGATACAAATCACTTTTTAAGGTGGATTTTTTAATCGTCATTCTGACAGAAGCGGCGGGCTTAAACGGCTTATAAGTTCAAAAACATTTTGATTTCATAATCTTCATAGTAATTACGCAGACTATGCTCTACATTCTTTACTATTTGTAAGAAAATAGTGCTTTTCTACCTTGTTAATTAAAACATGTGCGTGGCACCCAGACCTCCTACGCCACCGTAGCCCCGAAGCCCGCTATTTCTCCCCGTCACACCGCGTGCAAATCTACAACACAATCTACATTGCAATAATATATCTGTGTTCTTAAGCGGGTCATTTCCTTTCAGACGATGTAATTTACCTTTAGTTTGCTTTTTCCAAAAGCAAAGGAGAATGGTCACAATCCATACAAAATTTACCTAGGCCCGGCAGTAAAAAGACGTATCCCGGATTTTTATCACATCAAGTATAACAATAAAATGTAACTTTTCAACCGACTTCAAAAAAGGAGGAGGTTCTCAATTCGACGGTATTTTTTTTATTTTATTTTTTTGTATATTTGTTACGCGATTACTCCGGCAACTGTTGTCCGATTTTCAAAATTCTTTATTTGTTCGAAAGAGTATACTCCTGAAGAGGTCCCATATAAATTTTATCGAAAATGATTCAGCGCTTTTAAAAAAAATCAACAAAAACAAAATATACTACAAACTAGAACATCATCTAAATAAATGAATGATATTTCTGTTTGTAGTTATTTGCTAATAGGCATTGTAGTCCGCAAAAAACTAGATATCTACTTTGTGCGAACTGTTGTTGCGATTGAAGTCGGTGACTCATACGTTTTTAACGTGGAAAATTATTGTATTTAATATCGATGGCTAACATATAAAATATATTGCTTTGTTTTTTCTTCAGGCGCAGTACTGAAGTGTTAATAAATATGTAATAAAGAAACCTATCATAGTTTTTTGTCACATTAAGTGTAACACGAATATGTAATTTTTGTATTCAATATCAGAATAATATATTACTTTTAGAAAACACATGTCGTTTTCTCCTTTATTAATAAAATTGTGATTCTCTTTTGCTTTGTCTCTCTCATAATAAGGTACATAGAGGTTCCCAACACTTGCAGACCTCTTAACAGTTGTAATTTCATGCCACGAACTATTTAGTAAGAGTTCTAAAAAAACCGTAAAAAGTAAACCATAAACAATCTTAACAAGGATTTTTTTATTAATTCGTTTTTTTTAAATAATTTTGTACTCTAAGCACTTTTCATCCGACAGATAGAGAACATTTTGATTTTTAAAATGTGAAAATTTCGTTTTGTTAAGTTCAGTAACAAAATAAGTAGGTAAATATCTAACATAATCAAGGCTAATGTGAGTCAAGCAAACCATTTCTAGAGTCTACGGAGCATAGTTTGGGAACCACCGAGATACATGATAAAGAATGTGGCTTACAAATTAGTTTATAAATACGGTTACATAGTCGAATGAATGTGCATAATCTTCAGGTTTTCTCAGAACACTTACTCTTCTTCACCTTAAAAACATTTACAATTTAGGAAAGTACTTAGCCTGTACATTAATTAATCATCAATCTTTAAAAAAAACCCCGTACAACTGATCACTTCGATCCGTTTTCTTTTATATAGAATTTATTGTCATAATGAGGAAGCACGAAAAGGATTGTGACGTATGGTATTGAATAGTAAGATCTATAGAATCTAAGAAATCTAAAAATTTCTAATTTCTACAACAAAACACCCATCCTTTTACATGGGTGTCGTAAAAGTCACCACAAAAATGTACCTGAACATATTACAAATAGCACGTATGACTAAAACCGCGATAATTTTCTATTCCAGGAAACGTACAGAAGGTGGGCGTGCAGCACAATGGTGCCGCTGTGGGTGGAAGAGGGGTCTGAGGAGAGTGAGGAGGGAGGCCGGGCTCGACGTGCGCCTGCAGAGCATGCGGCGCGGTGGCACGCGCGACACCTGGAGCGCGTGGGGCACCTGGACCGGCGGCGCGGGCCCGCCGGCGGGGTCGTGGGCCGCTGGGTACGCGCCGCCGCCGCGGGCCCCGGCCGGCCGCTCGCCCGCCTCAAGCCCTGCCTTTCAGTCTGCCAGCTCGTTGAGCAACACTGCCCCTACTTCCTTCCAGCGGACCGCGCGCCCGCTTACCCCACACAGTACGCCGGCGAGCCCACATTTTTATGCCTTGGTGAGTTTTATGTTCTTGGAGGCAATATTAGATACATAGGTAGAAATTCTTTATTACATACTTAATAGGAAAAACAAAGTAAAGTTTATGAACTACATAACATTTGATCACATTGTTTCATAAACTGTCTTCACGACTATACAGGGTGTAAGGGCCGGGTGGAGCTAATACTTAAATGTTGGAGTACTATACTATAACTATGACAAGTAACTTTTTCCCTCGGAAACTTAACGTCAAGGAGTTTTTGTTACATACCGACTTTGGCACTACGCGATGCAATCAACCGCGAAACCGCACCCTGCGCGGGTAGGGAAAACCATTCTAAATGATGTTCTGAATGCAGAATTTCAGTTTTTGCCAAGCTGTTCTTTACACCGTGTATAAAGGGCCCGTATTATAGGACAGTATTGTAATCAATGGGCCTTTTTATAATTCAAACGGCACGGCACGGCACGGCATGTCAAAATTTTACAATTGCCCCCTATATTCCCAGCTTCTAGTATCACTTGTACATAGAAAGCAATAGTAATGAGGTCAAGAGTTAACCCATCTTATAATAAAAAAATACAATTTTGACGTGCCGTTTCCCAATTATAAAAAGGCCCAATCACAAATCAACTAATCATCAGTTGAGACAAACATGAACTAGGTAAGAATAGAATAGGTAGGCCTGTATTACAATAACGCCCGAAAGCATATTACAGGTGTTTATCGGTAGAAGCCTGGTCGAAATAATTAGAAAAACAAAAAAGAAATCATTCAAATCGGTCAAGCCATTTTTGAGTTTTGGCGAATCTAAATAACACCAATTCATTTTAATACCTATATAAAATTGAAGGAGTTGACTCACTGGGTCATCAACGCCCAGCCCAAATCCTTGGCCCAAGAAAACTGAAATTTGGACCAAAGGTTCTTTTTTAACCGACGTGAAAAAAAGGAGGAGGTTCTCAACTCGGGTGAATTTTTTAAATATTTTTTTATTTTTTATTTTTTTTTATGTTTGTTACCTCAAAACTCCGTCATTAGAAGACCGATTTCAAATTTTTTTTTAGTTCTGAAGCATCTACTTTCAGATTGGTTCCATAAAATTTTTATCGAAATCGCTTCAGTAGTTTAGGTCTAAAATACAAAAAAAACTTTAATTTACGGTCATATGTACATATATGTGGATGATAATAGGTCATCAATGTAAACGAAGCAAAAACGAAGTTGTTCCCTGAGACTTTTAAGTTGTTTTTTGGGGCTCCTTTGTGTCCTGGGGCTCTACCGTTTATTGACCGGTAGAGTATAATCAATCAATCAATCAATCAAATCATACACTACACCTCTTTCCTGCCGTCGGTTGATATCGGTTGATAATATCTGCCTCCACCCCATATCTTTCATACCATCTGGCGATCGGTTTGAGAATTGTACTACCCCGTATCTTTCTTGTCATCTTGCGACTGGTTATGAATATCACCACCTCATATCTTTCCGTGGAGTGAAAGTAATTGATCACTATATCGCTCTTTAATTTCGAGTGATTTAGTGCTTTATAATAAATCTACGAGGGAGTTATATGAATGATAAATGATAACCTTTAAAAAGAATAAAATAAAATATTTTTAACAAAAAATTGACCCGCCTTCAAAAAGAGTAAAATATTTTTTTAAAGCTATGTTCACGAGTAAGTAATGGTTACGGGTAAAACAGTAAATAGGTGAATTCATAACGGTATATGGTAAATAGAGAGGAATTTTTTTTGACGTCGGCGCCGGTTCGAACAGGACCTAGTTTAATGAAATAAGTATTCGCACAAGCTTTTTTTGGCAGTATAAAAACTAAGATAGTTATGCCATGCGAGTAATAGTTCGGCGCCAACGTCAAAAAAAAATTCCTCTCTATTTACCATATTCCAATAAATTCAAACATTTTCGTCTAGATTAACTTGCACCTTGTTCAATCACAAAACACAATCACCCAAACATAATCACTCTCACCAATCACCCTAAGGTTGACTGGTAGATAATGCCATTGGGCATTAAGTCCGCCCTTGTACTTTTAGTGCTTTAAGTTAAATAAATAAATAAATCCAAAGCAGAGTCAAGCAGTCTTCCAACATAATCGTGGAGGAAAATACACCAAACATACACGCAAATACGCTCCTTGGCAACACTGGACATTGGCGAAATCTACCAAAGGATCGCCACAATTGAAGAAATTAAATTGAATTATGAATTCACCTATTTACTGTTTTACCCGTAACCACTACTTACTCGTGAACATAGCTTTAGAAAGTTATTTCACTCTTTTTGAAGGCGGGTCAATTTTTTGTTAAAAATATTTTATATAACATAGACAATGAGTAAATAAGGATTTTACTAAATTCCCACGGGAACAAAGTTTCGCGGGTATCAGCTATTTTATTACAAGATAACATTAAAATTAAAAATGTTGAATTACCCTCGATATTCGATTGCTTCAGGATAAAATTATCTATGACACAAATAAAACTAAACGCAAATCGGTTCATCCGTTTGGGAGCTACGATACCACAGACAGATACACAGATACACAGACAGACACGTTAAACTTATAACACCCCTCTTTTTTGCATCGGGGGCTAAATAAGAAAATGTAATTTTTTTTATCTAAAATTTGTTTGAAACAAACCGTACTGTATACAAAGTTTCGATACATTCATACAAAAGACATCAACGCAGTCTAGATCTACGACAAAATCTAAATAAACTACCATATTATTATAGAGTAGAGATGCCGTTAGGTTTACGTAAAGAGCAGCTGTACGGAGAAAATTAGGCGAGATTAGCTTTCTGTCCTTACTTGGCCGCGATTCAAAACCAAAGAGCACAAAACAAGCAGTGTCTTGCTGGGAGCTGCAGGGGGCTTTTGTTTTTCTCTTATGTAGCTAGTTAGCTACTTACCATTCCACTTTGACCAATTGTTGCTTCGCGCCTTTTGATTTAAGTCATGCCTTAAATATTTCTCTTGCCGCTCTAGCGCGGAGCTGGCACATATTCAAGCTATTATGGGGTAGTTTTCGGACCTAATTTGTTTCTATTTCCTCGGGCATTTCGAGAATCTTTTTTATAATTTATTCTGTCCACCGCTGCTTCTAGTTATGGAATACTTTGTTTTCTTGGCTCTGTTGGTTCTCTTAATTTCCTTATAGGTTACACAACTACAATACTCAAATGTTTCTTTAATTTGGCAAACAAAAAAAATTAAGTACCTAAGTCAGAAATTTCATAACCACAACTAAAACCATGTTAAAAAAGCGTCCCGCTCTCAAAGGTGCACATTTACGTTATTTAATTCTCTTGTGACACTAAGCGAGGCATAAAAATCGATCCCAGGAACAGTTGATTCAGGTTAAGCCTTAATACTACCAAACATACATGCATACGCTGACGCCTTTAATTCCTATAGGAGTAGGCAGAGCATCAGTGGTTCTAGAATTGTTGTATCAATCTATGTGAAAATGTTTTTCAGATGCTCGAATACCCGAGACGGGCGCCCAGGCCAACAAGTCCAACTACGGGAGCGACCAGTGCTGCTACTGGTACTGCGAGGGGCGGCTGTGCTACCGGTGCGAAGCACGGCTGAGCTCGGTGGCGCGCCCGCCTCCCGAGACCTGCGCGCCCGTCGAGGAGCGCGTGCCCACCTGCTCCGTGCCCTACCAGGCACCCTCCCCCGCCCCGCGCCGCGCCGCACCCACCCCCCTCGCACTAGCCGCGCCGGCACTCGTGCTCGCGCTCACAGCCGCCAGAGCGCCACGGACCCACTGGACGCTGTCCATGTCTCTAGTGAATGTGCGTGATTCCAGGTTATAGTTTTACGTTAATGTGCGACGCACTCACACGTCTTGCGTTCGCCAGACTACGATCGGAACTTCGATTAGTGCTGTACTTATGATAATAAATTACGCGCGGTTTAAAGAAGTCTTCGGGGCTCGCGGCGTATGCGCACCGTGCGTGGCGCCGCGAGCCCCGCGGCCGTGTAGGTAAGGAAAAGTTTGTGTCCGACTGGTTGATACAACCCGACGTTTAAAACACCAATGTTCCCAAACATTATTTAATATAAATCATCGTTGCAGTTAGCCGACGCAATTATGATTTTTGGCACCATTTGACATCACATAGACATGGACATTAAGTTTGGAATATGTTATGCCCTTTATTTTATATAGTGTTCATATTACAGTGTCTTATAAGCACTTGCCGTTGTATAAAAATTCTGAATTATATTTTTTATGGTTTTATAAAACAAAAGTTTATACGAAAAGTTGGTCAGTATATACATTTTGAAATCAATTTTCACCAATAAACCAATGTTACGGAGCGTGCTTTGTGTTAGGGATTGAATGTTAATGACTGTGTTCTTTTAATACGATCTCTAATATATAATCCACGTTAAATTTAATAAATCGCCTGGGTGCCCAACAAAGATGAATCATACCATTTCACCGTTCAGACGTGAAAGTCATCATTGATGTCAGATTTACATATTTTAAGCAATATTTTAAATGGCTTGTGAACTAGTTTAATTAAACCAAATATGTGACCCAAATATCTTTGCAGTGGAAGCATATATTTTTTAAATTAAGCGAACTTTATTTAATTTTAATGACATCACGTAAAAATGTTTCTCCTCATAGAAAAAGTCTTGCCGTGTAGAAAAGCCTAACTTATTGCCATTACCTATATTTAATCTCAGTATGCTACGAGATGCTATGATTATTTTAACACTAGATGCTCTGCATAAATCTAACAATAATGAAGGCTTTCCCTCTGAATCATAAAACTGAAATGGAATGATTTTAGCTCGTTATTTTTGTATTGTTGCATTAATTCTGAAGTGATGACGAGGCAATCCGTGGCAAACGAATTAATGAGGACTCATTTCAAGTACATGTGATTTTTAAAGTACAAATAGAATGTGTAACGTAAATATGCGAACCGAAATAACAGGGTCATTCAAGTTCACCAATCGCTTGACCTATCTGTACGCCAAGAGTAAAGTCAAGAAATAACAACTTACATTGGACTGCCTTAGAAATTTTTCCTCGCAACGATGCACTAACTTGTTATAGAAATTTAAGCAATATTTTAGCTTTAGTAATACCATTAGATCTGAGGTTACTTAAATTATTTGTTGCTAGATATAAATCTTCCACTTCTCACTTATTGATGGCAATATTAAAGTTATCAGCATTGATATGAGCAGCAGCCATGAGTTCTTCTCGAGCACAGGTTTAGGGCGTGAGATTAAGCGAGTCATTCTCTGCATTGGCTCACCACATTCACAAAAATAAAATAAAAAAAAGCTTTCAAAACAAAGATTGGAGTCGTTTGTGAAAATTGAGTATTGAGTAAAAATAATAAATAGATTTGCGACTTTAACCGTCTTATTAGAAACTTAATTTAAAGTTAAGTGACAGCTAAGAGCTTCACTGGAGTGTGAAAAAACATGTCTTACTTAAAAATAGTTGAAATATTTTCGCGAACGCTCCCGCGACGCTCTTAACAGTCCCTCAACTTATGAATGAAGCGGTTGATGATTATTTGAAAATTAAAATACAAAGTCATTTATTACAGTTTAGCTTGTGGTATATGTAAACTATCAGATGCTAGCAGATATTTCTCGAAGATACCCAACTGTTGTAATAACAGATACAAATAAGTTAAGCGTTACCTTTGTGATGATAGGTACGGTATGAAGGACTGACCTATCCACAATCCATAGTAAAGCACTGCCACCTTTTAGAATAATGACCCAGATGTACTTCAAAGAAGGATTATTAAATTTAAAATTACAACTAAGTTAACTTTTAGTTGTAGTTAAAATATCTTAGATGCCAAATACACGTATACTTACTTATAATACAGTAGCTCACGTTGATAAATTGACGATCGTAATGAAGTGTTGTTGCATTTAAAAACGTACATATAAAAACACAACCATACTATTTGTCGAACATCATCGAGGTAATAATCAAAAAGCTTTAGAAATGTATGCTTGCTGTTACTTTTACAGGAGATTTATACAAATAACACTAGGGGAAGTAACTAATCGGGTTAATTTGAGTACCGTAAACTCATGCCTTTATAGTTTTAGCTAGTAATAAAGAAGTACGTACATAATTTTGAAAAATCTCACTATTTCGATTGCCGCGATGTCTTCTAGTCATCGAGACACAGATGCCTAAAACAATTGGTCTATATACTATGACTTAAATTAATATAGGTTAATTAATCGTAGTTGTTGTTTTGTAAGAAGTAAAATGTGACTAAACATATAATGAGAATTATATGTAATATATCCGTCTTATGAACTTAATCAGTCAGATTCATATAACGCAAATATAACATGGTTAAAAATGATTTTTATATGAATTGATTTTTATATATATTATAGTATATGTGCATCGCGACAAGCATTATGGTAATCAAAAAACCACAATGATATGTAAATGATGGCATTTGTTACTTTTTCTTTTATTTTTGAAAAATATTAAAATATAGAAATGTTGACTTATGTGATCAAAAGCAAGATATTAATTAAATGGTTATTAAGACTTTATTGAATGGAGCATTTGTTGAGATATTGTCCTCTGATGGAGGGATGTAGTTGTTGTATTCAAATGATAATGATAATAATATTAAGTAAGTTATTTTTTACGTTTTTATCGTGTACATAATGTCAAGAGGTTTGTTGTTTCCATTCCCAATCGAGGTCACCGACGGTGCTAAAGGTCTATTAACGCTTCTTAGAACATGATTAGTGAAAGCGAGGACGCAGCGCGAGGCGCGAGGCGTAAGGCTCGTCCCGCCCCGCCGCCGGCGCCGCGCCTTCGCCACCGACACACAGTGCTCTGCGTAACTGTGCTACACACCATATCACTCTTTGTCTAACCCCTAAACGTTAATACAACTTAGATACCTATTTTCTTAGTATTTTCAAGATAAATCAGTTACAGTGCCGCGGTATAGAATAGTAGGTAACTTTAAAATGTTAGTGGAACAGAGCCGAGACAGAAGGTCAATGGGTCGTTGTTGTTGCTAAAGAGGATACTCGTGATCCCTAGTGCCTTCACTTTACTCGAAGTGAAAGCGAGTCATAGTAAGGGTACTATTCCAATGTAAAGTTGATACTTTAAACTACTAGAATCGTTCCATCCGATTAAGCAATGAATTTTTATTTTGGCTAATTAATCTAATATTCTCTCAAGTTATTATAAAGTCGAGAAAACACAATCTAGAATGTATCTCAACGATTGAAATGTTGAGAATTATAGGACTAGTCTCTTCAAGAGGGTTAAACGTAGGTTATTAGGGTTCAAATGTTTACATTACGGTAAAGTTCAAAAGATCAATTGTTTACAAGTTATACCATTAAAAACATACTCATGGATAAACGAACATATGATTTGTAAACCTTCGCGAATCATTATTATTATGAAGTCACACTCTGATTAAGCAGCTTATAAAACATAAATTATCATTTAAAGTATATGCACATTTCAATGATGTTTCTTTTGTACTTTTTCAGATATAAATGCAGATGTATAAAATTATCTAGTTATCGAGGTGGCTAATTTAGTAATAGAAAATGAATTACTAGAACATAATAATTAATTGGAACAATTTGGAGCACTCGTTAAACTCACACATTGACCGTACATTCCTTCTTTGTGGATGTTTCTGCTCTTCACTCTTGATATCTTCACTCATTCTCTATTCTATTCTAGAGTAGATAGTAAAAGACCAAAAAAGAGGAGTTCGGTTCGAATGTTCATACTACCTTACTCATTTTGGTTCCACTTTGCCAACTTTTAAAATCGCATGTGTATTTCGCAATTCGTAGGAAAGAATTATTAAAAATTTCAAAGCTGCAAATAAGCTTTACATAGTCAAAATTTCTTCATCACGATCACTAAGTACTGTTTGTTTATTGATTTCGTAGGGACACAAGATTAGCAATAATTCTTAGTAAATAACTGATAAACATGTAGATTTCACGAGTTATCCATGAGTCGTCGGGGCGCGGGCGGCGGCGGCGCGAAGACGCGAGGGCTTCCACGGGCCCGCCGCAGCCTTGTTTCCATGGCCTTCATTATAAATAATTCTAAGAAAAACTAACTACCTCCGGACTGAGCCGCCCCTCCCGACGCCGCCCCCACCCCGCCGCGACCCACGTCCGTCTCTTTAGGTTAGTATAATGGGTGAGTTACAAAATTTCGTTGAATGTTCGATGATAGTGTGTACATTATGTTTTTGAATAATATACGTATGTTTTGATGTACATAAATAATGTGTAAATTATTAACGCACAAATAATACGACAAGAACGCTGAAATGTAAAGCAGTGTATGAACATTTATGTATTTAGCTGTAAACCGTAACTCTCAAGGAATTAGGAATTTAGGTGTTGAGGTTTTTTTTGCCAACATTTTAGATTAATTTAGTTGAATGTCTCAGTGATAGCACACAAGTGAGTGCAGCTAAGTTGAGTTGCAGCGAGCGGCGCGGCGTCTGCGCAGCGACTCGGTTCACTGTTCACGCACAAGCACAAGCAGAGCAAGCTTTCGGGGATCGTCCTTATGTACTTATGTACCAAACTGTAGATTTAATTCGACGTATTACAAATAGTGTAATGTAAGACAAAACACCAAAATGTAGCCTTCAATACAAATGCAATCAAATACGTTTATCTATACATATATCTAGTCGACCATGTTGAAAGTGAATATTTTATTTGTAATAATACGATACTTTAATTACTTGACTGCCATAGATGTTGAGCTGTGTATATTGTAAGCAAGTTTCGAATAGAGGTACTCATATTATAGAGACTTAAACAAGCCATTAAAATATTTGTTTCAATTTGAATGTTAGTATGTATAAGTTTACTTGATACCATAAGGTGGTGCGATAGCTGAATGTACCCACTCGAATGCCACGGCGAATATAGGAAGACAACGAATATGATACCTGATTGCTGTTTCTACGAGTAAATTCTAATACTTCACTCATAAAATTCACAAGTTAATAGTTTGAACGGGTGTTTTGGTGGATATGTACAGCGGGAACCGTTACATTTCATAGAGGTACAGTCAGCAGCAGCTACCATCAGGGCTGACTGTGCCTTCACAAGCACTACATCTCCATAAATTGCTGTGTCGTTACCCGTGTTGCTGCCTGTACTGCGCCTTTCAAACGTTCTGTTTATTTGAAATTTTATTTTGTGTCTGCGCATATCTAAACTCCGTGGTACTTTGTTTTCAATTTAATTTGATTCAGTTACTGACGCCTGAGTGAGATGAGTATATACTCGTACACAATAGTAATATATTGCCTTTAACCTGTCAAGGATCTAATTAAAGAAGAAATTAGTAACATTAAGATACAATTGAAGTGTGTAAAAAAGTCTTATGATGAACGCATAATAAATAAGTATAGTAATTGATACGTTCGTTGGTGTCGCCCGACACATAAAGTAAGCAAATCATGGTTCTCTCCAACCCCGAAAGTAACATATTCTTTAAATGTAGTTTGTTGGTACCTTATTTTATATGTTTAAATTAGTATTTTTTTATTGAAAATATTGTTATCTCGGGCATTTAGAAAAAATTGACAAACTGCACTCTAATATTCACATAAATAAATATACATATACCTACCAAGTGTATTGCATACACACTAAAATAATAGGGATAATGAACGAGTATGAAAATGAATAATGAGTTATAGTGATAAGTATAATATTTTGATACAGTATGACGTCCTTCAATGTTCAGACATATTTCTAAATGGCCGAGATGTATGGGTCAAATGTCTGTTCATAAATTAGTATAAATATAATGTATGTAAAATTAGTGTTATTTGATTAAAATATGAATGTTTTGTGTTGATACTATAGCGTTATGTTGTACCCAGTTGCGAGAAACGGTGCGAGCGTGGGTGGGCTCTCTGCCCGTCCTGTAAGACCCACCGCGCGATACTCGCCTGCATCCGTTTTGTACTCTCCCCCTCCTCACCTCACATCAACCACACTCGGTTCACCTGTGGTTGGCGTGCATTAAGTTGGATTCAAAACGTCTCTCTCGCATCGCGTTTGATCTCATGTTCCTCATGAGTTCTAGATCATATAAATATATATATTTGAAGAACAGGACAACTAGTAATATCTACTCGTGAATTAATGAAAATTTTATCTTTCGAAGAAATATAAAAAAATATGTACTATTGTGAAGAAGTTACATAAAAATTGTCGTTCACAGGATTGCTTCAAAATAATTTATCTCTATATAAATAATATCATTAAATTGCCTAAATCATAGTGAGAGATGTAGTGTAGATCAAAATCTTAACTTTAACATATTGAATACAAGACCACGCAGAGCCGACGCAGCCAGTGTACATACGCTGGCTGAGCACGCGGCGCACGGCTCGGGCTGCTATATATTGATATGATCTAGGATGTGTCGTAGGTGTTTCTCGAGTAGTGGTCGTGTAATATCTTAATAAGTCTTACGTTACGCCTTCTAAAATGATTATTATCTCTTTTAGAGTGCAAACTCGTGGTGGCGCGGTCAGAGCTTTCAGTACGTGGGGCTCGTAGCAAGTCCCGGGCCACGCTGCGCCCGCTACGGCGTAGCCAAACGGGCGCAGCGTAGCACGAGTGCGTAGCACCATTGCATCGCCCCGTCTCCGCGTGTGTCGCATGTAGGCATCGTTCAACACTCAAAGTAATATTAATCACGTTCGAATAATTGTAGACAGATTTTGAAATTTAATATTATTTGCATTTTCCTAAGAGGTAGTATCGATTGAAACCGTAGGTCACACGACCGTGTTATGATGAATTTGTGGAGATGTTTATTAAAAAAATACGTTTATTGAAAATGAAATAAAAAGGAAAAATATTGTCATATAAACTTGTAATTACTAACCATAAGAGGATCCTTGGTGAACCACAAAAAACGTTAATAAACAAATTAAAAATTACGAAGTTCCTGTTATTTATTTATCACCTATTTAACACGTTCAGACTAACAACGCCACTGGACGTCCAAAATTAATTTACATGATGCGGCACAACGTCTTATGACGTCATTACAAATATCCAATTTCTATGCACAACGTTGAATACCGTCAGCTTTCTGTATATTTTTTAGGGAGTGACGTCACACCACCGCATCATGTTATTGTTTGCAAGTTCTAGAGCAACACCTTCAAATTTACGTACACACAAACGCACAACATGTAAACACGTCGTCTGTTGTATGGAACCGCGATACTAGTAGTTGGCTTATGCGTCGCTAGCGGGATCGCGTTGTAAATCGAAAATATCATCGTAAGATTTTTTTAACCTTTTTATGTTGTTATTTGAATGTACCGCATTCTAATCAGAATTACAGATTCCGCAGATGTAAAAAAATAGAAAAATGTTTGGTCTCCAGGGCTTTCAGTATTGAGGCACTATCAGAGAGTATGCATTGGCGGCTTCTTATAGCTATTCATTCGTACTGGAAGATTGACATGGGTAGTCCCAAAGCTAGTGATATATGTATGTTCAGATCAAGGGAGAAGACCCCTGCTCCAGTGCAGGCTTTCATCTTAAATCCATCCGTATAAATACGGACTTCGTGGATCACAGATTGGTCCTTCTCTGTTTCGTTAATTTGTATCTGATATTTCTTATCAAATGCATAGAATTTGGAAGTCTAATCACCCGGGGCGATAGACGTCATTACACGTTGTTAATTTTCTACAAGGAAAATCTAGGAGTAAGTTGTGTTGGAACATGGGATAACGTTAACGTCAAAAGTCGAAAGCGTGACAGCGTAGGTGAAACTTATCTTGTAACACGGTGGTGCATCTATAAACGTCGTCTGAATTTGAATGGAGCCAGGATGTGCCACGGCACATAGTTCGACTAAAGTGACATGCGTGCACGAACGTGTTAAACGTAGCACTTTATCCTTCCGCGAAGTGACAATCATCTATCTTCTATCGACCTATCTATCTACGAGATATTGATGAAAGGCTTTGCTTATTATAAAAATACAAGTCCTGACTCATTGGCTCATCAACGCCTAGACCAAATCCTTGGACCTAGGAAGCTGAAATTTGGCACGAAAGTTTCCTTTTTTTACTTAGGCAAGGTGTAAGGAATGATTTTACGAAATTCAAACTGAGGAAATCAACTTAAAAGAAGCACGTGTCTAATATAAATATTCGTCGATTTCAACCAATTGTCAAACAGTACACGTAGCCCAACGGCTCTTTAGACACGGGTTCGAATCCCGGTCAGGCTTGTCTTTTTCAGGAAGCTTTGGAGAAAAGCTCATAAATGCAATGTCTATGAATAATAAAGGAAAATCCCATGGGAACGAATTCCTGGCTATCCTCTAGTTATAAATTAAAACAGAAAATCATTGGTTTAAATATTTTAATACAAAATGTTCTTCTTACTTCAATATCACACTCGTACTTACATCATCTATTTATAATACGTATAAAAACTATGACTTCGTATTAAATTATCGTTCGCGCAATAGTATAAAAAGACACTCGTAATCACAGCAGGGCGTTCGCTATACACAATATACCGAACGCTACAGGCACACAACGCACGATCACAGTCGGTGTCGCAGGGCCAGTGGCGGGGGACGGGGGGCTAGAGCCGGGCCTGTGCCGTCGCCAGCAGCACCATCATCGTCATGAGAGCACCCAGCGGATAGCTCAAACTGCCTCGACTCCGGCCCGCGTCGCCAGACGTCTCCGCAGTATCTAAACACAACACACAATCTCAATACTACATTTTTAAACACAGTGCAAACGTGCAAGTGCGGTATCGTGCATTATCTAAATTGCTACATTCCTCAACACGAATTCACAAAAATGCTTTAAAAACGGTAACACAAAACAAGGATACAAATGGTGGTTGGATGGACCAAGCGTGACTGAAAGTCTGTTATTTCCTTAACGACTCCGATTGTTGAAGTAAAGCTATTAAGTATTCTTAAGGAAATATCAGGCTTCAAAGCTTGAGCATGACTTTAAATAAGTTAGCAAAAATTAAGGATTTAATCTGAACCCATTAAACTGAACCACTTTTCTCAAAGAACATAGGTCGAAATATGAAAAAAAAATTTGGCGCCACATCATGTGTGATCAGCGATTGCCTTATTATAGAGAGCCAAATGAGAAAAGTTTTCCGTTTCATGGAGAGAATTACCCCTTAAAGTATCGCTAAATAGTTTAAAATCGCCCCATTGAAGTATAGATTTTCTACTAGAATTTAATATTTTAAATTATACTACTTGACTAGGTATTTCAGTGCGTTTAATTCTACGTCAATTTATTGCTAGTAGAATATCACACTTTAATGCAGCCGCGGACCCAGAAACGGATTCCGCAGGGGTATCTTAATCTCCTTGAGTAGGGAGAAGAACAGGAAGTATCGTAATGAAAGAGAGAGCCACCTACAAAGGCAGGTGTGCGGTGTCACGGCGGAGGATCCCTCCTATCGTATCGACTACAGTCTAGCCCCACCCGACTGGACGTTCACCACTGAAACAGTAACTTGTCTTTAGCATCAGAATCACCGATCACCGACACCGAAACCCCTGTGCATATTACTAACTACTTTCCTGGACTATTCCATATATATCCAATCTAACTACACATTTATTTACATGCTTAGGATTCTAGTTTCAATAAACTATTCAAGGGAGTATTACGGGTTGTTAACGTTAATGCACACATAAAAAGGTATCTTCTTCTTTTTATCATGTAGGCATAATCAAATACTGGAAAACTTGGCTACCCGGGTGTCAGAGTTTCCGAACCGCCAAAGGTCCTCTGTCTTAGTTCAACAATTGTAGTTAATCAACAGGAGCCGGTATCGATGGCTTAACATGCTCCCCGAAGCTCAAAAAAGCTCTTGCTAAATTGCCATTGTGGTAACCCATCAGGTTCCCTACCCTTACATAAGGGTACATACCTCGCTGATCGGTTCAGAACATCAGTGGCACCACTGGGCTACGAGCATTTGAATTATGAACGATTCCATTTTAAAATGCTAACTACAACGCTAGTTTCATGCAATTCAATTAAATATGTTAGTTCTAAATAAACCATTATCTTTTAACCGTATTATTCACTTTGTACGTGCAGACTTTATTTGGTGCTCTCAGAAACACGAGTGGTTATCTTTTACACACGGAATCACCTGTCACACTGAAGGTTGCAGATTTTCTTGAATTTTCAACATCTATATATTGAACACGACTACCCGAATCTTACGCGTCAGTTTATCTAAAAATTGAGATTAATTTTTAAATATCATGTAACGAAGTTCCTTCACCGAGTCCCAAGTGCTCAGTGCGTAAAATCGTGTCACCACGCCTAATAAACTCCTCATACAATATTTTTTTACTATGGATGATATATGAATATTTTTCTCATAGAATGTGTAATGATACAAGATGTGTATTTTTGATAAAAAATGTGGTTACTAGATTTACATTTTTAAATAAAAAAAGGCAGATAAAATGCAATCGAATTTGCCATCAAGGAACAAACGTCATTTTTTCAACTAATAGCACATTCTAATAAATCTAGTATCCAATTTTTCGAAATAAATGAAGTATGAGATTAACAGTGCTACCACAAAAGCGCGTGGACCAACCACCTAAATTTACAAGCGGAACACATGCATCATGCAGCATGCCATGCAAACGTGAAATGAATTGGACGTACAGGCTGCGCGTGACAAGCTCGCCGGTACTAAAATCACCGCTTATGTCTATAATCTCACTGGTATTCGCATATATTCTCCTATTTTACTAATTGAGTCTTTGTTCTTTATGCAATTTCTTTATGTACAACGTTCAGGAGCTCGCGTCCGAGGTTATTTCCTGAACCAGAAGAATGATCTGGGAGCGGATGATTTTACACCTAGAAAAACAAAACACAAACACACACATAGATAGGTGATCACATCCCAAGCACCTTCCTCCATATGACACGTCTGAGGTGATTGAGGTTCATTATTATAAAAACATAGGTGATATAGTGTAACACTTAATACATTGAGTGCTTTTCGTGTCTGTAATTACATTGTGAAAATTGAAACAAATAATAACGTGGGACTGAACTGTGCTCTAATATTTCACAAGTTCAAGTCATTCTACGTTCATGTGTTATTATTTTTGCGTTTACTAAAGTGAAAGCACAAATTCAGTGATTTCAGTGGATTAAGTTTATACTAATATAAATAAATAATCTAATTTTTATTAATTCTGAACGATACTACATCACGGCAAAATCAAAACTAAATTTTGATTGTGTCAGTTAAATAAAGGTTTTATCTATCTAATATTTTAAATGATACTTGAAGTATTTACTTTTTAGGTTTCTAGCCCAAATGGTATCAGCTAAGGAACCTTAATTGTTTGGTTACTAAAAGTTTTGCTATGCCGTAATATAGTGTCGAGTCATTTTACAAAACTAGCGACTATTATCAATTTAGACCGGAAGATTTGTCTAGTTTTGTACAATGGCTGCAGGTAGGTCAGGCGCCCAGAAGCCTTAGTCGTCTTGGTCTCGAGACCACCCACCGTCCCCCTCTGCTCCATATTCGCAACATATAGCCACATTTAGCTAAGTCAATGTCTTCGCTTGTTAGTAAAGCTTAACACGTGGCAATAAGAACGAAAGTTTCTCGGTGGGTTATTTTCAAAAGTTACAATTATTCAGATATTCAAGGGTTTAGAAGCAGAAGTGTAAATGTTGATTTCTCGTTATAAAAGGAGTCTGAGTGGCACATCATCATCACATTGCATATTACTAATATAATCTTTTATTGTATTTAAGTTCTCTTACACCAGGTTTACTTTGCAGCTGTTTCATACATGAAACAAACTTGCATAACGTACATTTCTTGACATTACCACCATCAGAATTTCCTTTTAAACTATTTTCATATTTTTAATCATACATAAAATTTACACTTCTATTTTTACCCCCTTTTAATTAGCTTGTTAACTGGTTAAGATGCTTCTTAAAAGTTTGTTCGTCTAGTTTGTTAGTCACAGTTAGACGAGATTAAAAGTTATTAATTGTTACAAACCATTACCGTTTAAGTAATAATTATTATGGAAAACGATTTGTTTGTTAAATGTGCATGAAACTATACAAAATGTGCGAAACATAAATAAAAAACAATTGAATGTAAAAGAAACACAAAATGCTGTAAAGAAGAAAGGAAGTCAAACTCAGAACAAATCAAAAGACAGAGAACAGAACATACAAAATGAAAGAGACATAAGAAAGACAAGAAAATATGAAATAGTAAACAACTACTACACAGAACAAACAGTGGAGCTGACGACGACAGTGGTCTAATTTGGTCATTAAAATTTTAAGTTCCATGACTCAATAGCGTTGTTGCCTTATTTTAATTTAAAATGTTTTATTCCGTGTTCAAAAGATATCTATCAAGATTGATAAATCGTTTACTTAGTATGTGTATGAAATTGTTTAAATATATTTTTTTAAATGTAAAATGACATTCAGTTAAACTGATCCTTTTTCTTCTGATCCCTTTTTTCTGATACCAAGGAACTTCAACATTCATTTAAAGGCCATTCAAATTAATTTGTGAAAATTAAGAATGTATTTCAACCCACTAAACTGAGAAACTCTCCCATCCCAAGAATTAGGTCTCGATTGAACTTGTGCGGTGCGACAACTGACGAGATTGGTAATTCAAAAGAGGTTTTTAGTTGTCATATAGGTTCCTTGAGGAAAGTTGATCAGTTTCGTATAGAGATTCACATACTAAAGTTTCGCAAACCAATGCAAAGTCACGGGAAAGTCCTATCAGTCTAGTACGTGTCAGTGAGTCAGTCAGTGGGGCCCTGGGCGCCGGCCTACCTGCGTCGAACAGAATGTCGCCGACGTCGTCGTCCGCGGGCGGCGCGGCGGAGAGCTTGGCACTACCTCCGACGGTGCCGCGCGGCGCACTGCTGCAGCCCAGCCACCAGTACGCGGTCGACCGCGGGAACGCAGGGTTGTCTGTGTCCACCTGGAATTTACAAAAAATTGCTTGTATTTATGTATGTAGGAAACTTCACTAACCCTGGTGTCAGAGTCTTCAAAACGCTAAATGGTCTCTGATTTAACTAAATCAGAGACCATTAAACTAGCGTTAAACTTAACGAGAGTATAATAGTCGTTTGTCACACAATTAATTATACCCACATTATGGGCCTTTTTATAATTCCAAAACGACTCGGCAAAATTGTATTACCATTGCCTCCTATGTAATAGTAATACTAGAAGGTGAAAACATAGTAGGCAATGGTAATTCAAATTTTGAACTGCCGTGCCGTGCCGTTCGAATTATTAAAAGGCCCAATGAGGAACGATCGAACTCGTATTTCTATGCAAAAATTGAATGAAAAATTGCAAAGATTAACCATATAGCGACCAAGGCAAATGTGACATGATTACTTACTTGCATACTTTTAATTATTGTGTAACGTTATTTAAATATTGTTTTAACTGCGAACTTTTGTAAGAATTTTTTAAGGTGAAACATTTCCAAATAAATTTCTTCTACCATATAGCAGTAGACAATCTCGTATAAAAGCTAGCTTTTTACAAAAACAATCAAAACTCAAATAAAATGTAATTCACTTACACTAAACGTTCTATCATTAAACCGCCAGTACTGTCCTCCTTTGAAGAAGTACGTGTAACCATTAGTATATTGTAAGGCAGCGTCTATATTGTCAGGGATTCCCTCCCAGTTTGATAAAGGCTTGGGATAGTTGGCTTTGACGGGAGGCCTTTGAGCAGGGTCGAACCTCCAGAACTTGGAGCCTTTATAGAAGTATATCTTGCCATTTCCAGACCATACGAGAGCAGCGTCTAAATTGTCCGGGATACCGGTGAAACCTGGAAAAAAAGGTAAATAGATTACATTAACGATAATAAGGAAATTCGCCACTAAAATGTTACTTTTGAATAAAAAAACTACTCAACGGGACTCGTCTTACCAGCCCATATACGTCCCCACCGAGGGGCACGGGCCTACCTTCGAAACACGAAGGGGATTTAGGCCATAGTCCACCGCGCTGGCCCAATGCGGGTTGGTGGACCGCTCGTCTTTCAAAAATGAATTTTCTTGGACGGGCGGGTTTCATCACGATGTTTTCCTTCACCGTTGAGCAAGTGATAGTTATAAATCCGTACATAAATTCGAAAAGACGAATTTAGTGGTACAGGCCCGCACCAGGATTTGAAACCACGACCTTTGGATTACAAGTCTGGCTCATTACCAACTGGGCTATCACCGCTCAACGGGATTAGATGAAGATGATCTAACTTTCTAAGTTAAAGGAAAAAAATGACGTCGGTAAAAATGGGTCACGTAATAGTCAAACTTGTACAAACAACTACTTGAGTTTACAAATTGTAAACACAAGAATGCAAACTAAATATTATCACGCTATCTTCGACATTGACCCTTTTTACGAAAAGTTAGCACTCGAAAACGTTTAACAAACTACATTTACTTTTTACTGAAAATGTTATTCTTTGTTTTGAGTCCTTCAGTACCTGAGAATTTGAATACTTGCAAACAACACAATATCACAGAATAAATAATAGTACTAAACAATATAGCACGTTATCTCTATGTTAACTACAAGTATCTACTATTCACTAATATAAGGACTATTCAACATAAAACCACAAGATTTCGTATTTACGTTTTGATGATATATACTATGTCTCCCAATTCTTAACAATCTTCATTTGGAAAGTTTTTTATACGAACTGAAATAATAAAGAAACGTTTAGTTTTATTTTTTTATGGTATGGTTTACCTATACCACAATATTATGGTACGGTTTGGTAAGAGCTAATGCTCAGTGTCTTTTAATCAAATTAGCTATCCGACTGCGACTTTATCAACCTACCATAAAGATCCGTTACGTGGAAGAAAGAGATACAAATAAACACATTTTCACACTTAAAATTAGTAACGAGAAAAGATATAAGGATAAGACAATAAGAACGGCTGCACAGCACATACTTAGCACGATCTTATTAAAGACACTCACCTTCACTAATTTCCTTAGGATACTCCCCATCCACCTTCTGGCCATTATACCGCCAGTACTTGGACCCCTTGAAGAAGTAGGTCTTTCCATTCTTGTATGTGAAAGCAGCATCGATGTTGCCGGGTAGACCGGGCCAGGATCGGGAGATGAGGCGAGGATAGCCGGAAGCCACGCCGTCTTCAGTCAGACGCCAGTAGTGTTCGCCTGGGGATTTTAGTTCATTGTTTTTAAGGGTTTTCATAGATAGATCATGGTTTGTCGTTAGTCCTAACTTCCATTTAGATAGTAACTTAGATCAAAGTCATTACCCTTGAAGATGAAAGTGGCACCGTCGGCCGAGTTGAAAATGGTATCGATGTTAGGGTCTGCGCAGAGAGCAGGATCCTCCGCTGAGGGTTGAGGCGTGGTCTGACGAGGCACTGTTGGGACTCCGCCCCCGCTGGCCCCGCCGCCGATGTCTGTCTGTGTTTTGTGGCCGTATAGCGCCTGGAAACGTACAATAAAAAAATCAAGTTTTCCCTGATATATTTTTAGTATATGAGTAGATACTCATCAAATATATTATGATACATTGCTAACTGGAAGTACTCTACATCAAATTTAAAAAAAAAAGAGTATCATAAGATCATACGGATAAATTAGCAAAAGATTATGACAAGGTAGATATGATACAGAAATAAAGATAATTGGGTTATTCAACTGTATACCTTTTAAGGCAAAATCTGAATGTAATTATGAATACATACCTGAATACCCTGTACATCATCTTGGTCTAGCTGGAAAGCAGGATCATAGCCTCTATAGAAGGGGGCCATCAGAGCAGATCTGACGTCACTGTGCGAGAGACCGAGTGAGTGACCGAACTCATGCGCAGCCACCTGCACGGGATAGAAGATTTTGTAATTAGTTTATTGGTATGTAAGATAAATTTGTACACTAAATATTTTCCATTACATTAAATTTTTTATAGAAATCCATCTTTATGCTTCTTAATGACAATCTTAAGTGAATGATTGGAATGCAAACACAAATCAAAAATAAATAATGGAGTTAAACCAACCTGGAAAAGATTGGTTCCTCTCCTGGAGTTGATGGACCACATTTCTGCGTCGTCAAAGTGAGCATCACCTCCGTAAACCTGGACAAAATATGATTTAAGGTATAAATAAAATAAATAAAATTTCTTTCATTTTCATGTCCTTTTTAACTTTAAGAGTAACTCTAAAATTGTGTCACCCCCGACATTCATAGCTTTTAACTTTTAAACGGCTAAACGAATTTTGATAAAATATAGCTAATTGCCATCTCGATCAAGTTAGCTTTCAAACAAAAAAACTGCATTAAAATCGGTCAATTTTTTTAGGAGCTACGATGCCACGAACACACATGTCAAATTTGTAACACCCTTTCTTTTTTCGTCGGGGGTTAAAAATGAATGCATCTTGTAAACTGACTGCAAGTATCGATGTTTTGACAGAAATAGCTGGAGTGTTGAAGATTGACAAAGGCTACATTTTATGGTGGATAACAATATGCAAATGTGTTGCAAAGTAAAATATTGTGACGACCTACATTTTAGAAGACCTTCCGTACTTCGGCTTTCATCCAATCTGACAAACATATTTTACTGTTTCACATGCTTTCTCCGTCATTATTTATTTCAATGTAATGTGTCACATCCGCCAGGGATTTTTGTAATCGCTCTGTGAATTTGTTAGCAATTCACAGAATGTAAAGTTTTAGTTCCGGCACGAATTTCGTCAAAGTCGATTAAAGGAATTTTGGTAACAATGTAATAAAACCATTCGATATTTTTGTAAATCACCAATAACTCTCAAACCAATTGATTATAGGGGCTTGAAGACGGTTATCAACGTCTTTCTGAAGATTTATTAGTTTAACTTAAGCAACAAGGTCGTAGTAATACATAATACATCCTTACTCCTTACTTTATTATAATAAATGCGAAAGTAACTCTGTCTGTCTATCTGTCCGTCTTTCACGCCTAAACTACTGAATCGACTTTTATGAAATTTGGTGCAGAGATAGATTAGAGCATGGGAAAGGACATATGCTACATTTTATCCCACAGTTGGGCACGATATAACCTGTAGTGCACGCACGCGGGCGGAGCCGCGGGCAGAAAGCTAGTACTATAATATAGCACTTATATACTGTACGTAAAAGTAAGTATTATAGTAAATCTAAAATTTAAAAAAACGTTTCACCCCCGACATTTATCACTTTTAACTTTTAAACGGCTTAACCAATTTTGATAAATTATTTTCTAAGAACCATCTCGACCACGGCAGCTTTCAAACAACTTTTGCTACTTAAGAAAACTAATAAACACTATTTTCCGGGTGTTTTCCGGCGGTGACAGCAGTCGGGAATCTTCCCCGGAAACGGTGGAACACCACCCTCCGGCAAAAAACTCTTCATGACGGTCTCCAGCATGAACGTCGGGAAACACCACAAATACTTTGAAACTAGCTTCTTTTTACTGTATTAGAATTTAAATAAATACATACATTCGCCAACAATACCAAGTGTGGCGATTGAGGCTCAGTGATGTAAGAAAGGCTTTTGAAGTGAAAACTTCTTTAGCGGCGTTGTGCACTTTTTGGGTTGACCTGATCAAAAATTTGTAAGACGGAGGGAAAGTGAAAACTTCTTTGCTGTGCACTTTTTGGGATGGGTAGGTAATAAATGTTAAACTCGCGTCAGGATACGTGACCTGATCGAAAATTCGCTAGACGGAGGGAGGGTAGACCGCAAGGAAGTAATATATGTTCAAGTTTTCACATCTGCCGGCACTCCCGGAGTGCAACCCGTTGTTTTTTTTTCAGCAGTGGAATACCACAGGTTGTTAGGATGAGATTACTCACCGGGAAGTAGGCGTGGGCAAGAGTGCCACCAGGGCCGTCGAAAGGATCACCGTCTCCATGCTCTCCTTTTTCAAATCTATCCAACAAAATACGAAATAAAAAATAATGGTAGGTTATTTTTAGAATTAAGTATATTTTTTATATATATTTAATATATATATAGAATTAAATATATTTTTATATATATTTAATAATTATTATAGTTAATGGCAATATAATTACCGACCTCTTACAATTAAATAATACCTCGGTAATCTTTGGAGTAGGGTGAAACCCATGTCAAAAACATTAAAACATCATATAATGACTAATGAATTATTATAATAAATTATGGTTAACATCCAAATCAAAGGTATTAAATTACCATTTTTTTATAGTTCTTTAAATGAAGATATCTCACTCGGTGGACGGTGGAAAAACGTTACACTTTAAAATAAAGGCTCTATTTAGATAAGTTAAAAATGCCCTGTACGAGCCTATGTAATTCGCTCTTAGTAGTAAATGGGTTCGATTCACGGTCGGGGCAAATATTTTAATGAAAAGCAGAAGTTTGTTTTCGGATCATGGGTGTTCGATGATCATGTCTGTTTTTGTGTACGTTCCAAGGGAAAACTTTATTGTGGGCCTTGGGTATGTAGCGTTTTTTTATTTTTTATGTATACACTATACATGTCAAAGTATGTAGCTATATCGTGGCACAGTTGACCTAATCCATGAGATGATGTAAAGGTAAATCACATAATGAGCATTTGAGCATTGATACATCATGTATGTCAGATCGGTAGGTCAACATCAGCCTCAATGACAACGTTTTGTTGTTACACAACGCAGATTACCGCTTATTGTCAAACGTATGATTGCTGATTGAAATGGTTACAGTGACAATAGTACCCGCAGATCGACGTACGATTGCGTATTCACTATCTTTACACAAATCAGTAAAACATTTTATAAAAATCTATTTCTGTCGGTAATTTGAATTTCTTGCCAAATTTTCGTAATACTATGTTTTCTAATTGAAATTTGATACGTGAAACAGCCACAACTCGATTTGTTGTCAATTTAACAACAATACTCGTAAAGTTAGTGCGGTTAAGAAACTATTGTTATTTGAAACTATGCTCTGTTTACTGTTTTTATTTGTCTCTTCAAGCTAAGACACGAAAAAAAATTATAAGTAGTACGTTCAGATTTTGTTTGTAGTGATTTATTATTTCCTAATTACAGTTTACAGTTCTTTTTCTTTTTCTTGAATCAAATGCTTTTGTTAATATTGTTGACTCACAAGAGTTATGCAGACATAGCGATTTTCTTTTGCGCTTTTTATAGAAGTAAAATAAATATGCTGACCTGATCTCAATATGCACTTGTCCGGACCGTTTCTGCGTGAAGGTGAGGTCCGTATAATCTGACCAGACTGAGAAGGCTTTGGCAAGCTCGGCGTCCACCTCGGCTCGATTTAGTTTCGATGGGTACTTCGCTATTTTGTAAGTTAAATTCTTCACACGCCACCTTGAACCTGATGGACAGAAATATGTAAATACTTCACAAATTTCAATAAATATGTAAGTACTTCACTAATTTCAAGATTTCTTGGAAAAAGTGAGTCACACGCTCAAGATTCGCTTCCTAATTACCAAAAATTTGTGTTCAAAACATTATTTCGAAAATATTTCGAAATAATCTGAAGAATTCAATTTGTATAATTAGATACATTTCAGTCATGGGTATTACAATCACGATTTTTTAGTTTGTGAGTAGCACAATCCAATGTTGTGGATTTAATCGCCGTGACGAGATTGCCTAAGATAGAGAAAGCGTGTTGATTTGGTTTATTTTTCTGCGAGGTTAATTCACAGTGACACTACTTAACCTATTTTTTATTGAATTTTATTGAATGCTATAAAATAAAACAAAAATAACCCCGCCTGGGACTTCGTTCCCGTGAGAATTCAGAAAAAATATGTAGCCTATGTCACCCGCTAATAAGGGAGCTTTCTATTGGTACCTAAAAGAATTTTTGAAATTGGTTTAGTAATTTATGAGTTTACTCGTTACAAACATACAAAAACACAAATCTTTCCTGTTTATAATATTAGTGTAGATGTTGATTAGGAATACTGACTTTGAAATTTATTCGTAACCTATTGATAAACCATGTTAAAAAGAAGGAAGATAAGATTTGAGATCCAACAAGCATATCTTTTAAGTTATTCTCAGAATCCAGATATTTTTTTGATATGAGTGTAATTATTTAGATGTGTCCAGAGACGTCAAAACATTCACGTGTAGAATAGAATAAACATCATACAGCGTGTAGTAAAAAGTAAAACTTATGTTATCATTATCAATCACGCTTATTTTATTTTTTTAAATTCCCTTCACAAGATGAGACTGTGAAAACAATTTTCATTTATTTAAGTGATAAACAAACCGTTTAGGTTAGGTTACGTAGGTCAGGTGGCAGTCGCTCTTTTGTAATGCCAAATCTTAAATATTGGTCAAGCGTAGGAAGAAAATACGTGATAAATAAGTAAAAGTGAATTACCTTGAAGTGCATATCTCTTGGCCCTGCTCTCTCCGAACCCCACCTTGTCCCTGACTCCACACCTTGGCAGTGACATTACCTTTGCAGTCTCTTCGTCGAGTTCACCTGCGAACATACATTACTCGTTACAGAAAATACTAAGATAGGTTTGCTTGGCTTGTTGTTTTTTACTTTGGATGCTAGTTATTTTATTTTAAAATGAATTCCAGCCGGTTAAACAAATTGTTCGTATATTCTTATTACATGGTCTGTTGACTGTGTGTATGAAATCGTGTAAAATTAATTTATATGTATAAATAGTTCATATTTGTACTACGGTATGTGTACAAATATGAACTTGTGGTTAATATAGACAATATTTAATGTGAAAATTCTAACATTATTTTAAGGTTAAGTTTAATTATATTAAGATAAGATGAAAATTGCCAACCCTTTGACCATAGGCTGCGCGTTACGATTGTCAGATTTACTTAAAATAGTTCATGATTATTTAACAGTCAAGGAGAGTTTATAGTGGCCCTTGTTTACATTTTTTCATGTTATCACAGTACTCAAGGCTTCTATTGTAGTGAACTACATCATAGTGAACACCATATATCAGTTAAAATATACCTAGTGAACAATACCATGAAACATTTCCGTATCACAAAAATGGAGCGACCTTTAGATTTTCATTTCAGGGTCACGAACGACGTGATAGAAACGATATGACAAACCTTTAACCTACATCGTCAATTTTAATAGTTATTTGTCTGATTGTGGATAAGGTTTTGCTATTTTTTTCTTAACACAGCGGGCTTGTGGTCTTTTCGTATCAACAAGACAGTTGGTAACATGGTTTATAAAGCGCAACACACCAAAGCCCAGGGATTGGGCGGCTAGACTAGTTTGTATCGCCGGGGGTTTGGTGTGCGGAAAAATAACGTGATTCTTCAATGCTAATAATATATTAATATTCAATTTAATTTGTCCGTAACATTTTCAAAATGTGCTTTTTATTGTTGTATTCTCAATTTCCCTTTTTTATAAAATGTCAACGAACCTAAAATGAAAAACAAATATGAAATTCAAAAGTCGGAAATTAGACAGAAATGTGACAGAACATTGTCAGTTGCAATATTCGTATGAAAAACGAAGCAAAAACTATCGAATTCCGAAAATGTTCTATGTTTTTTTCGTAATCAAGTATCTAGAGAAATAAACAAAAGAGCGCAAAAACTGTGACTCTTAATTTAAACACATTTAGGCGACGCGACGGTAGCGTTAGTTTTTTGTATCGGCTGATGACGAGGAAGTAATTACACAACCGCTCGAACCGCAACCGTATGCGGAAAACTCTGAATAGACAGGAACAACGCCTATAGATAGATGTGATGACCAATTCACACCACTACTACTTATGTACTTATTTATCAATAATATTTATGGGGCTTCGCGAGATCCCATGAGTGTTGAACAAATTGGTCAATTTGTTGACTGAAATATTTTGAAATAGCGTAAACGTAACACAAAATTTTAAATATTTCTTTTTAAAATTAGTTTCGTAAATGTATGACTGTTTTAAATTATATTTATTTTGTAAAACTGAAATGACAATACTAACACAAGATCATTACTTAAGGATAATAAGTTTATCGAAACCAATTAATAATGTTTGGATTGAACAAATATTTTATGTGGGCTTTTTTGGCACGTTCATTTCTTTAAAGTCCATTGGCTTCGCAAATACGGGTGTAGAATTTAAAAATATAGAGTAACTTACCAATGACGTATATGTTAGATTTAATTCGCAACGAGAAATGCATGCTAATTATGTTGCTTTTTGTTTAACTTTGATTATTATTCTTAAGGTAGAGACAACTTTCACGTATTTAAATTGTCGAATTTTTATGTTTTTATGAAAAAACAAATTTAAATTGTTTTTACATTTAAATTTCTATAAGAAAAACAAAGGATTAGTTGGCGGAAAATTACTCATTAATTGCTTTGCATCATTAATATGTCTTCATTGACGTCAATTCCGAGTTATTCATACCCTATTTCGAAAACTTTGCCTATATGGCGTCCGAATTGCATATAAATCACTGACAATATGTACCATCTTGTAACATGGCATAATGTGCTTTACTTCCCAAGTGGAGTCGTGCAATGACCAATCATGAATTATGTATTTATAAGCCCGCAGGCTGCGCTATTTGCTTACATAATAACACTGGATAGTCAAGACCAATAAACTACTTCTCGTATCAAGGCACGTACATTAGAAGACGAGACTTCTGCCCACATAATGATTTAAACAGTTGGCTACTGTGTAAATTGCATTGTCGATGTATGAATCTTGATAGTAGTAATGAGATTGCCAGGGTCATGGGATTACGGGTTGTGGACAGTTAACGACCTAGAAGAGGTTCAATACGTTTAGTTACATGTACACGGCAAGGTCAAGGTGTGCGGATGTCAAGTAACATCACACACATTACATCAGCGCATGCAACACAAGAAATGCACACTCAGGCCGAGTCACCTGCTAGTTATAGAAACACATAGGAAACTATGCGAGCAACAATAATGACAAATAACCACATAGATGACCACATGAACAACCACAGCACGTGTAATTTGGCCGGTTAATAATACCTACTGAATTGCAGGGGAATAAATCACTAGTTTAATTGAACACGATACATCTGCAAATGTGATCGAACTTTGATCTACAAAATAACTAGTCAATTCTATTTTATTTGCAAACTCGTATTATTTGAAAAAAATATTATGATTGCATTGCATATGTGGACAAGTTTCAAAGTAAATATACTCTTACGATTTTACTAATAATAAGTAGTACACTGCGTCTAACATGCGCAAACACAGTTTTTCCTTTATTTTTAGTCATTGTAACCTTGTACTAAGTATTGTGTAAGTTTTATTAGAAATAGCGTTAATCAATGAAAGTCAGGAGTTAAAGTTACCCAGACATTTTAATTATATGTAGTTCCTATAGTTGATCGAAGCAGTTCCTAATGTACGAACAAAAAAAGGTATATATATATATTCTTTATTGCACAAACACAGTAGGAAAAATTTTACAAAAAAAATAGTGTACAAAGGCGAGCTTATCTCTAGAAGAGATCTCTTCCAGTCAACCTAATCGGTGAGAAATGGTGTACGAGACAGGAAGAGAGAATTGCGCACAACGAAAGAAAATACCAAATAAGAGAAGGGCTTATATTATTAATACTTAAATATAATGAAACAAAAATAATATATATACTAACATATATAATACATATAAACGAATATAATAAATCATACATACATAATATATAATTTGCTCGTTACAGTTGGGACAGGTAGTATTCTTTGACTCTATTTTTGAAGGAATGTATAGATGGAATATAGTTGTATTTTATGTAATATCGGGGCACGCTTAGCTGTTACAATAAAGGGTATTGTAATTACCAGTCATATTTAATCCTGCAAAGCTCTGGAACTCCATGATAGCTCGTCTCCATGAGCCCTCATCCATGAGATGTTCACTCGAGGGATTCCGTAACGAAGGGCTTAGGTATCCATATTGTGCCAGGTACATCTGAAAGTACAAATCATCGTTACTAACTAATCTAGCCACAAATATTTATTGGTGTCAATATTATTACTCTATTTCAAATATTAAAATTATGGGGGTAACTCACGCAGCGCCTCATCTAACCCCAAACTAAGCAAGGCTTATACTATGAGTGCTAGATAACTAATATACTACTCAAGTAGTATTTTTTTGTAAATACGTACAAATGATACATAAACACACCGACTCCAAATATATAATTTAAAATTTAATTTTCAAATATCTGTGTTGGTCGGGACTCAAAACAGTAACCTTCAGGTTAGTAAGCAAGGTAGGACCAACCAACCGAGTATTGCAGGCTAACATATCATTCAAAGACTAAAACAATCAAAAACTATTAAGTTCAGACTTAGCATAATGTTGAAAAATTCAGCAAAAAGAAAAAAAACCATTAATATTGAAAATGACCTATTGTTCCGTTTTAAAATGAACTTAACAATTTATCCTGATAGGTGCTAATTAGACTAAGGCAGCTCACTTGACATCATGCAACCAAAAAACGTACAAATTTCCTTATAGTTATAAACATGTTCCATGTAAAGAAAGAATGAAAGTCAAATGTGGCTTCAAGTGGTTCCAGAACCACATGGAATTCTGTCTACCCTGAAAGGGATTATATGCTTAAGTGTATAGTGTATAATTATAAACAAATCATTGAAATTCCACGTCTCTAGATGTGGATCTATCACTGCTATCGCGATACGTTTTTAATTGTAACCCGATTGTCATTTGTTTGCAGAAATTAGTTTTATCTCTTTAGTACAGATTATACCTGTATGATATCGCATCTCTACAAGGTCACACACCCATTGTTTATTGTCAACAGCTTTAATTGAGATAACGCGAAACATGACGACGACGACGCCCTTTATTCTACCATTTTTATAATATATTGTTCGTTGGTTGTATTTGTTACACGCGACATGAGATATCCAACTTATCTTTCACAAGCTCAAGAACTACAACATACGAGTTTGTCGATCTCTCGATGACGTCACCTTTCATTTGATAAAAACAAAAGCCGACACCAGGTAAATAAAAGTAGCCTAAAAGATTTAAATCATAATAAGGCCGCCCGTCGCATTGGACAACTTTTTTATTTATGTTTATTTGGATTAGGACAAGCAAATGACGATGAAAAACCCTAAAATTGATAACTAAGTATTTTTTCTGTAATCCAAATTAGGTACCAATACGCACCAGGCACCTAGATGCAGATTTTTAACAAAGCTTCGTTACATAAACCTTTGTCTAAGTCACAGCGTACTTAGAATCTGAGGGCATTCCGACCTTGGACGGTGGCACCGGCGCGTTGGCACAGGAGCGTGCTCCGCATCACGATGCGCACGCGCATCTGCCTTTGTCTTAGAGATACGAACATATAATACAACTCCCGAACGCAGTCAATACCCCCGAAAGCCTACCCATTGTTTATTCTATGCTAATAATCTTTAAATGAAGCTTCTTTCCAGTGGTTCAACTTCAACAAATATAATAAACACCAATTTCTTATCAGTTATCAAAGGTAGGTAACGACAAACATTAGCACCTGTTCCACTTTTCTTAAGTTTATTTGTAAACTTTAACCAATTGTAAATATCTATAAATAGAGCTTTATCAGGGACATTATTTGATATTCTTTGTATTTTAACAGTCTTCTTCCGCTTGTAAATTAATACGTCTAAACTTATCTATGTGCAAATTTTCGTCATAAAACTTTTAACCAAATACCTACCCGTAGTCGTAAAGGAATAACAAAAGAAAAAATACAGTCGGTGTTATGTTTACCTACTAGGTTTATTACCTAGGTCACAAGACAGCTGAAAAATGACGATGAACGCGATAAGCCCATTGTAAGCTGATGATATGTCATTGTGATGAGCGTCAAGGTAGCGTACACAAGATGGAATTTACGGTTTTTGGATATGCCGAAAAGTAGAGTATAGATAGAAAGCAATTACAACCTTAGGAACATAGTTTTTTATAGTGTTCCCCTATTCATAGAAAGTATAGCGCAGACAGAGTCAGAATATATTAATCTACATAGCAATTATAACTAGAAAATATCACCAGGCACATATTACATAGTAGGCCCAACTTTGTGCAATATTATGGGTACGCTGTCGAGCCGGCGCGGCGCGCCGTCAAGCTACCTATATATCTCGCTCGATAAATTTGTTTCATATTTCCGTTAGTTGATGAGCAATCTATATAAAATTTTGCACAGAGTCGCTCTATTTACACATAGTTTTTTGGTGTAACTTTCTGTTTATTTTTATTTTTATTATGAGATGGGTTAACCAAGGTCATAGATGAGGTCGACGATAGAGCGAGTTAACCCAGAAAATGTAATTAAGGTACTGGTACTCCCACGCACCGACGGAACACAGCAAGCTGTTTGGCGTCGGACTTTGGTAGGAGGGTGGTCACAAACAAGGTCTACCACACCGCATGAGATCATAGGACGACACCTCAGTTTCAAAACAAACTGTCGTCTTTCCTTAGTCGTCTCTTACGATACCCACGGAAAGTGATGGGGTGGTGTTATTCTCAACCGATGTGTGCTGTACTATAAGCCATTTTCGAGAACGGCAATGTGTACGCCAGATTGATGTTAAGCCAGCATACACACTGACAATGGCCTTTAATTCTGAAACTAAAGGGGAACTATTTACTTCGTTTTGCACTTAAAAGGGCATAACCAAATACTTTAAATTCCGTCTTGTGTACGCGTGGACCTATTATTACTATTCTAGTAGTGTACGCCACCTTGACGCTTACGTCATATACTCTTAGATTAAATTAAAAGCGTGATAAATATACGCATACAAGTACTTGTAGAATATGGCTATGGTTGTGTGAGTAACGGTTTTGGAATCGCAGGATTTTGGGCGTGCCGCGGCCGTTGACTTTCGTGCACACGGGGATCGCCTGCCATTGTCTGGACGAAGGCTGTACTGTACAGTGTAGAATATACAGTGTATGTTTGATGACACTATGCTGTTGCTTTTATATTTACTCACAAAATTAAATACGTTTTCGGTTGTGAATAATAAATAAATACGTAATAAAAAATTACTTGACCTGCCAAATCCTGAATCAAGTAATGAGAAATGGGACTAAGCGCTAGGAAAAAAAGATGATATATTTGTTCTCGGGTCATGGGTGTTCGTGTCTGTCTTTATGTGTATTCGAAGGAACCCTCGACACAAGAGAAAACCTTAGTGTTTATCGTTTATTTTATTTACTTATATGAAAAAAATTAAGTGAATATTTCTAAGATCTTTCAGCTAAAAGGCTCAGCAAATATGAATCAACCCAGTAAATTGAGCAAAATTCCTCATTAAACATAGGTCGAAATATGAAAAAAAATCGCCTGTCCATACAACTGATTTGCCTTTGTATGAAAAGTCGTTTTTTTTCTCAAATTTTATATAGGTATCTTGGGGAAAGTTGATCAGTTTCTGAGGGAGAATAGTTTCGCCATATAGTTTCGCCAACCAACTTCAATTCACCCCATATGTTAATGAAGACAATAAGTTAAAAATATTTTCCGGTTTTTAACTCTCCTACTAACTTTACCATATTATATTTGTACGATCTTAGTGAGAAAAATAGTCTCTGTTCAGTCCTGTCGCAATAGCTAATTCACATCCATGTTCATTAAACATAAATTAAATGCTTAAAAAACTTGTTTTGGAATGTTGCCTGTTGGCAATATTTAGAAGAGGTTTATTTTAAGTAAACAGATAGGTATCTACGTCAGTGTTAGTTGTATTTATAAAAACGGGTATGAATACAAAAACTAACTGATTAATTTAACGACAAAGGATTTTAAGTACGGTCATGAATATAACCTACTTAGAGCACTGTTTTAATTAAGGTTAATTTTATTCATATAAAAAGTATTAGCTCGGTCATCCAGCTTCACTTGGATAAAACCAAACAATAACCTTATACTTATTTTATTTAACTACGCAAATTATAAAACGAATTAAATAAGTAAAATAATTTGAACTTTTTCCGTCCAATTGTGACTAATCTTTGTATCTTTATGTTTGTATGGATGCTGTACTGTCACCACCGCTTGTCCGTATTAAGCAAAATAAAATAAATAATTTAAGTATCCAAAATTAAATACGTTTACCGAAAAAGAGAAAGCAACTTCTCAATAGTTTAATTTCTGTGAACACACCAAAGAAAAAAGCCATCAATTAATTCAAAAAGTACAATGGATCAGTGGAGGACTTGGTGTTTCTTTCAACAAGCGCAGAAGCGAACAGACTAAAGTTCTGATGAAGACAACACATGCCATATGATAAATAAATAATTCTACTTCTAACATAATATTTAAATTATGGAATACAAGGTTAAGATCAGGATGGCAGATAGTTAAATAATTAAAATTGGCACTCGATATCGGGGTCAGTGTGTGAGCAAGTAACGGTTGATGTCGATGACGAGGAGGCTGCGCATGCGCAAGCAACGTCTACAGTGTCGTTAATACGGTGACCAGTAATATTATTACTTATCGGGAAAATATAATTGGTTTAAAAATAATACTTAGATTTCAGAATTATAAAGAATAGTTAATTTTTCGTAAATATATTTGAGTATGTTAGCGTTTTGTAGCCCAGTTGGTTACAGAACCAGTTGCGGTTTCAAATTTTGGGCTCTACTCTGTTCTATCTACGACTGAAATTTAGAAGCTTCGAATGTCAGTATATCTCTGTCTTGCGCCTTACAGATGACAGAAACAGGTAGTGATAATTGACGGCCGTCTGTCGATCGTAGATAGTACAGAGTAAAGCCTGGATTTATGCACGGCTTTCTCACACATTTTTAGCGGTGAAGAATAACATCGTGATGAAACGTCTGAGAAAATTAAAGCCAGCGTGTTGGACTATGGCCTAACCCCCTTCACTGTTTCGAAAGAAATCCCGTGCCCCATAATTTTCGGAATGAGAAAATTAACCACTTGACTTAAAGGCACGATAACTCACTTGGTTAGAGCACATTTTGGATATATATTAAACGTTCACGTAAAGATCTCCAAGCGAAAAACTAATCCGGTAAAATGTTATCCTCTACTTCTAGTTTTGCCTGTCCCAAGTCTAGATATATAATTTATTCTATCCCATATTAATAGGGAACAGTCTGCTCACACGAACGCTGTGCGGGCGCGCTTTACCGACCCACTTCTCCATGCAAATTCGGCCCGGGGGCTCGACCGGCCGGCACACACACATCGCACGTCATCGTAAACCCATCTGAACGCAAATTAGTTAAAATAACACAGCTTTCTGCCTTAACGCTTACACGAAAAAATCCGTACCCAGTTGTTAAAAAGTTTATCAAAATAAGTGAAGTAGACAATCTTGGAGTTCCGGTATTTTGTTTGTAGTTTAATAAACAGTGAGTCGAAGCTCTAAATGAAGATTAAATTTGAATAATGAACAGCTGCAAAACTCTACTTTAACTGATGTTAGAGCTAGAACTGTCCGTTAACCTACAATTCTTGACTGCATAAAGTAATCGGCAATTTTCATAATATTAGGACAGTCGAATGATGATAATAATACCTTTTTGTCAAAAAGTCAAATTAGGCCACTTAAAAAGTGATCATTTATAATAGACTAGCTTTCCGCCCGCGGCTCCGCCCGCGTGGACTACAGGTTATATCGTGCCCAACTGTGGGATAAAATGTAGCCTATGTCCTTTCCCAGGCTCTAATCTATCTCTGTACCAAAATTCATCAAAATCGGTTCAGCGGTTTAGGCGTGAAAAGGTAACAGACAGACAGACAGACAGACAGAGTTACTTTCGCATTTATAATATTAGTAGGGATTTAAACTATTAGTAAATATACAGACAACTGTTTGCCTCAGCACTGCCACTGTCACACAGTTTACTTATATTGGACACTTCCGATGAAAACGCTTGCACATCATTCAGTTAACTTGAATCTGATAATTATATTAAGTTGTAAAACAAAGGATGTTGTCCCCAAAGGTTACAGTAAAAACACTTTTTATGTGTATTTACAGACAGCAAAACACTTCCTCGGCCCGCCTTGTTTGCATAGTGCGTAATCCATGAATCAGTTACAAGCGTAAGGCACATACAGTCACTGAACCTATACGTTTTGGAGGTCGTAGTATTAGCTGTCCCTTATCTTTGTTCAAGTATGCAAGGGAAGGTTAGTCATTTGGCGGCACTAGTTAAACAATTATGCCCTTGAATTGGTATGTTATACAAAGAAAAAATATTTAAAATCGAGACAACAGCTTAAATAGGTAGCTTTGTAAACTTCTAAATCGATCAGCAGTTTGATTTACATAAACAGTAATTTACGCGTTTAAGTCTCTATACTCGTGTAAGCATTCATGTAATAGTCAATGGATGGCTCATTTGCTCTAGCCTAGTGTACTATTACCTATATTATCTGTGGTCTAGCACAGATACTGTTACAGTAGAAGAACTGGATTAGGTGAACTGAAAATTACGTTTATAATAATGTTGGTGAAGTAGGTGACCATACCGGTAGGTTTTTCTATTGCTGAATCGACTGAGCTTAGTGAGTAAATTAGTTGATTTTGTATAATTATTTATGTATTAGGTATTTATTTCGAGTAAGGTCATCAACAGCGTTGCAGGTTGTTAACAATATTAGGTACTGGAAATACTACTAGTGTTAGAAATAATTCGTCAACAAAACATCTTTAATTTATCTATTGGTGATGAGTGATATTAATTCGAGGTTTTACATAATCTGATTATGGGTAATGCATGAGACATTACTTTCTCATACCTGTAGTAACACGTCGGCTACAAGTTAACACTAAGTGCGCAATGCGGGTATAATGACACCCCACAGTTGTCGCACATAAACGTTTGATACTCCATTGAAACCACTGTGCTACCTGTGATTAACACTGAAAATTGCTACTTCAATCGTAAACTAATATCACATTTTAATTAAATATTTGTTTTTACTGAAAATTGTGACAATCTGTGTGGTTATTTATAATACAATACAATACAAACGTTAACGTTATTTCAGTTTCTGGGAGACTAATAGCTTTTGCTTTTGAAAAATATGAATGTGCCAGTTGTGAACTCTTTTCAGCTTAAGGGCGACTTACAGCAAAATAAGAGAAATTGATTTTATATTAAACCTTAAATTTCTAAACTCGACTTTACTTTGCCGTTTCTGGATGTTTAATATTTGAATATATTTAGTTTTAAAATGGCGTGCAAGATATTAAATCGGGTTTATGGCAAAACCAATTTTAAATGTCACTAAATCTAGATTTTAAAATGCTGCAAGTCGTCTTTGGTACTGTAATGCTAAAGGGATTTCAGCATGTTGCAGCATTGTGAGTGAAAAGCTCATAAGGCAGCTTATATCACCACAACTATTTCAACAAAAATGATCAAATTATTTATAACATTTAGTGTCAAGTGATTTTGCAGATAAACTTGATGTACTTACTGCCTACCCGATAACAGGTACAAGTGAAGGTACCTCCTAATAAGGAACGAGTATCTATGTTTCAAGCAAAATGATGTAAAAAAAATGTACTTGGAAAAAACCAAAGAAAAACAAACGAGGAAGCATTTATAATGACAATAATATCGATTTTGCAACTGATTTAATAATCCGTAACACTATTACTACAGTTCTACTGACACACATTTATAAATTTCTTTATTAGTAGTAATTTCAGTTATAAAACACAAATAAATACACCAGACTAAATGTAAAATGCTTATTTACATTTATTTTCCTTACTGGAAAAACTTACGCCAAAACCACAAAATACTTCAAGGTTTATGGAATGTTAACCTTACCTAAATACCTTTACAATAATGTTATACAGATTGGCTATGTAACGCTTATAGAATGAAAACTTCACCTAAATGTGCAAACTTTCTACAAGAGAATCATAATTCAAAAGCTGCAACTCTAATTATCGAAATAATTACGACCAAAATGGACCGGTGAAACCTGAGCCTACCCTGTTCTGATGGTGATAGATGTTATCAGTAATCGTGCCTAAACGAAGTTGTAACGAGTCACGTGCCCTTCCAGGAAGCGCATCTGCTGCAGAGATGACTGATATTGGTCGATACTTGGAACACATTGTACCAATTATTTAAAACACTTTCCTAGTTTATACTTCTGGGGCTTTATGGTCTGTAAGAGATTAGTTATTGTTTTTTTACCATTGCCCCTCGAAAAAGGGTCCGTTGTTCTTCAAAAATAGTGAATAAAACGCTGTTTATTTCACTGAGTGAATAAAACATTTTGAATTTGGAATATGCGCAAATATACGGATTTTAGTAAGAAAACAAAAGAAAATGTGCAAGGAGGTTGCATACTCTCGCTATAAAAACGTACTAAAACTTGGCTGTATGGAATATGGCTCGGCTAAATTTTTTTAAATTTAGAATAAGGAATTCAGTCAATTTTCTGTGCAATTTTCATGCAATTAAAAGTTTCTGTTAAAAGTTTTTGTCTCAAAATCATAAAATGAGTTCGACATCCAGTGATGAAAGTGAACCTCTCGTTCCAGAGTCATTTCGCGTTAAAGCAGCAGCTATTGTTGATAATTTACTGTCACAGAGTAATTATTTTCTTTTTCTCGTGGTCAATGGTAAAAAGTAGAGTACCTAACACGTGAAAAAAAAATCATCTCGGCTCTTTTATCCCTCGATCCGCTCAGGATTCTAATCTAGAATCCTTCGCTCCTCTCGGGATACAACTCAATGCCTCGAAAAGAATTCACCTTTTTTTCACTTGTTGGGTAATCTACTATTTCCTCTTGTTTTAATGTTCAGTAGCAGCTGTAAGAATACTTACACTTGTTGCGTATGGCATTCAAACCACACTTTATGCTTACTTTAAACATTATTGAAAGTCTAACTTTTCATTACTCAGTAAAGTAAATCTAATCTGGCTATGGTAAAAACCACTTTTTTTAAGAGTCTGTAGTTAAGTACAACGAGCTTTGATTGTTTCGCCATAATCGTCTGACTACGACTAGACTCAGATTCTAGGTAATAAAAAGCTGTAATTTGGTGGGGTTCTACATAAGCGTACTTAGGCAACTACGGAATCCTACACTATGCGTGGTTTTTCTTGTAAGTGGAAGTGTATTTATCCATTGGTGGATGTGCAATGAACCATATAAGTATTTTCTTGTTTTTTTTTTATCGTAGATACGATTGAAGTGATCTGAAAACAATAAAATGTCGAGTTTTTTTTCAAGATTGAAGTGTTCTGAAAACAATAAAATGTCAAGTTTTTCCTTCAGTTACGCAATGTATAATGTTGTCTGATGTAGTAATGAGTATAAATTGCGCGTACGTCGTGTTGTAAGAATGCTAACGGCCGGGTAGCACGCCTACACCCATCTGTGAATGTCATGAAACTGCAATGATCATTCCCATGTCAGCTGCAGTAAAATCAGTTTCTTTATTGCTTGCTTCCCGCATTTCTGAAGTTTGCGAACGCTATCGCGTGATGAAGAACGAGTCATAGGATGATTATTCAATTAAACGCATTTCCAATCAGCAATAATTTATCTGCCTTGTCGTTACACACTTAACGATTTGACACAAAGTGTTTTGCTTAAGAACTAAGTAGATTATATAAGCAATCGAGCAGTAATCAACAAAATCTCAGGACTTACAATACAGGGTCTAAACAAGAGTTTCATTACGTTTCAAAACTCGCTAATAAACAAAAGCGATCCCGCATATTCGAACTAATTACATTAATATTTGTATCACGCAGTTGCATAAACAAATACATTGACGCATGTCTCAATTTTTAATATGCAGGTAAACACGAGTGGTCCGTTGAGATGCGTTTTTCACCACAACTGCGCCACTTCTTACTCGTGGACTTGATTATTTTTGCGTGCTGTGTTTGCATGCCACAATTAGATCATTAGATCGCTCGTAGATATTTATGATGGTAATATCGTAAATGATAGTCGACAGTATTGTACCACGTGCGATATTACTGTGAGTTACCATTATCGTATTTAGATTATGCAATATAAACGACTAAACGTGTCATGTATTAAAAAGCACCACTTAAAGCATTCTTTTGACGTTTGGTATTTCTGTGTTAACGACTTCATGTTGTAAGTAGTCGAGAAGTTTACATCTATATTTGTCTTTAAAATTCACCACCTTTTGTAGATACATTTAATTTTCTTCCTAGCGCTTAGTCCCATTTCTTATTCAGGGTACGCTTGATCATGATTTAGAATTCAATAGATCATGTCATTACAGTAGAGCGACTGCCATATGACCACCTTCACCCTACTAACAGCGGAACCTGACTGAATTGGATCATGGTTACACATTCAGTCACCGAAAAGCATCGGTTAGTGTGTAAGTACATATCTCAGAAAATGAGTTGAATTGGCTGAACTTGGTACCTCTCGCTAATAAATCCGACCCACTAGCCATTAGACCACCGAACGCATCATATAATTTATAAGTCTAATTAATCTGAGAATTTTAATGACTTGTTATGAACGCATCAGTTACGATGTTTGTGCTGTATTTATGAGATGTCAGTAGCTTTGTCCTGCACCGTCTATCAATTAAGGTAATATTTTTATTTATACCTAAGCGAACGTGTGTGGTTTCAGGAATGTGTACGAGCGGGTAATATCCTAGTAATGACTTGAAGATAACAACATACATCACGATATGATCGTCTAGTGAATATTTAATTCAGATTTTAATGATTGTTTACCCATCATTGGCGCCCTTTTAATTGATAGACGCCTTATAGAGTAAACATTAATGTATGATATACCCTGCCTTAAGACATCACAAATATCTGACATCGCCATTAGACGCATTTTATATTTTCCATCATAACAACACTCAATGCAACTTATGAAACCATTACGTCTATAAAAAAGCTCATTAGCTCATTTTATGTAGGTTAAGGCGACGTCATCATGTTTGTTGTCTCCCAAATTACTTGACCAAGTACATTAATTTATGATAAAAAAATATTTTTCTCCCACTAATAACTAGTAAAGTAAGGTTTACATTCACATTACTGCAACAGATAAAGATTTAAAAGAACGAAAGAAATTCAGTAATTCGACGTATTTTAAGTGACTATGATTATGGCAACAGAAAAAACAGCTGAAGTCGCAACACAACCTCAACTCGGCAGATTCTCAATAACTACCCTCGGCATGCTCCGAGATCGCGCGACGTCGCCGGCCGCGGCCGACCTACCTCGCTCGCCCCTTGTCTTGTCGCACGTGCACACAATGGGATAATTGCCCGCGTAATTACTTTCAATTACGTCGCGATTGTCAAAAGATTAAAATAGAATCTATCGCGTGTGAACCACCACTTTTCCGCACTAGAATGTAGAAAATGTTTTTTTTTATAGAGGCGGGTAGCCCTTTGTCCGTGAGCTCACGTTGGTCACGTTGCGGAGTGCATTGTCTCACTTTTCAGATATAATAGTCTCTGATCTCCTGATTGCCTGCCAATCATACCGCCCTCCACGTGTACCACCTTCTTTCAAGGATATTTTTCATATGACATCTTAGAGAAACAAGCATGTTGGGGTGCCCCCCTGTATGACAGTTTTATAACTCTACCCTTGCTCTACCTACCTACAGAAAACAGATAAAGGATGACTCCGCCTACTTCTGTATCCAAGCATACGCTTTGTGCCTGCACATACACGTACATAGCGTCTTATAAGTCTAACATGATAATGGGTACCTAACCTTCGGTCGGTTCAGTCGATTAATATTATTACTCTAAGTATTTATCCTTTCTGTGTTCAAAGTTCCACACGATGCAAAGTTCACAGTTCACATCACCTTTGTCATTTTTTGTATCACTGCAAAAGTGTAGTTATAGAAGATTAGTCCTTAATAAGATCTTCTATTTCATGAAGTATTCACTTGTAAAATTTCCTATCCATAAAATCAATATTTAAGAAAAATCAACTTGCTGTTTAGTTGTAAAGTACAAGAACCGAGCGCATGAATAGAGTCTTTTAAATTCCTTTTTTTTGTTCCCAGTTTTTTATGTCTTAACAATTGATGAATAAAAAACCCATGATTCCACATCGTATAAAGCAGATGACAACAGTATGCGATGGCGTGAACAATGCATGAAGAGGCGCAGCCGCGGGCGCGTCCTGAAGGCGCGTGTGAAGGCCGCGCTCGCTTCCTGCGTGCGTGACGCGCATGCACACCAGCTCACCATCCCAGCGCATACGCACCTCCACCCAAACGACGTCGTAAAGCCATCCAACTCTATGGCATCTTAATGTGGTACCTTAATTTGTCACACGCGTCATCTGCTTGAATGTATCCCGAAGGTTATTGGGTCGGAGATAAGTTTTCAGTTTCGGTATGCCTCTGCCAATAAAAAATATTTACAGGTATGAAACTGGCAATAAGTGAAATATGTTCCGAGCTATGTATTCATGATGTCAAAATACAATGTTCTTTCGTTTTTGTTTCAGGAACGGTGAATGAAAGCCGTTACGTTCTACCACAAAAGACATTCATTAAAATTTCGGTAGTGAGGTTACCCGGTCGCTTGCTCACTTGACCAACTGTGCATACTATTGTTTGAACAGGGGACCAAACTCATCCTAATGTACTTTTCAGCTTAAATCCAATTTGAAGAAATGGTGTTTTCATGCCCGTTAGCTTTTATTTTTCTACTTATTTCTTGGAGAATATCAAAAAATCTTTATTTACTGTGAAACGTTAAAAAGTTTTGTTTCCCAGGATCGTGAATCGTGAGTAGATTTCAAAGTCAAAAAATGTGTTTTCTTTTCATCACGTTGATCTCTGCGAGATACGGATCGAGCCGCACGCCTTCCGCGAGGCATATCAACGAGGAGACAACACCCTCCCGCCGGCGACAATGGCCTAGTGTGTTAACCCCCTACATGCTAACATACATACACGAATCGTCTTAGCAAAGCTAAACACGTGGCAAAGTTATCAACCTATCATAGTGACGAAACGCTTAGCACACTCGCACGTCCTGCAAGATATTTAAATTGTTTTTAAACTTTATTTAAACTGCCGCTTGGTCACGCTCCCGAGTTCATTGTTCTTCTAAACAGCAATGTTGTAGAAAATTTTACGAGAGATGTCCGCTCACCGGGACACGCCGCGAATTTTTATATCGCTTTAATCGTGTTCACGGGTTGTGGATAAAGAACGTCGCTGACTCTTGGCACTTTCAGGCACATATATTGTTCTCTTCGAATAATCTGCAGGAGAATGACCGCCTTTATAAGGGTACGTTAATCATAACAGTACCTCATACCTCTTTGTAGTACAAAATGGCAGGAAATACCTCGCCCGTTATAATGGAACTGTGAATCCAAAAGGGTAATAATGTGACTTACAGGTACATCGACCTATAAAATCATAGGAATATTTAATGTTTCGAGTAAATTCCTTGCAGCAATGACAGGGATGCGGTTTCGTGCCGGGCCCCATCCGCCACGCACGACTATCGTCTGCAACGAACCGTATCCTAGTAACGAGGCCTGCATTTCAATACTCCTTTTATCAATTGAACATCGTTCGATTCAGCTTTTGTACCGTTAACACTCCTCTTGTTACTATTTGAAAGATCGAAGTTTGAAGTAAAAGACTAGAAAACTTGTACGTACAGCGATTTAAAAATATATGTATTATCAGCATCATGGCGACAAACAACAATTTTTTCTACAAATTACACTAACGGTTTTCCCTTGTCACAAGCTAACATTTAACGTCAATTAAAAGCGTTAGCAATCAGAGTAACTTCGCTAACCACATGTCAGAAACCGGTCAGTTTGAACTTGAGTCGATGATATTAACTGATTAAGGGTTTTTCTATTTTTATTAGCAACTAGCTTTCCGCCCGCGGCTCCGCCCGCGTGGACTACAGGTTATATCGTGCCCAACTGTGGGATAAAATGTAGCCTATGTCCTTTCCCAGGCTCTAATCTATCTCTGTACCAAAATTCATCAAAATCGGTTCAGCGGTTTAGGCGTGAAAAGGTAACAGACAGACAGACAGACAGACAGAGTTACTTTCGCATTTATAATATTAGTAGGGATAGGGATGGATATTTTTGTATCATTGATATGATTTCTCATATCCTTTTAAAATTTTCCGCATCAACCCGTCCCGCGCTTGTTTACGGCGCGTGCGATACAAATATTGAGCACACGAGTATTTAAGAAGCGCGCAAGTATATTACTTAAGATTAGCCGGGGTGAATATGAACCTTAAGTTTATATTAACCCCTACCTTTAGCCGTAACATATTATTTACCTTCTTATTCATAAACCTTATTCAAAATATTTCTTATTTCTTTAAAAGTAAGACATCTTTGTACACGCTCCCGCGAGACTTCTAACTGCCATTTAACTTGAAATCAGTTTTATAAATATGGTGGTTCAAAATAGTTGAAAAAGCGTAATCAAACGGTGACCGACCTTTTAAATTATGTATATCGATTATGCAGGGTCCCCGGGCCACGCTGCAAAAGTGCAAAGGGGTTAGTAGAGCATTCTCACCTTGACACAGGACTGCCTGATTCTTGAATCATTTTTAATAATCATGAACATTATTAGATGGTAATGAATACCTAACCAACTCATATGGTAACATTTTTATTTTGTTACGTTAATTTGTAAGATCTCTTGATTCTGTTTTATTATATCAATGTTGTTTTTTTATTAATTACTAAGTAAGAGTTAACCCATCTTGTAATAAAAAAATTACTAGCTTCCCGCCCGGGACTTCGTTCCCGTGGGAACTTCGGTAATCAATTACACATAAACCTTCCTCTGGAATTACTACGTCCATTGGTGAAAACTATAAGAAAATCTGTTCGGTAGTTATTCAGTTTATCGCGTTCAAACAGACAGACAGACAGACAGACAGACAGACGCGATGGGGGTCTCTTAATTTTATAATATAGTATGACTTATTTGGGATCGCGTAAAAAATACACAACTGTGATCCCAGATCCGTATTGTTAACGTGGGCTTAAATGGGACTGGGCTCGACCTATAGGCGAACGTAGTCACCCACGGGGACCAGAGGGAAACCTATGTCGTCGTGGTTTACCCCACAAGATATGTCGTGATGAATTGGATGCATTTCGGAAGGATTGGCCGGAAGATTGTCTAGAAGATAGAATAATTTGGGAAAAAAATAGGAGAAAACTTTGCCCAGCCGTGGGACAATGAAGTCCATTTTATTTTATTTATTAGGTTACCAACAGAGTGCACTTTTTCTTATTATAAGATGGGTTAACTCTTGACCTCAATCTTGACCATAAGGTCAAAGATGAGGTCGACGATGGAGCGAGTTAATCCAGAAAATGCCTATAAAGGCATTTCTGGGTTACCAGTGTACTCCCACGCACCGACGGAACACAGCAAGCTGTTTGGCGTCGGACTTCGGTAGGAGGGTGGTCGCGAACCAGACAGCCCTTACAGAGCCTACCACACCGCATGAAACCATAGGACGACACCTCAGATTCAGAAAAAAATTAAGTGTCTTTGCCTGGGATGGATTGCTAGGAGGCAGGTCTCATTTGTGTGTCCTTAGTCGCCTCTTACGACACCCACGGAAAGAGATGGGGTGGTGTTATTCTTAACCGATCACCACACGGTCAGACACACCACACCACCACATTCAAGTACATCATACATTTTAAATATGACCTTATGGTCAAGATTGAGGTCAAGAGTTAACTCATCTTATAATAAAAATAAAACAAATGTACAGAGGCCAGCGCATCAGGTTAAACCGTGTTTCTTGCAAAATCATTCTTATCACGGAACAGTGTTATGGAGTCAGCCATAAGACGCCCACTGCTGGACACAGGCCAAGACATCGAAGGTATCAAAATATTTAAAAAAAATAGACGTGTGGCACTCGGGGACTGCCGCGGTAAAGCTATTGCATAGAATTTTGTATCAACTTATGCAATTATAATTAAAAGTATCCCTCTACTTTTAATTATAATTGCATAAGTTGATACAAAATGCTGTGTAAAAATTTCAAAAAAGTTTACCATTTTTTTTTGTTTTTTACGGCCGCCATCTTGGATTTTAAAATAGATGTTATTTTCTCAATCAGCACCCCCGAAAACCTATTAAACGACACCCATGACGGTTTTTTACAAAAAATACATGTCCGCCATCTTGGATTTCAAAATGGATGTCATTTTCGGAATCAGAACCCCCGAAAACCTATTAAATGACACCCATATCGGTATGCCCGAAAATTTCATATCCGCCATCTTGGATTTTTGGTGGGGGGAATCGAGACGCTCCGGGCTTTGCCCTTCGCGTCACGATTCCCCCAACTAAAATCCAAGATGGCGGATATGAAATTTTCGGATGGCGGTCGGCGGGTAATATGCTTGGTGACGCTTCGGGCTTCGCCCTACGCGGAGCTCGGCCTTCGGCCTCGCCCTATACGCAGCTCGCCTCGGCCTACGGCCTCGGCTCGCGCGTTCGGCTCGGTCTGCGACCTTGCCTCACCTTAAAAATCTAAATTTGTATGGCGGCCATCTTTAATTAGGGGGGGGACGCTCCGGGCTTCGCCCTACGCGGAGTTCGGCCTTCAGCCTCACCCTATACGCGGCTCGACTCGGCCTTCGGCCTCGCCTCACCTTTAGAATCTAAACTTGTATGGCGGCCATCTTGGATTTGGGGGGGGGACGCTCCGGGCTACGCCCTACGCGGAGCTCGGCCTTCGGCCTCGCTTTTTACGCAGCTCGCCTCGGCCTACGGCCTCGCCTCGCAGCGTGGTGTCGTGGTTCGGCTCGGCCTGCGGCCTCGCCTCACCACTCCTTGTATGGCGGCCATCTTGGAAAAGGGTGGAATCGAAAAAGTGACCCGATATTCGGAATCATCGACCCCCAAACCCCCCAGATACTATTATTATTATTATCGAATAATACTAATCGAATAATATTATTATTATTATTATTATTATTATTGTTGCACGCACACAAACACCGTGTCGAAGACTGCCGAACTGAAACGACGTTAGACGATGCACGGCCTTCAAGCCAAACCTCCGTGCCCGTCGGAGTGGGGAGCGTTAGGTTTTTTCGTTACGGAATTTCTGGGTTCGGTCCCCGCGCTCAAGGCCCGCGATAGAATCTATGCAATAGCTTAAAAAATACAGAAACTCTAAATACAGTAACTTACGGCAAGCTTAGAATTAAAATTAAGTTGTAAGATCAATACAGATAACTATAACTACCTATTCAAAATTTAAACATTAAGAAAAATCCAAAAAACAAAAACAATTCAAACATGCGATAGCCCAAATAAACGATAAAGATCTTCTAATAGTATTAATAAAAAATATATTATCACAGCCATGACCATATTACTACATATATTTCAAATCGCGCCTATCTTTGGAAATGTGTAATGTTGTTGTGATCAACAACATGTATGAAAAACAAAACTAACGATATAATGTTCAGTCAAAGATTTTATAAAATTATACTTATCAACAAATTGTAAATGGTAGAGTTACGTAAATAAAGTTGTATCTGTGACACATCAATCTCTTGTTGTCAGTAAACAGATAATTGCCAGGCGTTAAGGCAAAGCATAGACTGGTGTAAATAATTTTCATTTAAAAATCTATTTATATTTTTTTTATAATTTTAATCGAATACTTCATTCAATGGATTACCCGTTTCGGGTTACTATTTTGAACTTAACTAATATATATTACATTGTTGCACAAATATGATGATGATGATGAGTTCCGACTTAATTCGGCCATGGCGACCATTTTGATTGGCGCTCGTGCGCCCGGAGATGAATATATGATTTAATTAGCAGGAGAGATAAAAACCTGAAAATATTTTTGACATGTCTCCGTTTATACGAGGTGAATTTAAGTTATCGGGTAATAATAATTCTTCCCATGAAACTTAACAACTTTCCCCAAGAAATATAGCTCGAAATATATCACCCAATAAAAAAAACAACGGGTTGCACTCCGGGAGTGCCGGCAGAAGTGAAAACTTAAACATTAACGTTGTGCATTAATATGGAAATAAAACAAAATACACAAAAAGAGTCCGTTATTTTCTCAGGAACCCTTGACCTGTTGCTTACAATCTGGTAACTTTTCCACTCGACCAAACTGTCTACTATTAATTCAGTAAAATAGTCTATCGGTATTTGTGCACTATGTGCGAATAATCGTTGACATCGTTGACATCTGTCACAGAGATAATTTTACCACAGGGCTGCCATCCGTCCGGGTTTCCACCCATACTTCAAAGTACACAACGCTGCTAAAGAAGTTTTCACTTCAAAAAAGGTGGCAACCCTATCCTACGCATTTTCGATAACGATCACGTGACATCTGACGATCTGACGCGAGTTTAACTTTTTTTCCCATACTAAAAGTGCTCAACGCCACTAAAGAAGTTTTCACTTCAATAAAACTAAACTAGGTAGCCGAACTGACTTTTTCATTTATACATTTACCTACTTAATGTTTAAAGAGTGAGTTAGATGATCATAAACTTGAAATGTACGTGCTGTCAGGCCCTTAACGCGCGTGTGGTCGGTGCTCTATGACCTAGAACTTGGCGGCAAACGAGACGGGACTGGTTCTCTGATTCATCGGTACCGAGAACAGACTTAAGGCAGTTTCCTCCACAGTGCTAAGATGCCCGAACTGACTCAGAGGACGCTGACATTCGCTAACTGTCATTATATAACTATCCAGTTTTTACATTTATTTTTAGAATTGTGTTTTCGTTTCTCGATGTAGCATTTGAGTAAAGTATTAAGATGCTTGAAACTAATTGAAACTAAACGTGTGTAGTTTAGCCTTAACTTTGTTGACTTAAAATGTAGACCGTGACGTGAGTCACAGAAGCGTTGCCAATGGAATCACTTCATTTACTCAGAAAGTAATTTAAATACTAAACTAAAAACGTATGGTTTTTAAATATGAAAATTGTGGTTAACCGTATAACCGTATGGGACAAAAAAAATCACGCTTCCTACAGCAGCGTTCTTATTTCACGAGTTAGACGTAGGTAAGTGCTAGAAAATAAATGCAGATAAGATATAATATGTCTCTATAAAATAAATAACAAATTGTGTTGCACCAAAACTACCTTATAATGACTTTTGAATCATACATACTTAACGTATTTTGTAAAATACTACAGAAGTGACGCAGAGTCTATTGAAAAAACTTTAATGACCAATCGTAGTTCACATATGTTCGGAATACTGTGAATGAGTCATGTATAGTATTACGCAAGTCATTTAAGAAGGTGAGCAGATTGATTTCGTTTATATAGTGGGAGTTTGTGCTTCTTATCTTGGTCGAGTTGTCTTGAAGTTATGAATGAGCGGTGCTCGAGCAATCTCCTACATCCTACCTAATTGATTTAGGAGGCGCTATTGAGTGGTTCCGAGAACATTGAGTCACCGTGGCCCACTGCTGGATAAGTCATTTCCGATTCCGATCGTAAAAAGAGATAAGATAGATCGATGGCTCATGTTTGTTTTTGTAACGGAACTTTTACTCTTTTGTATTGTTTTTTACTGTTTTTTGACCCCTACTGGAATTAATTTAAAACTTACTATTTTATGAAAAATTATGAAAAAAAATGCTAATCCTTCCTTTCGCTACTCGCACTCATTTACAAAAATTACTTTCTAAGTAGGTTTACACTAATTAACGTTATCTTTAGCCTTCGAAAGATCTTTATAATATACATTTGCTCTACATTACAACGGCTACCATATTGTGAGTCCGTTTCTAAATTTTTCAGCAGAAAACTGTGTTTTACCTTCAAAGCTAACTGCTGAGCCCTAATACAAGACACATTTCGATTGAATCATAAAGATCGTCTATTGTCTTCTCTTTAATCAAAGCTTAATGAAGTAGGTACGATAACTCACCATAGCCCTGTTGGTCTCTCCAAAAGCAGGCGCTGCGCTACTCCTCGATAGGAAGACCAGAGTCGCCACCACAGCCCACAATATCCTCAGCCTTCTTAAACTGACGATCGCCATACTATCCGTCATCTCCCTTGCACTCCACACGTTCATTTATATATTTCTAATAAATTCTATAAAAAATATCTTCTAAAACGGATGGATTGTCATTCCTCTTATAAATATATTTTCTAAATATCTCCTAACCGATTCGGTTACAAATATCATGGATTTTGTTCTTCTAGTCGCTTGTGACATGAACGGCGTTTTATCTGAAACAAAATTAAAATTAAAAATACATATAGTGTGACTAAATTGTATAGATGCAATGGCTCTATGTGTACAGATTATAGTTGATCGAAGACAGAGATAGTAAACTCAGTCATCAATCCATAGCTTGGGGGCTAATTTTTTAAGTATAAATGACATCCCATGCATTTATTTATATTCCTCCAATTTATATAGGACTATAGAATAATGATTAAGTACGAACTAAATATAAAATTTTCGGTCTATAATGTAATTTTTTATCAACCAATGTAGGAAAGTCGGAAGGCTATTTTAGTAAGTAGTAACAGTAACGTTAAACTCATATAGAGTTTTAGAAGTTTTTTCGCAGCTAATAGTTATTTTACTGCATGAAATGTAGGTAATGTAAACATGACCGCCATATGCCTCCTTGTGTTAACAGTTGTCGTGGTTGGCCTGATTTCTCTACAAAATGGACATTTTGCTACTTAATTATTCATTTTAACATTTACAAAAAATTAATCACCACTTTATGATATGTATTTTTTTTTATCTTTGCACATATTACAGAATTTACAAATTACAGTAAGGTGACACCAATTACTATCACACTTTTAATAATCCTCAAATTGTTGAACTCCAAAGTATTTATGGGTGTAGCACTGCCTACCCCCGTCGAAATTACTTGCGTAAGGGTACTAAGAGACATTGACCGTATATTTGATAAGTAACCACATACACACTTTAATAGTAAGTAAGTATGAATATAGAAGTACAGTGAAGATACTCTATACTCATCAAGAACTTTTGATCTATTTATTTTAATCCTTGTAAAAATGTAACTATTCGGGCTATACGTGATCGTGATGGTATTCAAATTAAATCTATCTTAGGAGATGAACATTCGTATGGTAATATATGTGTTTATAGCGATTATTACCGCAGAGGTCACAATCTCGACACGTCATATCCGCGAACATGACTCATTCGCTACTCCACACGACATTTTACCTCACCTGTACAAAAAATCAATGCATACTTATAGATATTCGTTTTCTATACATACAAATAAATACAAAACGAAATTTAAACTTCGAAGAATTATGAATGAAGTCCCCAATGTAGAAGGATCAAAATGAAAAGAAATAGAACTCCAAATGCGATGCTAACGAGCAAATGGCATTTGTGATTAGGTACTTGGTTTATTTTACGAAGAGTCCCATTTTTAAAACCAAAACCTAATTCTAAGTATATCAGGTTTAAAAATTAATCATATAAATAACATATTAAAGATACATCAGTTCACCCCAATTCATTGAAAAATCGTTCTTATCGCAACAGCACAGAGTGCACGGATGGGTAACTTGATATGTGGGTTTCTGTACAATAAGCCTTTCTTTTTTTGTCATCTTATGTAGCAGTCTTTAATATAAATCAAATAAAATCAAATTGCTAGCAAAACAGATGGCTCAGCATAGTTAACACTGCCCGCGACTAACTCTCGCGTTACTCCACTCAGATTATGGTGAAATTTCACTTTGAGTGCACGAGGGCACCGCGCAAAGGCTTGCTCGCTGTCTGGCATTGTCATTTTGACACTTTTTCGACAGTTGACCACGGCGTATTTCACCGCGAGCACGTTGTGTTTGAGCTGCTGTTTTGCGTGCTCTATGTGGTGTCGGTAAAAATGATAGTAATCATAGTTGATAACCGCATTTAATGACCTACTTTACCCTTGATAATAGCTGCCATTGGCATTATTACTGTCACAATATGTAATCTATGTACCTGGATATATGTAACTCACATAAAATCAACAATTTATAGATATTAATCATAAGGTTCTATTTCTGAGATTCTTTGTTTTTATTGGCCATGTTGTAATGTATTCATAAATACTATAAGCTGCAATAAATTACGACGACCAATCACGCTCTATAAATACAATACTTCTACTTTCATGCTAATATTCCCTCTCTAGATAGGCAGAGCATCTTATAACCAGTCAATATTAGAAAAAAGTGTAGTCTTGATAGGATCATTATCCTTTTATATACACAGCAAAACCTTCCGATAGGAAAGAGCTGTTAGCTAATAAATACCAAACCCAGCGTGGAATGTCTATAATATTCCAGAGCGTCGACCATCAGGAATGACGGTGCAAAGAGTAGATCACAAAGCGCAGAGGTGTCGCCAGGCAATGTTCCGCTCGCCCAAGCGTGGCGGCGAGTCGCTGACGCAGGTGAAACCGGCGACATTGGAGCCATTACCTAACTTTATTTACCCAAATTTTTTCACACTCTTGCCCTAGCGGCCGGTGCAATCGGCGCTAAAACGCCGGACCAATAGTAATTGTTTTGTGAAATAAACATTATCTGAGTCTAATCTATGATCGATTGCTTCCAATTGAAATAAGATTAATCAATCCAACAAATACTGGCCGATATCAATTTAAGGTCTTCACTGTCAAGAGCTCGTCCGGTTGTTTTTAAGTCGGTTACGAGCACTTTTTGTTGGAAAGGGAACTCCATTAAATTCGGGAAATCCACAAAGGAAACGTGTTGTTGATGATGACTTGATGATTTCTTATTAATGTGCTTAATGCATTAGTCAAGGTATCCAACTCCAACTTAACTGTTTGAAGCGAGATTACAGCTTTGTGTCATCGTATAATTATGAGCTTACTAAGTCAAAGTATTAATTATGACTTAAAAGTCATAAATGACGTGTTGCTGAATAATCTCAAACATGAGATAAAATAGGTTTTTTATCATAATATTTTTAAGTGACCTTTCAATATATTGACATGACTTCTTTGAATTGACAATTGTTAATCTGACTGTACTGAGGCACATGTCGTGACTGTGCTAAAATAGGTAACTGTAATTTCTATAAAAGTAATTTCTTGTGACAAAGTATTTGCATGGCTTGCAACGAGCATACTAATGAGCAATCTCTAGGGAGACATGTGCAGAATAGCGCAGATCCCATCAGCTGCGACCCTGAAGAGTCTTCCTGCTTCCGGACCCTCGCGGGCAATATTAATAAACTGGTCATCCTTATATGGATGCTAAGTGTAGACGACAATACAAAGATTACTGTGATTTTTACCTTTGTTTTGATTAGAATTTCATTAAACATATGTTAGATGTATTTAAATGAGTATTTATTGCCTTCTATAATAAATGGGATATCAAAAATTAAGGATATTAATCAGCGCACCAAAATGTTTTTTTGAAGGAATACCAAAAAATGCGAGTAGTGAGACAAAAAAACATGTTTTAATTTTTTAGGTTTCTATGCAGTTACATTCTCAGACATTTTCGAAAGATTAAAATGAATAAGCTTAACACACTAAAATACCATTTGACACTTTAAATAGTTACATACAGGTTGAAAAAGAACCTCTTAGCTTTATTGAAAATCCTGAACCAGTATCACTTACTGAACACTTAATTTTTTGTTGTTTTTAATTTCTTTTGGGGGGGTGATTTTTTTTTCCTAAACTTAGACACCACTCGCACCCCTCGCGTGCCTGGTGTAGGAGTAATGTCTACGTTTAGGCAAAAAATGAACTATTCCCATTGAAAAAATATTTTTTTTTCATAAATGTGTTCTTTGAGTGATACTGGTTCAGGATTTTGAATATAGCTAGGAGGTTCTTTTTCACCCAGTATAGAGTAATTTTAAATTAGTTAGCGAAACTTTGTGTAGTTCTATCTTTGAAACTGAACAATGCTCCTCATGGAACCCATATTTTACAAAAATATATTAGACTCCCCATGTAAAGGCAAATTAAATCAGCTGGTAGCAAAAGCTGTATGGAGAGGCGAATTTTTTCCTAATATTTCGACCTATATCCCTTGGGGAAAGTTATTCAGTTTTGTGAGGTGATTCAGATCCTTAATTTTCGTTAACTAGTCACCTAAAGTTTTCAATTCACTAATTTTACTCTAACACTATTACTGATTCAAAACGAAGATATGAATTAGTGAGAAAGTAATTATGATAACCCAGTTAATACGAACATTTAGGTATCTAATTAGTGAAATCACTCGCCACGATCGCGAAAAGTTTAGTTACATAATAATCGATCTCGGAGAAAATTTAATTGGTTGAGCCTCTTTTAGGAGTTACCGACCAATAGTTTGGTAAGTTTACTTGGTGTCTAAGGCACGTGTTCTAAAACATGTAATCTTAAGTTATAACCGTGTGGTGATCAGTTGAGAATAACACGACCCCATCTCTTTCCGTGGGTGTCGTAAGAGCCGACTAAGGAAACACAAATGAGACCTGCCTCCTAGTAATACATCCCAGGCAACGACACTTCATTTTTTTCTGAATCTGAGGTGTCGTCCTATGGTCTCATGCGGTGTGGTAGGCTCTGTAAAGGGCCGTCTGGTTCGCGACCACCCTCCTACCGAAGTCCGACGCCAAACAGCTTGCTGTGTTCCGTTGGTGCGTGAGAGTACCAGTGCCTTTATAGGCATTTTCTGGGTTAACTCGCTCCATCATCGACCTCATCTTTGACCTTATGGTCAAGATTGAGGTCAAGAGTTAACCCATCTTATAATAATTTAAAAAAAGCCTTGATTAGTCTACTGGACAAAATAAAAGTTAGTTACTTAACTTAAGAAAAAATATTGTAACTACCTTAACTCTAATGTGCTCAGTAGTATAAGTTCAAAGTCCCTGTCAAGAATCTCTAAAATGAGTCATCCCAACCTCTGTTGACCAAGTACAAATTGTTGTAGGTAAAAACAACTTCTACGTAAGTTTATTTATTTTACCACTTATCGAGTAGAAATAGAATTTAAAGATGTTTTTACGAAACAAAATAATGAAATTTAAGATGTGTTTCGATTGATTTTTTGTTAATTAGCAATATTAATTTATTAACACTGATAACTAAACAGATTTTGAAACTTTTTAATTAAGAAACAGTTTCTTTTTTCGTAAAAGATTACTGTTTTCCAATGGGGTGGGCATATGGCCATAGTGCTGAAGTTCCTAGATTCTGTATATTTTTATCATACATACATAAGCTCACGCCTTTGTCCGATTGGAATAGTTAGCCCACCTCAAAACATTTACTAAACGCTGCTTCTAATTGCGCTTACTGGAGTGTAAGGTTGCAGTTATCTTTACAATTAGATATATATTCATATTTTTATAATAAAACCCAAACTTCGGACCCAACCCAAGCTAGAACCCAAGCTTGAGTATTAAATTATTAATTTTTATTATGAATGTGTTCTATCTAATAAAAGTTAAGGTCTAAAAGATTCTCTCCCGGTGTCGTTAAGACGTTCTCCTTCTATCCATTCCTTCAAATCTAATTTAAAAGTTTATTTCCTATCCGTTCCTGATTAATACCTTCTCCTTAAACTTGTAAATTGTCATTACTAGCACCTTTCTTACGTTAGATGTTTTTATGTAAAATAATAATATATATTTATCGTTATTCATTATTATTTTTTATTAATTCGTATGTATATTTTATACAATATTTAGGTAAAGATATGTTTATAATGTATTATTACGCTTATTACGCTTTGCATGACCACCGCTTCACATCCTGTATAGTTTCCTTCACCCCCCGGTTGCCTGGAAGAAATTGCTCTATAGCAATAAGGCTGCCGCATATTGTACACTAGATGATGAACATTTGTTTGTTTTATTGCTATGTTTTTTGTGTGTAATAGAGAGTTTTGTATTGTATTTTATTTTATTTTATATATTTTTAAGTTTGAACAAAATTTAAACAACTAAGGTATGTGAGATCAGCTGTTATCATGAGATAGTGTCCCTGCCATGCTAGCGTTATCCACTGCCTTATCTGATAACACTTGTCAGTGCCTTTACCACATTCATAATTTAGAACACCGTTTACAAATAATACAGGTCGTCATGCATTTGTTTAAAAAACAAAAGAATAAATCAGGGTTATCATATCACATCTCTTTTAATTTAATGTTTCAATTAAAGGATCAACTAAGCAACTTTAATTATTGGATTGAGCTATTTCTTAATCTCATAATGCAATGAGATTACACCTGATCAACTAGGTGTATAGTTTTTATTCGATGCACGTCAAAATTATAGGTAATTATCATCTATCCGCACACAATAGACAGGAAAATCTTACGATATATTTTTACGCGCACCTACTTATTCATCTAAGTACTTGTTTACATGAGTTTTTTTACATAATGTGAATTAGTTTCATTTAATTACAGATTGTTCTTGCACTAGGTCTTGATAGTTGTTAAAAAGTAAGTCATCAAACTTTATTTACAGTTACATTCACGCACAGACTTATTTCAATATACTAAAAGGAAGTTTGTGTATGATATCTTCTAAATTATATCTTTGTCTATAGCTAATCTTTACGACTCACCTGCAAACTTGGTCCCTGGAAGTTGTTTTCGCAATCCTTACTACTTGAAACGTCGAAATTTTCGTTTCACTAGTACGGTCACGTCCGAATCTCTTCTTTCAGAGCCGTAAATTTGTAAAAAAATAGAGTCAAGTATAAAAACATGAATCACAACGCACACGCCGAAATCACCGCGTTATCACTTTTTTCTTTGCAATCGCACGAATTTTCAAAGAAAACGTGTTGTGGTTCGCGTGGCGGGAAATGTATTAGTCCGACTGCGATCGTGGTGCCCCCGTGTGGCACGACCTACCGCAGCCCGCGACTTTGAGTGAGTGCGCGGCGCGGCGCCCGGCCCGGCTTATAAGCCACCTCGCGAAGCCTGCCGCCGCGCCGCCCGCCCCTCGCCGGTAAACTTTCTTCAGTAAAGCTCCCGCTCTTTCGCCGAACTCTGAAACTTTATTGCTCATCGAGGCATCGCAGCACTAATAAGGAATTCTCTGAATTTGTTTCGGCAGAATGTACCTGCATTGCACGAGCACAATTTTGTTGATTTACTACTCAGGTGATTCTTTAAAAACTAACGTTTCAGGAAATATTTACTTCAATGCTTTTATATTCGCGTGGTACTATTAAGTATTTTGTGGCGTGAAACATACAAATACATTTATACCACACCCATGTAGTTACCGCACTATCCTTACTTGTATTATCCTTACTATTTTACTTATTATTATGTTTGTTTGCCCTACGGCACGACGACGGATCGCCCTGATTTATTGCACAGAGTTAATTTGAGGGGCTGGAGAGTGACATAGGTTACTTTTTCCACATGAAATAAGTCGCGGGCAGTTATTAATATAACTACTTAATATAACTACTAATAGGTACATGTTTTCCTTACCTAATGGTACTTCAAATCGTATTCTAATATTTCCGGATTAGGCTCACCCAAACACGAATCATTAAAAAATAAACGTTACACCTCAAAGGTCCACTCTTAGGTTTTCCCTTGTGATGTGGGTCTCTTGAAACACACGCAAAGATAGACACGAATACTCACGACCCGGGAACAAACATCTGCCTTTATTTATTCGAATACATTATTCCACTTTACAATAAACTTTATAACAGCGCAAAACACTAAAACAAGCAATGTGCATCGAATTTTGATAGCGGCGCGGTGGTACATTGAGTAGCGCCAAAGTAGTAAAGGTAAATTGTGAAAATTCTAACTTGACGTTCTGGGAAAATGATATTACTTGTTATACGTCATAATTATGGGTAGATTCCCTCATTTAAGTATTTGCTAAGCTGTTATCTTGTATATATTCTCTACTGAGTCAGTATTATTCCATATAGTACAAAAATACAGTCTATATAGTAATTGGGTCATAAATAATACAATAAGTATAGTCAACTAATAGTTTCTTAAAGCTACGGAATTACTGTGGAAGATTCTGCCAGGATACCATCGCATGGAGGAAATATGGCCACTTATTAAGCTATTAGTTTTACAATTTCTAGGTACCATATTATGAAATATGGGAAAATACACAGATTGTACCAGGAACGCGTATATACTAATTGAACAAGGAAACTAAATACCTACAAAGAATTTCCCCTTAGGAAGTTATATTTTTAAGAAAGTATAAGGAACAAAATACCTCTGAATTTTCTTAAATTTTCATATGTGAAAACCTTAGAAATTGAAAAGCCATTTTGTTTTTAAATTCGCAAATGAAGTTTTCCCTAAGTTTTGAGTAGTTTTCAATTCGTAAAGTTTTTTTGTTTCAACAGAGACATAGAATCGAGCAGTGTTCTCATTTAATATCGAAACCCTCCTTTTCGCTTCGCTGTAGTCGGGAAATAAACATTCCACTGTGAACAGATTTATAAAACTGGAAGGAAAACAGATGAAATAGGGGATAGCTTAGACCTCACAGACGAAGTTAGAGTCAACAACTAATAGCAAACAACAATATAAGTGCAACAGCACTTTTTCTCTATGCCGTTTGTTTGTATGTAGTTAATTATCATGCATTCCACATGCCAAACGTTTCCTTATAATGTCAATCTTTCACTTCCTAACGAACATACATCATTATCTGACATCAGCCCAACAAAGAGTGGTGACGGTACCACGGCCTTGTGGCCCTTTCCGAGTTGGCTGTGAAGCCCCATTGTCTGGAGTGACTAAAGAAGGGTGGCAAGTGGGCTGGCTCGCGGCGGGTGCGATATCACCACATGAGGTCATGAGGTTACCGGCGGTCAAGGATAACCATGCAGTGACCTAACCACACTCACTGCACCAGTGCACTATCTATATAACCTACCGTGACACATATTCATGAAAATTTAATACAAAATGACAAACGCCGTAGTGGGTTCACAGAAGCTCGTGATCGTTTCGATAAGCACAAAACAATACAGTAAAAAGTTAACAATCGTAGCCGCTCAGCCTCTGAATCACTTTCGCCGAACACATAAACTACCTTTTCGATTTTTTTGCTGAATATGAAAAGCTCTACCTATACGTCACACGAACACTTGCTTTACTGAATTAGGAAAATCTTAAACACTGTTCCTTTATTTTTTTGGTTAGTGTAATTTTAGGTGGTGAGTGGAGTTCTCCCCACGACACTGAACAACTTTACCCAACTATGAAGTTCTGAAATGTTTTTTTGACTTTTCACACTAAGACAATAAGCTGAACACACAAGTTGTATAGAAAGGCGGTTTTTTTTTCATATTTCAACCTACGAGTAAGTTCCTTAAAAAAAATTGTTCAGTTTGACAGGTTGATTCACAACCTTAATTTTCGCTAACTGATTTAAAATCACATATTTAGCAGGTATAGAAAAGGTTATATATAAAAACAATTCGGTGATCCCCTACCAAACTATACACGCTCGAGATTAGAAATTTATCGCTCTATAAATTTAGGCTAAATACTAGCCATATTTTTAAGATCATATATCCTTTAATCATAAAACAATGGTATACTCACAAAAGCTCTCCCTAAGGGACACTTTTTTCCACGTTAAGTTTTGTGATTATAATTGTTTTTTCGTAAGGTTAGCGTTAGAATTAAGCATCCATATAAATTTAATACCAATGTCGAAATTCTTAATACAAAAGTTTCATTCCATGAAATCAATGGGTAATTAATGATTGTTTATCATTGCTAGAAAAAAATAACCATAGCACGATTCCTTATAAAGAAACCAATTTATCGGCAAAATTCGGTAGTATTGGGTAATTCTATGAAATAAGGCTTGGAGCAGTCGGAGCGGTTGACCCTGAAAGGTTAAGGCTGGTGATTCAAGCCACCCCCTTCACCCTTTTTCAGGGCTTAGTAATACCATTGTAATTGATAAGAATCATACCCGTGACCCTGACATAGTGAGACCATTTTTTTTAGTAATACATTAGCTAGGTACTTTAACAAGAATCTTAGAGTAGGAAAAAACAGAAAATTTTGTCGAAATCCCATTTATTGTTCAATCCTTTCTTTAACTGACATAAAACAGCAAAACATAGTAATAGACAAATAACAAACAAACAAGTAAACATGAAAAACAAACAAACAGCAAACATACATGAATAATATATTAAATATGCGAAAAGGAAGAAGGAGGTAGTAATGTTATCTATACATATACAGGGTGTTAAGTAATTCGATCTTATCCTCTCAGGTGGTGAATCAGCCCATGAAACTGAACAACTTTTTGACTTCCCATAAAAAATGATTTATCAGCTGATGCAATTTGTATGGGAAGTAAAAAAAAAAATTTCGTATTTCGGCATTTGTTCTTAGGAAACGTTGTTCAGTTTCATGAGCTGATTCACCACCCGAGAGGATAAGATCGAATTACTTAACACCCTGTATAATTAAAAAGTTAGTAAAACATTTATCACTTATTCAATAAAATAATGATAATAAAATAAAATACTATTGCTCTTGGTTTCACTTAGTGACTTTTTCATACCCAAATGTTGCCTGGAAGAAATCGCTTGAAGCGATAAGGTCGCCTATATTATACTTTTTTGTAATATTATTTGTAAGCATTTCATCACTATTTTTCTTTTTTAAATTGTGCAATAAATTGTATTGTATACTAAGAGTGTATAACGTCACTGGGTGGACTTCAAGCACTTGGATCCATTGGAAAAGCCAAAAGATTTTTACGCAGATAATTTTTCAATTTGAATTTTTAATGTAAGGTTCCATACTGATGTATGGATGTCGTGCCATACTTTTGTAGCCACGTACTTGAAGTAGATTTAGATCAGTAGATTTAGAAAGGGAGAACAACTGGCTTGTGGAAATATGCGTATAGTAAAAAGATTTTAATTGAAGTTCCTGCATTGCTTAAACAACTCGCGTGATTCTCTCCGTTCACTCATCATCCACTTCAATACATCCAGAGATATATACGACTTACACCATACAGTGTCGCAACGTCCTTAATAGATATAATTGTCCCGTAATTGATCGACCTATACCTCTGATAAATATCAATTTGCTGTCCACGCTGAAGAATGGATAATGTATCATTTATAAATGCGCCTTTTGATGGGATAACAAGATAATTGTCATATTTTATTTTCTATAATCAATTTAGTATCGTAAAACAAACAAATTTACACGTGACGAATCAAAGTCAATTCTACCTTCCCATCGACTCTCGATCAAAGATTAAATAGTTACTTACTTTGGCAAATAATACGTATCTTTTCTAGAGCAAGCATCATGGTCTCAATTTATGTGACAAACCACATAAATCAAAGTTGTATTAATATTTATTGGGTTAATTTAAATTAGTTAGAGAAAATTAAGGATGTGAATTATCCCATGAGATTTAACAACTTTCCCCAAGGAACATAGGTTGAATTAAAAAGAAAAAAATTCGCCTCTCCTTGCAACTGGAGCGATCAGCTGATCAGCCTAAGTATTTTGAAATAAAACAATTTTTTTTATTCATATGGGCTCTTTAGGGAAAGTTGTTCAGTTCCATTAGTAGAATCATCCCCTAAAGTTTCGCTAGTTTAAAGTCAATTTAAAGATTCGGAACTTGTAGTGCACGGTGAATTCAGATTTTAGCCTGCGCAAGCGCAGCACATCAGACCTCGACCGTGACCTCTGCGCTAACGGTCAATGGTGAATTTATAAAAATGACTATCGATTTCAAATAGTGACACTTTGAGATGCTAATGTCTTATCATTAAATTAAAAGTTTAATAACTGTATCTTGCAAAAGATTTACAAGGCAAATGATGATGATTCTTGCAAAGATGGATTGATTGAACTACTTTACCCTAAGTTTATTTCTTCTACTTTTATATATTTTTTATTAAAATTAAATATTTGAATAATGAATCCAATATTCTTAACGTTGACTAACCAAGGATGCGTAACACTGAATTTATTTATTTTTCTTTTTTTTTATTTATTTACTTAAATGGAGGTTCAACAGCTTATAATAAACACAGTGTTCAACATTTTAAAAACAATAAGCCAATTACAGATCCTCACAGGTAGAAACAGGTATCGCTGAGGTGATTATCCTAATAAACAATTAGTTTTAAGTTGACACTTTAATAACAAGAAAAATTGGCAGTGAAACTTCCATAACATATTAAATTTTTTGACATATCATCACTAAATCAATTTTTGAAAAAATTTTGAGTCAAAGCTCGTCTCGCCGAAACAAAACCAGTATTGAAAAGGTCGAAGTTAAAAACATTGCATTGGTTATTAAATTTATTACTAGCTCGCCAAAGAAACGCGTTCTGCCGATAATTGGTAGAAACGAAAGAAATACCAAGAATGTTATTGTTGCGTAGATTTAGACAATGAGATTTCAAGTTTAAAACTATAACAACTTTACTGAATACTTACACATGGCGCAGTACAAGTTCATAACGACCAAAAACCTATGAAAAATAGTGTCTGTACTTGTCACATGCTGTGTATGATTTATTTATTAGTAAGTAAGACCCTTCATGATTCAAAAAGAGACCACCGAACACCAAAACATGATTTTCGATACCGAGAAACCTTACTTCTTTCATACCACCACTCTAAAATAAAAACTTTACTTAAAAAACAAATTTAATAAAACTAAACAATGTCGCATCGAATGGAGTAAAACAATACACATTTAGGGCTTTATTACTCTTTGTTTAGGTCGATGGTTGAGAAAAGTAAAAAATCCTGTCGAATTCCTGCACGAAGCGAGGCGAGGCTTTTCAACTCCAGCGCAGCGTGGACTACATGACTTATATATTAAAGTATATATGTTACCGGAAATGTATGAAATCTAGGAATTATATACAATTCCTAGGAAATACTATAGAGGCTATCTAGGAAATGTATAAATTTCCTAGGAATTGTATAAAACTCCGAAATTGCTCTAGGAAATGTATAGAACTAATGCTTTCTGTGAATGAAATGAATAAAACAACCTTACCTAACTTGAATATGTGACATGGATTTGTTTTGGCCATATCGTAGATTTACTCACTTCATGAAATTTTCGAGAATTTCATCAAATGGTCACATTTCATGAAATGTTTCAGTGTCTATTGACCACATCATAAAGTAGCTCAGCTGAGCGGACATGCGACAACCGCTTAACTTAAACACCGTGGTTTCTGGCACTTCCTAGGAATTGTATAAAATTCCTAGATTTCATACATTTCCGGTAACATATACCTATATTCCACATGATTTTATGGATCTGGTTTTTATTAATCGTAATTCTGAGGAAAGGCCTCTCCTAATTTACTTATAGATAAGAACTGCCATGGTATTTTTTTTTATGTCACTAAAGTAATGGCCGGCACTACACAAAAGATAATAAAGAGTGACAAAAGAGAGCATTATAAAGAGCTTAGATATTGCGTTTGCAGCCGATATCTAAACTCCGTTCTAGCATAGGTGTATGTAATTTAATAGTGTTAATATTCTAACTATTCTCGAAAATAACATCTAATGAAACATAGGTACATCAAAAAGATGGGTATCTTAGTTAGTCACAAAGAATGTATATAAAATTCATCTCTCTAGACTTTATAGCACTTGCAATAAATATTTTATCATCAAATTATGCAAACGGCCGGTAAACTAAAAGGTACATTGATAGGCTGATCAAAAAATATGCACGTCTCACAACATTCCTGCAGTTTTTCAAACGTTAGTGTCTACTCACAGCACAATGTTTTCAGATTTTACAAGAAAATTTACTTTGTCTCTCAAAATTACATTAGCTTAACTAGAAAGATCGGCAAAGAGACCTGGGAAAAATATTGTGTTATAGCTAAAACACTTTGACGACCGGTTTGGTCGAGTGGTAGTGGTGCTGCCTCTTGATCGACGGGTCCTGGGTTCGATTCCCAGTCGAGGCAAAAGTTGTGTAAAAAGCAGATGTTTGTTCTCGGGTCATGGGTGTTTGTGTTTGTCTTTATGTGCGTTCCGAGGGACCCACGACACAAGAAAAAACCTTAATGTGGGCCCTTGAGTGTGTAACGTTTATTTATTTATTTATTTTACTTTGTTTGTTTGTGTGTGTGTGTGTGTGTGTGTGTGTGTGTGTATGTATGGACAGCATACAGTAAGTAATGAGTAAAATATCATAGGTGCGGAACAAGATCAATGTGTTATATTCCTAATAGCAATACGTCGTAAAACAATCGAAGCCTTAGAACAAACTAAACCGCCCAAGTGATAATTGTGATGTGTTCGGTAGAGGCGCGGCCAGCACGCGGCGAGGCGGCGGCGGCGGCGCCCGCGCAACACGCCTCGCTGAATTCAAATTGACGCATGAGCCGCGAATGCCTACAGATAACGTAGTAAATGTTTCGAATAACAAAAACAACGATCGTAAATCTACCACGTCAGCGAAATAAATTGCACAATTTTACATTTTAACATAAAACATAAAAAACGTATTTTTTTACAGCTGTTACTTATTCGCAAACTTTTGATGCACAGTACATTACTTTGCATTAAAAGTTTTTAAATTATAGAAAAATTCTTATATGTCGTATACTTTAGATCTTTGGTTAACTATGCCGATGGTACAAAATAACATGACTCCGGAAATGCCTCTATGATTCATAAACAAAAGAGTGGGTGGGTTGTGATTTGCTAATTCGAACTGTAACGATCTACCTTTATTGATGAGTTTCCAGCTTTATTGATGAGTTTCTGATGATGCGATTTTCATAAAGTTTCGAATATAAGAAGAGGCGTAGTAATTGTGATCATCAGATTGACTATTAATCAGAGTTTTCACACCAGCTTATAACCTCTGAGTTGACTTACGGACTACAGTGATACTACACATTGCAATTGTAAAACTCGCTGACGGATTCCAAACGTAAGTGTAACTCGGCTACTATGGAGCATCAGGAGAGATCACCTGATCTACAATGCCTTGAATAGTTCAGCAAAGCTAACATGAACATATTTTTTTATGTCTATGTCGTTCGGCCTGTCCCGTACTGGCGCTATGCAATAGAAGACAGGGTGGAACGAGATACATACGACTGCTAGTTTCGCTGGTTGATGTCGTTCCACACGTGGCGATGTAATTTTCAAAATTTTCCTCCTACTACAGTGCACGTTCAAGTAAAATTATTTTCTAAGAAGGCTGGCGTTGCGTGCACACTCCGTTTCCGGACAACAAGTCTTCTATTGTAAGACTTATTGATTTAGCATATTCCGCATAAATGTTTCTTGATCGTAATGCAACGCTTTTCTATGAAGTCACTTAAAATTGTTGAGTTGCATCTATGTAGGTCTTATACCTACGTGATAAGTAAATACATCGCTGATTATTTAGCAAGATTCATGCCATGCATAATGATGTAAATATTTTAAAAATACTTGCATTGAAAATACAAAATCGTTTATTATCAAATTGAGTCTATCTTTATAAATTAAAAAAGCACTCCATCTATTGAATTAATACGGTATACCAATTGAAACGAAAGCTTCAACTATTTCTTATTCAAAAAGCTATAGAACTACATTTACTCTTATGTTTGATATTACGGTGTTTCGTCATCATGGCCCACTTATGGTTCTGTAGCACCGAAGTCATTTTATTAATGACTCATTTTATTGTTTCGTAGGTAGTACTTTTTAGTAAGTATTCCTGTAAATCAACAATAGGCAATAGGTTTTAACAAACCACAGTAACCGCCGTAAAGAAATGCTGCACACGATGTACATTCACTCAGTGTAAATCTCTGTTTTGAAGAAAAAAACAAAAAGTGACCTCGAATGGTAACAATAATATTTTAGGTTGTTTTTGTCTCAAACAAAGCGTTTGGGGCACTTACACTTTGAGGTGTAACTGTTAATTTTGTAACAGTTTCATAACATAAAGCGGTGAACAAGGCTGAGCTAGTGACCGACTCATCTGGGCCCGTTACCACAATTTGGCACACTGTATCAACATACGCTGTCATCGTCGTCATCGGCCCATATACGTCCCCACCGAGGGGCACGGGCCTCCCTTCAAAACACGAAGGGGTTTTTAGGGCATAGTACACCACGCTTGGCCCAATACGGGTTGGTGGACCGCTCGTGTTTCGAAAATGATTTTTCTTCATCACGATGTTTTCCTTTACCGTTGAGCAAGTGATAATTAGAAATGCGTACAGAAATCCGAAAAGACAAATTCAGTGGTACAGGCCCGCACCAGGATTTGAACCCGCAACCTTACGATTACAAGTCTGGCTCATTACCAACTGGGCTATCACTGCTGTCATCGTCTTGATAAGTAAATAAAAAAAATTATAACCTAACAGTAACTTAAAAGGTTTTTTACTATCTATATTTATTTAAGTGACTTAAAAAAAAGAGAAGGTTCTCAATTCGCTTTAGGGACATCTCTTTCAAAAAAATACGAAAAAAAAATGTTGATCTTCCATACAAAATGCGCTATATACTGATGAAGTTTGTATAGGAACTCAATTTTTTTTTTTCGTATTTTGACCTATGTTCCTTGGGAAAGTTGTTCAGTTTCATGGACTGATTAAACACCCGAGAGGTTGAAAGAGATATACCTAAAGCCCTGTATATTTTTTTTAACCGACTTAAAATAAATTGAACAGGTTCTCAATTCGACTGTATTTTTTTTTATTTATTGTATGCTTGTTACGCGATAACCTCGCGATTTTCCTTTTTTTTGTTAGAAGAAGTATACTCCTGGGGTGGTCCCATATTTTTATTGAAATTAATTCAACGCTTTTAAAAAAATCAACAAGTACTAAAATTCTTGCACATTATACCTCATTTAGATAACGTTTTGGTTTGTGGTTATCAGCTTATAGGCATTGTTGGAAGTTTTTAACGTGGACAATTATTACACTAACTGTATCACTAACACTAACTCTCTATAATTATCTTACCCTTTTCTGTGTGACACAAATGAATATTTGATAGACGCATTAATTTTTTTATCTATTTTTCCTAATGAATGCCTAATGACGTGTGATTGACATAGTGCCTTATTATCCCTTGACCATAATCGGTGCTCGACTAAAAATCTGGAACTGTACAAACAATAAAGTAAACCAAATATCTCTTCATATTTTACGTTTATTGGCCAAGTCTAGAAATGGGACAAAGTGCTTAGATTAGAGGGTCTAAATCATATTCTCATAATGATGTCCCCTAAAAGTAATTCACTTCACTTCATCAGCCCATATACGTCCCCACTGCTGGGGCACGGGCCTCCCTCAATAATATGAGGGGTAAATGGGGGTTGAGGGGGTTGGCGAGGGTTGGCGAGGGTTTTGATATAATTGCAGAGTTTTCCCTTCTCTGTGTGCAGATGAACTTGCTTGCATATTTACCTTAGTCGCCTTATACGACACCTCGGTAAGAAATAGGGTGGTCCTATTCTACTCTGCTGGGGACTCACACGGCTTAGTAATAGAGCCGCTTAATTTCATAGTAATTGGCAATTTGGCCATATTGTTCAATATTTTTTACAATTTCACAACGTTTATATAGTACGGACGGCCGCAACTCAGGTTACCACACGCGTGCATTCTGTGCTGTTATGATAAGAGCGGTTTTACAACGAAAATGGAGTTACCTGATGCGTTGGCCTCTGTACTTACAAAATAGGAAAAATCTTTACTTTTTCCATCGATCAAAAAAGTTTTGATAAAATATTTCACAAAACTTAACCTTTGTAACAATAATGTACTTCAAGTGAACTAGATTTCCTTAAATTACAGACCAGACAAACCAAACCGAATGACTCAGAGCGTAGTAGGTAGTCAAATTTTAAATGGAGAAATTGCATCCGCTGTCATATATCTTGGATGAGGACAATTGGTGACAAGCTGTCGCATAACTAGTTACAGGAAGATACTATTAGCTTTCAATTGATGTTAAGAACATAAAATAACATTACAAAACTACAAAACACATCTACTAAATAGAGATGAATTAGAAAATATACAGCTAAGTATAAAGAAACTACAGTCATACCTATACGTGAACAACATGTACAAAAAAAAACATAGTTAGGAAATTAAATTTCAATTTCTGCTTTAATTAGGATAAACAAGGAAAACCGTGATATTTTTGTAATGGGAATAGTTCAACCTAGTTAAAATTTTATGTTTAACAATGACTGTGTATTTTGTTTTCAGTTTCGATTTGCGTCAAAGGATGGATCTTTATTCGAGTGGCCACTGTGATTCAGTTTTATTGGACTACGCTGAATCATCTCACTCGACCCACATTCAGAGGAACCATTTAAAGTTTTGACAGACTACCTTAAAACTTCTTCCTCCCGAGATGCATTCGAAAAACAATTTTTCTTAAAAACATGTATATTTTTATCCTCTTAGTAAGGCTGAATGATTTAAGTTTTCAGTATTCTTATAAAAAAAGTACATAATTAAGGTAGGTGTATACATGGATGAAAATTATCTAATATAATGTGCTTTATTTACTGCGGATGTACATATTATCAATCCGTGACTGCATCGGTTCTCAATTAACAAGATATTTTTTATAAAATACTTAAGTGCCTGGTAAATGTACTTCAAATGCTTATAGTAAGTAATCTGAGCCGGAAATCTGTATTGAATAAAGTGTGAATCATGGTTTTATCAAGCGAACGATTAGCATGGGCCGAGCCGTTACCCTCCCACGATTCACGACGACGACAACAGAGCCGAATTAGTGAGGGATTAGATTATAAAATACTCATCATCATATTCAACCTATAGATGTCTACTAGGGCACACCCCAGTTCAGATACTGCAATATTCCATCAAATAGTGTCTTTTACGATTAAGTCCTGGGGTTCAATTCACGAATAACGTTCGTTTTAAAAAAAAACCCGATGTAAAAACAGAAATGTTATAAGTTTGACGTGTGTATCTGGATATCTGTGTGGCTTTCTGTGGCATCATAGCTCCTAAACGAATAGACTTCGATTTAGATGCCATTTTTGTTGTTTGAAAGCTGACCTACCTAATCGAAATGGTTCTTAGCTTTTTTTCAATCAAAATTAGCGATGAATGTCGTCGAAGGTAAAGATTTTTTTTTTTAGTTTTAGTGTTATCAATCCTCATATCTAATTTACTTATACATACATATATTTACCTACTCTGTGAAAAAAGCTCCAGAGACCCTCAAGTATTCTGAATCCGACACTGATTGAAGTGTTGAGCAGTAAGGTGTGTGTAGTCAATGCCTCTTCGATAGGCTTATACACAAGTCATTGTTAGTAAGGTCAAGCGGCATTGATTTTCCGTTGGTTTCCTAGAAAGTGAAACAGTTAAATAGTCACCGTGGCGACTGCAATATCTACAACAACCAAAAATGATCTGTAAATGTTAAGACATATTAAGTTCGTATCTTTAACCCGTTGAAAAATAATACCTAATTAAAAATATTACCTTCTAGCATTCCGCCCGGGACTTCGTTTTCGTAGGAATTCAGGAAAATTACATAGCCTATGTTATTCAGGGATAATATAGCAACCTAATGGTGAAAGAATTTTTCAAATCGGTCCAGTAGTCTCGGAGCCTTGTTTCTTCTTCTTTGCCAGCCCATATATATACGTCCCCGCAGAGTTTCTGAGCCTATTCAATGCAAACAAACAATCAAATCTTCCCTCTTTATAATATTACTGTAGACTATGATGCCTTGAAGACTATGATGCCTGGTTTGTCTCTGGTCCTCCATTCCACCGACCTTGAAGAAGGCAATTTTTTACGCTTCTACATACAACCAACTTTATTGAGATTTGACGGTCGGTTTGGTCGAGTGGTATAGTGACGCTGCCTCTTGATCGACGGGTCCAATTCCCGGTCTGGGCAAAATTATGTGTAAAAAGTAGATGTTTGTTCTCGGGTATGTGTGTACCATATTTTAGTAAATATGTATAAACCACATGTTTTTTTTATTATATTTATTTTTTATCATACTTACTTTTATCTTCACAGGTATTACCTAATACGATCGAGCACATATCTTATCTTAGTAAATAATTATATTCGTTAGTAACAGATAAATGGCAAAGTAACTTTTGCGAATTCACTCCGTGAACAAACAAATAAATCTATTCTCTCTGCCAGTGGCGTAGCGTGCCTTGGCGGGGCCCCGTATAAAAGCCCATAGGAAGGGTAAAGATTTCTCCCAAAAGAAATAAAAATGTTTGCATAAAATTAAAAGAAATATTAATTTATCATAATTATCTATCTGTCACTTTTCCAAAATTTTTACAAACAATTCAAATCAAATATACACTCTCCTTGCCTTTTTTTCGGCAAACTCATTTATTAAATCATCCATAGCTGATGACTTTTGTCATATCACTACATAGTATAAAGCAAAGTCGCTTCCCGCTGTCTGTTGGTCTGTCCCTATGTATGCTTAGATCTTTAAAACTACGCAACGGATTTTGATGCGTTTGTTTTAATGGATAGAGTGATTCAAGAGGAAGGTTTATATGTATAATACATGCATAATATAGTAGAGAAACACTGATAATTTTAGAGTTTTCTAATGTAATCTCGTAAATAAACACATTTTTTGCGCTTACTTTGCAAACGCTGGCTGAACCCTAGGAGATAGATCAAAATAATGTACCTACTACAGTATTGTACAACTTGAAAAGGTCTACAAATAAGTCCGAGATGGTATATGTCTATCCCTTAGGGATAACCCATAAAATAATTTTTTATCCTTTACTTTTTTCAGTAATAATCCTTATCCAATTAAGTACTTTAAATACATTGTGCATTTAATATAGATCAATATGCTTTCGAAGATATGACAGATTTAAAATGCAGGGACACAGCGGTTGACCGATTTTGATGAATTTTGGTACTAAGATTAAACCTTGGGAAAGGATTATATCTCACAGCTGGGCACGGTATAACCTGTAGTCCACGCGGGCGAAGCCGCGGGCGGAAAGCTAGTCTGAAATAAATCAAAAATTTATGGCCCGGGGGCCGCGTATAATTGATACGGCAGATACGGCGGTAGCTACGCCCCCGCTCTCTGCTACCCCGTTAAGAAGTTAGTCGCACTGACTTTATTAGTTACCACAGCAAATGGGGAAATGATTGATTTAGACATAACATACGCTTAATACTTATAACACCATTTTAGCTACGCTGGTTCATGTTAGCAATATCGTTAATACGAGTATACTAAAAACAAAAAAAACTAAATATGTTATCGTACCTTATATTTATACTTAACAAGTATCCTTACTAATCCTTACTGCCTTACTATTCCTTGCTAATATTACAAACATGAAAGTTGGTATGTATGGATGTATAGCTGTTTGTTACTACTTCATGCTCAAACTGCTGGACCAATTTTGATAAAATTTGGTATGGAGGTAGCTGACACCTTGGATTAATACATAGGCTACATAATTTTCCCAAATTCCCACGGAAACGAAGTCGTGGGCGGAAAGCTAAACTAATATTACATTATGTCGTAACAGAGCAGCGGATTTTTTTGCACAGGTATAGTTGGAGGACTGGCGAGTAACATAGGTTACTTTCTCACGCGAACGAAGTCGCTGGCGGAAAGTTAGTAAAGAATAAATTAACATTGATCAGAATATCGGGCACGGTGATTGATTGCAAGCATACCGTAAAACCAGTAACATAATATCCTATAATAGAGCTATTAGCATAAATAGCAAGGCTGATGTACTAGTAAGCACGCTGGCCACCAGCCAAAGGCCTGGGTCCAATAGGCAAGGATCCAGCACTTCCTGGAACACTCACAGCATTGCGTCCACCGTGAGACCCACTGCCTTATTACATAGAGATACGACGAGATTAAAAAGCTATCAAAGAAAAAGTAATATGTTTGCGTACAAATAGTCTGAGTACCTATGGGCAATAGAAAGGGCCACAGAAAACATAATGATCCAGAATAGTTCCTATAGTTTTCACCGCGAGAAAAAGTATTAGGTATCACTCTATTGTTTCTCTATAAAAACACGTCAATACTTATCTTTGTTGCTATGAAGTGATGAAGAGAACAAATACATTATTTATTTAAACAAACAAATACATTTTAAACGTCGAATGATAGCTTATGTAGCTATCCGAACTTGTTTTTAAAAACTCATGCATTGCTAGTTATCTGTAAGAAATACAAACAAACACACTTCCTTTCCATAAGGATAAAACAGTTTGTTTAATTTGTTACCAAACATACACTTGTTGTTAAGTAGGATAATTTGTCAAAATTATTTTCAAGTATTAAAGTAAACGAACCAGTAACCACAAGGAAACCACAAAATTACACTTACTCAGTGCACATAAACGCATCCCGAGCCATTCCACGAAACGTGTTAGTGTGAGTGCCCGATGCATGCAGAACGCATGCTACCCATGCACCTATTCACTCGACCTAAAGTCCGAGACGAGTAAATAGGTAGTTGATTCTAAGTACTCCATGTATCATACAAAACATATACCTACCATAAGGTTGTCTTAACATTTATACATAACACGTAAATAATAAAATTACGCCGTTTTAAAGAATAAAAGGAATCGCTTATAAAATACAAATGAAACCCGTAAGTACACAACATAAATACATATTGGCTCACTCACGCCTGTATTTCCGGTTGGGCTTACTTCAAGTGTATCATGGCATGGATTACTATTTCCCCTCAATAAAGAATAAACCTTTGAGTCCATTTGCATCCACTCATATTCATATCCGAGAAGAAACGCTGTTGCAGAAAACCTATAAGTAGGTTGCAGAGTTCTATTTTTATCTTCGTAGTCCGAGACGTAAATTAACTTAGTAAATGGAACACGTAAATTGTAAAATAACTAAGTTTTTAGATTTAGGCGAGTTTGACGAAGAATATAAATCGTGTATAATTACTTTACTTACATATCTGTAGTTTAAAAATAGAGGAACTTTATCAAGTGTTGGAGGAGGAAGCCAACGTACACGCAGCGTCTCGGACGCGCGCTAATTCCGTGCGCCCGCGCAGAATGGATAATCAATCAGGCAGCTACTACTCGTTACTAGCGAGGCTCTCCTTCATCGGTATTCACAAGGCTTCCGTTCGCAGATCGCTAAAAATACAAGATACCACCACAAGGGCGCTTCATGGCCGCCACTGCCTCACCTCAATCACATAAAAATTTCAATCAATAGCTACTTCCTATTTCGGTCTACCGACCGTATCTAAAGACTCCAATAAAAGCCACAAATTGCTGAAATCTTTTACTAATCTTACATCTAAGCTACGAATACAAATTCTTCTAGCTACAGGTAACTAAATACTTATATAAAGATATTTAATAATAATAATTTATTGTCCGTAAATATGAACAGTTTTTGCATAATTTAGGCACCATAACTTGATGTTAGGAAGACTTTCAAATTGCTATTATTAACGATTTTAATAACAGGCATAATAACTTTTTAACCAGTTTGAAATACTTAACTTCAACATAGATTTTTTAAATATAAATACTTGTGTTCCTTGAAACTACAATAAGGCAGAAAGAAGTGTTTGCAAAGTTATCATAAAACTCAGTTTAACGGCGGCAACTTTGACCAATAAATAAGATTTCCTTTATGAAATTAAGCTACTGTAAACAATCAAAAGTCCTAAAGCCTGGGATGTCAATAAAGCCTCGTTGGAACACCTCTACATCAGAATTATCGCGCATGCGCTCTGCAAGTGCTTTTTCTTGCGCTAAGGGATGCCAAGCTCCCAGTGTGCAGGAGGCGTCATCGCGCACTGCGTGGTAGTGACAACGGCGAGTCGCGCGCGCAGACGGTACGTACTCGAACACACGCACTCTTCTACATCGGTGCAATGCGAACCACACTCCTGGAAATTTTGGACATTCCATAACAATAAAATTCACAAGAAAATAACTAGCACAGAGATGAATCCGACGATGGAACAAGTTTACCGAAAAATACCCGGTTTACTGGGTGTTTAAGTTTACCCGGTTTGGTAGAGTGGTAATGGCCCTGCCTCTTGATCGACGTGTGCTGGGTTCGATTGCCAGTCGGGACAAATGTTTGTGTAAAAAGCAGACTTTTGTCCTCGTTAATGGATGTTCGTGTCCTCCGTGTCCCACGAAACAAGAGAAAATCTTAGTGTGGGCCTTTAAGTGTGTAGCGTTTATTTTTTCACTACGGTCTCGTGGTTAAGTAGCCTATGTCACTCTGCACCGGCTGGCGGCGGAAGCCGGAGACTGGGAGCACGATGAAGGAATAAGGAATAAATATGTATTAAGTAGGATTACATTTATTGGATTACCCACTTAAACTTTTAACGTTAACTTAAAAATGTATAAAAACTTAGCGGGCGTGCGCCTGCGACGGAAATTCAGTTGGGCCTATCATCCGCGAATGACAGCTAGAAGCGTTCAATTTCGAATTTAGATTAGGAATGCCGAAACTGAAGAGTAAAAATGTCGCAAAAAGAGAATGGAGAAGGAAGATGAAGACGAGGCGCATGCTGCCTCGTTACAACTCTAGTTTGTCTTATGAATCGCGTCGATTCGTTGCTTTGTTACGATGAGGACGAAGGACAAACAAACCAACACACTTTCACATTTATAATATTTTAGTAAGGATGAGCTTCTTAGGACCTCACTAAGTCAAAGAAAAAAATATTGAGAGAAGTTCCCATTAAACCTTAAAACATTTCATTCAGATTTCATTTTTATGGAAGTTATATTTTTATATACCTGTCGACTTAGCCAGGTGTAAAACTGATCAAACGTTGTAGAGAACTTTCTATGAAATTATATCTTAACAGGTATAAATTAACCTTTCTTACCGGTAAAACCTGATGAAGGTGGATTTCTCCTGAGTCTATACGGCGATGTATCTTGTAGGACAGCCCACAAGTCCCACAGTACTTTTGGGTATAACAAATGAACATCTGCATTTCTTCTTTGCTCAAGTAACCTGCGATTGAAATAAAAATACTAGTACATTCAAAATGGAACCACACCCACTTAATTTTAACGAATTAGAAAGAAACCGAATCCAAACTTAGGTATGTGCTCACACTACTGATATCTTGTAAGTTCATGTTCTTTCTTTCCCGCCCCCGCCTCGCTGCACATTCCTAATGGCGCAGTAATGCGCTTTCGGTCAAACTGTAAGTGGCCTGTGATAGTCATCGAAATTCGAAAATATTTTGTTTTTATAATATCTAGCTGTCTGCACGTCTACTTGCCAAATCTCTATAGAAAGGGGTACATGTTACCTCTAAAAACATTACATATTACGTACTCGGAAGTAATACTTACGTCTTGTAAATATGAAAGAGAGGAAAGTCTGGATGGTTGTACCAGTCTTCTAAAGAGGAAGAATAATTCGCTGGGTCCCATATGAGAATTGAGATTCCTCTATAGAGAGGGTCTTCTAAAAAGTGAAATTCGGGTTTTGTAACCACCTGTGAAATCAAAGGCAAAATGTAGATAGTGTAGAGTTTTCATTTGACATACGATGGCTATGCCTCAGTTGTGATATAATTTCTGCGTTTTGACAAGTAATTAATTACCTTAACTTGATCCTCTGATACATTGTTATTTAATTTATGAGAAGACAATTATCATAAAAGAATTCTGGAAGTACCAATAGATACCTAATTTAAATTCAAATTCAAACATTTATTGCTTCGTGAGTTTTACAGTTCTTATAAGGTATAATAAGTATATCACGAACCCCACTGCAAATAATTATATGTATATATTTTTGTAACTTTAACTAACTTTTACTTACACTTATGTAGTTAAGTAACTTTTACTTAGTTTATTATACATATTTTATCATTCTTATATTTTAACGTTAATGAAATCTTTCACTATTAATGAAATTTATGCTTATCGTCTAAGTACTCCTGTATAGTGTAATAGCACTTCTTTACTATAAATAATCTTGAATACTATTAAAATTGTTCTCATTTTTTAAATTACTTGGCAACTTATTATATATTTTCACTGACATGGCATAAGGTCCGGAACTAAACATCTGTTGGCTAGAAAAGGGGATTTCTAAGTTATTTTTATTCCTTAAACTGTGCGGTTGAGTATAATTGGTCTTTGGCCTGAGAGAATAGACTTTGATTCTTTTTCACGAACTTACATAATATGTCCAAAATATAAATGCACGCAAGTGGAAGTATTTTTAATTTTAAGAAATGTGGCCTACAACTTTCCCTACATGAAATATGAGTGATGTGATGATTCTTATACACCGTTTTTGTAGTATGAATAGATCGTTCGCATCTGTACTATTTCCCACAACATCACCCCATATTGCAACCAGGAAAGGGCGTATAGTACATAATATTCTGACAGAGCTGTTTTCATATCTGTTGATTTTTTAATTTCATATAAAGCCTAGGTAAATCTGCTTAATTTGGTTGTGAGTTTCTTAATATGCGTATTTCAATTAATATTGCTGTCGATATTTAATCCTAATAATGTAAATGTATCAATGCATTAAATTTTAGTATTATTTATTTTGTAGTCTATTGTGATAGGTATTTTCTGATATGGCCTGAATTGCATAATCTTTGTCTTAGTACCATTATTTTTCTAAATTATGATCATTTAACCAAGAACTATTGATTTTATTAAAATATTACTTATCTTGTAAATCTGTCAAATCATTATTACACGGGAAAACTACTGACATATCATCGATGAAAAAAACTGAAGTAGATTTTAAAAATTTGGGTAAATCGTTGATGATGCATCCCAGAACCGATCCTTGGGGAATGGAACCTATACATCTGCCTTTTGTGACCTAACGTTGGTAATTACTCCAGTGTGACTATTGAAATGTTCAATTTCTACATTTTGAATGCGGTTGGATAGGTAAGAATTAAACCAATTAAACGCAGCTCCTCTTATTCTTATTCCTGAAAGTTTATTCAATAAAATGTTTTAAGATACTCTGTCATAGACTTTGCTCATGTCTGAAAGGATACCTATTGCGTATTTAGAAACTTACCTGTGAATTCAACACTCGAACAGTGGTTTTCGACCCAACGTCATCTGTGTAATTTTTAGTTGGAGCATTGTTAAACCTCAAAACCATGTCGTGGGAGTCTGCAAATCAGAACGAATCAATATGATATTTATGAAATTTAGTGGCAACGTGGCAAGTATACATATAACCTGATGTGCTGGCCTCTGTACAATAAATTCGACTTATGGGGCCCCGTATTAAATTTATCATTATCAGCCGAGTCGAATGATAGAGGAGATCCAAATATGCGAAAACCGATACAAAAAAACATTTAGATTAGCAGCCCAAACTACAATTCATAAAATAATGAATTGCTGTTCGTTAGTCTCGCTAAAACTCGAGAACGGCTGAACCGATTTGGCTAATTTTAGTCTCGAAATATTCGTGGTAGTTCAGGGAAGGTTTAAAAGGTGAGAAAATACGAAAAAAAAATATAAGGCTTTACGAAGTTTGCCGGGTCAGCTAGTATTCAATAAGTATTGTTTGAAAACACTATTATTAACATATTTTCTAGTCACGGAGCCCAGGACAATTTTTTGTGCTTATTATATTATGATTAGTACAAGGTCCAAGCGCCCCTTAGAAAATGTTGCTTTAGGATTATTGTCGGAGATCTAAGCAAAGTACAAGATAATCATTGACCTTGAAAACGTTTGCTCGTGTTTTTTCCGCTCCACTTAGGGATTTTGAAATAATGCCAAGGGAATTAGCGAAATCTTTTATTGATTACAATAGTTTAAAATCTCAATAGGTTGTTACAATACAACACGTAATCTTAAAAGTTGCTGAGGAGGTTTGCATCAAACTTTATTCAGACTAATCAATGAACAACACTAAATATAAAATACACTTCAGTCGCTATTCATTTTCTCTCCACACATCCTTACACTCACGTCTCTAATCCATAACGAGGCAGACTGTTTGAGGGTCATGTGGTTCCCATGACACCACGTTTGACTTACATACCCACGTACCAATAATTTACATTACGCTACTAATATTTGTGGTTTGTTAAAGAACCAGTCTTGTAACCGGAATGTTGCGGATTCAAATCCTAGTTCGGGCCTATACCACTAATTCGTCTTTTCGGATTTATGTACGGAATTCTCATGAATTTTCTGAGAAAATTAGTTTTCGAAAGGCGCTCGGTCCACCGACCCGCATTGGGCTGGCGTGGTGGACTACGGCCTGAATCTTCTTCACAGTTTCGAAGGGAAGCCAGTGCTCGGTGGGGCAGTATAATGGGCTGGTAATGAATATTTTGTAGTGCTTAGAATCCTATGTTAAAATGAGAACTAGGAAGAAGAATCCTATGAAGAAGAGTCACGAGTGTGATAGAATTTGACACTTAAGTACCAACACATCCTGTTTGCAGGGTCACATAAGAGTTATTTTCTACAATGCAGCGTTATTCTGTCCTGGCGACACATGTAAGAAAGCGGAACAATGGAAGTAAACAACATAATTAAATACAGACTAATTACACCTATTCTCGCTGTAAACGGTTCATTTTTTTCAGCGACGGACATTTCCTCGACATATTGACATCATTTACGTTAGTTCTTTATTTATTATTTAATTAAAATTTTAACCATTTGTTTGGTTGTGCCACATTTATTGTATAGCGGTGCACAATGCAATGGTTTTACTGTGCGTTTACGGGTATAGAGTTGGTTCCAAAGTAAAATTGTTAAATCATCAATAGAGCACTTGTGGAGGCTCTCCATTAGATGGTAGGTACTCACCGATCTTACGATATATGTATGAAGTACCCAAGTGTTGTGGAATTTTCCATAGAATTTAACTATAACGACAACTATGATTCGAAATATTTGTATTTTCAAGTCAAAAACGTTTTGTAGAACTTTTGTATGCAACCACATCAGAAGGGCGAGTCACGTGCGAGAAGTAAAAGAAAATCACACAATAATTCCAGTCCACACAATCTAATGGAGAATAAAACTGTTAAATAATTTATGTTGTGTATCCTCAGCCTTGCTATGTTCTATTGTTGCACTCTGAAGTTGCAACACTTCGCACACTACTCATCAATCTTTTGTGACATACGACAATTATGCCGTCAAGTTAATAAGGAAAGCTGACCGACCTTACAGCTGCCAAAGTATTTATAAACTTCAGTAGAAATCTGCAACTTTGTAATCAAGGATAGGTTCAGTATAAAATTGTACAGAGGGTCCCAATTGCCAATCAGATTACTACATGCGTGAGGCATGAAAATAGGGTAACCTGATGGGCTGGCCTCTGTACAGATTAAGTTCTTTCCATATTTATTTGTATTGTCAGTACCTATAGGGATCTTTAACACTATTTTTCGCAATTACATAGCCATCCTATTGTTTTTTCTTCCGCCTTTAGAAGATGACGTGGCGTCGTCGGCCCATTGCGATCATTAATTTAAATAACAGAGTAATTACAAAAAAAAGATGATCATTGAGAGCCAGTAAGTTGCTTTAAAATAACTTGTTGCCTAAAATTTCCTTACACTAAAACAAAACAAGGGAACTTAGATTAATACAGTCAAAACAACCCGGTCACCTGTAACAAGTACCGACTACAAGCAGTGTCCCTATAGCAGGGGTAGAGCACAATGGTAGAGTATGAATTATGCACAACTTGGCAGGTCATTCACCTTGCGCCTGCGCAGTAAACAAACCTTAAGGCTTCGGGATGTCCCCACTTACAATTAACACGAAAAATGACTTGTAAAAATATTATAAATGAACCACAACTGCTTAATTTGAAGCAAAAATAATATTGAACTACACAATTTGTACGCATTTTTACGACAGTGGAAATAAAATATATTTCCTATCAAGTCTAATAAAATCTATGTATTTCCTATTTATTTTATTATTGTGATTATTTTTGAAGATAGATATATTAAAGAGAAAATGACTTCCTTTTTAAGTTCCTTCCTTGTAATCTTTCCATTGCATGTAACCTTCATATCCTGTGGCCGAATTCGTTCATCTAAGAAATTGTCATCTTATTGAATTGTAGATAGAATACAGACAATGGATGACAATGCAAAATAATAGGTGAATTACCTACTCACTTAAATATTTGCATACACTTTACTATTAGGAAATAGGAAATACGTAGTCCCCTTGACTACAATGTGTCATCGACTCTACCACGTCTGGGCTATAAACTTATCACAGTTTTTAAGAAAGGACAAAGACATGTCCTGCGGTTTATGGATGAGTAATACAATTCAATATTATTTACATTAATATGAATCATCTGCCAGCTTTTGTTTAGACCAGGGGTTCCCAACCTTTTTTTGTCTACTGCCCACTTTAAGAATAAATTATTTTTTAACGCCCCCCTTTTTAAACATACTTAAAAACCGCTAAGTACTTATAACTGATTATTGAAACGCAACTTTATAGTATTCGGACAGAGTATCTTTTATTGAAAATAAAACAAACATAATCAATTCTTATATAAAAACTAATGTGAAGGTTGAATCTGATGCTGTTCAATAAGTTTGTTGATATCAGGTTCCAATTTACTCAAAAACAGCCGCAAGTCGCCACGTTCGGTAACACGCAAACGATTTCTCTTTTTAGTAAGCAGCGTTGCCACAGCACTAAAACCACGTTCACACAAATATGACGATGGGAATGCTATCAAGAATCGTTGAACAATTGACCACAATCCAGGGTACAATTGCAGGATCGGTTTTTGAAGCCAAAATTCTTGATATCCATTTTTGAACTTGATTTTTATTTCTTCGTTTGTTGTCAATTCTATAAGTTCTTCTTCCAGCTGAGGTGACATTGCTATGTTGACATTTGAAAACGGATCTAACACCCAGTCTGGTATTTCCAAGTTCAAAATGTCCTGGTATCGTTCGGTGAAGTCAATGTGGAGGTTTTCCAAATGTTGGCAGTAGGCAAACAAGTCGTCGTTACTGCAGGATACTGATAAATTCGGAAAATTGTGAAACTCACGTCTGCCCATATTTTTTTTGTGCAGAAGCAGTTTGGCTGCGAAAGCAGCAACGACATTTTTTGTTTTAATTAAATTTAGTTCATCGCCTTGCAGTTGGAGGTTCATGTCGTTGAACAATTTATACAGGTCTGTCATGTAAGCTATATCATTCTTTGATTTTATGAGCTTGTTGCGCAGTTCTGTATCTTTAGTTTCCAAGAACTCTATCACAGAGTCAAACAGGTTGTAAAATCGAATCAGACAATTGCCTCTTGACAGCCAACGAACTTCAGTATGAAGCAATAAACGGTTGAAATCTTCGTCATTAGTAACACAAAGCTGATGAAATAATCTATCATTCAAAGAGCTGCTACGGATTTTATTGACTGCTTTGATGACATATTGCAGTGATTGAAATAGTCGTTCACTTAAGTTTCTAGCAACCAAATGTTGTCTATGAATAACGCAATGTATAGCAAGGACATCTGGTATTTTATTTTTTAAGTACGCTATGAAGCCTTTATGGCGCCCTGTCATAGCCGGAGCGCCATCCGTAGCAACTGATATAATATTTTTCAAAGGAATCTCTTTCTCTTCACAAAACTTTTCCAATGTATTGAATATGGTTTCGCCTTTTGTATCTGTCTCCAAATTTCTGGCAAACAATAGTTCTTCACGTATTTTCTCATCTTTAATAAACCTCACGTAAGATAGCAACAACGCTTCATTAGTTGGTAAAGTGGACTCATCGAGCTGAATTGAGAATTGACTAGTCCTCAGATGATTGCACAATGATTCTTCAATGTTTTCAGCCATTTCATCAATTCGTCTTTGCACAGAATTATTACTCAAAGGAATTTTTCGGATAATATCTGCGGCCGGTTTATGAAGCACAGTAGTTATTACTTCCTTTATTGCTGGCAAAATTAACTCTTCTCCGATGTTGTGTGGTTTGCCTTTTTGAGCAATTAACAAAGAGATATTGTACGAAGCTCGAAGTCCGTCGTCATCTTGCTTAGCAGCCGCCGAAAATAGTTTTGATACACTTGGCTGAGTATTATGCTTCTTCTCTAGGTCTTGAAAATATGCTACATTCTTGTCTTTCTTATCTGGATGCATTTTATTCAAATGATCTTGCAGTCTTGAAGGCTTCATTGCTTCGTTCGAAAATGTTTTTAGACATAGAAGACACAAAGGCGACGACGGGTTTGTGGGATTTTCAATAAATCCGAATTTAATATATTCCGCAGAGTATTGCCGTCTCTTCTTTTTTACTTCCGACATTGTTTTGTTTTGAGAAATACGTAAGTGTTATAATGAAGTACTGCTTATCTATTATGCGCGAAACCGCAAATGAAAATAAAATAAATTTACGTCGTTTATATAGGATTGCATAAGCAGCACGCACCAACAGGAATAAGACAAACGTGCATAAACTCGTTTATCTCATTCGACGCCCAATCGTACTCGACAAGCAAGAACAAGTATTATAGAACCAGCCGATTGATACAGGAATGTACAAATCGGATTATTTAACAAAAACTTGTTAAAACATGATTGCCCGCGGTCTATTATATCGAACCGAGTTTGAGCTATATCTTAATTAATATTAGTTGATGTTCACAAGATGTAGTCGAGAGTCGAGAGCTCAGTCGGTGTCTAAGAGTCTTCCTAGCTAGGTAGATGAAATTATAAATCGACCCCAAAGCCCTACACAACGCCCCCTTTTTTTTCTGGGTCTCTTACCGCCCCCCTTTAGGCCTGCAGCGCCCACAAGGGGGCGTTATCGCCCACGTTGGGAAAGACTGGTTTAGACAAACGAATGAAAAGTGTACCTAAGCTTTTTTAATGACTATGAACTACTATAACTATTTGAAGCGCTCGTAGCCCAGTGGCGCTCTCTGATCTAAACCGATCAGTGAGGTAAAGCAACGTACGCATAGGTAGGGAACATGATGGGTGACCAAAGTGGCAATTTATCACGAGCGTTTCTGTGCTTCGGAGCCCTCCGAACGTGCCAACGTTAAGCTGTTGGTACCGGCTGTTGTCGATTGACTACAGTCGTTAAAACCAAGTCAAGAGGCCATTGTGCGGTTTGAAAACTCTGACACCAAGGTTAGCCAAGTTCGCCACACACTTGACTATACGTACACGATAATAAGAAGAAGACTATAGTCATCACTATGATAGTGCTTCCATCAATGGTTCCTCCTACTCTAATGAAATGATTATTCAAATTAGACAGCGAAGCATTGTCGCCCTGGTAACGTGAATCTCAGAATTTCCCTCTCAAGCAATTAAGCATTTTCCTCAAAGAAACCATATAAACTATTGTAATTTGGAACTCTACCTATAAGTATGGACAGCGGGGATATTTTAATTTTATTTCAACTTACCTTTGGAAAATATTGTTCAATTTAGTGCTTTGAGTTTTAAAAGTGAACCAACATACAGTGCTTTAGAACTATACTCACATATTATCTTGTTAAATTAATCATGCATGACATAATATAAATGAATTAGTTAAATTATTATACAGGTAAATAAAATTTAAATTTAATTAAATTTTCGTCTGTGACTAACCGTTGAGGACGTAGCGTATTTATGAAGTTCATAATTGGAAAATTTTTAATGAACTAAAAGAATCACCTAGTTGGACCTGCAACGACTATTTACGTTAGTTGTGGTTAGGACTTCCAGTAGACTGGCTGTATGGTGGGTTGTGGCTGATTGCGGTGTTGGGGCTGACTTAATATGTTAATTAATTAAATACACATAGAAACCCACTGCGTTGTCCTAAAAGGAATAATCCATTCATACCAGCTATTAGCATAAATAGTTGGATTTCCCATCGCGAACGCTTACCGCTTGCAGAAAAGCCGCGAAGTCAAAACCCGACAGATGGGCGCCACAATATCTCCATATACAACCTTATCAGCATATCAAAACATTGTTTCAGCCTACATCAAGATGCATGAATAAATCATCACACCATCGATGCATAAACTGATATCCATAAAATGAAGTGCTTTTAAAGATGCGCAGGAGTTGCAGGGTAGGATAACAACCTACGTTTATGCAATGTATTTCTGTGTTTCAACTATATTGTAAAACACTGTTAAATAGTAAAAAATATCTGCATTATCTTGGTACTTAATTTTTTATTTAGAACTAGCATTGCAGATGATAAGTTATCAAATGCCAGAATTTCATTAAAATTCGTTCAACCGTTTTTGCATGATTGAGTATAACAAACATCTTTTTTATGAGTATAACAAGTATCTTGTTTCTTAGATTAAATACTGCCCGCCCAGTAAAGTCAGCCCACAGTCGCGGGCTCTACATTTCGTGAAAAGTTGTTTATCGGCTTTTTTGTTGGTATTAGCTTGTTGTAAACTACATAAGCAACATCTTTTTTTTTTAATTTTCAGTTTCATGGGGAAAATCAACCTTAACTTTCGCTATCTAATTTAAAATCTTATGTATAAAATTGGAGGTAATTCACTAAGGGGTCAAGAATGAAATGAACACCATATAATTCGTAACAAAGTAAGTCCATTAATTCATCAATCAATTTTGATGGACAATTTGTGGTCAATAAGTTGAGTAATCAGCGAAGACGGGCAAACAATGATAAATTCGAGTAACACGATACGATTTGGGCCGTTCGCCGAAGAGGACCGCCTGCGCATGTCAATGTGGACGCAAAAAGAGATCCGATGCGATAACTTCACAATACTCGGTCGATCACCTGTTGATTTTACTCCATACTTAGGTATGTATACTTATGCTTTTGAGTTTTATTTTTAAATCATTTAATCGAGTGGCGTCGAATGGCGTTTGATAAAGAAGTTCTCCGTTGCGAGTAAGATGATAAAAAAATCTATAACAAAAACTTTTTCGACATTATGCCGTTTTGTGTTTCTCTTTATTTAACTAACTTCTATTCTATTCCCTATTTTTAAGCCTGCAGATGTCCTCGACATTGATGTCATTCAAAGTATCTAGTAAACTGTAGTAAGTAGATATACGTTTCGTCTCGCTCTGCTAATTTATTTTGAGGACACTAAGTAACTGTTCTTATCTAAACAGTAGCGACCGGCGCCGCACACTCATCTCACCAGCCAGCCTAAACGCCAACTCACACACACTTTAATCAATGATTCACATCCCGATACATTCGGCAACATGAGCCAGACTCACTTTAAAATAAATGGAACAATTAAAGTGATTACTGAAGATTAAGCATCTGTACTTCCAGGATATTATGACATAATTTTGAAGACGTTTTATGAAAGTATGCAAACTTACTGTGTGGGGAGAGGACAAGTAAAAAACGTAATAGACCTATTAGCTACTTTGTTAGTAAATACTTCCATAGTGGACAGGGAGTAAAAGAAAAACATTTACCCATGTGGTGATCGGTTGAGAATAACACCACCCCATCTCTTTCCGTGGGTGTCGTAAGCAGCGACTAAGGAAACACAAATGAGACCTGCCTTCTAGTAATGTATCCCAGACAACGACACTTCATTTTTTTCTGAATCTGAGGTGTCGTCCTATGGTCTCATGCGGTGTGGTAGGCTCTGTTAAGGGCCGTCTGGTTCGCGACCACCCTCCTACCGAAGTCCGACGCCAAACAGCTTGCTGTGTTCTGTTCGGTGCGTGGGAGTACCAGTGCCTTTATAGGCATTTTCTGGGTTAACTCGCTCCATCGTCGACCTCATCTTTGACCTTTATGGTCAAGATTGAGGTCAGGAGTTAACCCATCTTATAATAATAAAAAACATAGAATGTGTCAGCTACCATCTCTTCTCAGGCATACTGTAAAATTCAGTAAGTGGAACGCAAGGTTTTGCTTTAAACCTTCGCGTACTTTTTGAACGCATGGTGTACGAGATTTGTATCGAACGCGGCGTAAACAAGCACGCGACGGGTTAATGTGGGCGAAAGGTAGACAAACTCTCACCATTTATTACCAACGAAAGACATGATTTTTACACTAGTGTCTTTCATTGCTTCCATCAAAAAGCAAAAACACAGTATAAACTACATCTCACCGCTTACATCACATTTCATCTTACAACCCTCTGAATTAAGCCAAACGTGACATCAAGTGGTTTTAAAACCACTGATGCTCTGCCTACCCCAATAGCGGTTATATGCGTGAGAGTATGTAAGATTTCACAAAACCTGCAGATACTACTGCAACTTACCAATGAATTCTCCCAAACGTGATCCAAGCAATGCACCGGCACTAGTGACAACGGCGCACGTGTTGAAGACTCGATGCTGTTGTAAAGGAGATGGCGGGATGCGGAACCCGAGACGCGCGAAAGGCTCGTCCGAAGATAGAACAGTACGCAGCTTCACTCGCTGAAGGGCACACATTACTTCCAGTCTCGACATTTCTCTTCCAGGTCTCCCTTTATATGTCACATCGTATGTGTTATGAGCATCCAACCCAGACCTGAATACCTTGCTCTCCGCCATCAACACCCTGTGAAACTCCTTCAACAGCGAGTTCTTGAACTCCTTCGTGAGAGCCTCGCATCCCGAAGTGAACAAGTCGTCACACAAATACTTTTCAGTGTCAAATTCGAGGACAGCTTTGTGTACGTTCGGAAACCGTGGACTACCACGACTGTTCTTTAGTATTACTACATTCCCGGGCGGATTCGGCGACCGAGAGGATTGGACGCTTTTGACGGCGCTCCACAATGCGCCAGACGGCGATCTTTTTCTCACAGAATCAATTTTTAAAGTCGAAGCGTTAAATACTGCATTGTAATTATATTTCAATTCGAAATTCAGTCCCGAGACGCTAGACCGCTGTGGAGAGTCTGGTGTCTTATTAAACAGTCTTTGTTTTTCGATGTACATCCAATATTGTGACCAAATTAAGTACAAATAACCACACATACCGAAGCAGAGGAGATTGATGAAAACCCAAACCGACATAGCTGCAGCTCGCATTTTAGCAGATTATAAATTCGTTGTAAAGAATTGACTTGATTTTATAAAGCGCGGTAGGAACCTATTAGATTAAGGAACACTTGTAAAAATCACGTTTCGATTAAGATAGGGGATGGTAAAAATCACAACCATGACTCAAGCATTGCTATATGAAGCTGCGGGTGTGAAATCAGCTGACGGCCGCAACACGCATGCGCAGTGACAACTCAGCCTCCGCAGCCGATATCAATCACATTGCGTTACGTATAGATCTGGTAGTTATACCTAAGGGTTGTATTCCACTGATCCAAGATCAGTGGAATACAACCCTTATCCAGTTTCTTTGTTCAAATTTGACCAGACAAACCTCTGACAGATGGCCTATATCGGCGGTGTCAATATATTTGATTAAATCGTCCGACTTCTTTGATCAAATACACATTGGACGAAGATCTTTGACGGGAGGTATACCACCCTTACCGACACAACTAATCTAGTGATATAGTTAAATATTGACGTAATTGAATTTCACTTTGAAGAAAACAAACAGTTGGCTGCCCACCTTACTACGTCTACAGTATTCCTCCTAATCCCCATACTTTACTGATCCCACTGGCATCGCTCTCAAATCATCGCTCTATTACTGAGGGGCCATGAGCATCAGCGGTGGGATCAGAAGCTCATTTTTGACTCAAGTTTGTTTCTGGCCCCCCAAAAAAATCTGTAAAGCAATATCCTCAAAAATAAGAATCTAAACCCACTAGTGATGCTCATGGCCACCACAGAGAGAAGATAACGTAATCCTACCGGTGTGATGCTTATGGCAGCTAACGTGTTAAAGAAAACTAATCAATTGGTGACTGATTTCTATTAAATCGGTGCCTTTCTTGTTCCAGACAAAATAATTCGAAATGAGTAAGTTTTAGTGGGTGATGGAATATATAATAAGGAATACATATTGGTTAAGTTAGTGGGCGATGGATAATCAAATAAGAAAATAATGTTTTCATTTGTAAAATTAATTTTATTTCAAATGCGAATAGGTCACAACCTCGGTATACAAAGTAATGGTTCTAGTTTATTTTCAAACGCTATTATTGAACTTGTGGGGACATTTATTTAACTATTTATTGCTAAAGATCACAGTTTAAGGTTATTCTACTTATTTAGATATAAAACTTTATCTCAGTTAAACTACTCTACTAGGTTTGGCAGTTAGTTAGCACATTGTTTTCGATTTTAGAACCTTGTGAACAAAACTTGTGTCAATTACGCGTAATATTAAAACCATATTACGAATTGGAAATTGAATTTCATTTTTAGGGAGCAAATTACCACAACACATTAAAACACCACTTAGACAATGTCTAAAACTGGCTTATGTCATTTACATAAGCCATATAAAAAATGACATAAGCCGCTTATAAACATTGTCTAAGTTTTAGTTTTTGTGGTAACATTTACATTTAATTGACACGTAAAAAGGTTGTTATTAATTAGCGTTGTTATTTCTATTGATTCAAATAATAATCGATGAGCCTAAAAAACTGTATTTACAAAACTATTTTATTTTACAGTGTTATCTACTTTTCTATAAAACATATTTTTTGTAAGCAAAGTTCAATTTCGACCACCTCAAAGCTAATGAGGTTTACATTATGATGTAAATAAATAAGCACAATACAATACACATTTCTTATTCTATTTTGGTTCATTATTTTATTTTACTAGATATAAGAACTATACTTACACTATCGTTGACTAGCTTAAGGTTTCGTTTTATTGCATCCTTAAATTATTTTTTCAGATCTACCTTTAAGATAATTGGTCTTAACTTAAATAAATTAATATATCTACTAATATAATATATACATATTATAAAGAGGAAACATTTGATTGTTTGTTTGTTTGTTTGTTTGCATTTGAATAGGCTCCGAAACTACTGGACCGATTTGAAAAATTATTTCACCATTAGAAAGCTATATTATCCCCAATGGACATAGGTTACATCGTTTTCCCGAATTCCCACAGGAACGAAGTCCCGGGCGGAATGCTAATTATGTATAAAATTAAGTCTATGTTACTTTTGTACACTCAGGGCAATATGGCACTATAAGCATACTATAAGTATAATTTAATAGCTTTAAAACCTACCGGGAAAATTCCCACGGGAACGAAGTCAAGAGCGGTAAGCTAATTTATAATATTATTAAGAATTTATTTATAAACAATGTTATTATTGGAATCTACAAGCTAATTCAAATTTCAAAACACCATGAAATCTTAAGTACAATTTCAATTGTTCTAAGTATATAAAATTAGTATTTCATGGTACAGACAGCTGCAGAGATACCTGATCACCCCTACCGGATAAAGTTGACTATGATAAAATATACAATTTTAAAATCGTAATTAAGCGTAATTGTTTAGTTGACAAAACTATATTAATATACAAAATATAATTGAATTACTTAAAACATTTCGTGAAATAACTTCATCCTTAATTCATAAGGGTGGTCAGGTATCTCTGCAGCTGTCTGTACTATATAAAATTAGTACTAAATATTGTAGATATGTGAAAGCACCGTACACTAATGGTTTTCATAGGGAAATATTTAACCGCAAAACGTCGGCTATTCAGTTGTAAAATGTCAAAATTATTCCTTGTGCACAATTAAACAAGTAAACGTTTCTGTGCACAATAGATTTTTACAAAAACAGCGTGAAGCAGGCAGGATTAATTAAAACGAAATAGTCGTTGTTTCAAATACTTATGTTTAGGTATAAAGACACCTGCCTCTGCATTATACATATTTTGATCTTCAATCAGAATGACTTTCAAATACATAGATTAAGTTATTGTTATTAGAATCAGTACCCCTTTTCTTGTTCGTAACGCTTATCATAAAGGAGAGTATGACAATAAAAACAGTTACTTGGTAGTACTTTAAGTTAGCAAAATTAGAGATATAAATAAGCCCACTTTTAACAACTTTCTCACGGGAATATGTGTAGATCGAAAATTAGCCTTTCCACGCAACTTCCTCCGCTTAGGTACTTGCCTTAGTAGAGAAAGCATTTTTGAGAACTTTCAGAAATAGTTTTATTATTTTCTTATGAAAGTTTTAATTTCATAGTGAGATTCATAGAATACAAAGTCGCCTAATAAAATTCTTAGAAGAATCGTACCTGCAGGCCGAGTACGATAGTGACAGCGCCGCGACAACACCGCGGTCCTATGTCAAAATGTCAACATTGACAACGCCATAGGGCAAGCAAGCCTTTGCGCGGGACCCTCGCGCAATCAAAGTAAAGTTTCAACGTGAGCCGAGCGCGAGTTTGTCGTTATCGTGCTAGAGCTGCTGGTCATAAGTAGTCGACACGTAATCGTCCGTCCAACATTTTTGAGAACTTAACTCGGTTTCCTCAGGCAATAGGTAGTTTTATTATATTCATATGAAAGTTTCAATTCATAGTGAGATTCACTTCCTAAAGTTCTGATACCGAATTCAAAAGTCGCCTAATGAAATTCTTAGAAGAATCGTACCTGGGCATAAGTAATCGACGTTATCTTCCATCCAACTCTATTTTTACATGGTCTCTGGCCAAGCTGCCCGTCACGTCAGCAGCGTCGAGTAGTGCAGAAGGGGCAGCAAGCCCACGGCAAGCGATATCAACCCGAAAGTCGGCTTGTAGATCAACCTGTGTAACGATTGGAATGGCTAGATTCAAGCAGTTTCCTATATGAGGCACTATTTTTGAATCACTCGTCTCATTTCGTTGATTTGCGTCGATGCTATTGATTTTTGAATTTTTTATCTACTAAATTCCATAAGTGCTAAGATCCTTTCGCTGAAGTGCAGTGATCAAAAAGTTCGGAAATCAAAAGAATCCGCGCAAATCAATAAAAGATATCGCTCGAAACGAGGCGAGTGATTCAAAAATAGAGATTCAAAAATGTGATTCAAAAATCTTTTGTTGAATTGTGTGGATTCTATTGATTTTCGACTTTTTTAAAATCTAAAAGTGCTTACAGCGAAAAGGTTTTCTCTGAATTGTAGTGATTAAAAAGTTCGGAAATCAATTTAATTCGCGCAAATCAATAAAAGACATCGTTCGACACGTGGCGTGCGATTCTAATATAGTGCTTCCGTATCAGAGATACCATATAGGCGCATCATGTTTCTACCCATTGAGTGCCAATACGCAATATTGCGTAGGTTAGAAATAATAGCAGAAGCCAACTACGTAATATTACGTAGAACTTCTATAGAGCGTAAAGGGTATGCTCTGTTATTTGGCACCCTGTGTTGAATATTTATATTTTCTTTGGCCTCTTCAATAAAAAAAGAGATATTTTTTTTAAAACTTAATCATTTTAAATTCTCGAACGTAATATAGCGTAAAATACCATTTGTATGATGGCCACCGATTTCGTTTTGACGCTAGCCTTTGGCATTCAATGGGTTAAAAGCGTGTGTTTTTCGGAAAACCGCCTTATCAAAATCCTCGGTATAGGATTGAAATAAGTGTTGGTCAGAATTCAACACATGGACGAACAACACATTTGCAATTGGCTCACTTGGGCAAACATTCCTCGCGATCAATAAAATATCAAATGAATTAATAAAAAGTAAAATATAAAACAAATACATTAGTTTTTTTTTGTGTTCGTTACTAAATCTTAGCACTGGGTTTCAAAAACTTGTAAAACTTACCATGGTAAAGATATGATGAGTAACGTGTATGAAAAGGACAGAACGAAGCTGACCCACGCCCGCGAGCAGCGCCGCATGTTGTTCGATATCCATTTAATACGAAGAACTGTGAAAAAACAAACACTAAAAAAATATTTTGTATGAACGCATGCTAGGTGAAAATTATGACTGTAATAATAGTTAATACCATTTACCAACTTACGTGAACGTGAAAATTTAAATATGGTTGCTTTGGTACAATAGTCCCACCTTTTGAATATCAAGGCAGGATAATCCTAGTCAGCTTGCATAAGACTTGTCTTTCAAAGCTTTTATTTTTATTTCACTTTAAAAAGATTTTATTTCACTTTAAAAAGATTTGGACAATGTTGACAGATGATTTGCCGAAACCTCTAAATGTGGATTACAGGACTCGATCGTGCCATTTTTGAGCGTGTTTTTATAATGTACTTGTAACGTGCTTGGATATCTCTTTTAGTTTATATTCATGTTCAGCAAATAAGCTCAATAATAGCGCAGTTTGGGCCGAGGGCCGATTAATCCAATGTGTAAAAAAAACTTCATGTCAAAGTTTTTTATTTAGCGAAATTCTAATGCCTACTTAACAGTGAATATCCCCCTGAAATTCTGCATTAACAAATAAGACTTACATAACGTAACCCAGTCAGGATGCAAGGTCATGGCCGAGGCGAAGACTTGAACGAATCCTAGAAAACGATACTTCCAAGTGTGGACATTGGCGTCTCGCTTCTCTAAGTCGTAGAGTTGTTTGAGGCTGTACGATCCCTTGCGGAAGAGAGATATGGGGTCTGCGTTCGGGAAATTGGAAGCACTATACGCTTGCAATGTACCTCTTTCTACTACTCCTACTGCTGTGTACTGTGGATGAAAGAAATTACATTAATGGACTAGCCAGTTAGCGGCAACGGCACCAATTCTATGTTTCCATTGCCCGCAAAGCGCGGTGTTAAAATTACTCTAAAATTCTCGACGAGCGATAGAATAAACAACGCTTGTCTCCGCCGCCACCGCTAGAAGCTGCGGCCATACCTTTACATTTAATATTTACGTAATTGTGTGTGGTATAATGCTTTTACTAAAAGTTAATTTATTTTCTTATTTAAAGTTTAATGGATAAATGGAAAGATCTTACTTTTTTTAAGTAATGAAAATAAAATCAAATGGGACTGTGGTATCTAAATTCTGTAATTTAAACACAGAGAAGCAGACTGTTAAATACATATTAGTGTAAAAAATAAATTTCCCGATTAACAGAAATATTTAAAAATACACTTACGATATCATCTTCCCGACCTGCGTACGAGAAATGCACGCGTAAGTCGCCAATCTCATGCTCCAATGCACTTTGTCCATGGTAGTAGAAACCAGAGTGTAACTTTATATCGGTACGATCAGGGCGAGAATCGGACCAGATTTCATAATAGTCATTCACTTTACGTTTTACATCAAGACCTGAAAGTTAATAGGAAAAGAAATTCAATACTTACAAGGAAAGAGAAAAATATGTAGTTGCACTTATAAGGTTCTTGATATTTACTAAAAATAAAAGGTGAATGTAAAGTTGTATTAGGTCTCCATTTTCGTTAATGCTGATCATAAGAGGTTTCAAAATAATTCCACCAGTTGCACTGCAGGGCATGAAGAATATAACTCTATCACCAACATATTTTATATAGGTACTTTAAATATTTGATGACGAAAATATTTACTAAAACATAGAAATTTTGCAATAACTGAATAATTCTATTTTTTCATGAAAAGCTCAAAGTATTCCAACCAAATACAGGCTAAGCTGCTTTTATTCACAGAAGAAATCTTCTCAAATACCAACCTAAGTAGAGCCATCCAATTTTAACACTATCAGCAATGTGTGTCTCACTAAACATAGGCATTGAAGTGGGGTTGTGGTGACCAGGTCTAATGTAGAATTGGTTTGAGTCCACAATGTAATCCCGCCAATCTTTGTGGTACCAGTACGTCTTACGAGTTTCGTCTGAGGGCTCACTATTGAACATTTCTTGATCTCTGAAAATTTAAAGCTAATTGTAAATTTTACATGTCCAAACAAAGATCACACAAAGCATTTAAAGTAAAACAACTGACTCGAAAAGAAGAAGACACAAATCATATTTAAATCTACTACAAAACTAACTACAGAAGAAAGTTATGCTTGTCCAGACGAAGCTAGTTAGGGAAGTTAGTTAGGGAAACTTAATGACAGCTTATCAAAGAAGTTCCCAAAAATATTCTAATAATAATAATACAGGCCTCTCCTAAAATTACTTGAAAGACTAATGACCACTTAACAAAGAAGCTCTCCCAACTGTTTTGAACCTTAACATTTAAAAAGCAGTGCAACTAATTGCCCACTAATGATTTTAAAAATAAAACATGATTTGTTTCAAACTCGCCTCAAACTATTTATCTCTACAGAGGGGATGCCCGCCAGGTACAGGCGGGTGATCAATCCACTTACTTGGGACCATTTCACCCAAATAGCTATTAAAACTTCAATCTTGGCTATTATGGACCCACGAGTTGGGCATTCCCGATTTTTTTGGAGAAAGGACTATGCCTAGGTAGACTCTATGCAGAATTTCAGCTTTAGGAGATGCCTAGCTTTTGAAAAAAAAAACTAGAAATCTAGAAAATTTTCATACTAAATTGAACCATTTTTTTCTTTATGGCTTGGCTGTGGCAAAGGTGACAATGTTGATACAGCCAATGAGTATTGTATGTGTTGGAAATGTATTACATTCAAGGTGCGCTTTTTGTGAGTCATTCGACTTCTTTGTTCGATTGCGATGAACTGCGACCCCTAACGCACGAGCCGAGCGAGCGAAGCGAGCGTGCCGCGGCAGTGGCCGGCGAAGTGCCAGAAACGACTGTGACTGCGTTAATCAGTTGTCGCCCTTCCGCCATTGATATCTTGAATGTAATACATTTCCACTACACACAATACTCATTGGCTGTATCAACGTTGTCACCTTTGCCACAGCCAAACCATAAGAAAAAAATGGTTCAAATTAGTATGAAAATTTTTTAGATTTCTGATTTTTTTTCTCAAAAACTAGGCATCTCCTGAAGCTGAAATTTTGCATAGAGTCTACCTAGGCATAGACCTATCTCTAAAAAAATTGGGAATGCCCAACTCGTGGGTCCATAATCTAAAGTTTCCTCAATCTTTCTAATCTCTATTTATTGGATTAAGAATTAGGCTTTTAAACAGATTTTCTTTAAACGGCTCGTACTGAGTTGCTGATAATACATGTTGTGAAATAGACTACAAGCCTATTTGCTGTGGCAGAAAACAAACACAATGCACTCACGTGGTCTCTTCAATCCACTGATACATTTGTACTCGCTTCCTCAACTTTACAGCCTGAACATGTATGTTATAGTCTGGCTCAGAGATGGGCTCAAGGATGCTCAATGGTCCCACAAGATGTACCACTTGGCCCTCATACTGTTCCGGGTCATCCTCTGTATGAACATCTATAGTCTGTGCATTGAACACCAATTCTTCTAACATTAAGTTGCTTTGAATAGCTTGGCTCTGGAAATTACATATCCATTGTGGTTAAAGATATTTCTAATTTGAAGGAATTTAATACAGTTAACATACTAACCTTTCAAGTTCAAATTAGTAAGATAATTTTTATGATCATTTATGATCATTTTATGGCAACTACAATTTAATTTTATCTTTAATGACATAAATAACAGTCTTTTACTGGTTGATTGCAAAAAAAAACTGGATTCTTTGTTTTTAAACTATTTTACTCACATGCCTTAAAGCTTGCTTCACTCACAGTTAAAAACTGTTCCAAATCATAGAATTATGTGTAACACTTACAACTTGTTTAGTAGTAGACTTATAGGTAGATGCTTAGCTACTTAAAACTATTTTTTATAAACTTAGAATTATTTTTGTTTGTTACCTCTGCCCATATTAAAAAATAAGTTACTCCAGTAAATAAGACCAGGCTCAGTAATGTAGTAAGCCAGGTTTGTCGGAATTGGTTCCTTACTGCAGCTGACAAAAACATCTGGAATATGAAAACATAAAATATTCATAACATTGAAGTCAGTCGAGGGAAACCTTCGTCAAGCATTGAAACCTAGAATATAATAGAATAATCTTTATTTTATATGACATTTTTTTGTACAGAGTACACAGATTGAAAACATCTATCTTACGTGATTTAGATTTTTACATACAAAAGTTTTTTCCCGCTAACTCCCGTTCCCGTGGGAATTTTGCAATATCCTGTTGCAACTTAGCTTTAAGTTTACTAAGGTACCTGCATGCCAAATTTCAAGCGTCTAACTTAAGCGGTTTAGATTTTTCATACAAAAGGATTTTCCCGCTAATTCCCGTTCCCGTGGGAATTTCGGGAATTCCTTTCTTAGTGCACCTCTGCGGTACCTAAGCTACGTCCCTTCCAAATTTCAAGTGCCTACGTTTAGCCGTTTAGGCTGTGCGTTGATATGTCCGTCAGTCTAGGTATAATTTCTCCCGTTTTTTACACATTTACCACTATATCTTTGCTCCTATTAGTCGTAGCGTGATGTTATATAGCCTATAGCCTTCCTCGATAACTGGACTATCCAACACAAAAATAATTATTCAATTCTAACCAGTAGTTTCGGAGATTAGCGCGTTCAAACAAACAAACAAACAAACTCTTTAGCTTTATAATATTAGTATAGATCAGGAAACACACATACATTATACATTCGTTCTTTTGACGCTACTGACTCTACGCCACGGAACACTATTACTCCTGGCGGGCTATACGCGTATTCGCAAAGGTGCAGTCTTCCCCAGAGAAGAATAGGCAAGAAACTCTCAGGGTGCTCTTTTTAACATTACAAATACTTTATACTTACGATTATCAGTTCTATCTTATTCTGTAATTCTAACTGGAATTAAACTGAATTATGGAACATTCAGTAGATCATCACGAGCAGAGAATAGGTAATCACTGGACGTTTAGTTTTAGCTCTGGAAATTCTAAGACTGAATTGAATTTTGTAGAAATTCTGCGAAAACACAAGGAAAATACAGAGCCAAACTGCATTACAACCGCATGTTATTGGTTATCTGTCAATCAACAACATTTTTTTTAAGTAATGGCAACGCATATGTTACTCTATGTCAACAACAGTGTGACCATCTCAAAAATGGCGAATCTGCCCGACTCGAGCAAAAAAACTGCCAAAACCTGCCAAGCCCGATTTCAAAAACACACAAAAACCTGCCACTAAATGGGTATTAATAATAACCTTATTTTAGCATATTATTCAAGAAAATTGTAAGAGCATACACAAGTGCATATAAGTAAGTAATCGTCATCTCACTCACACTCATAGAAAAAATACATAACAACTCCTATTCTGTCAAAAAGACAGGAAATAGTTAAAAATTACATTAAAAACTACTCTTCCACTGGTCGATAAAAATTCTGGTATTTTCGAGTAGTATACTGGCTTTACAATAATACATACTACACTTAATGAAATTCTGATACAAATAGTATATTCTACGATTTTCAACCCTGAATTGAAAGGTATTAAACAACATCTTTATCAGTTACATTCATAAGAAAATAAACCATATAACTAATGTAATTAACGTTCTTGATCAAATGGCTTACCTGCATAAAATTTTAATCATTGGGAAATACCCGCACTATCTGGTATGGGAATGGAAATTATTAACTGCCACCGCAGTTAATAATTTCCTACTAAATAATTGAATAATAAAAAAATATATGAAAAAGGAAATTAAATAGAAATACAAAGTAATTCAAAAATTTCAATATTGATGAAGATTTCCTTAAAATCTGCCAAATCCTGCCACTTTTTTGAATCATCCGCATAAAGTGCCACCCTTAAAATTTGAGGTCAAAATCTGCCAAAATGGCAGGAACTGCCAACAACAACTGTCATTCTACCAACAACTATCCGACGCAGGGTTGGAATCAGACCATCAAAAAATTATACTACTTTGAGATCAAAATTATACTAAAGTCTGTCTCATAATGAGGGATTTTCTTTTTATTTTTTTTAAATTTTTCCCCAGTCGCTGGATAGATGGCGCTAAACTATGTACGTTACTGCAAGGAACGGAACTTTAAATTATTTTTGATTAATTCACTTGAACGTAATTTTGAGATCATAAAACGAAACGTTATAGTCATATCACATCAATATCACGTCTACCATACGTATTTAGACGATTTTACGAAAACAACGAAAAAACAAAACTGAATTATAACAAAGCGCGAGAAAACTAGGATGATTGAAAAGCCAAAACAAACTCAGAATATTTGATGCAATGCTTTTCTCCAAGCCTTTTGGCTTTGGCACCTAGTAACGGAGTCATTTCAGCGCCATCTAGAGAGCTCTGGGGAAATACTTTTTTTTTTTAATACCCAAAAAGAAAACCTCCCATTATATGCAAACAAATGTCAAAGTGACAGCCGTTAATTATTTGGTTGGTCAGGGGTTGCGAACTAAAGACGGTATGCAATTAATATACAGACTAGCTAAGATTTTTATACAAGGACATTTTTCATTAATTCGTTGGAAGAACTAACTTTTCTTATCCAGCAGGCACACCAAGATTAAAACGATCTTGGTGTGCCTGCTGGGTGATAGGTTCAACGCAGCAGACCCAACACGATAGCTCCATGAATTTTTATTTAATACCATATTTTCAGAATTACCTTTCCTCCCTGTATATTCCTGTATATTCTATTCCCTATATATTTCCTTCCACACTGATCCAAACCTGATCCTTTCCTTTTTCCGTTTTCCAAATTCCTTTTTTCATTTCATTACGTTTCCTTGTTTTTGTACTGTCAGTGGCAAATACACAAACCGTGTCACGCCATTAAAAAACAAAACAAAAAAAATGATTGTGACATGACCAGGGTTGGAAAACGTAGTATAATTATACTATTTGTATCAAGATACAGAGTTTCCGGTATTTACCAACTAAATCAAAGTAAATTACAATATGAATACCGATCTAAATTATTGTCGTCAAATAAAAGTGTTCATGGAAGAACAATCATATTTTATTTGTTGTGATCTAACCTAAAATGTAAAGAGGGTCTTTGGCGGGAACTCGGCGTGAGCGATTGTTTTGTCAATTGAATTTTCGTTTTCTGCGTGAAAAAGTTGCTTAATGTGTAATAGTGATAGTGTATTATGCAGTAAATTGACTAAAATTTGTGTAGTGATGAAAATGTGATGACAGTGTTTCTGCTCCGTTTGGTGCCGACAAAGATCCTCGCGCAGTTGCATAATAATGCATAACGCCGCCAGTTTTCGTAAAACAGACGCTATCCGGTTTTACGCAGAACATGAGAAGCTTAGGTTAAGTTGAAAAAAGAAGTTTTTTTTACTGAAGACGAGGCTGCATGGACATGGTTTTCTTTACCTTTCCCGAAAGGGATAAATTAAACAAAAAAAACTAAAATGTAAACATTGCAACATAACATAACCTGTGAAGTAGCAAAGAACAACAAAAACACTCAAAACACAATGCAATTCAGTAATAAACTAGTATGTATTTTAAAAAGACGTCGTAAAGAAGTCAGTGATTTACTTCTGAAACCAAAAACCCGAAATTACTCTGGAATACCATTCGTTGATTTGTACCAAAAAACTACAGGTAAGTTTTTCGCTAGTTTTTTAGATCTTTGCTTAATTAAATGATAGAGAGCGTCGGTGATCTAACGGCTAGTGGATCGGACTCGTAAGCGAGAGGTACCAAGTTCGATCCCCAGTGGCGCCATGTACCAATGACTCGTTTTCTGAGTTATGTACAGGGATAACAGCACATCATGCTATCCAAAACTGTCAAATTTCTAAGTTTACTATCCATTGGGGAAATTTGACAGTTCGTGGTAACCTGATATGCTGTTGACTATACATTAGTTGCACATTAACCGATGCTCTTATGGTGAGGGAAAACATCGTAAAGAAACCTGCACATTCAGGAGACTGAATGTGTAACCATGATCCAATCCGGTCAGATTCCCCTGGTAACAAGGTCATGGAGGTCAGATGGCAGTCGCTCCACGACCTGCCAAACCCTGGATCATGGTCAAGTGTACCCCCAATGAGAAACGGGACTAAGCGCTAGGAAGAAGAAGAACTTAAATTAAATGATAAAGAAGTACAGTTAATTCCATGCAAAGGTGGACCAATTCTTAATAGATTACATTAGATTATTTACGAACGTTATCAATTTCAAAATTACAATGAATGTCAAAAATGTTAAAGAATAATGTTTGTTAACTTGGTTCCACTGATAAATTATCCTTTTCTGGTACTTTGTCCTAGTATTCGGGGTGTGTGTCAAAACATCTAAATCAGGGGTTCCCAACCTTTTTTTGTCTACTGCCCACTTTAAGAATAAATTATTTTTTAACGCCCCCCTTTTTAAACATACTTAAAAACCGCTAAGTACTTATAACTGATTATTGAAACGCAACTTTATAGTATTCGGACAGAGTATCTTTTATTGAAAATAAAACAAACATAATCAATTCTTATATAAAAACTAATGTGAAGGTTGAATCTGATGCTGTTCAATAAGTTTGTTGATATCAGGTTCCAATTTACTCAAAAACAGCCGCAAGTCGCCACGTTCGGTAACACGCAAACGATTTCTCTTTTTAGTAAGCAGCGTTGCCACAGCACTAAAACCACGTTCACACAAATATGACGATGGGAATGCTATCAAGAATCGTTGAACAATTGACCACAATCCAGGGTACAATTGCAGGATCGGTTTTTGAAGCCAAAATTCTTGATATCCATTTTTGAACTTGATTTTTATTTCTTCGTTTGTTGTCAATTCTATAAGTTCTTCTTCCAGCTGAGGTGACATTGCTATGTTGACATTTGAAAATGGATCCAACACCCAGTCTGGTATTTCCAAGTTTAAAATGTCCTGGTATCGTTCGGTGAAGTCAATGTGGAGGTTTTCCAAATGTTGGCAGTAGGCAAACAAGTCGTCGTTACTGCAGGATACTGATAAATTCGGAAAATTGTGAAACTCACGTCTGCCCATATTCTTTTTGTGCAGAAGCAGTTTGGCTGCGAAAGCAGCAACGACATTTTTTGTTTTAATTAAATTTAGTTCATCGCCTTGCAGTTGGAGGTTCATGTCGTTGAACAATTTATACAGGTCTGTCATGTAAGCTATATCATTCTTTGATGTTATGAGCTTGTTGCGCAGTTCTGTATCTTTAGTTTCCAAGAACTCTATCACAGAGTCAAACAGGTTATAAAATCGAATCAGACAATTGCCTCTTGACAGCCAACGAACTTCAGTATGAAGCAACAAACGGTTGAAATCTTCGTCATTAGTAACACAAAGCTGATGAAATAATCTATCATTCAAAGAGCTGCTACGGATTTTATTGACTGCTTTGATGACATATTGCAGTAATTGAAATAGTCGTTCACTTAAGTTTCTAGCAACCAAATGTTGTCTATGAATAACGCAATGTATAGCAAGGACATCTGGAATTTTATTTTTTAAGTACGCTATGAAGCCTTTATGGCGCCCTGTCATAGCCGGAGCGCCATCCGTAGCAACTGATATAATATTTTTCAAAGGAATCTCTTTCTCTTCACAAAACTTTTCCAATGTATTGAATATGGTTTCGCCTTTTGTATCTGTCTCCAAATTTCTGGCAAACAATAGTTCTTCACGTATTTTCTCATCTTTAATAAACCTCACGTAAGATAGCAACAACGCTTCATTAGTTGGTAAAGTGGACTCATCGAGCTGAATTGAGAATTGACTAGTCCTCAGATGATTGCACAATTATTCTTCAATGTTTTCAGCCATTTCATCAATTCGTCTTTGCACAGAATTATTACTCAAAGGAATTTTTCGGATAATATCTGCGGCCGGTTTATGAAGCACAGTAGTTATTACTTCCTTTATTGCTGGCAAAATTAACTCTTCTCCGATGTTGTGTGGTTTGCCTTTTTGAGCAATTAACAAAGAGATATTGTACGAAGCTCGAAGTCCGTCGTCATCTTGCTTAGCAGCCGCCGAAAATAGTTTTGATACACTTGGCTGAGTATTATGCTTCTTCTCTAGGTCTTGAAAATATGCTACATTCTTGTCTTTCTTATCTGGATGCATTTTATTCAAATGATCTTGCAGTCTTGAAGGCTTCATTGCTTCGTTCGAAAATGTTTTTAGACATAGAAGACACAAAGGCGACGACGGGTTTGTGGGATTTTCAATAAATCCGAATTTAATATATTCCGCAGAGTACCTATTGCCGTCTCTTCTTTTTTACTTCCGACATTGTTTTGTTTTGAGAAATACGTAAGTGTTATAATGAAGTACTGCTTATCTATTATGCGCGAAACCGCAAATGAAAATAAAATAAATTTACGTCGTTTATATAGGATTGCATAAGCAGCACGCACCAACAGGAATAAGACAAACGTGCATAAACTCGTTTATCTCATTCGACGCCCAATCGTACTCGACAAGCAAGAACAAGTATTATAGAACCAGCCGATTGATACAGGAATGTACAAATCGGATTATTTAACAAAAACTTGTTAAAACATGATTGCCCGCGGTCTATTATATCGAACCGAGTTTGAGCTATATCTTAATTAATATTAGTTGATGTTCACAAGATGTAATCGAGAGTCGAGAGCTCAGTCGGTGTCTAAGAGTCTTCCTAGCTAGGTAGATGAAATTATAAATCGACCCCAAAGCCCTACACAACGCCCCCTTTTTTTTTCTAGGTCTCTTACCGCCCCCCTTTAGGCCTGCAGCGCCCACAAGGGGGCGTTATCGCCCACGTTGGGAAAGACTGATCTAAATCATCATTCTCACCTGCTAGCACTGCACCCTGCTAATCAACGGACAAGGCAAAATCTTTTTTTTTATTTTATTAGATGGGTTAACTCTTGACCACAATCTTGACCATAAAGGTCAAAGATGAGGTCGACGATGGAGCGAGTTAACCCAGAAAATGCCTATTATGGCACTGGTACTCCTACGCACCGACGGAACACAGCAAGCTGTTTGGCGTTGTACTTCGGTAGGAGGGTGGCCGCGAACCAGACGGCCCTTTACAAAGCCTACCACACCGCCAGTGGATACATCACGACAGTGGATACGTTTTTTTTAAGAATTCAATTAGACTACAATATTAATGAAAATTTACTTGTTACTTTTATATCTCTAGGAAAAATCGTGTCCCAGTACTTTCTGGACAAGTTGAGAAAGAAGCATCCAACTCTAGAAACAATAAGTGAAGATCAGCTACACTGCACACTTTCAATTTTGGAAAAGTTTGGCATCACAGCAGAAGATGCTTGCCACGATCCTCATGTGTTTTCCATGAACCCAATAACTATGGACAATTATGGAGAAATTCTGAAAGAATGTGCCTTTATAAAAGTTTTACCAAAACATATAATAAGGTACCTAACTGTTTTCAAATTAATTTTTCAAAAACCTACTTAATATTTTGTAAAAAAAATATTACCTATTGAAAAACTGTATTATACTGTACAAACATTTAATATTGCTTAAAATTACTTACATCATTGAAAATGCCAATGAATTGTGGGGCCTGGAGAGCTGTAACTGTAACACAGGTTTCTACCTAGCACAGACTCCAGACTCACAGGTATTTTTGCTTTTTCCAAGAAAGAACAACTTATTGATTTTTACTATTTTTAAATTGTAAAACACACATATTAATCAAATTAACTTAAAATTTATTCTTTACTTGCAAACCCAGATGTTGAGAAAGAGAATTGATCAAGTTTACAAAACTTTTGTGGTTGTTTGCTATTTCTTGACTATTTCATATTTTCTGCTACATACTTATTTACTTTCCAATATTTTCTATTGCGGTTCCAGATATCACACACTGGTAAGAACAAGAACCATTGCTTGGTTAAAAAATGAAAATTTAGTCAAACAAGACCTCATATTGGAAGACCTCTTATACAACTATTTTCAAGAATGGCCTAGCAAAGAAAAAACATTACATGGTTTTACTGATTCTGATACTAACATAGGTAAGTAAACATTTTAAAGCAGGTTATAATTTCCTCTTAGTTTTAAAAGACATTGGTCCAAATATCCACCACCAACACGACCTATGTAACTCGATAGCCAACTGATTTGAGTAACTTTTTACGTGGGCATTTCAACCCACGACCCGATACTATATTATACAAAGCCAAATCTGATGGCGCAAGTTGTATAGAAAGGCGAACATAATTTTTTTCATAGTCGACCAATGTCCCTTGGGGCAAGTTGTTCAGTTTCGTGGGCTAATTCACATCCTTAATTTTCGCCAACTAATTTAAAGTTAAGCAATATATTTCACCATTATACCGCCGCGCTGTTTCAAATCGTGTTTGATTACTACAATTTTTATTTTAGTGACAGTCCGCATGAGTGTACTTAAAAAATTCCTGAATTGGAAGTTAGGAGTGACAGAAGAAGAATTTTCAAAATACTGTAAAAACTATCTCCCTCTAAGACACAAACCAATGGCTGATATTCAAGAGGCGTTGAACCTTGCTGAAAATCACATCAAATTCGACGCAGCAGGAATTAGAAGGAATGGATTTTTAATTTCATCAGACCCAGTAAATACTAAGTTGATTCTAGATAAAGTTGACTATATCGCATCAGTCGACATTAAAGAAGCAATCAGAATAGAACCAGCAATATTGAAAAATAATTACAATGCCATACTACAGATTAGAGGTTTGTTAGAGGTATGTCTATTGCAATACGCGGAAATATTCAGTAAATTAAATTAATTAAATTAAATTGTAATTAAATTTATTTGCTGTAAATGTGTACAAAAATATCTTACAATAAAAACAGCCATCACTAGCCATCAGTAGTTGCTATTGCTATAATTATTTATATTTTATATTATTACTAGAGGATGCCCGGGACTTCGTTCTTATGGGTATTTGGTAAAATCCTTCCTTATTCCTTGCCTTCGCTAAAAAAGGAATCTTTGTGCCACAGCTTTTTAGGTCAAAGGGTTTGGACCTGGCGTTGATGAGTCATTGAGTCAGTACCTCCAATTTCATTTATTTAGATCATTAAATTCAAATGATATACTTTTTTTAAATTTAATCAAAGATCAAAAAATAGTTTTTACGATGCAAGTGCGGAATTAACGATTTTAAATAAATATATCAGGAATATGAAATATCAGAAGAAGCACAGCGGAGATGTTTTAAGGTCTACTGCATGCGCCCAGACACAGTCAGAGAAAGGCTTGAAGAGTTAAGGAATTTAAAAGAATATCAAGTTTTAAAGACCAACCCCAGGGTAAGTTCTACTGACGTGTTATTATATTAACAGTTTCAGAAACGTCTATTAAGGTTAATCCTACTTTAAACATCATACTGGCACTTTCCGTCTTGTTGAGGTAAACAAGGAAGGCATTAATTCAATTCTTTGAAACATGGCGTCTACAAACATGATTTTGCCCATTTCTGAGTATTTTTAGGGAAAATTATGTAGCCTATGTCACCCGCTGCAAAAGGAGCTTTCTATCGGTGAAAGAAATTTTGTAATAGCTCCAGTAGTTTATTCTTTACAAACACAAAAATACAAATTGTTCCTTTTTACTTAATAAATATTAGTTTAAATGTAGATGACGATACAATGTAGATGACATTATCTCATTATTTTCCTTAATGTCAGTACGAAATAATTATGTAGACAGACATATTATTGTACTACATATTTGTAACCGATAGAACTTACTTAAAATATTTATTATTTATCCATTATTTTAGGTACTATCAATGGTTGTTCATAAAAGGAAGATGATGAATCGATTGGAAAAGATTCAAGCTGCAAAGAAACAGTGCTTCAGTCTAAACCACCTTGTATCTTCCAGTAAAGTTTTCAATAAGTAAGTTAGACGTTTATTTGAGTCGTTAAAATAACACACGCTTGTGCCCATTGATGTATGGAAGGCATTAAATGGCCAAACACTCGACCGACGGCCCGAAAACAAATATTGTAGTGATAAAATTAGATGCACTGTACCCTGTCCTAAATGTCCTAAACATAGTGTAGTTGTCAGTGAGTTCAGACCTAATATTTCTATTCTAGTAAGGACTGCTATCCGATGTATCATTCGTAGATTTACAGAATGGAGGTGTCAGTTTACCTCCCACGATACCGCAAAACCTACGAGGTGCCATAGTGACTTTGATGTCATCTTATTGTAGTTCGGTACGTCCGAGAAGAAAAGCAAATCGCACATTCGACGTTACTTTTTCGCTCCCAGTCTAGCGTTTTCAGTGTTGATATTTATTCATCGTGTAATTTGCAGCTACATAAGCAGTTTTGGAAATAAAGTTTGCGGGCGGGATCTAGGAATACTGATCAGTTCATCTCTCAGACTCAGCTCCGGCAATGCTCCAGGGTCCAAACAAATACTGCAGCGATTGAAGAGGCATAAGTTTTGGCTCCACGCAGCCTTAAATGTCATTGACGAGAACATGCAGCGCCTCAAAAAGAGGTTCCGAGATGAAGTTATATTTAACAACTGCCAGTTACTCTTATATCCTGTGTAAGTGTTGTAATTTATCCTGTCTTTATATTTATATTGGGTGACTTTAAACAAAGTATCGAAAATTAAAGATGTGAATCAGCCCACCTTACAACTATCCCCACGGAACATAGGGGGACAGTTATTCAGTTTTATTGGGAGAATAACCCATAAAGTTTCGCTGACTATTTTAAAGTCACCCCATATGTAGAGATGTGCATGAGATTTTTACATTTTACATTTGTCTCGACACAGTGGACGCCCGAAGAGCGTCGTGACAGGAGTCGACCAAGAAAACGGTGGAAAGAGGAGTTAGACCTTTTGATGACGCCTGGAGGAAAAATTAATTAGACCGAAATCCGTGGTCAAAACGAGGGGAGGCCTTTGCCCAGTAGTGGGACAGAAATGGCTTACAACAAAAAAAAGTGACAAGTTCCCTCTATACCTAGTTTATACCTAAATTGAAAAGAGTGTATTGATTTTACGGCTTATGTTTTTTCGGTCTGTAAACTTTAGCCTGTACGGAACAGGAGACAGTAACGGAAAATTACTAGGTCCAAATTGTTTTTTTCCATACAACATTTTTGAAAAAATGATTTATTCATACACACAATTCTAAATATTTTTCGGAGATTTAAAATTCAAATTTAACAAAATTTGGTAGGAATGTTTGGAACATCCAGTTAATTAATGCCAGATTTATTTGACTCAAAGTATGTACCAATCGTAAAAAAGTTAGAGCTAAAATAAGCATTGAAACGGATATCAGGCCAAACGAGTTTGTTTATCACCTTTAAAACCCAAAGCAAAAAATGTATAAAATCTCTATATTTAACCAAGTATTAAAATCAAAATCATTTTTGCAAACAGCTGTCGAATCAAAGAAAGTATGAAGAAAATTGTAATTGAAAAAAAAACTGTAATTTCACAGGGACTGAATACTGAGGTCGAACTATTTTTTTTTCTAGGGCTGAATCAGAAAACTATATAGAGTTTCTTCTAAGCAAGCGTAGAGGCGAAACCACAACCCTTCACCGAGATATCCAACTGGATACAGCATACAATAACTTGAACTACAGTGCCTTGAATGACGATCAGATATTGAGTTTGGTGCTCTATGAGATAGAGAAGAAGTATCATTTTAGCGGCGACGGAATCTGGGCGCGCACGGATGGGGTTAAGATGGAGGCGCATGCTAGCTGATCCAAGTAGGTACGAGTAGTGGGTACTTTGCATTAATTGGTTCAAGTTTCCTATTACGCGGAACGGGCCTTTATGTCCATCCTTGTCTCGCATATGAGTGATGGCAAAGCATGAGTGCGAGAAAGATACTGTTTAACAAGATACAGACGGAAATAACTATCGTGAAACAGACGAATTTTAGTGTATTGCCTTAGCAAGGAAAAAAGTTAAAATTGATAAATACTCTTTTGTAATGTAATGTAGGTAAATTGTATCCTTTAAAAAGTGTGTGATAAATAAAACACTCAAATAAGCACATTTGTAATATTAGTTATATCCCATTTTCCTTAAAAATTTATAAAATTATCGGTATAATATTTTTTGCATCGAAATATAAGTATTGCTTTTGACTTAACATATAAAAATCTCGTATTACGTTTTAACTACATAACTAAGCGAAAGGAAATCGTGCAATATGTATGAGTGAAAGTGAAAAACATGTTTACAGAGACCCACCCTGCTGAGAGAACAATCAGATTTTCAATAGGGTAGATGACTGATATTGAATATTATACAACCTGTTCCTTTTGATATCCCATAACTCTAAGGTCAGAATAAAAATAATTTAAAAAGTCCCAGGAACATATGTTCTTAAATGGGTATTTTCGGAGAAATCTTCAATCAAACTTAAAATATTTCAAAATCTTTATCCCATAAAACGAGTTCTAAGTTGGTACACTTTCATTAATAATTAGTTTAAATCATTCATAATTTAGAGTAGGATAATGCGACGTTGTCATTTCTTACGTAAAGGTGTTAAATAGGAAATTCACATTTTTACCGAATCATTTTGTATGAAAAATAAAAATTTGAAATTATTAATAATTGAGAAAAAATTTATATGCTATTTGATTCATATACGTGGTCTCATTGATACCCTGGAGTTATGGGAAATCAAACGGAACAGGTTGTATATTTAGGAAGATAATAATTATATTAATAAACATAATATAGTAACAGAATTCGAAATGAAATTTGAAATTGGTCGATAAATTAAAAAAAAAAACTTATAGCTAATCAAAAATTTTTGTCTATCTCTTTCTAACAAAACGAAATCTTTTATTGCATTTATATGGTGATACTGAACTGTGACGTCACTGTTTTGTATTTCACAAATGTTCATATCTTTCTTATTTTTAAAGATATTAAAAAAAACTATTTATGCCAGGCTATGAGGCAAAAAAGTTTTTTAAACAATAGTAAAAAATATATATTCATCTACCCTATTATTGAGCTAGAGATGGTTTGGGAAGTATCTCTGTCTAATACTATGTAACGAGTAAGAAAGTATAGTCAAACGTTTTATCCAAACAAAAATCTGAATAGGAATACGTACTACTGTACAATGATTCTAATTTCTTCTTGTGCCTTATCGATCATCGATTTTCCGATATAAAATATGATTATAAATTATTATATTTATCGCCTATAATAATTTGTATACAGAACTACGTACTTTTTTTTTTTTTGTTTGCCTATTACTTATTACTTAGGGCAACTTTCACCAGAAATAAAAACCGTGTTTAACCCGCGGTTAGTAGCAAAAAAATGTAATAAGACACAAAATAAAAATATACGAAACTGACATTGTCAAATCTCGAGTTATCTTTTAAACATGGGTAAAACGGATAGACTACGAAAACTTGCACTACGAAAACCGCCGCTATTGCAAATGCGATAAGGGTGACGTCAAGGTCAACATGAATAGGCTGATGTGCTGCCGTGTGTTCTTTAATGTTGTTTTGTTATAATATCTGAAACACGAAGTTTGCCGAGAGACTGTAAGAAATTAGGAGCACTGTATATGCAAATTCGTTACCTACAATGGCTTATTTACACAATGTATATGTATTATTTTATACAAACATTTCTTTGGTACTAGCTTTGGCTCGTTTTATGTATAAAATACCTCTATTACTTATTAATTATATTACTAAACAATATAAAATAATGAAAACTATTTATAAAAACTTCGAATAATATTATTTACATGTGTTTAAATTGAAGTGGTTATAATTATTATTTTAATTGTCTTTTTCAAATCAATTTTAAAAAGTGTACTATATAACGTCAACCCTACTTAACGAAATTTTTTATTGAATTTAGTTCGTCTATCCCTTATTGTTCTGATAAGTATAAAATGATTGAACTTAAAATGATTGAAGTTTATTTTTCGGTAAGACAGAACAGGCAACAATAAATAACTTTACAGTAAAAATGCAATTTCTATGTTCTTTTAGAAATTCTTAAATATAGGGTGATTTTAAAATACCTAACGAAGCTTTTGGGGGTGATTCTCCCTATGAAACTAAATAACTTTTCCCAAGGAACAAGGTATGTATGTATTTATTCTTTATTGTACACGAGCATATGTTACACAAGACACATTATAAGAAAAAATATATAAAGCGGGCTTATCCCACAAGGGGATTTCTTTCGGCCAACCCATTGAGTGTTTGAGAGGAAGGAGTGATTTAAAAAATATCGTCTAATACTAAGGCAATCAGCGCTCAAGTTGCATGGAGAGACAATTTTTTTTTGGATATTTCGATCTATGTTCCTTTGGGAAAGTTGTTCAGTTTAGTAAGTAAAATCACCCCCTAAAGATTCGCTAACTAATTTAATGTCATCCAACATACCTATTGGCTAGCGTACCTATAACACGACATCTTTATAATTCATTAAAATTTGGCACAAACCATTCACGCTGATACCTTCAAAACGAGGTATCTTAAAAAATATATCTTAAATAGTAAAAAAAAAATAAAGTTAATAAAATTACTAAACTAGATATGCTACTCCTACATTAAGCTATTAAAATATTTGATTTAACCAGAAATATCTCGTATGATTACAAATCGATGCGCAACACAGATGCAGATGCACATGTCGCTTACTATTCTTGTAAATATAGAGGTAAATGTCGCTCTGAATGTATAATTTCTTACTGTTGAATAAAAACAGTTATATAAAATACTATTCCCTAAATTCTAATTGACAATAGGCACTGTCTTATTAAGGCACAAGGAATGCACGAGAAGTGAGGCTTTTATAATATTAGATATAACAACTACATCCCTTTTGGGCTAAGTCACACAGTAAGTATGTACTAGAATATCTATTATAAATACACAACAAGCAAGCATAACTATGGGTATTAAATGTATGTTTCCTAATTTCATAATAACGTACTAAGGCACACAAAAAATATTTACATTTTATTGCATTTCGTATAAACTCGTTACATTTTCTAACGAGACATGTATGAGAATTATATGTATTAAATTCAGAGTATTGGAGGTACCTACTACATTACTGCAAAATCGCCATAGTAAATAATACTCCTTTTCGAAATTATGCTTCACTAGGATGATTTCGAAAAGGAGTATTTCAATTCAAAAAAGGGGGCAAGGTAGTGTAGGGTTGTCCGGAGCTAGGCTCCATCTTGATGACGACGGGCGACGCGAGGTCTGCGCCGGCGCCGGGGGGGTGCCGCTCTAACTCGTAATGCTTCTCGTGTTGTACGAGCGCGCACTTGTCGTACTCTTCAGGCGGCGCGCCGTACCGCGGCGGCTCCTCTTGCAACGCACACGATGCGAACTTGTCCTCGTGTTCGTGTGTCCTGTACTCCAGTTTATCATCATGAGCGTGGCCATCCATCTGCGGTGAATGAGCCGCCATCATCGGGTAGTCTCGCACTCCCAGCGGCGGCGGACTGCCCTCACCGTACTCGTACGAGTGTCGCGGCGCAAACATCGTCCCGTCGTGACCGTTCAACACGGTCGTATAAGAATACGCTGGCTGCGTATTGAACGCAGGGTAACCACCACTACTGGACGACAGTAGATGATGCGAGGATAACTCGTAGGAATGCTGATAGGACCAGGAGTCTGCAGGAGCGGGCAGACCGTTCTGAGGGAAGGCGGGCAGGTTGCCGCCAATGCTGGAGAAGCCGCCGCCGAGAGTCGTGGAGCTGGGGGAACTTGAACCGATGTACCCTGTCTTTCGAGGAGGTTCGCGTTTGCGCCACTTCGCTCTTCTGTTTTGGAACCAAACCTTTAAGAGAAATACTTAATTAATCTTTATACTGCTGTACTTCATTTGTTATCAAAGATTTAACGACGGTTTCTTTTACAGGCATCTAGAATATGATGTGACAAGAAATTATTTTAGGCACTACAATTTCCTTCAATTCGTTTGCCGGAGAATGTTTTTAACACACATTTTACAAAGAGTTTATAGTAGTTGTTATATCTTACCTGTACTCGTGATTCGGATAGGTTGAGTTTAAGAGCGAGCTCCTCCCGTGCGAACACGTCGGGGTAGGGCGCCCGTTCGAACGCACGCTCCAACTCTTCCAGTTGGTATGCCGTGAAAGTCGTTCTGTGGACAAATTGAAAGGATTTATTAATTTAATTTTCTTCAAACACGTAACTAGTACAACTAAACCTATCTTTAATTCGAATTGCTTTTGACTTGACTTCAGTTGATGTCGACGCTAACCGAGCAGCATTGGCAGTTTAAAATTTCAGTCCCAACAACGTGGTTCAATTTCAAAGTTTCTAAGAAAATCAATGCCGCTTTCTATACTTTATCTATCGTTCCTAATAGTTAAAACCTAGCATACAATTGAACATTCGCTATTCAATTGAATATTCACAAATAAATTGTTGCTATCATCCAGCGCATCTACCATCTGACGCGTGCAATATGGCTGCGGGTGCCGGGCTGTGGCGCGCGCGCAGAAATTGATTGAGCGTGAAACGAAATTCACCCCCGCCGCGCGTGACCGTCTCTAATTGCCAGCCAATTGACTGACGCTCTCCAATTATTGTTTTACCACCTATTCATTGCCATCTATCATCAGAATTCGTGGCCAGTTTTTTTTAATGGTTACGTTTTAAAGCGTGCGCAATTTCTACAACGATGCTCTTTCTGCAGTAATCCATAATTTAACAATAATCATTTCTAAAATAAATATGCATTTTATTCTTTAAACGACTGTGCTTGGAATGTTATCATAACTCTTGTTAGATAATTTCTAATTGGAGTTTCTTCCTCTCGATTTTCAAACAAAACTGATTTAATTACTAAAATTGGCAGAAGTTGCCACTAAATTTAGAAAATCAGTCAACTACTAACTAAAGTTTTGCAAAACAGTACTAAATCTTTATGTAATATGATAATTTGGCTCGTACCTATTCATAAAATCCATATACTAATGTAGACATGTACTTAATGAGTACTTAAGCAAGTTGGTACTGAGTATTTGTTCATCTTATTGTAGTTTACTTCCTACATTCTTCATAGAGTCGCATGTAGTCTGTAGAATTAGGGTTGATCTTCGATGGTGTTGCAACGATAGCGTGATGGCAGTGCCTACAGAGGGGCATGCCGATGGTCTGATAACGCAATTGGCTCCCTGGGGCATACGGGTAATTAATCTGAGCACGCTGTATGTGACGCCATTACGATGTTGATTGTTCCGGCGCCTGCATCAAGTGTTTTGTTGCTTCTTAGAATTGTTGAATTTATAGTATGTTAGCTTGTTTGTAACGTTCGCTCGATTTAGATAATGACTAATACACCCTTATGCTTGATGTGGATAGCGATAAGGAACAATAGTAACATACATATTTGAAAGTAGGGTTTGTCCACGTTCTCCTTAGAATTCATACATAACTCATAACTCTATCCAAATGTCAAACTTCATCTAAATCCGTTCAGCCGATTTTGCGTAATTTTTCATCTTAAAAAATACATTCTTTTGAAGATAAACGACCCGTCCCAGCTTCGCACGGTTAAGTTAACTATAAAAATAATCCGTAGGTATAAAAGTAATCTCTTAAGATGGCAGTGAAAACTGTATTCAAATCCGTTGCGTGGTTTAGAAGTTAGCGAACAAGCGAATTCATTTTATTGTATCTACGGTCGCATCTACCTTAATAAACGTTTTATTAGATCCGTATAACATTACAATAATAAAATAAGTCAGGCACGTGGCTCACAGGTGGGCAGCCGAGTACCCTCTCCAAACGCTACATTCCGCCACTCTTGCGCACCCCTGTTTGTTGTCAAATTTGCATAACTAATACGATGATTTTTAAAACGCGATATCAACATATGGTTTTATAAGGGCAAGTTATTTGTTTGGATAGTATTTTAGGATAAGTTTGTTTATTTTTAAGTTTTTTTACAAGATGATATTTTACTCGGTTTCATGAGGTGACTTTAGTTAGCGAAACTTTAGGGGGTGATTCTCCCTATGAAACTGAACAAGTTTCCGTAAGAAGGCTTTAAAAAAAATGAATATACAGGGTGTCCAGGAAATGAAGGATAAACCAGCTGATGGGTGAAATCATATCCTATTATATGTTAAAATTTCACTTTAGTGAAAGTCCCACCATTTCCAAGATATTAATTTTTTTTTTTTAAATAATCTCTTCATTTAGTTGATTTCATGCCATTTCTACAAATGATGTTCTTTCGCGACCTTCGCGTGTAAAAATGGCATGAAATTAACTAAATGAAAATATTTTTTTTAAAAACATATTAAATTAATGAATATCTTGAAAATGGTGCAACTTTTACTAAAGTGAAATTTTAACATTTATTAGGACATGATTTCACCTATCAGCTGGTGAAGGGTTATCCTTCATTTCCTGGACACTGTATAGTTCTTTAAAAAATGTTGACTTCTCATACGAAATCAGCTGATCGTACAAATTGTAAGGAGGAGAATGTTTTTTTTTTTCATATTTCGACCTATGTTCCTTGGGAAAAGTTGTTCAGTTTTTTTTTAGGCTGACTCACATCCACATTTTTTGCTAATTTAATTAAAGGGAAAAAACGGGACCCTATTACTAAGGCTCCGCAGTCCGTCCGTCCGTCTGTCACCAGGCTGAATCTCATGAACCGTGATAGTTAGACAGTTGAAATTTTCGCAGATGATTTATTTCTATTGGTCCTATAATAACAAAAAATACAAAAAACCAGAATAAAATACATATTTAAGGAGGCTCCCATACAAAAAACGTGATTTATTTGCTCGTAGTCTGTCCGAGGCTATCTCATGAACCGTGATAGTTAGACAGTTGAAATTTTCACAGATGATGTAATTCGATTGCTGCTGTAACAACAAATACTAAAAAGTAGAATAAATATTTAAGGGGGCTCCCATACAACAAACTTGATTTTTTTGCCGTTTTTATAGAAATAATGGTTTTTATAGAGTCCGACTCGCACATGGCCGGTTTTATAGGTATACGGAACCCATCATGCGCGAGTCCGACTCGCACTTGCCCGTTTATTTTTCTCAATCCCGATAGCACAACTGAACGGAATAGCACAAAGGCTACAATTTTTTCCCAAATTCCCACGGGGACGAAGTCCCGGGAGGAAAGCTAGTTAATTAATACAATTTTCAGGAATTATGTACCCGTTAATAATAAGGTACGATGTAAGGTAATTGGGCAACAGCGACCATTTAACCTGTACCTTGTTTGTGTATTTTTATATAGGAGTTAATCTAATCATTAATCCAATGTTCTTTACCGGAGCAACTTTTTAACCGACTTCAAAAAAGGAGGAGGTTCTATGTTCGACTGTATGGATCTTTTTTTTATGTATGCTCACCGATTTCTCCGCCATTTGTAGACCGGTTTTCAAAATTATTTTTTTGTTCTAAAGAGTATAATCCAAAATTGTCACCGAGTCAGGATCTGATGGTGAAATCCCTTCCTTCGAATTTAATAGGCACTTCCAATGTTTCTTATGTCTTTCTATTATTTACACTCTTCTTCTTCCTAGCGCTTAGTACCGTTTTAGTCACGGATTAGAAAAAGTCCCGTTTTCTAATCGGTGATCCAGGATTTTGATCCAGGTAATGACTTGACTTACAGTGGAGCGACTGCCTTCTGACCTCCGTGACCCTGTTACCAGGGGAACTTGACCGGATTGGACCATAGTTACACATTCAGTTGCCTGAATGTGCAGGTTTCCTCACGACGTTTTCCCTCACCGTAAGAGCATCGGTTAGTGTGCAACTAATGTAAATAACTCAGAAAACGAGTCATTGGTACATGGCGGCCCCCAGTACCGCTGTAAATAAGAATGGGAAAAAAAATTAAACCGACTTTAAAAAGCGAAAAATAAGGACAACAACATTTAAAATGCGTAGGCGGCTTATCAAACTTATTTGGCTTGGTACCGACTTCAAACAAATCAGTAGGTACTACCTAGCACATTAAATTATGTTATCTTTGTGTTTCGCTTTTTGAAGTCGGTTTAATTTTTTTTTTCTTAAAAAGTTTTTGTCCACTTATTCAGACGAACAGAAGAAGATTCACAAACTAACTTCAACACTTTATTTCTCTAATTTTATAAAAGACTAGCATTCCGCTCGGGACTTCGTTCCCGTGGGAATTCGGTAAAAATATGTAGCCTATGTTACTCAGGGATAATGTAGCATTCTAATGGTGAAAAAAATTTTCAAATCGGTCCAATTTTTCAAATTCGAAGCCTATTATATTAAATGCAAACAAACTTTCCTCTTTATAATATTTGTATAGACTACTATGAGATAGCCACCGTTTTCACTATAGCATAATCGATGAAAGTTAGAACTACGACATTATTTCAGCTTGTAGTTAACTAATGTAAACTTATGTACTGAAACCACAATAAATCCGACCCAACAAATAAAATAATAGTCAAAATTGAGACTTCGTAGCGCGTTCGTAGCAACTTGCTACGGCGTACAATACTACGAAGACGTTATCTACTTTCTAATAAATATATTTATTTTTATTTTAAATTCTTCAAACTTCAGTGCCTGGCTGCCAAACAGTTGATATTAGAAGAGTTCTCTTTCGTTATCCTGTAAGTATAATACAATGAGAAGCCAAATTGACTTGGTTATGTTTTTTGTCAGAATTTTTAAACCCATTATAATACTTAAAATTTAATTTTTAGTTGTGTTGGCGTTCTTAGGATGAAATAACTCTTCGTAACGCTTACACATAATGCTACTTTAACGATCCTATTGCTCACGTGTAATCCTTAAAGAAGATATAGTGACATTGGTATAATCCTTAAATTCTTAGCTTACCTGGTTTTCTTCTTCTTGATGCCGTTGTTGTCGTTCTTTTTCTTGTCGCTTTTCTTTGCTGGCGGCGGCGGTGGCGGGTGCGGAGGGTGCGAGTGTTGCTCGGGCGGCAGCAGCAGCGCGTCGTCCTTACGCTTGGAGTCGGCAGCAGCAGCGGGCGCGAACACCGGCAGCTCGTCGCGGTACTGCAGCTCGCCGCCCGCGCCAACCACCACCGCCACGTGCCGCTCCTTGCCGAACTCCCCGAACATGTGCTCCTCGAAGGGTTGCTCCATCCCGCCGCCCTCGAACCCGCACTCGTACCTCGCCGGCGGCGCCGCGCCGCTCTCCCCGTGGATGTACATGTAGTCGGCGGCGGGCGCGCGGCCCGCTACCTCCGAGCCCACCTCGCTCGACTCCGTCCTGCCGCTGCTCCCCAGCCTCGCTAACCCACACTAACTATCTCCTATATTAAACTATTTGACTTCATTTAGCCGAGCCCTCGGGATCGACGAACGCACCGCCGTTCGTATCGTCGTGTCCGTCCCGGTTAAATGGCTTTAATCAACTTTAACGAACTAACCGAATTTGCTCTACGGTTGGTCAATTTATATTATCATAATACGACTCACAAAGGAGTGTTCGAGCCAATAGATGCCGGGAAAGCAACTGTGCGGAGTGGTGGTCGGCGAACTATTGTGATCTTTATTGTGTGAAGTGAAGCGAGGGAATGTGTTGTGCGGTGCGGGCGCTTAGGGCGTATGCGGCGCGGTGCGAAGCGACCAATGCGCTGGAGCCGGCGACGCCACTCCCCGCGGCGCCCGGCCGGCGGCGGCGGCGGGAGCGAGCGACTCCCGCGCCTTTGCACCCTCGACCCGCACCATGCGGGATTCCCACAAACTCATCCGATATTTGTTTGTTTCGATGGTATTGTGGACCCTGAACGCCCACATCATTACTTTGAAAATCCATAGCGTTCCATTGTAAATCCGTATCAACAACACTCGGTGTCCGCTTTATGATTTATAGCCGTGGGAATTTGTGAATCTGAGATTTCGACGCATTTTTGGCAAGTCAAGGAAATCTCTATTTGGATAGTCTTCAGAAAGTAGATCTTGTCGAATGAAACAATAAACTTCAGAGGTTGACCGAAATAACTACCTAATTTTTTTATGAATTTATTTGGCTTATTTAAAAAATAAAGTAATTCTCGCTTCTGTACTCCTACGCTTTTGAATTTGAGTAAGTATAAGAAATCACAGGTTATCTATGGTGCGCGATGCTGAGCGAGGCGGCGCGGCGCGGAAGCATGCGAGCCCGCGCGCCGCCGCACACTGCAGCCGATCGACAGCCTTCGCTTGATTATTAATTAACAGGCTATCTCACAGGATTATTAATAAAACATTCGCCCTCACCATTGGCACTTAGATTAGCGTTGAGGGAGTAATGGCGCATTTCAACAATTTCGGTTGTTATTTAATTGAAGTCAATTTAGATGATCAGAGTCTATTTAGGTTGGTGCTGGCGCTCGCCAGCGGGATCTCTGCTTCATTGGGCTTATTGGTGACTTTCAGACAACACGAATTGCACTCTCTGATGCACTTCTCGGCGCATTTGCAGTTTGTGGTGCGGAGAATGTGGGTCATGGTGTTTTGGGGTGGTACTAAGGAACTTTATAGACGTTACAAGTGGTCTGTCAGTGTCTTGGATGAAATCTGTTCGATTTGGTGACGGTTGTTGAAAAATAGTGGTGAATGTGTAATAGTGTAGTGAATGTGGAAGACGATGTGAGTTTTTCCTGTAAAATTGCAGCCCGGACTGTCTCGAGATGTGCGCGTTGCATTGCTCGGCCGCTGGACCATGCTAGTGATTGTTGGTACACACTATATCAACTTACGACCTTAAGCTAAGAATAACAGTCTTTAGGAATGTTAGTATCGTGCTTTTTTAGTAATAGGTACAGTTATTAAATAACAACAAAAATGTATCATTATATTTACTCATTGTATGATTTGTCCGTGAAAAGATGTCAAATTCAAAACAAAAGAAAGCCACAAATATTTTTGTGTTTACTTGAGTGTTTGTAAATATTACATTATGTAAAGGCTCTACCTCGTGTACTCCAAAATCATTACTAAATTAACTATCTAATGAATCCAACCGGACAGAAGTTAAGAGTTTATAAATAACTTACACCTAATGAAAAATATAAAATTTATAATTTCAAGCTTGAGAAGTCGAAGTATATAATTTTCATTTTAATCTAACTGCCCTATGGATAGCAAATTATAATTAAGCAGCTATATTTTGACATAAGTATACGCATATATCCAAACTGACGAACTCAAAAACAAGTTAGCTCTACAAACTTATTTAACTATAGGTAGGTTATTCTAAAGTTTTTTAAACCGGTCAAAATAGACATTCGAGGTTACAATAATTCGCATAGAGCTGAAAATTAGTACTAATATTTAGAACGCCATTGTAAATAATGAAATGTTAGAAGTCCCCATTGATACAATTTTTTTTTCGATTAGTTTCATCCTTTTTTTGCAGATTTGTTTTCTTTAAAACTAGCTGATGCCCGCAACTTCGTTTGCGTGTTAATTTTTTTTATAGAGTACACACTACATTGACGGAACTACACATGAAATACCCGGTTTTTCTTCAAGCACCATTAAATTCAAATATTCATAGATTTCTAAAAATGTTTTGTTTTTTTTTTTGACAACTTTGCCATACGATATTACATTGGATTTGAAGACAAAGCTCCAAACATAGTTGTTTCATACATACACATACATACGCTCACGCCTATAATTTTAAAATAAAAAAAATAAAAAATAAACGCTTCACACTCAAAGGCCCACATTAAGGTTTTCCCTTGTGTCGTGGGTCCCTTGGAACACACAAAGACAGACAAACACCCATGACCCGAGAACAAACATTTGCTTTTTACACAAATATTTGCCCCGACTGGGAATCGAACCCAGGACCCGCCGATCAAGAGGCAGCGTGTCACTACCACTCGACCAAACCGGCCGTTATATTCAAAGACCTAATACAAAAAATAAACACACGAATTCATAAGTAGGTAAGTAGCGCTCGTAGCCCAGTGGCTCTCGCTGATCTTAACCGATCAATGAGGTTAAGCAACGTACACAGAGGCAGGGAACCTGATGGGTGACCAAAGTGGCAATTTACCACGAGCGTTTCCGTGCTTCGGAGGGCACGTTAAGCTGACGGTCCCGGCTGTTGTCGATTGACTACAGTCGTTAAAACCAAGTCAGAGGCCATAGTGCGGTTTGAAAACTCGGACACCAGGGTTAGTCAAGTTCGCTACACACTTGACTATACCTACACGATAAGAAGAAGAAGATAAGTAGGTAGGTACTTATTTTTGATTTTCAGTAAATAATATCTAAGACAACACCCGTTTAAACTTTAGCTAGCACGCTGCTTTTCCAAATGCATGGACATGCTTTCCTTTGCGAAAAAATATCAATTAAAAAAGCTTCTATTATTTTCAAAACGTGACATTCAAAAAATTACCTTTTCTCAAATATGCATCGAAAAAATATTTTTATTTTTTTCGTAAAAAGAACACGTGAAGTATCGAATTAACGTACAAACAAAACCAAATCCATGGAGCGTTTTTTGAATTTGGAACATATAGGGCCGGAGTAAGAGTCCAAGGAAGGGCCATTTAGTTTATCAAATACTAGCATTCCGCCCGGGACTTCGTTCCCGTGTGAATTCGGGAAAATTATGTAGCCTATGTCCATCGGGGATAATATAGATTTCTAATGGTGAAAGAATTTTTCAAATCGGTCCAGTAGTTTCGGAGCCCATTCAATGCAAATAAACAAACAATCAAATCTTTCCTCTTTATAATATGTATAGATTGATTTAATATTTAGTTAGTGGTTCGTTCAAAAAAGTACAAAAAAATAAAATAAAAATAAAAAATAGTTTTATTTCAGGCATGGCCCATAAATGGTTAGTAACAAAGGAAACTTACAACTATGTTAGTACTTACTATCTAGAATAAAATAAAATAAAATTAAAATTAACTGATCTAGAAGAAGTCTTCATATGCCAACATAGGCAGATTTTATCTACCTATATTAGCATATGAAATCTTAGTATCTTTTGTAAGCTGGAAAGCTGGAAACGTGTCCAGTGCTGCATAATAGCACGTGGACAGTGCTACCTGCAACACGACCAAACTATCATACCAAAACTGACATAATATAAATCGGCAAAAGTACCGATATTTGAGATGTTACTTACACTTACGCTTATAAAGACCCAGACCCTAGAACAAATATTTGCTTTTACGTAAATGTTTGCCCCCATCCGGAAATCAAACCCAGAAACGGTCAATTTACAGGCAGGGTAACACTACCACTCAACCAAACTCGTTGACAAATAAAGACGTAGTATTTAATGCGCTATGTACAGTAGCGTTCTTTAATGGAGGCATAGTTAAACTACTTAGCGCGTTGCAATAGGGACTATGTTCCTATGAACATAGTTCAAACGATTTCTCACGCACACAAGCTTGTAGCCTCCTCTAAGAACATAATTTTGCTAAGCGACATCTCTTGGCTCCTCGGTGAAGTTTTTGTAGGACGCATTCACCCGACATTGCACTGTCCTCCACTCACCGCTGCTGTTGAGTCATATCAAACAATCGGTAATGTAAACATGACGTAGTGTATCTTTATTTTGTCGATCTTACTAGCGTTATGTATGGTCCAGCGGATAAGCACTGTCCTAGCAGGGAGAAAGGTTCACGGGTTCTAATCCCAGCCGAGTAGTTCCTTTTTGTAATTTATTTTTGTTTATTAAAGCATTAACAACTATTTTCATTTCATTTCATTTGAATAAAACAAATATGAAATTCGACTAGGTAATTTTATTTCCTACTAACAAAACAAATTTTTTTTCTGCAACTTGATCACTTACAGTTTTATTAAGGTTATAGCTTAAGAATTCGTTTTCATGAAGAAAAGAGTATTGAAGCTAAACCTCAACAAAAAATAATATTCAACTTGCACTACAAGGCATTAGATATATAGTTTATAATAACAAAAGAATAAGTTATAGATAAATATCACAATTTTACACATAACAATATTTAATTAAACTTGTTAAGCCTTAGAATCGATGAACTCCATTTATCTTCCGTATGAATTCATTATTTTCATACATTTGCACCACACGCTGATTCATTGATAACTCGCAATCGTCCACTGCGCAGCCGAGATTACACGTTACCCTCATTCCGTAATGATTCACCCGTCCTTCACTAAAACCAAAATAACAAGATTAATATAATAAGGAACAAAAACTATGCACCACTAATAAAATGAATTACAATAGTTAAGCTTATCATTTAGATGATATGTTTACGTTCTCAAAATAAATTATAAATTTAAAAACAGTGTTAATATTAAGTGAACATTAGAATACTCACTGTAAGACCTGTCTCATTAGCAATTTGGGATATATTATATCCTATATTGTGCAGCGCAACAATACACTGCCTCTCCTGCAAACTTTTTATGTATTTGTATGCATGTCGAAAAAAGAAATCACAGTGAACTGCCGATACGGTAAGAACACACGAGCACCTTCGCTTATGATCTAGCAATGACAACCAGGTTGCTCATGAACACCGAACCGAATGAATCTACACTAACTTCATTGCATTCAATTTTTGTATGGTATGGTCTATGACTATAAAAATGTTTGAAAACCAAAACATATCTAACAAAACTTCGTAGCTATTAGGCGACACTTGGTCTCGAACCCGCGCCTTGCTACAGCAGGCAGACAGTGTTTCCGCTGCGCCACCAAGACTTATGCTTTGGCTTGTGAAATTATGCTTGTTATCAGAGCAATAAGCGTTGTAGGGTATGCGGTATACGTCATTTGTGTCCATGTGTGAGTACACGAGCGGCCGCAAGCGACTTGTTTTCTGCGTTTTGTATTGACTATGCCTCCATATATGAACGTGATAGTACCTATTGATATGTTTGAAGTCGGTGCGAATGCAGATGTACGTATAGCCCATCAAACTTATTTGGCTTGACACCGACTTAAAACAGATCAGTACTTACGTACGTAGCACATTAAATGCTACGTCTTTTATTTTTAACTTTTTGAAGTCGGTGTAATTTTTTTCATACAAAGTTTATTTATTTTTCTATTGTTTAGTGTAAATAATAGAAAGAACGTGAGGAACAATGTAAGTGCCTATTAAATTCGAGGGTGTCCCTCAAATTCCCTGGGATTCCATCATCAGATCCTGACTTGTTGATAATAGGACCATCATCTCTGGAGTACTTATTTTCTTTCGAAAAAAATATATTTGAAAATCGGTCCATAAATGGCGGAGAACTCGGTGAACATACAAAAAAAAGATACATAATAGTCAATTATAGTCGAACATAGAACCTCCTCCTTTTTTCAAGTCGGTTAAAAATTAAGAAAGAATCTACCATGCAAAATATTCCATAAAACTTTCTGGCCCTTTAACCAAATGTTTACGTCACGCTTGCCTCTAGCCTATGTATGTCAAAAATACGTTGATCTCTATGGTATGAGTAAAATGTACAGAAAAGCTCTTAGCTTCAAATTTTTTCAGGGGTTTTTGTTCTTGGTTTTCTATTTATTGTCACAAGTTTGAAAATGTTTGTAGCCTAAAGCCTGCTCAGGAACACAGGCTACCACTATGCCAAGTTTTATCAAATTCTATCCAGTAGTTTTCATGTGATGAACAAACAAACAGACAAAGTCTCCAAAAGTCATTCTAAAATACTCACTTACTGATTCTGAATCGCCCTGGATATTTTGTTTTTTGATATTTTCACTGTACAGTTTTTTTTTGGTTTACGATTTTATTAGTAGGTATAGTTGCTGTTTCCAGCATTCGCACAATTTTTCAGCTCATATGCGAGTTTTTGTAACCTTATATAAGTTATTGTAACCCCCGACGCAAAAAGAGGGGTGTTACAAGTTTGACGTGTGTATCTGTGTGTCAGTCTGTAGAATCGTAGCTCCTAAACGAATGGACCGATTTTAATGCGTTTTATATTTGATTAAAATCGGTTCAGCTGTTTAAAAGTTATAAGCTATAGCTTTCCGTTCGGGACATTCGGGAAAATTATGTAGCCTTTGTTACTCAAAGATAGTGTAGCATTCTAACGGTGAAATGATTGTTGAAATCGGTCCAGTAGCTTTTGAGTTTATTCGTTACAAACATCTCCTCTTTGTAATATCTATTAGTATATATGAATGTCGGGGATGACATAAAATAGATAATTTAAGAGTATATGTTTATTTCAGCTAACTTGACATTATTCAATGGAATTGTGTTTCACATCGTTTTGTAGGGTTCCGTACCTAAAGGGTAAAAACGGAACCGTATTTCTAAGACTCCGCTGTCCGTCCGTCCGTCTGTCTGTCACCAGGCTGTATCTCATGAACCGTGGTAGTTAGACAGTTGAAAATTTCACAGATGATGTATTTCTGTTGCCGCTATAACAACAAATACTAAAAAACAGAATAAAATAAATGTTTTAAGGGGACTTCCATACTATAAACGTGTTTTTTGCCGTTTTTATAGATAATGGTACGGAACCGTTCGTACGCGAGTCCGACTCGCACTTGGCCGGTTGACTCGTAAGTTCTAAGACATTATACATTGCACCAACTCGGTAGAGACCCATACAAAATTTTCAGATTGAGTTGTCATTGAAGATGATTGAATACTATTTAAATGAACAATCTACATAACAATATAATATATATGTAGATCTACATCTGGATGGTAGAGGCTTATGTTTGTTAGGTTACATGTTGCGCGAGCAGGGACTTTTGTCGTTAAAAAATGACTTGTAGAATTTAATTCGTCATTAAAGGTAATACATATATTTATTCGTACTGTATCCTATTAATATCATAAACGAATTTTTTTTTGAGAAAAGTAAGGTTTAGCCGTTTGTTACGAACAGTTTCGTGAACCTCCTTTCGGAATTCGCATAAATAATGTAATCGTACTTACCTACACTTGCACTAAAATTCTTCAATTTTCAGAATGCATATTTATATTTTAACTAAAAATACTGTACTAAAATAACGCAATCTTTTTCAATTAGTTAGCGAAATTTTAGCAGATTATTCTACCCATGAAACTGAATTCTTAGGATGGAAAGAAACCAAAAAAGGTTCATAAGGCACCACACATGGAGAAGCAATTTAAAGGTCCAACTCAATTCCTATGACAAGCAATTAAGTTATTTTAAAATGAACACCCTGAAAAGTTGCAAATATCTTCTTGACCTCATGTTCTTGTTTAAAATATTTATAAAAAAGTAGACTGCCCTGAATTACTTGAAAAAATTCATGTGCCACGTCGATGCCCTCGCCGTCCGGCTGGGCTTTTAGAACCACACTTTTCAAGAACAAACTTAAAACAGTCTGCTGCAGTTTTTAGGCTAAGTCGTCTATATAATTCGATCAGTGGATCCAAATATGTTCAATGATAGCCCCCACACTTTCCGTGCGAAAGCCTTGAAACAAATTCAGGATATAAATACAAGGTGTAAGGGATCCGCTTCCGAATACTGAAAGTACATGTTCAGTCAATACTTTTGAGTAACTCTCTCAAAGAAACTTTTCCAGGAAACGAAAAAAAAAATTGGACTTCTCCATACAAGCTGTCCGATTAAAATGACTTTTTTGTATGGGGCCGTCGTTTTTTTTTCGTTTCCTAGTAAAGTTTCTTTGAGAAAGTTACTCAAAACCATTAACTGAGCATGTACTTTCAGTATTCGGAAGCGGTTCTCTTATACCTTGTATATACCTTGTATTTTTTTTCCTTTAGTTAAGTTTATTTGAATACCTTAAGTTTATTGAAAATTCTTATATTTCCTATTTTTTATGTTTAGTAAGCAACTGTGACTTTTGTATACTTATCAATATTTTTATAGATTACTAGCATCCCGCTCGGGACTTCGTTCCCGTGAGAATTCGGAAAAATTATGTAGCCTATGTTACTTAGGGATAATGTAGCATCCTAATGGTGAAAGAATTTTTTAAATCGGCCCAGTACTTTTTGAGCCTATTCATTACAAACATACAAACATACAAAAATAGGTACAAATCTTTCCTCTTTATAATATTAGTGTAGATAATGGTGTACGATGTGGCACCTTCACAGGTTGTACACTTAAAATGATCTAATGTTAAGTTTTGTAAAATGTAATAGTGTAACATCCCTTGGTTATTCGAAAAAAAAAATTTAAAAAAAAATTAAAAAAAATAAAAAAAAAAACGACTTCTCATAGTAAGGTTATCAGCTGATCCCCTATGTTATTTGGAGAGGTGACATTTATTAATTTTTTTATTTTTGGACCTATGTTCATTCGGGAAAGTTGTTTAGTTTACTGGGCTGATTCATATCTTAATTTTCGCTAGCTAATTTAAATTCTGATGCCGAAAAATTAAATTTGTTTTTGAATATAGTTTACATGGAAGCACTACATAAGTACCGACGATTTACGTTGTGACCAAGTGTTTGTTCGTGTCGTGTCGTGTAGGTACAGTGAGTCATGTGACGGGAGCGTAGGCGCTTCACATAAAATCTCCCTGGCCGGCGACGTTGACGACGCAGAATCTGCCGCTCGCTCAATTGGACTCAATTGCTTTAATTGGCTTCAATTGAAATGACCTCGCGCGCACTCCCGGCCGGCTCTAGTCTGACACTTATACATCTATCTTTTTTGGAGCTGACATAAATGCTTTAAAGGATATGTTTTTAATAGACTCAATAAAATATTATCTGTCCGTCATTCGTTTTCATCACTGTTTTCGTAGCTATCTGCCCCGATTCATAATAGACCGAAGCAGTCCAATCTTTGGGAATCAGCTATTTACAAAACATATAAAACTGTATTCCCATACTTAAACAAGAATAAGGAAAAGACCGCGCAACGCAAGTCTGGGGGTTTCGTCTTGGAATAATAGAGTGGAAATTCAGATTAGATATTTTCGTTTATTTATAATCGACTTCAACAATAGGTAAGTAAAACTAAATATTTCATTATTCAAATCAAGTACTTACCTAAACATTAGAATAAAAATAAGATTAACCTCAACAAAGTTAAGCAGGAATTAAGATATGATGTTATTGACAACTCGTCAATAACTTCATAATATCTTTTTTTTTCCCATGAGGCAAACTATGTTGGGCCTAATTAAATATGAGTGCGAAATAAATACGTGATACTTGGGACTGGTCAAAGAGATTGGGAAAAGACTCCAAAATGGTACCTTTTACAGCAAAGTCTCAAGTATTGTGTTTATAATATTTATTTATTTATGTATTAATAAGTATTGTGTATGTAATAAGTCTCAAATATGTTTTAATTTATACTAACGTTATAAAGAGGAAAGATTTGTATTTTTGTATGTAACGAAGTCCCGAGCGGGATGCTTGTACGAAATAATTAAGTAAATAAATCTAATGAATTTAAAAAATGCCGCAATAGTCATTAGTCACAACCAAGTCACACAATTACAAATTTTTAAACATTGACCTTACAATGTAAAAAAAAAAAACATACGCAAAGAAAAGTCACTAAACTCAAAATCAAAAGTAGCTTTATTTTATAGAACATATAAAATGTTGCTTGAAAACGTGAAAATAGTGAATTACATTAGCACTTTTGACTGCGCTTATTCGCAAAGGTGCAGTCTTCCTCAGGAGAAGAATAGGCAAGAAACTCCGGGGGTCGCTCTTTTTATGTTAATTATAAATTTTCTTACTTCTAATTTTAATTGACTTAATATCTGACCCTCTCAAAGGATAGTAATAAACATAATAGGTGGTACATCCATTAAAAATGTACACTATGATGCTACTTTATTTTGAGACACGACACATTTTGGCACGTGTCGCATCCGGTGGACAATTGAACTTAATTAGGAAATAGCGGTGCGGGATTAGCGTACAAGACTCCTCTCAAATACATTTATAAACTTTACAAAGAAAAAGAAATTGAACTAAAGTTCATGATACAAAAATGAAAACGTTTACGCGCGGTGCGTGTCTAGAATTTTAACGTTTAGACTTTTTATATCCCTGGTGCCCCTTGGGTTTTTTACCCATGTTCCTATCAAAGAAACGTCGTACCCTTCCTGTATCTTGTACCGTGTATCTTGTCTCGTCTACATCTACTTGTTCCGTTTCTTCATCGCTATTGTCTTCCTCTTCTTCCGGCGATGGTATGGTTACTAAATTTTCATTAAATCTTAAACGCTTCGAAGACCAACCTGATGGTCCAGGTATGCTCACTTTTTCTCTCGGTTTCGGTATTTCAGGAATTGTTATCGTTGACATTTCTGCTATTGCTGTGGAGTAGTTTGTACATTCGACCTCTTCTTCTTGGTGAGATATCCTTTGTTTATCTTCTATGGTTAACGATTCCGTACTGATGCGATGAGATGTTAATCTTCTGGTCCTTAAAAATTGCATTAATAGTAATTCACTGTTTTCTGTAGATCTTCGTGACGATGAAGTGTCCCTTATTTCCGATGAGATTTCTCGTGGAGATTCTATTTTATTGATAGACGACGGCATTTCCAAACTATCTCCAGTTTGAACTGCCACATCGGTCCAGTCACCCATCATCTTCCTTATTTCTAATTCGGGAAACGAAAATGTCTTTGTCCTACTGTATCTTGGAACCATTTCTTCCAATTCAACTGCTTCTATTGTCGTTGCTTTTTTCTTGCGAAAAATGTTTATAAATCTTTTTAAACGGCTACTTTTCATTGATTTAATTAAATCGAATTCGTTTTCGTAAAAAGCGCGATACCCATGCTTGTCAGTTTCTTCACAAGTTGCCAAAGGAGACTTCATCACCGTTTTCAAGTGCAAACTAGAATGACAACAAATACTTACTTTAATTTGAAATCACAAAAAATATAGAAAAATCTTTTATGCTAAATAAAAGAAAAAAACTTGTTATGATAATTATTTTACATAGTAAGGGAAAATTCACAGAGTTGATTTTGTAGGCATGAATAACTTGAGGAATAACATCATTGAAATCACGCCCATAATCCCTGACAAGGCATGTGGTTCAGACGACGCCACGCCATACATTCTGAGGGTTGTTAGATGAAATAATTTTCCACGGTAAAAAAACGTATGAGTCACCGACTTCAATCGCAACAACAGTTCGCACAAAGTAGATTACTAGTATTTTTTGCAGACTACAATGCCTATTAGCAGATAACCACAAATGAAAATGTCACTCATTTATTTAGATCATGTTCTGGTTTGTAGTATTATTTTGTTTTTGTTGATTTTTTTTTAAATCGCTGACTTATTTTCGATAAAATTTATTTGGGACCACTTCTGGAGCATACTCTTTCGAACAAAAAAAGGGTTTTGAAAATCGGTCCATAATTGGCGGAAAATCGGTGAACATACTTACATTAAAAAAAAAACATACAGTCGAACATAGAACCTCCTCCTTTTTTGAAGTCGGTCAAAATGACCAAAATCTGCTTCTGTATCGGTTCCTTCACCCCCCGGTTGCCTGGAAGAAATTGCTCTATAGCAATAAGGCCGCCGGATTGCACACTACATCATGAACATTTGTTTTTTTGTTTAATGTTATGTTTTATGTTTTTTTTTTGTGTGCAATAAAGAGTATTGTAATGTAATGTAATGTAATGTGATAGGTTAGGCCTTTCGCTCACATCCCACTTACTGTGTTCTAAAGTATGCCTAGGAAGAGTTGGCATATGTTATATGTTGTTCAGTAATTAACTTCTCTACAAGAAAGAAATTGTATTTAAAGGTCTACAAACCGATATTTCTGCATATTACAATAACATTTTTGAACTACATTTTACGTACAGTCATGGAATGAAAACCTTCGTCAGTTTTCAAATTGATTCCTTTATCGTGCCCCGAGCACATATTACCTTTTGAAAATTTGATACAGAACTGACTGTTGCATAGAAAATTATGCTTTATTTTTTCTGCTACAAAGTTCAAATTTATTTAGCTCAAGATTTGTGTTGAATAAGAAGAATACAATTATAGAAAAGTTCGCACATATTATGATAAACTAAAAACTTATTTTGGTTAGATTTATGAACAAAACTAGGTTGACAGCACCTTTTTAATGTCTGTCAAAGACGTCAGACATCATATAGAATTGAATAGGAATTGAATGATTCCAAAACTTTTGATAGCAAACTTCAAGCACTGTTGTTTATGTTGGCGGGAATGATTCTTGCGCAAATATTCAAACGTCATATTGAATTAAAGGTTAGCGGCACTTTTTTTTATTCTGGAATGTTGGCATAATTGATTCCTGCATTAGTGCAAGCAAAAATCGGCCTTAAGGTGACAAACCTTTTTATTCCTCGACTGTACATATTTTAATAACATTTTTACTTACACATTTTCAACACCATTGGAGTAGACGAAGAAGGCCTCGGAGACCTTAGGCACACATCGTTTCAGCCAGTAATGTACAGCGTAGAGTACAGTACAAAGAATAGCAAGAAACGTAAACGCAGCCAGATATATGTTATGTTGTACAGTTGTCACCTTGCCGCATCTTTGACGATCTTCGTCGTATATATCTGTACACGTAAATTATTTAATTAAAAATATCTTCTTATCGTGTAAGTATAGTCAAGTATTCGGTGAACTTGACTCACCCTGGTTTCAGAGTTTTTAAACCGCCAAACGGTTTAAACTACTATAGTACCCCGATAACAGCCGGACCTGACAGGCTTAATATGCCCCCCGAAGCACGGAAACGCTCGTAGTAAATTACGACTTCAGTCACCCATCAGGTTTCCTACATCTGTGTACGTTTCTTAAATAATATACATATAATATTAAGTGCTTTTAAATTAGTTAGCGTTTAAGGATGTGAATCAGCTCACAAAACTGAACAACTTCAAGGAACAAAGGTTGAAATACGAAAAAAAATTGCCTCTCCATACCACCTGTGGCAGTTCCATTTGAATGGGTTTACTAGCTATGACGATGCCACAGACAGACAGATATACTTATGTTAAACTTAACCTTTCTTTTGCGTCGGAGGTTAAAAACGAAAGGACATTAATAACCAATAGCACCACAGTTTGGTATTCCATCGCAAGCGGCGAGGTTATCGATGCAGACGCGAGCGCCGTTGACCTGACACTCCAGGGTCCCTGCAGTGCACCGCATCACGGGCAGCGTGAGGATGCGGGCTGGTGTTACTATCACGGACATGTGCGGCAACTGCAAAACGCAAAACCTTCGACTGTACTTCAAATTACGATTTGATAGAATCCTATCACAGAGATTAAACTCATGTGCTGTTATGGGTAATTGGGTGAAATGGTCCCAAATAAGTGGACTGATCACCCCCCTTTATAGTCTATAGATAGATCCTATCACATATTTTGAACATGGACACATAATGCACAAACACCGACCATGAATTAGATACCTTCAATCCTATTATACGCCGGTCATATCGAATATTAATCTAACAAATAAACGTCTAGTTCTGAATTTTTTATATGTTGTTAGGACCACTACCAGTATCATATATCCAAGTTTACAGCTTCGAAAGATTTGTGCTAATTTCCTGAGATTTTAGGTAAATTACTAGGGAAATTGCGAAATTTTTGCACTTTTTTTGGTTTAAAACATTGCGTGAAACGAATCATATTGTTCGTTTGAGATTTGGCAGCCACACCTGATCTTATCAGATTTTTTTAAAATTTCACTTTTTTTGGGAAAAAAAAGTTTTTTTTCTCAATTAGTGCAGAGCTGGTTCTCGCAGTTTTGTTCTACTTTAAAAATGTATAAATTTTAATTTTAAACGCATACTTTAGGATTTATATGGAGAATACAAAAAAAAGTGCGTAAATTTCGCGGTTTTTCGAGTGCTGCAAAATTAGCACAGGTCTTTCGAAGCTGCAAACTTGGATTACGGTACTGGTACTGGTCCTAAAAACATGAAAAAATCAGAACTAGCCGTTTGATTGTTGGTTAAGACATTTCTCGTGTTAAATATGACCGGCGTATTACCTAATTCGTTTACCTTGCTAATTAAATCCTATGCGACCTGTTAAAAACCGTAAATTCTGTATTCAAAAGGCGAGATGATTTTGTTTCCATTTATAAATAAAAACCGGCCAAGTGCGAGTTGGACTCGCGCACGAAGGGTTCCGTACCATTATCTCTGTAAAAACGGCAAAAAAAACACGTTTGTTGTATGGGAGCCCCCTTAAATATTTATTTTATTCTGTTTTTTTGTATTTTTTATTATAGCGGAAACAGAAATACATCATATGTGAAAATTTCAACTGTCTAACTATCACGGTTCATGAGATACAGCCTGGTGACGGACGGACGGACGGACAGCGGAGCCTTAGTAATAAGGTCCTGTTTTTTCCCTTTGGGTAGGGAACCTTAAAAAAATAGTTCTTCATTATATTAGCACTAGCTTTTCGCCCGGGACTTTGTTCCCGTGGGAGTTTTTTTCGTCAATTTTCCAATGTTTTTAATAGTTATTCTGCTATTTGGGACGGAGATAAATACAACAACAAATCAAAAACCATGAAAATCGGTCCAGCCGTTCTCGAGATATAAATGTTCGAATAAACCCGACTTTGTTTATTAAGATTTGTCCCGTTTCACTTATATTATGGGGTACGCTTGACCACGCAAAATTTCCTTATTCTAAAGTTTTTCTAGCTAATTTCAAGTTACCTCATTTAATATATATATATAAATATATATCTATGTCGGTTTCGTAATGATACAGTATACCTGTAATACAGTAACTATATAGTCTTAAAACATTTTGTAATGACAACTGGCAGGTCATAGTCCGATATAGAAACAGAAAAGTGTGATCTCATGTCAGAGGCTAAGACCTGTTTTTGGTCGCTAAACCGGCAAGAATAAATAAAATCAAATAATATTCGTGGTTACATACCGTGAAATTGTTCAGTGCGAGGATAATCCTCGAGGTGTTGAATAGGAAGACGTTTTTCGATAAATTCTTTGGACTTGTCGAGCACATATCGTACAAAAGGTCGCCCACTTGTTTCCGCATGTAGCGCAGGATGACATGTCCGTGTATCTAGAGAAATGTATTAAATATTTCTGTTATGGTATCTTAACTTACATTTGAATACCTTTCAGTTATTCAAATATAAATTTAGATGGTTTAATAACTTCTTCTATTCTTCTTCCTAGAGCTTAGTCCCGTTTCTCATTCGGGGTACGCTAGACCATCTAACAAGATTTAGTAGCTCAAGTTATTACAGTGACCGTTGCTAACAGGGGAAGCTTACCTGATTAAATCATGGTTACACATTCGGTCTCATTAATGTGCAGGTTTCCTTACGATATTTTTGTTCATCGTAAGAGCATCGGTAAGTGTGTAACTAATGTAAAAATACAGAAAACAAGTCGTTGGTACAGGCCTGCACCAGGATTTGAACCCGTAACCTTCCGGTTACAAGTTTGGCGCAATAGCAACTAGGCTATCACCGCTCAATTTATCTACCTTATCTATGCAGAATTTCACCAAAATCAGTTTGATAGTTATTGCTTTCGTATTTATAAATGGATTCATTACAGTACATCGTCATCTATCGGCTCCACTAGTTGCGCAAAGTCCTGCATGTCAGCAAACCGGTACATCTTCGGGTCTTTGGTGATCACTTCGGCCTCTCTCGTCATATTGTGCGGCTTGGCTTGGAAAATAGGTATTGCTTGAATGTATCGCTTTTTGCGAGTCAATCTTCTGCTGCTATAGCGAAACATGTAAATAGCAGTGTAAGAGTTAAAGATTTCAGACATTTATGTTTTTTTCAGTTTTTTTTTTTAAATTGAGACTGCTTGCTTTGACTTTCGAGAAAACATTGTAACTTTGATTTAATGGAAAAGTAGAATAAAAATAACTCTAAAATTAAGAATGTTGTGTCACCCCCGATATACATCGCTTATTACTTTTAAACGGATACACTAATGTTGATTAAAAATCGTACTTATTTAGAACTAGAGGGCGCCTGGGAATTCGTTTCCGTGAAAATTTCGTAAAATCCTAAATTTCAACTTTCTAGGGTACAAGGGTTTAGGTGTTGATGAGAATAATCTGTCTTATACAGAATCTGTCTTAAACAGAATCTGTCGTACACCGAACAAGCGGACAGTGAGTCAGGACCTTTAATTTTAGATAATAAGATCAAACTACGACAGCAGTACTTACATTTTTTGTTTTCAAATTCAAAGTCCAGTATTCTCAGTTATAAAAAATAATTACGGGTGACGAACACTCATCACAACAATGTAACATTTGATCTGTTCCTTAATAGTAACCCTGCTGGTTTGAATGAAGATTGATGGGTTTAATGCTCACCAATTCCTTTCCTTATACTAACATAGATTTCATAAACTCGCGTATATCTCACGTTAGGATAGGCAGAGACCACAAACCGTCATCGGACATGTTTGTTACACATACAACATATGATAACGCTTGATTTTCTTTCGGGTAGATTAGGTACATGGGGTGGTAAGATTCAAATTAGAATAAGCTTAGCCATCTTCCATTTAGTGTACCAGCACGTTTCATAGAAAATCTCTTAAAGAAAATAAAAAGTTTTAAGACAACCTCTTCGTAGTTGGTCTTTTTTTCTTCCGCCTCCGGGGTTTGGCAGTGGATGTTGCAATTTGAACTATTTCTGGTTTATCTAACAGGCCGGCCATCTTTGGAGCTACACGTAGCACGTTGTCCCAAGATCCTCGATTTCTTAAGGCGCCGGTCATTAGATTTTTTGTTCTATAGAAAAAAAATTAAAATTATAGATAGAAATGAATAACATCATAATAAAATGCATAAGGTCCGCATAGACGGATAAACCAAATATTTAAAGAAAAAGCTCAGTGCTTTTATACAAATTCGAACAAAAGTATGTAAATAAAAAAAATATTTAAGTGAGTCGAATAAAGACTAATGTTTAATTAACTATTTATTGTACGTACACAAAACATAAAGACAAACATATTTATAGACGAAACAGCAGGCACTGTTTATTCTTAGAAACAGAAATATTTAAGTGTTAGATAAAAATGCTTACGTTTTTCGTGCAAAATGTTTTCCAGGTGACTTTACATTAGTTGTTGTAGAAATCCGACTGGTAGCAGTTAGTTTATCTTCTTCTAAATATTTATTTTCTAACAATTTATTCACGAGTGTGTTTACTATATCGTCAACATTAGGAATGTTTTCTTCGATACTAGGAAGAATGGGAGTGATACTCGTTGAAGCAGTTTTAGTAGTAGCAGCTTTTGTAGAGTTAGTTTCAGTGGGAATGGTAATAGTAGGTATAACAGCAGAAGAACTATTAGGAGTATTGTTAGTAGGGCTAGTGGGGATAGTGTTAGTTGAAATAAAATCAGTAGTATTAATTAGGGTATTGTTAGTAATTGCAGTATTAGCAGGCGTAACATAAGTAGGAATAGTGCTAATAGAAAAAGTACTACTTGGAATAGAAGTTTTAAGAGTATTAGCAATATACGTAGGAAAAATACGTGATATAGTAGGAGTAGAAGTAGTAATATCAACGGAAGAAGTACTTTTAGAAGAAGTGTAAGTACTAACAGTCTTACTAATAGTTTTAAGAGTATTAGTAGTATAAGGAGAAATATCACTTGATAGAGTATTGGTAGAAGAAATAATATCAACGGAAGATGTGCTTGTAGAAGAAGTACTTGCAGAAGTGGAAGTACTAACAGTCTTACTTATACTTTTAGGAGTATTAGTAGTATAAGGAGAAATATCACTTGATAGAGTATTGGTAGAAGAAATAATATCAACGGAAGAAGTGCTTATAGAAGTAGTACTTGCAGAAGAAGTGGAAGTACTAACAGTAATACTAATAGCTTTTTCTATTTGAGTTGGTAGTAAAGTGGTTAATGTTCCATTAATAGCGTTTCTATACAATTTGATCGTGGCTTTAGGTGTCGTTTCTGGAAACGGATTGTTTTATTAAATGCAACTATAAGAATATTCATTCTAATACGTAATATTAATTCTCATTGAATTTGTTGTAAAATTTTCGCAATGTTCTGTTTAAAACATTACTTTTATTGGGGAAAACCTCCCCCTAAAGTTTCGCTAACTAATTAAAAGTCACCCCATATACTATATCTGAGTCCAAACCAAATACGACTTTGAACCTTAAAATATTAATTATGTAATTAATATTTTAAGATTCAAAGTTTCGCTAACTAATTAACAGTCACCCCATATACTATATCTGAGTCCAAACCAAAAACGACTTTGAATCTTAAAATATTAATTATGTAATTAATATTTTAAGATTCAAAGTTTCGCTAACTAATTAACAGTCACCCCATATACTATATCTGAGTCCAAACCAAATTAGACTTTGAATCTTAAAAAATTAATTATGTAATTATGTAAATTAGTTAGCGAAACTTTAGGGGGAGATTTTCCCCATAAATCTGAACAACTTTTACTATATGAAATTTTCCAAAAATATTTTCGACTGCCTATACAAGAGAATCAGCTGTTTTTTTTTTTTCATATTTCGACCTATACGTTCCTTGGGCATAGTTGTTCAGTTTCGTGAGCTGATTCACATCCTCAATTTTCGCTTACTAATTTAAAGTCCAGTATTAGTAGGTGCATGAATAGAGCACATAATTGGTTTTAATGGTGAACGTGGGGTACCTGTAGACACTGTGCTTTCTTTTGTCGAGTACTGAGTTGTTAAGACATCTGTAAAACTTTCAGTAGAAGATGCCCCGACGACGGCATGTCCAGTCAGAGTTATGCCTGAACTGTAATTATAATAAAAGAAGTGTACGATTACTTACTTCGAACATTGATTTTATTTTATGTAAACTTAAGCATTTCCCTTGCGAGCATGCAACTTGAACCAGTTCGCTGTAAACTTTTATTGTGTGCAACACATCATTTAATAAGATTTTTTTTGTACAAAATCAAGTGTTTTCCTGTCTATATCATCAACCAATGTATTGAGCAGACAAGCGCTCGTAGAAGAAGTATGTTCTTCTACGAGCCTTTGGTTCAACTTGATTTTTGGTAGTCATTGTCCTCATATGTGTTGTTCCGCTAATATAACTCTCAAAAATAAAAATATATAACCGGAAAAACATGCTCGTTAAAAATTCGAGAAAAATAACTATAAACGATTACATGCGTTTAAGGTATAATTATAAGTTCAGTATATACCTGCCCATGGGATGCGCTTTAGTGGTTTTTGCAAACACTGTTTCCACTGATGTTAATTTCTTGACATTGCTTATATTTAAATAAGACTTATTTGGAGGAGACATTTGGGCATACATCGATAAATTTGGTGCCAGATACACTGGAAAATAAAACGTTATTATACTACGACTAATGGAATAGTCGGCAGGAAAATTTTCACTGTTGCAATTTTAACAAAAAGTGTTTATTGTTAAGACGATTTCAGCCCTCTACATGAGAAAATTAGAAATCCTATTTTTAAGGTGTTATATTTAAGGCGACTACAGCACCTAAATTACGATTTTATGATGCGTAGATAAGCATGACGCACTGCATTAAATCGAAGAAAAAAAATACTACGGTAATATTCAGGACATAAACTAGATAAGTAGTTTGCTGAAAACATGATTCAGCACTTTTGGTTCGATAGAAAAAGCTCACAAAGTCACCTCTAAATACCCAATATTGTGTATCTTTTAAGCTGTAAAAAACGATAGTAAAATGTATACAGGAACTTGAATTTGCTATCAAAATGTTCGTGATTGAACACTCTCGATAAGTAGTTATCGCATTTTTCGATTTAAGCTGATACCTTTCCATAAATCTCATTGTTCTAACTTTCGAACTTAATTTACAATGCAGTTGCTCGGAAATGGCCCCGTAACATGGCCACGGAGTGTACGTTTACGTACCCCATAAAACACATGTCATGTTATTTAATTTTGAAATGAGAAGAAGATTTTGAAAAGAAAAAAAATATTTGAACTAATGAGCAAATAAACCATTTTTCATACACCAAAATTCAACTTCAGTGGCTATTCTGTGATTCAGTAAAGTTATTTTTTTTATTAAATGATGCATAAAAAGTAAGCAAAAAGTCAATAAAATACTGACGAAAATGTATGATGCAATAAAGAGTAGCTGATTTGATAATTCAGTGACCCTTTTGACAAGTGAGAGTATTACCTTTTTCATAAAGCTTCATATTGGCTGTATAGAATGAAAGCAAAGAGTTTTTATGCCTGACTAAAATGATTATTTCTGACGAAAATCTTGATTTTCAGTACGATAAAATATAAAAGTAAATTATTTATTTTACTTTTTCAATAAAACAAATCTGTTTTTTAACAAATAATTGAACTATTTAATAATTTCTGTAAACGCAATTGGCATTTGATTTACTTAGCCTTGTACTCATATTTTGCTCGCCATTGTTTTGCCTGCCATTTAAAATTATTTGATCAACAAAATCATTTTTTTGTTTTTAAAAATGTTGATTCCTTAATGCTTTGTGTTTTATCGTAAAATATTAGTGCACATTATTGTTCAATTGTAATACGTTTTCAGTGAATGTTGATTGAAAATATTATCTTAGAACTTTGGATACACCTATACGATGTAAGTTTTTGACAAAATTTTTCTTAGTTTCGTTTCCTCGGCTACTGCATTGTAAAACGTTGAAAAATATACGTGCCTACGACACTAGTATCGTTAATAACTATTTACGCACGCGCGCTTTCATAGTCCGTAAACTTCGTGTATCGACACTGTTCGCACTGCCGGCCCAGGCCTGTTGAGAGACGAAGATGGCACAATTCCTATGTGTGCTGCCTTTATCGGGTGCTGTAGTCGCCTTAAGACTAATTACTTGCCCACGACTTCGTCTGCTTGGAAAAGCAACCTATTTCACTTATCTATATTTGAAACTTACAAAACTCGTTTGAAACTTACCGCTCTGATTGTGGTACATATCAGCTATCTTTTTAAACAAATCAGTTATATTTTTCGCTTCTCTGTCTTCTTCTATTTTGTTCAGTTTAGTTAAGTTTTTCAGTAACGCTTCTAATTCAGACCATTGCTGATTTTTATTTTTTCGTCTGTTAGAAGTAGGTAACTATTATTTTCTCTCATTTAGATGATAGATGTAAACGTGTAATGATTCAATATTTGTGTAAGTTATGTTTGTAAGACTTTTTACATTTTTTTAAAAATGGTGGATTAATTTGAATCTCATTGAACGAAACGAGAAACGAAACGAGTGAAATACGCCAGCCTGGAACCAGCGTATGAGTTTGTACCGTTTGCGGTCGAAACAATGGGAACATGGGGAGCAGACGCAAAAATCTTCGTCCGCGAAATCGGTCGCCGTCTGCAGGCGAATGGTGGGGATCCTCGGGCGGGATATTATCTCGCTCAAAGGATATCGCTGGCGATACAGCGAGGAAACGCCGCCAGCGTAATGGGGTCTTTGGGCGAGTAACCACGAGCGAGAGGGGGTCTTGACAAAATGTGTTATTTTACCACATGTTTATTTTGAATAATCTCATTTATATTTAAAAAAGATGTATCTTTAAATTCAAAGCAAAGCATAAAACCCTTAGAATTTCAATATGATTTCGGAAACTTTCAAATATTTAGCGTTAGAGCTGGAATGTTAGCAAAGGTTAGCGTTAGACTGGCATTTATTTAAATATGGCCGACATAAAAGATAGTAAATTAAACGTTTCAATGTCAAGGGTATAGTTTTACTGTCAACTAGTAAAGTTTGTTCGCTCAATTAGTGTGCATGGGTAGCTGTCAGCTGTCATCTCGAAATGTATGGCGGTACAGGGAGCAAGAAAACTTGAATGGTAATTCATATCTTCTATCTCTTTCTACTAGTTATAATACGAAAATAATAATATTTTGTGGTCTCTGTAAATATTTACATGGATTAGTATAGCTATTTTTTGAAAGAAAAATATTCGTACCTATTTGAAAATAAAATTACTTAACTGTAAATAAATTATTGTATGTGTTCATTGACACTATCGTTAACATTTACAAAATAATAATAACGTATATTTCCAAAAAGAAGTACTTAAGGAAGTTAGTTCTGCTAACTTATAAATTACAAAGGAGGGTTCAGATAATTCGTCCTGTAGGTATTACTTGCATTACAAATACCCAGTTGCAGTAACGGTCATTAGAATAAAAGCTTTTCGGTCATTATGTGATATTCATAGATTAATTTATTTATAGATAGATATGAGTTTCGACATTTATTATTTGAATTTCTTTCAAATACTGACATTGGCAAAATCATTATGCGGAGGCCATATTTAAAAGAATAGGCATAAGTTCAATAATAAATTTTGCTATTTTATTTATTGGAGTTGAGAAAGGGCATTATTAATTATAGTTGAGAATGTTGGAGGAGACTGGCAATGACACTGCGAATAATGACAACAGCGGTGGTACGTCTCAAGACGATAACGCTCCAATTATAAAAAGGAAGACGCTTTGTAAAAACTGCAAAGAAATAATTTTGAATGTTCATCAATACTGCGTCAACACAATGCCGCCTGATAATGATAAAGAGATGGAATTTAAAAATTATCCAATTATTGGGACAGTTTCTAAAATGGTTAATGTGCATCGAAACACTGTCGCCAAAATTATAAAATCAGGACCAGTTTCTCCCTTAAAGAGAGGAAGTCAGACGAAAAAATTCTCAAAGATAGATGATTTTGAATGCGATTTAGTTCGACGCACAGTATATAGATTCTATACAGATAAGAAACTTCCAACACTCGATATGATATTGCAAGATTTAAAGACAAATACGGACTTCCCATATCAACGTACTACGTTGTATGAGCTTTTACGTAAACTTGGATTCAACTATAAAAAAGTGAATAAACGCAGTGTGTTGCTTGAGACGCCGCGATTCCAAGTCTGGCGTTATAAATATATAACAAAGCTCAGAGAAGCACGTCAAGAGGGGCGAAATATAATCTACCTGGACGAAACGTGGTATGACACACATGATACCGTCAAAAAAAGTTGGACTGATTGTAGTTGTCACTGCATTTCAGATTTGCCTTCCACTCGTGGGAAACGCATTATCATATTGCATGCTGGATCCAAAGACGGTTGGGTCGAAAATGGACTGCTTCTATCTGCGAAACAGATTAGCGATGCGAGCGCTGATTACCACTGCGACATGAACTCAGTGCTCTTTGAAAAGTGGTTTCAGGAGCAATTATTGCCAAACATAACATCAAATAGCCTAATAGTAATGGATAACGCTCCTTACCACTCGCGACTATCCGTCAGAATTCCAAACACCACAACCAGAAAAGGGGAGATCCTTGATTTTATGAGACAGTACAAAATTTCCATTCCAGAGCCAACCCCAACCATTCCAGTGCTGCTGGATATTGTGAAAAAGGCGGGCATAGAAAAAAGATATGTCATTGATGAAATAGCAAAAATGAATGGTTGTGAGGTGGTGCGTCTTCCACCATACCACTGCATTTTTAATCCGATAGAACAAGTGTGGTCTAAAATTAAACATGACCTTAGAGCCAACAATTGCGACCCCAAAAACAGCAGTGCCGTATGTCAATTGATCAGGCAGGTCATGTTGAACGTAACATCTGACTTGTGGGGTAAATATATTGCCCACGCAATCAAAGAAGAGAATAAGTACTTTAATGTAGACCAGCATGTTGATGTTAACGGAGACACTTTCATAATAAACACACAAAGTGATACAGATGACTCTGATTCGGAATAGCTAGATTGATTTTTTATACTTATGCTACAAAAATAGCATATATGTTTAAGTTGTAAGATGGCTATTTAATTTTAATTTTTATTAAAAAATTTGCATTTGTGGACGAGTCACATTTAAGTTAAAGAATGGTCCCAATATACCGTGCGCCTGTACTGCACACTAATTGCCCGAACGAACTGTACTATGGTTACTTGAATTCATGATTGATTTGTCTTTACCTTGCCATGAAAGGATGTTTTTTCTCTTTTTTGAAATTGAAGCGTCTGTTTGCATAAAATGGAAATTTCCTTCCTCTACTTTCTGTACTAGCTGGTACGTTATACAGCAGTCTAAAATATTTTTGTATTAGTCAATAAAAGTTAATTTTAAGAAAACAAATCAACTGTAAGACTTAACACTTGATGGATTATTGAAATTGTTCATCCGTCAATATTCCGCCCTAATAAAGAGAAATTGTAATATTTTAAAATTATTTTATAGATTTTTGTGTGGTTTTAAATAAAGATTTTTTACATCATATAAATGATTGTTTCGTTTCTAAAATCTAAATATATAAAACAAAGTCGTGTTAGTTACACCACTTATAACTCAAGATCGACTGGACTGATTTTGATCAAATTTGGTATGGAAGTAGCTGATACCCTGGATTAACACATAGGCTACATAATTTTTCGAAATTCCCACGGGAACGAAGTCCCGGGCGTAAAGCTAGTATAACATAAAACGAGAGAACTCGTTGAAATCTTTTACATGAAATCTTTAAGTCCCCATACAAAAGAATTCAACGCGTCTTCATTTGCCCAATAAGTGAGTGAACTTTCCTTTCCAGTATTATTTAAAAGACCATTTTGGTAAGTATTTGATAAAATCTGTGGCATCCTCCGGAATCAATTAATCAATTTTCAATGTCTCTGAGTGATAAATTAATTTAAAAGACATTAATTTATTTTTGCCCTGCTTTAAGAAATGGCAGTAAGTACAGTTTACGTTTTGGGCTGACGTAAGAAAGTAATAAAATTCAATTCTTTATCGTGAATTGAACTTTGTTGAAAATAGTCAAACGATTGAATTTTATTTATTTATTCTGGTCAAGAGAAAGCTATTTGGAAAAGAACATACCTAGGATCCAGCGTTATCCCCTCAAAATTGAAATCAATCTGATAACGTGGTTCCAAAAGGCTTTGGTTACCAATATTGAGTCGGTTCTGCTGCTCCTCTTCTGTAGTGTTAGTTATACGCAGCTGCGAGTTCAAATCCTGCCCCGGTGATGGTGATGCTACTGAAAACTGCACCAAAGGCACTATCTTCTGATGATACGTCACACCTGGGCTGGTGGTTTATATTATTAGTTCCGTAAAAATATCTAAGTTACTCATTGTCCTATTTTTATCGAGTACCTTTGCCACAGAATTTGGCAGATCAAATGTTATCAAATAATTTGGGCATTAATGTTTGTACCCTTTAACACGGGTTTAAATTGATCTTGGAGTAAAATAACAGAGAGACCTTTACCCAGCAGGGACCTGAACCCGTCTGTGGCATTCCTTCGTGCGCAATCAAACTTGTACTTAGACATTGGGGGCATAGCGAAAGCAACAGGCTTTGGGCTCAGACCCCAGGACAAGTGCAGGCTAAATCGCTCATTAAGGGCTTCGACGAGAAATTGTCAAAGTCAGTGCGCGCAATGAACAAAGGCAACGTTAGAATTCTCACTAGGATTCTAACTGGCTACAATAAACTAAACAAACATCTACATAACATGGGCCTCACCGAGACCAAGTTATGTAGATTCTGTCATGAAGCTGACGAATCGTCTCTTCATGTAATCTGTGACTGCAGTGCACTGCACTGCAGCAGGAATCGGTACCTTGGAGGCCACAACTTATCCTACCAAGATATTAAGGATGTGCCCGCTAAGGACATAGCCAGATTCGCGGTTGGCATTGGACTCCAAGACGTACTGTGATAACACAGAAGGGTACTGTTACAATAGATCTGTCAAGGTCGCAGTGACACGGGGGCCTGTGTGCACGCTTGACCCCAACCCTTCGAACCCCTTAAATAATTTACCCAGCAGTGGGATGATACAGACGAGATAGGACAACAGGGCCACGAGTGCTATAAAAGAATTCAACTAACCGCGGGGCAACATCGAAAAAGTCATCAAAAATAACGCTCTCTGGGAAAAACGATGGTTCCATTTTTCCAGGAACGTACTGGGCTGACACATTCATAATGGGTACTTCAACTGTCATGTATTGCCGAGGGTCCGCAGTTTTCTTGGTTTCTGGTATGGTGGGCTCTGGTGTCGTGGTGTCTAAGACGTAGTCTTCTTCTTCTTCTTCTTCTCCTTCTTCTCCAACCTCCTCGTCACTACAAGGTGATACAATTTCTTCCTCGATCTTGTCTTGATTCAGATTCCAAGATCAAAAGTTGTAATTAAAAACTAAAACGGGTCTAAATTCGCATATATATAATGATTTATATATATAATGATTTTACCTATGTTCTCGACGGTTGCACGCGCCGTGTTCACGGGTAGATCGCGACAAAACGTCGGGAACGTAGGTAAAATCATGATATATATTATAAATATATATATATATATATATATATATATATATATATATATTTATACAAGGTGTTAAGTAATTCGATCTTATCCTCTCGGGTGGTGAATCAGCCCATGAAACTGAACAACTTTCTCTAAGAACAAATGCCGAAATACGAAAAAAAAAATTTGACTATACAAAATGATTTATCAGCTGATGCAATTTGTATGGGAAGTTAAAAATATTTTCGTATTTCGGCATTTGTTCTTAGGGAAAGTTGTTCAGTTTCATGGGCTGATCGCGAAAGTTTAAAGTGTCAACATTTTATAAATCAGGTAATTATATACGGTAGGGCGACTGCCGTCTGACTACCGTGAACATGTTTAAAGAAGAATCTGATAAAATTCGATCATTGGTTACACATTCAGACATAATTCAGATGCCTAAATAAGCTGGGCGTTTATTCCACTAATCAATGGCGATTGAATGACAATGGTGACCATTTTAGTGGGCACGACACAGAGTTTTTAAAGGTGAATAAAATAAGTAGCTACCTGCTGTCAGCAGTAGTGGCGTAAGTAGTAGTTTTTATTGTATAATAATCAGAGTCATAGATAGGTTCCGTACGAAGCAAAGAGTCTGGAATAGGGCCCCAGTACCCGCCGAAGGTCTCGCTCATTTCGTACACCGATATGGGACTTGATGATCTGTCACTGCAAAAGTTTTCTTCCCCGTTCAGCTTTGTTTGAATCACGATGATAATGTTGCTGCCAGATTCCGCCCTTTAAGAATACATAGGTTAATGCCTACTTAATTTTTGTTTTAACTTCCAATAGATAGTTCTCGTTGCAAGCTTTTTAAAAGTGCATCGTAAGAAAATCGCCAACCAAAGCATGTACACAATTCAATTCAACTCAAATCGTCTATTTCGGAAATTATATAAAATTTGTTGTAAAGAGTTAGGTACCTATATTTTAAAACCTATATTATCTACCTGTTGCAATATCGAATATAGGTGTCAGTTAAGTATGTATTGTACAACTTGTCTATGTTATGGACCAAGTGACTAATACGGGCATTATTGAATTTTGGAGGTTGCGACCTCGCCTCACCGTTAGAATCTCGTATGACAGCCATCTTAGATTGGGGGAGGGGGACGCTCCGGGCTTCACCCTATGCGGAGCTCGGCCTTCGGTCTCGTCTTTTACCTTGCTAATTAATCCAAATAATGAGTCTGATTATTTAAATTGTTTAACATTTACTTTATTGGAAGTTAAATGACTATAATAATAATAATAAAAATAGCAATTAAATACCTATGTTTGTATTACTCTGCCCAAAAGGTGATGGACATATGTATAATGCCCAGTCAATTTGATTATTTGAATAATTATTATCAAATTTCCCTCTCATATTGGGCATTTTTCATAATGCCCGTTCATTTATCACTTGGTCCATAACATCTACACCCCTCATATACATGAAGGTACACTACACACTCACGAAAAAAATTAATCAATTCTATTAGTTATCTCATATAAAAGCTTTATACCGATTTCACTAACGCGTACGAAATGAGAAGAACACACACCTTACACTAATATAGCAGCTGTACGGCACTTCAGAATTAGAGAAGTGTAGAATCTGAGCATTAGCCTCGACCACTTGCCTCCCAATAAACACTGAGGGCATGACCCTCCGACGACAATGCTCTGATATATCTTTCTGATATACATATTTACGCAGAGAACTTGAAGCCTCTACATTTTGGAACATTGGGTATACTGTGGCCAATATTAGCAATAACAACCGCGTTGTTCGTGCCATTGTTTACCTTATTACTAGGTCATGACCACTTTGAATTAGACTGTCATTACAATAAAGTCTATTTAAGTAGTTTATCCACTCCACGTGATTGTTGGGTGCCACGTCCAAAAATGTTTCCATTGGGCCTTTTTATAATTCGAACGGCACGGCACGGCATGGGAAAATTTGTATTACCATTGCCCCATGTTTCCAGCTTCTATAGTATCATTGGAGGCAATAGTACCTAGCTAACACAATTTTTCTGTGCCGTTTTTGAATTATAAAAAGTCCCTTTGAGTTCCTTAAGTATATGATGGATGGCCGGTTCCATAAAAAATCAAAAGCTTTTTCAGAAAAAAATTGTTGAACTTTTATTTTGAATACAGACAACTGGGAAATACTTTTTATAGCAGCTCTCACATCAGCTTTCCTTATTTATTTGCTCTTTTTCGGAAAGTTTATTAAAAATGGGTTACCTTGGATGTGCAATAGCTTCTCTATCATCGTAGGCAGAATGTACTCAAACATGACAGTACCAAACTTGTAGTAGGTAAAACTAGATAGGTAGATTTAAACGCAATATTTAAGATTTAAACGCAATATTTAAAGAATGATTTTACTCGTGTGTACCATCTCGCATGACGCGATGCCGCCGGCCGGCACTTTATGATAGGGGTCGCGTGACCCGCACCACAGCGCGCGCGCACCATATCAAAGCTTTTTTATGAACCACTAGGGTGGAGAGTAGATCGTGTAATAAGTAATAATAACACACATCCGAAAGTGTTTTGTTAGTGAATGATCTTTATCTCATTCATTGGTAGGTAGCTTTTATGCCACTTCATATCTTCAATACTAACACTTTTATTTCCGTCATATTATTTACGCGAATAAAAGTTTTAAGTGAATTTTCTCCTAAATGAATTACTCAACGCATCTTGTCTTTAGTAATAAACGCCACACATACAATGTCCCACACCAAGGTTTTACCGTGTATCGGGGCGAACACGAACACCCAGTTAGACCCGTAAAGTGTATACCTACAACCAGTTGAACTACTTTACGCAAATGTTGTTCCGTCCGGAAATCTCACACGGAACCTTCGAATAAGAGGCAAGCGTTACTACTAGCCACTGCACCCAACCGGCCGTCTATTATTGTATGTGTGTATTGTATAGAATACCCTTATTCTTAGGTTGACTGCAATACCTATATAAGTAAATCCCCTTTTAGATAGTCCGAATTCAATATCTATAGTGATACCGATGATTGATAATCGATGAGCGCTTTCGACTGAACGATGACGTACGTTGCTGCAGGGGCTCTATTTTTGAATCACTCGCCTCGTTTCGAGCGATATCTTTTATTGATTTGCGCGGATTCTTTTGATTTCCGAACTTTTTGATCACTGCACTTCAGCGAAAGGGTCTTAGCACTCATGGAAATTAGTAGTTAAAAAATTCAAAAATCAATAGCATCTACGCAAATCAACGAAAGATATCGCTCGAAATGAGACGAGTGATTCAAAAATAGAGCCCCAGCTCTAGCACGATAACGATAAACTCGCGCTCGGCTCACGCTGAAACTTCACTTTGATTGCGCAAGCGTCCCGCGCAAAGGTTTGCTCGCCCTATGGCGTTGTCAATGTTGACATTTTGACATAGGACCGCGGTGTTGTCGCGGCGCTGTTATTTAAAATCAATTGTCGAGCTCGATGCTTCGAAATCGATTTCACGATCCAAATAGATATTAAGAATAGGTATAAAAATGTGTTTTTTCTCGCAACATGCAGGTTAGCATAGTTTTATGTAAGACTTATTCTACGTGGCATCCTGAATATCCTATAAAAAAAAATATATTCTATTTAAAAGTGCGATCACACATAACAACACGTTCCGATTATCACACCACCATAATGGACCCATATGTCCATTCAACAACCAAAACAACTTATTTCTATGTCTATGACCAAAACACAAACAAACTATGAAAAATTCAATCTACACACGGGCAAGAAGGGACAGAAACCACTACGCTGGCTGAGTTCCCGCCAAAGACCTTGCCAGATAATATAAACTAGTATCCAGAACCATTAATTAAAATGAAAAACATCAGCTGATATCTGTCAATGTGATGTGACGCTTGTGGAGGTCTTTGGCGGGAACTCGGCGTGAGCGGTTGCTTTGTCAATTGAATTTTCGTTTTCGGCGTGAAAAAGTTGTTTAATGTGTAATAGTGATAGTGTATTATGCAGTAAATTGACTAAAATTCGTGTAGTGATGAAAAATTCAAGTGATAACAGTGTTTCTGCTCCGTTTGGTACCGACAAAGATCCTCGCGGTTGTGCTTCTCGCCGCCAGTTTTCGTAAAACAGACTCTATCCGGTTTTATGCAGAACATGAGGAGCTTAGGGCTTAGGTTAAGTTGAAGAAAGAAGATTTTTCACTGAAGACATGGCTGTATGGACATAGTTTCCTTTGCCTTTCCCGAAAGGGATAAATTAACAAAAAAAAAATGTGACGCTTGTGACAATGACAACTAAGTTGTCAAATGAAAACTGCTGCAAGAAATTGTTTTGCTGGTAGATTACAAAGATATTTTATTCGAAAATTAGTATTTTAATCATTATTTCTAAGTTAAAAAGGCAAATTCACAATGACGATTGGTGACTATGTAGCATCATTGTCCGATAACCCGTATTTCGGGGCGGGTTTCGGCTTGTTTGGGCTTGGAGCGGGTGCAGCAATACTACGTAAGGGGGTCCAGACTTCTATGCTCCTATTCAGAAGACATTGTATGATAACCCTTGAAGTCCCATGCCGAGACAAGTCTTACCAATGGCTATTACAGTGGATCACGCAAAAAGGAGCAAAACAAACACAACATCTCAGTGTGGAAACATCCTTCCTTCAAAAAGACACAGGACAAATAAAAACTAAATATGACTTCATACCCAGCGTTGGGCAACACTTTTTCAGGTATCATCTCTAAACCTTCTCAATAAACAGATTATTTCATGAATCTGTCAAAATGTTTGGTAATGTAAATGTTTTATTTGTTTTGTATTTTTTATTATAAGATGGGTTAACTCTTGGCCTCAATCTTGACAGAGGTCAAAGTCGACCTAGGGTCATGAAGGTCAAAGTAGACCTCATCTTTGACCTTCATGACCCTTGAGGGGTCAGAGGGTCATGAAGGTCAAAGATGAGGTCGACGATGGAGCGAGTTAACTTAGAAAATGCCTATAAAGGCACTGGTACACCGATGGAACACAGCAAGCTGTTTGGCGTCGGGACTTCAGTAGAAGGGTGGTCGCGAACCAGACGGGGTTGTGCATTTGAAATTCGGATCCCGAATTAGGGGTTGGGGGGGGGAGGGGGAACCCCCCCTGCCATTCCCCCCCCCGGGGAGATTCTTATTTTTTTTTATGAATTTTTAAAAATTGAGGGGTGGGCATTAGAAATTCGGATGCATTTGAAATTCGGATCCCGAATTAGGGGTTGGGGGGGAACCCCCCCTGCCACTCTCCCCCCCCCCGCGGAGATTCTTTTTTTTTATGAATTTTTAAAAATTGAGGTTATGTTGTGGGTTATGTTGTTGTGCTTACCGTTTAACGCAACCAAAGTCTTTTCTGGCACTTCGCCGGCCACTGCCGCGGCACGCTCGCTTCGCTCGCTCGGCTCATGCATTGGGGGTCGCAGTTCTAACCTAACCTAACCTAACCAACCCTTACAATAATGGGTTTGTTAGGCTAGGCTACTAACAAACCTAACCTACAGTTTCTGCCCCGATTTAATCTCCGCGGGGGGGAGTGGCAGGGGGGGTTCCCCCCTGTCCCCCAACCACTTTTTAACCCCAAATTTAGGATCCGAATTTCTAATGCCCACCCCCAGACGGCCCTTTACAGAGCCTACCACACTGCATGAGACCATAGGACAACACCTCAGATTCAGAAAAAATGAAGTGTCGTTGCCTGGGATGGATTACTAGGAGGCAGGTCTCAGTAGGCGGTTCTTTCAATGTGTTTATGAAAAAGATGAAACGAGAGGTCTTTTATTGTTCACAATGTAAAATTTAATGACATGTATTTTCCAATACATCTTGAAAGGCTGTTCGAGCTTATGAGATTGAATTTTCAAATGTCTATTCTTTTAAATCTGTTAGATATGGTGGGACATGGATAAAGGTGGATCGGACCAGAGAACAACACACCCTAGACTTGCACATGGGCATACCTTGGGAAACTGTCACCTTAACAGCATTTGGACGAGATAAACAGTTATACTATGCAATATTAGAGGATGGTAAGTACATTCCACTCCTAAACTTAGGAAAAATAAAATAAGGAAAAATAAGTGTTGCTTAGTGGTACAACTAAGGACTTGCATATTTTAATTTGGTAACATAAATACAGATCATTTTTACCCGACTGCGGGACGCAAAGGAGGGTAATGTGTTTATCAGCCTATGTATGTATGTATGTATGTTTGTATGTTTGTACCTTTGTGGCACTATTAAGAGCAAACGCGTGTGCCGATTTTAATGAATGATACGTCGTTGGATTCGTCATGACGGCGCGAGTGTCATAGAAAGTATAAAAAAATTTAAAAATCGAAATGGCCGATTTCGGACGCCATAATGTGAAAAATAAAAAAAATAAAATCAACGAACTATGTCAAGTGGGGTATCGTTGAATAGGTATTTAAAAATCATTGTTAGGTTTCTCATATCATTTTTCAACCAAAATTACTGTTTAGGATCTATGACGATTTAAAGTTGGTTAATAATGGTTTTTCACTTAAATGTTTTTTTTAGGCTTTTAATTCGGAAATTGTTCAATTTTTATGCAAGTGAGATATTTATATACAGCTAATGAGGAGATCAATAAACAAACATAAATACCTTACTTAACTAAAAAGTGTAAAATAAAATAAATTAATTTAAAAAATTAAAAACCCGAGTGCATAATAAAAACTGAAAAGAAAAAAACAAGTAAGGTCAGTAGTCAAGACTTTTATTATTGAATAACATAACGATTTTAACAGTCGGGACCCATAAAAAATCTGGCTTCCTAATAATGGGTCCCGATTGTTAAAATCGTTATGTTATTCAATAATAAAAGTCTTGACTACTGACCTTACTTTTTTTTTCTTTTCAGTTTTTAGTACGCAGTCGGGTTTTTTTATTTTTTAAATTAATTTATTTTTTTAAATAGTTAATTGAGACTGTAACTTGTAGTATGTAAAAAAATCTTTTTAAAAACAATCTTTTATTTAAGTTAATTTTTTATTTGGCACTCTCAAGGTTTCTCTCAAAGGTTGGTTGACTGGAAGAAATCCCTCTGAGGCCTTAAACTGGATGACAGCGACGCGGTGACACATTTCTTTGTTCGTCGCCGCTCCCTGCGCCGCTGCCATCGAAAACACTTCAATACAAATCTATGCATTTGAATGCGCTGTCGCTCCCTGCGCCGCTTAAAGGCATTAGCAGGGGGGTGTCACTCCGCAGTTTAGGCATGTTCGCGCGGCGGGCATACTGAGTATGCCAGCGAGCGCGGGCTGTTACTCGCCGCGCGCGCGCTCACCGTATTGGTCGCGTGTTGAACAAAATAATAAGTGTATCTACTTATTAACAATATTAAAACCAGACAGAAACACGTTTTGCCATCACAATAGTCTGTAGGTGTCTGTAGTAAGTAGGTATGTAGGCTAGGTATCAAATAACTTGTGTTTTTACTTACTACATTCCTAACTAAAGTTACTTTTAATTTTATAAGCAGTGCTATCTTTCTTAATTAATTTCAATAATAATTTTACCTCTAAATCGGCGGCGAGTGTTGATCCGGAGCTCTCGTCGCGAACGCGGCATCGAGTCGGCGGTGCGCAATAGAATATGAACGCTAGCGGCCGACTATAAGTTTCAATTTCTCTTGCAAGCTTGTGCCGCTCGCAATAGTAGGCAAATTTTTATGCCTAAAGTTGACTTTTGTTAGGGGTGAGACTTCTGTACGTTAGTACTATTATTTATTCTGTGGCATTAGGGATAAACTCGCCACTCTACATCTTTTTTGTAATTCATTCTTCTACATATGTTTACATGCGATACATTGTTAATATAATATTTACAGCAAGAACAATGGCCCTGAAACAGCACGAGGGTATGACAGTGATGTATACAGCGATGGGGTCGGACTGGCGTCCGTTCGGCCACCCGCGACGGCGGCGCCCTCTACACAGCGTGGTGCTTCGCGCCGGCCTCGCTGATCGCATCCTCGCCGACTGTCTCGACTTCATCAACAACCCACAGTGGTATACCGACCGAGGTATACCTTATAGGCGAGGTAGGTATTGAAATTCATATATGCTTGTTTTTTAAATATATTAGGTTTCAGGCTGCAACTTCGTTAGCCTATGTTACTCCTACTCATATGCAGGTCGATCCATTGTGTGAAGCAAGATCAATATACCTACTTTCACATGGATAGGTAAAAATATTATAAAAAGTTATAATGGCTGATTCAGATTCTAAAAAAAAACAGATTTTTTTAGATTCGGAATCAGCCATTATAACTGTGCCTTTAAGTCTTTTGAATAGGACTTTGCCCAGCGATAAAATAAAATATTGATAGGTTGTGGCAAGTGGTTCGTTCTTGAATAAACAACCATATAAAAGATATTTGATTATGACAAGTTAACACAGACTGTCGCTTACCGCTATCAAGTTTAATTTTGGGTGACAAGTTAACACGGACTGTCGCTTTTAACTCTACCAATATCTTTCCAGGTTATTTATTGTACGGCCCGCCAGGTTGTGGGAAATCTTCCTTCATAATGGCGTTAGCAGGGGAATTGGAATACAACATCTGTGTCCTCAACCTCTCTGAAAGAGGTCTCACGGACGACCGACTCAATCATTTACTAAGGTTGGTACTGGTAGATAAAATCAAATATTAATATTATAAATGCGAAAGTAACTCTGCTGTCTGTCTGTTACGCTTTCACGCCTGAACTACTGGACTGAATTTGATGAAAGGTACAGAGATAGATCAGACCTTAGGAAAGGACATATGCTACACTTAGTCCCACAGCTGGGCACGATATAACCTGTTGTACACGCGGGCGAAGCCGCGGGCAGAAAGCTAGTTTAAAAAAGTTCCAGAAAAGGACACCGAGACTGCCACTTTCGACAATTTATTCTAGCAGCCACTATTATGTCTATTTTATCGATTTAGACAACCAGTTCATGTCAAAAAGCAGCGCTTATACAACTGTGTAGTCGCGCCGTTTGCGCTAGCTTAATACAGCTCACGCCCTTAATCCTCTTTTTATACTTCGAGATAGATCGATAGAGAAAAAAGCGGCCGCTTGTTAAATTACACATATTTCCAGATTTTTTTTCTCAATTTCAGTGTAGCGCCTCAACAATCAATCATCTTACTAGAAGACATAGATGCGGCGTTTGTATCGCGTGAAGAGAGCAGCTCACAGAAAGCAGCTTACGAGGGCCTCAACCGAGTCACGTTCAGTGGGCTGCTCAACTGCCTCGACGGCGTCGCCTCTACTGAAGCTAGGATCGTCTTCATGACCACTAACTACTTGGAAAGGTATCAATAAAATAACGGCACACTTTAAGATTACAATAGGGATGTTGACTAATTTTTTTTTATTGTTTATCTTAAATAGGAACCAAAACCCAAAACCGAAATAATTTTTGAAAACTATTGAAAAATAAAAAAGTTACAAGCTATTCAATTTCTATAGAGGGGGAAACTGTCAAACAACAAAAAGAGATGCACTTACAGGCATGTGACGTCACCGCCATTTGTTTGCGTAGGTAAAAACGAGATAGCTAGCTCTCCCCACAAAACGAGATAGCTAGTCCTTACGATAATATAAATTCCAATAACTTGTTCATTTATAAACCAATTTTAATGCTGTTTTCGGATATTAATATATTTCTAGCATTATGTTTTGTTTCACATACAATAATTCATAAACTCAAACACTGACAACATCCTTATTATTTAAAAAAGAATTTGTAAATAAAAGTTTTTTTTTTAAATAACTTATGGAGATCTTTCACAGTATTATTACGTTGAACTGATATTATGATGATACGGTGTAAGGGGTCTCAAATTCCACCTCTGGGACCCAAGTCCACCTCTCCTGCTCGCGGCGCACCCTTCTGAACAACGAGAGGCTCTGATGACAACTTCCCCACCAACCCGCACTGGGCCAGCGTGGTGGGTGACGGCCCATTCCCCCCAATATGGATAGTACACAATGAATACGGTCCCAAGTGCCCGGCGGCCCCGGTGTTCGGGGAGGCTCTGACGGAAGTCTGCCTGGCGCTCCCCGGGCGGCGACGATCTCCCGTCAAACGACGGCACTGAAACGTGGTCGCTTACATTGGTCCTCATAAGAAGGCTCAAGGTCACTCAAAGAGCGATGGAAAGGGCTATGCTCGGAGTTTTTCTGCGCGACCAAATCAGAAATGAGGAAATCCGCAGGAGAACCAAAGTCACCGACATAGCCCAAAGAATTGCTAACCTTAAGTGGCAGTGGGCGGGGCACATCGCTCGTAGGACCGAAGGCCGCTGGGACAGAAAAGTCCTCGAGTGGCGACCACGTACCGGACGGCGCGGCGGAGGGAGGCAGAGCACAAGGTGGACCGACGATCTGGTAAAGATTGCGGTTTGCCGCTGGATGCGGGTGGCGCAGGACCGATCGAGGTGGAGATCCCTGGGGGAGGCCTATGTTCAGCAGTAGACGTCTTGCGGCTGACATGATAATGATGGTGAACTATTATGAGTGCAAAAAATCATTTGTAAGTTTGTTCCGCTTTCTCCTAATAAGTAGGTATACTTATATCACCGATCACGTATCCAGTAGAGGTACGGAGGGCCGCACATTAGGTTACCGCACGCGCGCACTCTGTGCTGTTGTGATAAGAGCGGTTTTGCAATTAAAATGGAGTAATCTATTGCGCTGGCTTCTGTGCATTGGAAGGAATTTAGCTAGAAATAAATTCTTACCAATAGCTGAGGTAGAACGGTAGGTTCGTATCATATCAGCGAGAGAGAGACGGAACTAGTTCCGTGACCGCGCGCCGCCTTACAAATATCTTTGCAAAATCACAGAAGTGTTGTGAGAAACTGATCATCCTAGATTTCACCTCAATCGGTTACGTGTTCAGTGACTTGTAAAATAAAGCAAGTTTTAAATTTTGAAAATGTTCAGGTTGGACCCAGCGTTAATACGTCCCGGCAGAGTGGATATGAAGGAGTTTGTCGGTTACTGCGACCAAGAACAAGTAGAGCTAATGTTCCTCAGATTTTACAAGGGCGAGAAAGCACCAGAACACGCTAAAATATTTGCAACTAAGTTAGTATACTTTTTGATGTTGATTTATGTAAAATGCGGTATAACACATTTTTTCAAATACATAGATACTTATTATGTCACCTCCCATTCCCGGTCAGGGCAAACATTTGAGTAAATAAAAAACAGATTGTTTCTTCTTGACTGCACCTTTGCGAATAGGCGTAGAGTCAGTAGGATTAAAAGAACGAATGTGTATGTATGTATTTAAATAATTTAATGTATGTTTGTATGTATTTCATTGTAATCTTGACTTGTTTTAAGTGACATCCTGAATGTCCTATAAAATAAAGATTTTTCTATTATATTCTATTCTGGGCTTTAAGTTTGTTTGGCGCCCAAAATAATGTCCCTCAAGCTTTATACCCTCACTAAAAACTTCAATTTTTCAGTTTTTGCTGCGGTTTGCAAAAAGCTTAAATGCGATCGAGCTAAAATTTGGTACAGATGTTAGAAGCTGTAATATCTACCTTCATTCCAAATTTCAGCTCTTTATATGTATACAACGAGAGTTATTGAATTTCGGAAAAAATCCGCAGCAAAAACTGAAAAATGGTCCTCTTTGTGATCAACGTTTTAGGGACTTGCACTCACTTAAACTTTATAAAACTTTGACATATTGTAGAGAGGGATTAGGGAAAGAGAATGAAAGGTTTCAAAAGTCTATACGTAGTCTACAAACTTTTTAGGGTCATATTACGAGAGGACCATTTTTCAGTTTTTGCTGCGGTTTGCAAAAAGTTAAAATGCGATCGAGCTAAAATTTGGTACAGATGTTAAAAGATGTAATATCTACCTTCAGTCCAAATTTCAGCTCTTTATATAATATACAACGAGAGTTATTGAATTTCGAAAAAATGGCCAAAAAACACGGTTTTTTGCGGATTGCTCAAAAACTATCAAACTGATCGGGACCCAAAAAAAACTCATTTTGTTCGTCTTTTTATTGCGGTTTTTTGTTACACAACACTTTTTACCGCCAGATGCGTAGTTTACCGGTAAATCACAAAAAACCTGTTTTGACAGTTTTGGACATTTTTTTTGACAGCCGCGCTGCAACTCTAAAGTTGTACAAAATGAATATATTTGTTTATACTAACTAGAACTCAAAGATCTATAGAAAAAACATTTTTAATTGCTGGTTACAATTTCCCTGATTTTAGTACTGTGATCGGCTAATTCTGCCCGACTAATATTATTGAATAACATAACGATTTTAACAGTCGGGACCCATCAAGAATCCGGCTTCCTAATAATGGGTCCCGATTGTTAAAATTTAAGAGGCCTTACTACAAAAAATAAAAATAAAACTTAGACAATATTTAAAACCGCCCTTTGTCAGTTTTTGGATGGAAAAAATTACATAAGTCAGTTTCAAACATTGTCTAAGTGGTGTTTTAATGTTTTGTAGTAAAGCAGAAAGTTGTTATGTTATTTAATAATATTCAATAACAAAAGTCTCGAATATTGGACTTACTTGTTTTTTTTCTTTTCAGTTTTTATGACGCAGTCGGGTTTTTTTATTTTTTTAAATTAATTTATTATATTATTACCATTGACCTACAATAAACAATTAGTCTTCCGATCGCGCTCAAATAGTGTCCGCGGCAAAGCGATTGGGCGTTTCCCGACTGGCCGGCACCGGCGACGGCGAGAGTGACAGAGCTATACTAGGAAGCAAGAAATCGGTAGTCTGTAGGTAGTAGAGTGACAGAGATACTTGCTTCCTAGTATCTCGCCGTCGCCGTCGCCGTGCCGGCCAGTCGGGAAACGCCCATTGGGCATTCTTTTTGATAGGTTTTCTCACTCTTTCATTCTTTTGTTCAGTTCTTTTATCCTGCTCACTCATCCGTCAGTTCGTTCGAAAGCTCGGACAGTTTTCGGTTGACGTGTCTTTGAGATTGGGTATCTAGTTGTTTTATTGTATACTAGCTGATCCGACAGACGTTGTCCTGATTTTTTTTAACTTTCTTAATGTTTTCTTTCATAAGAACCTTCTCCTGACAATAAGGAACATAACAAAAAAAGAATCATCCAAATCGGTCCAGCCGTTCACGCGTGATGCCGTGACCAAGGGAAACAGTGATTCATTTTTATTTACAAGGTGTTTCAAAAAAACCCAAAAAAAAGATAATTCAAAATTAATTAGAATTTAGTTTATTGCGCATCTCTATTACAAATATGACAAGTATGTCATATTAATTATATGAAACTTTCATTTTGAAAGATGTCAAACCGTGCAACTGATTACCAGAGTTGCGACTATTTCACTTTTAAAATAAAATTCTGGAATTTCTTTTTTTTGGTTATGAAACACCTTGTATAAGAAGATCAATTATTAGTATTAGTAAATTGTAGATTCTTACCCCTAGAACAGTTTCAACAGATAATCTTGAAAAAAAATATTGATGAACTTATTCTTTCAGGGTTTTGGATAAAAAGAAGACAGTGAGTCCTGCACAAATACAGGGATACTTTATGTTCCACAAGCACTCGCCACCAGAGAACGTAGTGTCTGACGTAGAAACAATATGGACCCTAGGCTAACATCGATCTGTGATATCATAATTTATAGATTAGGTCAATAATAAAATGTTGTTACCAAAAATAAAGTTCTTTTATTTACCATTCTAATGATAACAAGGTCCTATTTCTAGATAATGTCTCGTTAAACTAATAATAATTATCATCTTATTCTTATCAGTAATCGGTCTTAATAACAAATTCGTGTTATCAAAGTATTTACAATCACCAGATACTCAATTGACGTCGGCCTTATCTTACTCGTAATAGCGTCGGCTTTCGTAGGGCAAGAGGGGGGTATGCTGCTGTCTGTACCTACTTACCACAGAAAAGGCACAGATACACTTGCTACATTTTAATAATCACTATATAAAATAGTGCTTTCCAAACGAAGAAATTCAATTGTTTAATGCTTTCAATCAAAGTATACATAGTGCTCTCATTGAATGCAACAAAGGAACAATAAAAGCTGGTCGCAAAACGGTTTATATAGCGCCTCGTAGAGCTTTAAAACGATTTCTCAGTACGATAGACATGTAAGTCTTCTTTCGGGCTCTACCCTGAGCGTGTCCCGTACTGAACGATAAGCGTGCTATGAAACGATGCTCTAATGTGTCTCCGATACCAGCTGTGAAACCAGCCTAAGTTCTTTCAGGGTCTCTAATGAATAAACAAAACGGCTTTATGTCCATGAAGCTAATATGACCACGAAGCCACTTTTGCTTCACACTTAGATTTTTTTTGTATATTCCGAGTTTTCCATCACACAATTTGCCTCTTTTATTCTTTTCGAATTACAATAAAATGTTGAATAAAGTGAATAAAAAAGTTTTTATCTATCTACTTAATAAACGTGCGTCAAATTACAAAAAAGTGCGTAAAGAAACACACAATTATGTTAACAATAAAGATAAGTACAACATCGTAACAGAAACCGGGAAAAAAAGATATCTACAGAAAAAACAAGTACCTTTTTAAAGGAACAAAATAAAAGTAAAGTAAATATTGCTTATTCAAATTGCTTTTATGTGCTCTATTGATTTCAATACACACAAGAAATCTTTAGTTATCGTGAAAAGTTCCTGACTAATTTTTTCAGCATTCTGCATAATTTTTTTGGTAATATCTTCATTAGTTGTATAAATTTTAATAATTTCCCATTGCCAATTAGGCGATAACTTGTTTAAGTCAATACTAGCAGATGATATAGTATCACTAACTCCAAGGAAAAACCTATTGCCTGAACCATGCACTGATAAACATAAAGTTATAGGTCTCTCTAGATTGTCCCTATAAAACTTCAGTTTGAATTTTATGAGACAAGTTAAATCGCTAGGTAGTTGTTCACTCCAATCTAACAAAACAATATCATGCATTTGTAACAAATTTTTCACGTATTTGAATGGTGAATCGGTTTTCGTGTTGGGCAGTTGAACAGTATTTAATAATAGATATTCGCGTTGAGGCTCGGACTCAGTCAGATTAGAACCTGGAAACATTTTACACGGCTCGGAGCTCACCCTCTCTAAAGGCATTACATTGCGATGCGTGGGTGGACCATTCTGGTTCCACACGTTAGGAGGGTCAACAGCTTGCTGTTGACCTAGAGATTGCAAAGCTCTTTCTGACATTAATTCAGAAACAGGTTTCACTTTTATTCTCGGAGTAGCTTTTTCCACTTGGATATTATTTTCAATACCAGACTCTGTTTCAGTAGTTACAGCGACAGCATTATTGTTTTCGCAAGTGGGGATTGCTAGTGAAGTCGTTGATGTTATAACAGGCATGCAGGTAGGCGGCTCTTCAGATTGAGTGTATATTTCAATTGGAATCTCAACATAAAATGCATTGCTAGTAGATGCGCTCACATGGTATTTAGTTTCTGATCCGTTTTTCTTTGGCAGCTGTTTCGGGTTAGCGACAGGGTTTGCGTTTAAAAGTTTCTTATCAGATTCAGGAGCTCTCTTTGATGTTACATTCTTTTGAATAATGCCATTTACTTGTTCAACACCTTCCTGCGTGACAGTACTTTTAGCTCGCTTGGGCTTTGGTTTGACTTTCTGCTCAAAAATATTAAATATGTTATCCTGTTTGCTTGCAACTTCAGTCACGTCTTTCCATCCTGTATGTTTCAAATTGATCTTTGAAGCACATTCTTTGCTTTTAAGGAAAGGCATAACACGAACGTAAGTTAAATCCTTTCTCAGCATCCATTTAATTTCAAGGTTACTATACTCCATGTATCTTAAAATGCCGGTACTGGCCACTCCAGGCCCGTAGATCACTTTTCTCCCCATATTGATTATTTTATGTTTAATTGAAGAAAAATCTTTGCTCGTCATTTGGTTAAAGTCAGATTGGAAAGATTCCTGTTCCTGAATGTATTTGCTCTGACATCTGGATATTAAATTCTGTATGGCTTTATAATCATCACTTTTAATTTTGTAATTGCCTTCTGAACTAGTATTTTCATAAGAACCATTAGAGGAATCATCAAGGCAGATACATTCTAGGTCCGTATCCTTAACTTTTTCTTTATCGTTAGTCTCGTTATCAGATGTCACTGTATTTTTATTTTCATCTAAAACAACTGTATCGGTGGAGCTGTGTGACAATAGTCTGGGCCTTTTACTATTACTCTTATTTTTCACACAAAAGTCATCAGAGTCAGATTTATCATTTTCAGGTTTTTCAATTTCTTCTTTTAATAAATAAACAGTTGAATAATTTTCGTTAATTTCAGAGCTTGCAATAATTTTGTGTCGGCTCAGCATGGTTGCTGTATAAGTGCCGGTAATATTATGTTGGTTGTCTATTTTATGCAAAGGTATTAATACAGGCCTTTTCAAAATATCTGAATATTGTGCAATTATATTGCTATGCTTTGTCATGTGCTTTTTGATGTTCGCTTTCATTTTTAATAGTTTGTTGCAAAACCTACAGGCATATCTTTTGTTATAACAGTCTGCCCAGTCCGGTGGTGAGTCACTTACACGCTTCTGTTTTTTGGTATTATTTTTAATAGCCCGGTTAACAGAATTGACGCATTCTTCGTCTTCTGAACACGAGCTGGACGAAGCAATGACACGAGCCCTTCTCTTCTTTGCTTTGGACGAGGGTTTCTTAGTTTCAGTTGTCTCATTTTGTTGACTAGAGCTGACTGTGTCTTGTTGGGGCTCTGCCTTTTCTGCTGAATTGTTTTCTACCGACGCTCTTTGTGCCGACTCGGCAATATCCTGTCAAGTAAAATAATTCTTGTCTTTAAACATATTTATTAACAAGAGGATCGTTTCAATTTTGTCCTATACAAACGGCGTTAACTATTTTTTAAACTCAAAGGAACCATAAGAATAACAAAATAATAGTAGGTATAGAAGCGATCTCTTTTGTGGGTGCGCCAAATGCCGCCATTTGCGTACCTACGGCACCTTTCCCCCTGTAACGCCCCGCAGTAGTCTGCGGACGCCGCTAGGGTTACCACTTGGACGTATGGTTACCACTACAATATTTTTTATATAAGTAGGTACTGGCGTCTCGGTTCAACAGAAGTCAAACGGTAAGCAAATAACGTGGCCTTGAACGCTCGACGGGTGGGAGTTTCGCTTATATGTATACTCGTGTTATTTGTTATTCTTATGACGGAACGGTGAAATTTTGATATATAGTGCTAACAATAACAAACTATGTTTCTACGTGTCGATTTTAGGGACTTTCAAAATATTTATAATAGACAAAACTATATTTGAAATTGAAACTATATATCTACATTTTTTACCCAAAAGTCCCCAACTTCTGAAGGGAAGGTATCTGTCGGAGAACTCAGAAAAAAAGGGAAAAATCAAAACGTTAAAACCTAGTTTATCCGCTTACGAACAGTTAAGTGTTTGGGGTAGAAAACAGTAACGCCCAAACACTTTGGCGGAAAGCTACATCTGTCTTCAATGACCGTTGGGATATATGAACCCTTTCACAATTAATAATACAAAATATTGGTGTTTAATTTTAAAATGTAGTTATTACATAAAGGACATTTTCAAGATGGCATAGGAATAGTAGACGGTTATCAAAAGATCCATTCCTTATTAAACGTTAGATGCAATTATCTACAAATGCACATTAAAGAATATACAAACTTTTCTAACTTCCATGGTAGCTTTTAATGCATTTTGTTTCCCGACAAATATCCTTTTTTTTGTGTAATATTCGCTGAGTACTGTTTCACAACTCCCACATATTAGCTGAGGTAAACCATCAAATGGATCCACCTAAAACAAATGATAAACACGTTTAATACTACACCTGCTGGAAATATTATGCTGGCCTATCTCTAACTAGGTATGTAAAGGTTTAAACGAATTGGTCTTGAAGCCAAGAGATCTAGAGATCGTCTCACAGATTATATGGATTAGGACACTCGTATATTGTTGTTCATAATTCATAAATAATAGTCCTTAGACAAACCGCAAGTTTTGACCTTAATATAAACACATCGGGGTGTTTATATTAAGCCAACTGTCCAGCCCAACTGTCCAGCCCTAAAACCAGCTTTGTGTGTAGTTTCGATTAATATGAAGGGTTTCTTTCAGTAAAATCAGAACCCTATCTGAGCTCTGCCGCAAGACTCATTGCGACGTCTTGTGTGTCAAAGAAACCCATCGAGACGAAACTCAAAGCCGACCACACATAACTGGACTTACTCTTATCTCCGAGATCTGTCACCCGAAGCACGGTAACGCAGTGTTTGTTGCTCCCGGAGTAAGTATAATGACCACCGAATGCTCGTCCCAGAACGGAATTTAAGGCAATCACCGTAGACCTCGAACGTTGCTCCGTCACCTCTATCTACAAACTCCCGGGACACCTTTTCAGTTAGAGTCACAATCCACTTTGGGGCTACAACGGTCTTGACAACTGGGTCAAGCTGTCGAGGCTTGGGCTGAGGCTAATGACCTGACTTTGGTTCATAATCCCAAACAGCTGGCTTCTTTTAATAGCGGCCAATGGAAGCGCGGATACAACCCAGACCTTATATTTATCAGCTCGGGTGTAAGCTCCCAGTTTATTAATATTAAGACCGTCTGCCCACCAATACCTCGCACGCAACACAGGCCTATTATGTGCCAGATAACCCCAGGTTCCCCTAAAACGCCGATTCAATTACTCCAAGGCTAATTGGGAGCAGTTTGTACCAGGAATTGACGACATTAGCTGGAGATGAACTGCTATCGTGAATTTGTGAAAACCGGCGCGACAGGTGGATTGCTTGCGTTACGAACATCGACATGACATGACCCATTACAGCAAAAGGGCACGGAACACCGTGTGGTGATCGGTTGAGAATAACACCACCCCATTTCTTTCCGTGGGTGACGTGAGAGGTGACTAAGGAAACATAAATAAGACTTGCCTCCTATTAATCCATCCCAGGCAACGACACCTCAATTTGTTCTGAATCTGAGGTGTCGTCCTTGGTCTCATGCGGTGTGGTAAGCTCTGTATAGGGCCGTCTGGTTCGCGACCACCCTCCTACCGAAGTCCGACGCCAAACAGCTTGCTGTGTTCCGTCGGTGCGTGGGAGTACCAGTGTCTTATGGGTATTTTCTGGGTTAACTCGCTCCATTATCGACCTCATCTATGACCTTGGTCAAGATTGAGGTCAAGAGTTAACTCATCTTATAATAATAAAAAAAGTGTCTGGCTCCAATGCTTTTAAACATCTACACCAACCGTCCAGCCCAAACACTTCCCACTTTATATACGCGGATGATCTAGCTCTGACTTCCCAAGCGACCTGTTTCGAGGAGGTCGAGTCTAACCTAACAGAACCGCTCAACAAATTGTGTTGTTACTACACAGAAAACTCCCGTAAGCCAAACCCATCTAAAACTGAGTCTTGCGCATTTCACGTTCGCAACGCACAAGCTGGTCGGAAGCTGAACATCACGTGGTGCGGTTGCTCATAGCAACCCCCCCTAAATACTTCGGCTTGGTACTGGATATGTCACTCACATATCGAAAGAACTGTGAGAGTGTGAAAAGGAAGGGCACACACGAAATAACCTTGTGCGGCGACTCTCGTCTACTAAATGGGGAGCTACACCACAACTTTTACGGACTACTAGCTTATCTTTCGCCTTCTCGGCTAGCGAATTTGCATACCCGATATGAGACCGCTCTGTTCATGCAAAGCTTGAGGACACAGCCCTAAATGAAACTTTCCGGATCATCACTGGTTGTTTATTGAAGCCGCACTGGTCAAGTTGCTATTCCCACTAGCTGGTATAGCGCCCCCAAATGTCCGTAGAGCTGTGGCCGGCTCCCATGAAAAACTGAGAATGAATGACACCCACTAAGTGGCCATACACTAGTGCCACAAAGGCTAAAGAGCCGAAAAAGTTTTGTGAAGTGCGTCGAACCACTGACCACCGCCGTCACAGGCCCATCGAAAGTCTTGGATTATATGTGCGGAGGGGTGCAAAATATTTTATTTAATATGTTTTTAATTTAAGAAATCTTACAACATTACATTATGGTAAATATTCTCTTTAACACATTGCAATCGCCAATTAAAAGATTTCACAATTAAACATTTTCAATCGTAGCAACAACGAACACAGCCGTTATAAGACTAATATTAACTTATGCTAGTGTTGTTTGGTGGCCCAGGACCGAACAAAGCACAACTATCGCCCGATTGCAAAAATTTCAGAGACTGGCCTGTACGGCGGTCATTGGTTGCATAAGGTCCACACCCACAGCAGCTCTTGAAGTAATCTTGTGCCTGCCACCGTTGGACCTGTTTATACAACAGGAGGCTGCGATGGCAGCCATAAGGCTGAAAAAACTAGGGCTCTGGGAACAACGTAGAAGCACACACGAATTTATTTTGGACAGGGCTCTGGAGTTCCAGCCATTCATTGAAACTCCGTGTGATCAGACTTCCAAATTCTATGCATTTGATAAAGAAATATCAGATACAAATTAACGAGACAGAGAAGGACCAATCCGGGATCCATGAAGTCCGTATTTATACGGATGGATCCAAGATGAAAGCCGGCACTGGGGCAGGGGTCTTCTCCCTTGATCTGAACATACATATATCACTAGCACTAGGACGACACAGCTCAATCTTCCAGTGCGAATGTGTAGCCATAAAAGAAGCCGCTAATGCAGTCACTAGGAGGGGTATCCAGGATTACAACATCAGGATACTCTCTGATAGTGCCGCAGTACTGAAGGCCCTGGAGAGCCAAACTTTTACTTCAGGACTAATCATCGAATGCCATCAAGCGCTGAACAAAATAGCATCAGCCAACAGGGTCATACTACAATGGATCAAGGGGCATAGTGGATCTATGGGTAACGACGCAGCAGACATCTTGGCGAGGAAGGGATCAGATACCAATTTGGCAGGCCCTGTGCCAATTATCCCAATCCCCTTTAGCCAATTTCGTTCTTGGATTCGCGATCGTACCCGTTCACAACACATCGACAGATGGGACAGTATAACCACCTGTCGGCAGTCAAAGGAGGTCCTAATCGGACCTACCCCACGCATGACGCGAAGACTGCTGGGCCTAAACAGAACAAACTTACGAATAATGGTGGGCACCCTCACGGATCACTGTGCTTTAAATAAGCACCTCCTATTCGTTCTAAACGTCACCGACAGTCCCCTATGCAGGGGCTGCCTAGAGGCTGACGAAACAGTCGCCCACGTAATCCTGGAATGCGTGGGAGTGGCGGACCAACGGGCAAAAATCCTACCAGAAATTAGGTCGCTTCGTGAAGCCTGTGAATTCCCCAGGAGGATTCTGAGCTTCTGGTCGGAGCTGAGGTGGCTGGAGTAGCCGCCGACCCACACGCATAAAGGGCCATCTTAGAGCCTAAATGCGGAAACGGGAGCCCTTATCAACTATCAAGATAATATTTACCGTAATGTAATGTTGTAAGTGGAGCACGCCCTACGTGGAGCACGGCCTCGCCTTACTTATGTTTGTTTTGCGGCTGTCATAGAATAGGGGACGCTCCGGTCTTCGCCGTACGCAGAGCTCGGCCTGTGGCGTCGCCTCAGCAGTCTTTGTTTGGTAGCCGTTTTGGATTGGGGAGGATGCTCTGAGCTTCGCCATACGCAGGGCTCGGCTTACGGCCTCGCCTAACAAGTCTTTGCTTGGCGGCCGTCTTGGATTGGAAAATAATACGAGCTTCGCCCTATGCGGAGGTCGTCCTTCAGCCTCACTTTGATAGTCTTTGTTTGGTGGACATTCATTTTCATTAAAAAGGTTGACCTAAAAAATACCTAAGCTAGTTTTTAACATGGACATTCCTTAGGACCTTGGAAATACCTAGGGTTACCGGGTGGGTACTTTTGAGGGTTTAGTTCTATGCTAAAGTCCACCGATACTAACTAGCATGTATTTTGTAAATATTTTTACCAGCCCATATTCGTCCCCACTGAGAGGCATAGGCCTCCCTTCGAAACATGATGGGATTTAGGCCATAGTCCATCACGCTGGCCCAATGCAGGTTGATGGACCGCTTGTCTTTCGAAAATTAATTTTCTTGGACGGACCCGCCCGGGTTTCTTCACAATGTTTTCCTTCTCTGTTCAGCAAGTGATAATTAGTAATCCATACATAAATCCGAAAAGACGAATTTAGTGGTACAGGCCCACACCAGGATTTGATTTTCTTCTTCTATCGTATCGATAGCAAATCAAAGTCTTTGGCCCAAAACTTTGCCACTTTTACCACACTCAAATCTGTAACGGGCCGTCTGGTTCGCGACCACCCTCCTACCGAAGTCCGACGCCAAACAGCTTGCTGTGTTCCGTCGGTGCGTAGGAGTACCAGTGCCTTTATAGGCATTTTCTGGGTTAACTCGCTCCATTGTCGACCTCATCTTTGACCTTTATGGTCAAGATTGAGGTCAAGAGTTAACCCATCTTACGATTAAAAAAAAACACTCTTAGTTGCTGCCATTAGATCCTCCCAGGTACAGATGGTAGGGCACGAACAGCATAAGATCAGGTGTTACATTGCTCACATCGATTACCACCTTCCGATTACAAGTCTGACTCATTATCAACTGGGCTATCACAGCTCGTATTATATTAATGTTTTCTAATAAACTTTAGAACCATCTATCAAGTACTGCTGGCCATGTAGGAACTGGACTGGCAATCTTGTTTTCTTTATTTATCGCACGCTTGTTTACTCAGCGTGCGATACAAATCCTACACACCCTCCGGGTGTGCAGACATCGCGCGAGGGTTTATAGGCTAGGTGCTGCCATGATTTTTACAATGATACCTTCAATTTTCATGGAAGTGACAGATACTGTCATACTTTTGGCCAATTCAGAATGCAAACACTTATTGATTCTAGCTTTTCCGAATCTGCATCATGGATTTTAAAATGTCATATCAAATAGGTAATGTTGCAGTAGGCCTACGGATTATAATACTTACATCAATGTCGAAGCAGAATTTTATCAGGTATTTAACGTGAGGTGTTATTTGATACACCCCCATCTCTTGAATGCATAGCCGACATGTAACAAACAGCTTTGGGTCAACCTTTACCATTTCAGAGTCCATGATTGATGTTATTGAAGCACCTGTAAGGAAATTACTTGTTAAAACATAGTGTACTAAATGAAGCGAATGAAGCACATTTAATAAATAAGGAAATAATTATCCTTGCAATTTATGAGTATATATTTCAAATTTTTCTAATATTCGAGAAGCTGCAGTCTAAAATGAACATTATGGCAATGGCAAAAGGTCGACCACCTTTATTGCATCTGTAGTTCCACAGGTTTCAGTGGATGTTTTCAACTGAATTTTACACTCGTAGCAACATGATAATTACAGAAGGTGGACATCCATCTGATTGTAACTCAGAACAAGTCTATTTCTCTAGAGCAAGGATAACAGTAAAGTACTTACCTAGCAAAAAATGTACCACGAACGGACTAACAAATTCTTATGTGCCTAATGCCTATACAATTCAAAACATCACAATATTAGGTACCAAGTGACTACAACGTATTGTTAATTGACGTTATCTTATAGGTACTTATTCTTTCTTCAATATTTAAATGAAATAATACGCAAGAAAAAGAGAAAGCTTTGTACGTTGCTGTTCAGTTCAGATTACAATTTTACAACTAATTAAAAAAAATGACAGTCCATCTGTTGTGGAGTAGCGAATCAAAAAGATGTTACTGCCATCTAGTAGCGAATAGCAATCATACAAGAGATAATTATTACCTATTGGCCGTGAAAAGTTGATTACTCACTCACTAAAACGTCATCTAGTTTCAAATATAAGAACTTCCATATGACAAGAAACGTACTTTATCTAGATGTAACATTTATGATTCAATAGATGGCAGTGTTCATCAAAAAAGTTTTAATTTTTATAATGTTACCCTGTATTGACCCCGTTGTATTTCATAAATAATAATTATCATTTAAACCTTTTGATCGCTACGTCATGTTACGAAAGTGATGCATCCACATGCCACCATTACTTATGATGTTACATTGCTGTGTTTGTTCTTCTTTTTTTGGTAATGCCTTTAGCTACTGTTATTATTATTACAGTTCATTATCGCTTAAAACTCGATGAAATTACTCGTCGTGATATCCCGACATGACGTATTATATTATGGCACGATTTCCCGTGGTCGGCTATGACCGTCTTTGGCGTTCAAAAGGTTAATTATATATTTAGCCTCATTGGCGTATTAGACATTAGGCAATTTTTGTAACAGAGATACACAAAATAAATGACAAAATATTCTTAAAGTGTTAAAACTCAAAACTGTAGGAGACTAGCGTAAGTTGTAGGTATGACTTTTTTTTTAATAAAACGATCGAATTTACCGAAATCAATGCATTAGTCATGTTTCGTATCAGAATGCCCGAACAAATTGGTGAAATCAACATACAGGTTGAAAAAGAACCTCCGAGCTTTATTGAAAATCCTGAACCAGTATCACCTACTGAACACTTTTTTTTTGTTTTTTTTTTGCGAGAACCCCCCGAGCGCTACCCGCACCCCTCGCGTTCCTCATGTAGGAGTAATGTCTACGTTTAGGCAAAAAATGAACTATTCCCATTGAAAAATTTTAAAAAAAAATTTTTTTTTTCATATTTTCTTTGAGTGATACTGGTTCAGGATTTTGAATATAGCTAGGAGGTTCTTTTTCACCCAGTATAATTGAAAAAAAATAATTTCCCGAACAAAAGAAAGCACTAAATGAAGCTAAAATAAAAGCCAATCAATCAATCAATGCATGCGTAAAACATATACAATTTTCAATTCTTTGATAAATGGCGTCTAAAATGGTAATTTTACCGGACATTGGTAGGTATTTTAATCATAATTTTTAGTGGTTGCCCCCCTGTTTGAAATCTGTTATAATGGTATCAGCTTATATAAATAAAAATAAAAACTACCTACCAAAAACAATTGCTAGTATTTCTACTTTTAAATTGTATTAGATTTATCGATATTTTCAGATATATTTTGTGAATTATTATATTCCTATGATGATGTTTCAATTAAAGTTTTTTTTTCTGAATTGTCGAAAGTGTATAATATTCAATGATGAACGACTCCAGCGCCATCTATCGAGAATTGTGCAAGCTAATTGAAAATAACCTATTTATTCATCAATGCTTACTGCCGTACTCAGAGACTGGAATTAAAGTGAAGTAATTAAATGTCATGCTATCCTTTTTTATATCAACAAGAGTGAAAGAGACAACATCAGAGTTTAACAGTACCTACTTAACTTTAAATGACATCTCTGAGTACGGCAGTTAGACTAATAGGCTAACCTAATAACTAAACAGGAAACAAGAATAAGTATACTTTTTTTTTCTGCCATCTTGGGTCATGCTTTTCTTAAGTAATGAATGTAAAAACTTGGATGCCTCTAAGTAAGTGATAGGATCAAAACACACAACCAGACTAAATCACAAAATAAAACATTGATAAATAATATACTTACCAAGCTGGCGACAAGTATTTTTAAAAGGAACAACCTCGTTTTCTTGGAACTTTATTATTGATCAGAATCAGGATTATTATTAATCACTTCATGGAACCTAACCTAAACCTGAACCTAACCTGATGTGGTCCTGGTGAGTCATAACTTTTGACATGACTCACCTAGACCCTTATTGGAACTACTCAACGGTAGATGTCACTAAAAGTCTGATAGTAATAGAAGAATATTCTAGAACCATTCAATGACGTCTTTGGCTTTTTATAGAATCATAAAATAAAGATCTATAGAAAATTTGTAATTACATTTTGAGGTAATGGGACGGTTATACAATATTTACAACGACGCTGCTGTTACGGATTTCAGGATTATTTTAAATATTTAACCTTTTGAGGTTATAAACTAAAGAATAGTCATATTAAATTTGCATAAAACTGATAGATGGCACTAGTCGGCAAAGTTCAGCTTCTTTACAACAGATGACGCTAAATCGAAGAAATGTAAACAGGCAATGCGTACTAGTAGTTGCAATAGCTATCGATAGATGGCGTTCCACTGAAAAGTGAATATAACGGAATGGAATAGGATAGGGTAATTATTATACCTACCATATTAAAATAGTTTCGTACATTGAAAAACATGCTATTAGGGAACATAACGATTAAACAGTCGGGACCCATCAAAAATCGCGGGCTTCCTAATAATGGGTCCCGACTTCACAATTTTGATGCAGGCTCAATGCGTGTAACTTTTTAATTACGCATTTTTTTTTTTGACAAATTAAAGGCAACATCTGGGTGAAATCAGATCTTCGCTTTTCGGCACTGCCCTGCCCAAAGAAAATGCTTATAACTTTTTAACGGAAGGTCGAGCAAATCTGATACAATTAGCGTTTGAATTTGACAAATTAAGTAGGTAAGTACTACTAGTTCTGGGTGAAATCAGATTTTCGCTAGGCGGTGCAGTTTTTTTGGGCAGTGCCGAAATAAGCGTATTTCGTCACTGCCCTAAAAAAATCCTTATAGCTAATTAACGGAAGGCGTACAAATTGTCTCTTTCTGTTACAAATTAAGTACTAGTTAAAATAAAGATCTGAGACCTGGGCAGTGCCGAAATAAGGGATGCAGCCCGGCAGCGCAGCGCCTCAAACTTGTCATTTATCTCGGAAATCGAGTCCATCACCTCAGCTGGGCCACAAGCGAAATTTCAATGTTTGACTATGCCAAGAATTTCTCAGAATTTGTCGTATACATTTGGCAAAGAAAACAGAATTCGGCCGCACAGCCGAACAGGGCCGCGTTAAAAAATCATCGGGGGTTGTTTGGGGCCTAGCTGCAGTGACGTCACTACAGCTGGGCCACACCTGTATCTCGAAGATGGAACCATGTAGCGAAGATCTGGCTACGTAGAAAATTTCTCGTGACAACCCCCAAAATAAGACAACTATCCGGTCTCGCGTTCAAAAGATATTAGGACATTCGTTGAGGCCCAGCTGCAGTGACGCGTCACTACAGCTGAGCCACCTGGATCTTGAAAACGGGACGACGTAGGGGAAATCTGTTTGCGTAGATAATTTCTCGAGTATAATCATCAAAAAAATCTGAAATTCTCGGTGTCCCGTTCAAGAGAAAAAAAGACTATTTAATTTTCATACAAATGTACAGTCGTGATAATAAGTGAAATAAACAAAATCTAATTCCAGTTATATGATAATAAATAAACAAACTGAGCCATCTGTGATAGTTTACAACAAGACGTCTTCTTCCTTTCTTAACGTGACCTAACCGTGCTGCTATCTCTCGAGAGTGTGTTTCAACATTCATTTATTATGATTTTATTTTAATATGTGGTTTAAAGTTTTTTTTTTTACCGCTCTTATTATAACAGCACAGAGCGCACGCGTGTTGTAACCTAAGTTGCGGCCGTCGTAACTACGTAAAGTCGTAACTACGTAAGTATTTCACATGCGCTTACCATGGCTTAGAAGGTAAATCCATTTACAGCGAACCATCCTTACTAATATTATTGATGACGATACTCGAGAAATTATCTACGCAAGCAGATTTCTCCTACGTCGTCCCGTTTTTGAGATCCAGGTGGCTCAGCTGTAGTGACGCGCCACTGCAGCTGGGCCCCAACGAATGTATTATATCTTTTGAACGCGAGACCAGATAGTTTTCTTATTTTGGGGTTTGTCCCGAGAAATTTTCTACGTAGCCAGATCTTCGCTACGTGGTTCCATCTACGAGTGTGGCCTAGCTGTAGTGACGTCACTGCAGCTGGGCCCCAAACAACCCCCGATAAATTTTAAACGCGGCCCCAAGAAATTCTGTTTTCTTTGCCAATCGTATACGACAAATTCTGAGAAATTTTTGGCATAGTCAAACATTGAAATTTCGATTGTGGCCCAACTGTGGTGATGGACTCCAATAATTCATTTCAAGTGATGGTGGCGTTGCCATAATTATGGACACGACCTTGGAAACTTCCCTTTGAGATGGCTAGCCACTTGTTCTGTAGGTAATCCAATACTAAAACAAAGAAAACAACAATTTATTCTTACATCATTATAATTAGGTAATGTAACTATATTTCGACAAGACATTATTAACATTAATTACCGCATCATATCCTACGACGAATTCCAAGGTTAGATGAACAACAAGCTAGTACATTTTATTTATACTATACCTAATAGTCACAAAGAATTACCTATAGTACTCAGCATTAAATCTAATCTTAAAAAAAATAATCAACATAATTGTAATAATAAACAGTCCAGAAATGCAATCGTTTATGAAAAAAATTAATGAAAGGACCTAAGTCAAGATTTTACTTCATTAACAATAATTCTACAAATTATTCAGGTCATTCTAAATATTAATCACAATTTTTTATCACTCCGGGGGTCTATTTACACCGATATATGCAAGTATTTAATTTCATTATCATAAAGGAGGTCACGCAAATGGCAAAAATACCATTCAAGTAATAATTATGTATAATGAGTGACAGTACTGTCACAATCAAAATCAATATCACAGCACTTGTAAAATTGCGTGTCAATGTCAAAAGTATTCACAATACTGAATAATATTAGCCAGCCCCCAGAGAATAGTTTGAGACTCTAAAAAAGAGCAGTAAAGATGTCCATTACAGATACTTAATTGTCAATTGTTAATAATACATAACTACAATAACTTATCTGCGCTGGCGACGCTTCTTTTTATTAGCACGTGGTTGCTGGTTTCCATTTTGAGTAGTTCCACTAGATGGGGCCGCTGAGGGTTGTTGGGCCGGCTGCGGTAGGGGCGAGGGTGCCTCCTGTACAACAGCATACCCAGAGAAAAATGTTTGATGTGGAGCAGCACTAGGTGGTGGCGCAGGCGATCCATTTTGTCGAGGGCCAGAGCCCGGCTGAACATTGTTACTTTGAGCTTGAGGAAGGTTTCGCTCCTGCGGCGGCTGAGGCGCATTCAGTGCCGCTCTCACGCGCTTTTTCATCCGCCTGCGAGCGTTGCGCGACATGGGCTGGCTGCTGTCGTCCGCAGGGGGCGAAGGCGGGGCCGCGGGGGGCTCCACTGGCGGCGCCGCGGCCGGAGGGGCGGCGCGCACCGTCACCACCCCGCGAGCCGCATTCGACACCTGATTCGTTCTGTTTGATTGAGTTTCAATTCTTTGTCGCAGATCTGCCTCGGAACGGACCAGAGCATTCGCCTCTCGGCCGAGAGTGGCGAACGCACGAGAAAGTCTAGCGACGTCATTTTGCAAGTCCTGTAGGAAAGGCTCGAGATCGTGTGCGACGACAGGACGTGCGTTGTCATTAATGTTGCCGCGGCTGGCTACACGTGTGTTGTCGTTGGCGTTGCCGCGGCTGGCCACACGCATCACCGCACGCGGCTGCGTCTGATGCGCCAGCTGGTCGGCGGGCACGCGACGCACAGACAATTTTCCACTGATCATAGACGGAGATATAAGTGCGTGTGCATCGAGCCCATCCACCACCAAGCAATGTCCTCGTTTCTTTAGTGTTCCTTCACATGATCTTACAGACCACACCTGATAAAAAATTTCAAAATTAAAGCTCCATAAAAATTCACACCTAGTTTCAGAAACGTCCAATAAAGTTAATGCTGCTTTAACTATCTTACTATCACTTTTCTTCGAGTTGACGTAAACAAGGACAGCATTACATTTAAAGAGGCTTTTACTATAATTAATGTTTCTGCAATTGAGCGTATGACAGCTAAAATTATACTTTAAAAATATTATATGATCTAGATGTATTTAGACCCCTAGCACACGGCGTATTTCTACGGCGCTGAAAACGCGCGTTTCACGCACGTATACGCGCTTCAAACGCGATTGGAACGCAACCTTGTAACCTCAGCACACGGGGCGATCGTGAAACGCGCGTTTACAGCGCGTATACGCGCAGATACAGCGATACAAACGAGTTTCGAACGCGCTTCACACGCGCGTTTTACGCGAGTTTAAATCTATGAAAACGCAAAAATCGGCATCTACGGCGCTGAAAACGCGCGTTCCTGAAACGCGCGTTTTCAGCGCCGTAGAAATACGCCGCTGCTAAGGGGCCTTACTCACACAGTCAGAGAAAATAGCTTCACGGTCATTGCCGGAAATAGTCACAGTGTAGCAAAATTCGTGTGCCACCCACGGGGACGCCGCCATCGACAGCCATGCACTTACTGCATCATCTATAATGTTCACAAACAAATATTATTACATATATATCTTTATTTTACAAATTAGACATTTTTAACTAAAATTGTACAAATTAGAGTAACTCACTTTTAATTTCAATAACTAGGAAGAAAATCCCCATATCAGCAACCCGAACAGCAGTTACTAATCTAGCAGGAATTGTAGAAAACTGCCATGCTTGCAAATACTCTCCATTTTCTGATTGACCCTGAAATATAAGTTCAGTTCAAAATATAAAGTTTTAATACCAAATAAATAAAATCTGACACGAGTTTATACATACTTGAATTTAATTATTGTAGAAAAGCGACGCGAGCACAAACCGCAAGTCTTGCCACTCTCAGGGGTGGTGAAACTTCAAGTTTTTTTTTCTATTTATGAGAAGGGTTAACTCTTGACTTCAATCTTGACTAAGGTCATAGAGTTAACCCAGAAAATGCCTTTAAGTCACCGGTACTTCCACGGACCGACGGAACACAGCTAGCTGTTTGGCGTCGCATGAAATCATAGGACGATATCTCTGATTCAGAACAAATTGCGGTGTCGTTGACTAGGATGGATTGATAGGAGGCAGGTCTCATTAATTTGTGTTTCCTTAGTCGCCTCTTACGACACTCACGGAAAGTGATGGGGTGATGTTATTCTCAACCGATCACCACACAGCATTTTACGTTCAATCTCAAAAGTACCACCATCTTGATTAGCGCGACTCGCAGGTTGTGCTTGGATTGCTGTAATATCTTGTTATGTGATAAAACGTTCCTTACTTCAATAAGATCAGGTGCGTGAAAATAACGTAGATGGTTCAGCAAACGCCCTAATGGGAGACGTTCGCCATTAGTGTTTTTGCAGCAAAGACAGCGGAAGGAGCCTTTGCAATGTTGAGGGGTCCGGAAAACTGGACGCTGCAATTTGATAACATGGTAATATCAATAACTATAGTAAAAATGTACTGCCTCTGTCTCTTTTTAGCATCTAATCATTGAATCCCTTCAATAAATTGACAAGTAAGACTAGTTCAATCTGGTAAATTATTACACCTAGTTTAATTTATAATTTGCTAGCTTTCCGTTCCAGGAATTTGTTCCTGTGGGAATTTGGAAAGAGTAAGTAGGTATCTTGTCACTTTAGTGTAAACTTACACTTGCAAAGTTATGGATATTGTCCTCATCATCTTCATTGTTGTTATCATTTTCTTCTATAGAATCATCTTTAGCAGCACTATTGCTCTCTGAAGAAGTTGAGCCAGTCGTCACTTTTCCACCCAGCTTCTGTAAAGACATTTCTTGTTAATTAAAGTATTTAATATACAAATACACAAAGATAAAACAAATATCATGTAAAAACATACGAAAGCTCGCAATCTTCTTATGTTGGCAATGAGTTCTTCCATTGCATAGTTTCTGGTTCCGAAGAACAAAGCACGGCAGACTGGGCACACGTCCAGGCGAGTTTTGCATCTACCACATACATGGTGACCCTCATTACATTGGAAAATTTGGCCTGATGGAATCTCATAGCAAACAGGGCATTGCAATAAATCATCCAAGTCTGGCAAAGCCTCTGCCTGAAATATAAAAATAACATTAATAGATAATAATACTACTAATAGTGAAGCTGTTTACGAATTTTATAATTCCTATAATTCTTTCCTAGCAATATTTTGAAAGAGCATCCAACCTGAGTGGTATACCTAAACTTCGAGGTGATCACCCAAGGAGCCCCACTATGGAGAAATAAAATATTGGCGGCCACTGATGAAACTTGCGGCAATCGATCAATCGATAGATAAAAAAATTTCAAAACGAAAGTGTTAAAGACATTTTTTCGGAGATATAGAGCTTTGAAAATGAAAAAAACATTTACTAACAAAAATATAATTTGAAGTCTTTACCTTCTTTACAGCATTAGATAACTCTATCCTACTTGTTTGAGCATGGAAAAGCATTTTTTTTTACTTTTATTATCATGTTTAGACGGTACAGTCAAGAGCACGCTAAGCTTGACACTTTGAATCTTATCCTATACTAGCTTTCCGCCCGGGATTTCGTTCCCGTAGGAAGTCGGGAAAATTATGTAGCCTATGTCTATCAGGGATAATGTAGCTTTCTAATGGTGAAAGAATTTTTCAAATCGGTCCAGTAGTTTCGGAGCCTATTCAATGCAAACAAACAAACAAATAATCAAATCTTTCCTCTTTATAATGTGTATAGATTAGATATTTGAGAATGAAAAAGTATTTTAAAAGTAGTAACGTGTTTATTAGATAAGTAGGTACCTACTAAATATATCGTAAGTCTAGCTACGCCTTTTCAGTCCTAGTAGGTATTATTAGGAATATCGCATGTCTAGGAAAAATATAAGTAGGTGTATTGCAATCAGACTACATTCACACATAAACCCAGGACTATCGAGCAGCTGAAGGCCAACATCCGACTTCCTCATATTCTGAGGAAAATAATGATAAATGATCTCGAAAGAGACCGTCTTTGTGAGGCTGAAAATGGTGGTAATTTAAGTGATTTAATGCTTAAAACCTAACTCAAAACTATCTCCATGAGTGTTATTTTTATTATCTCATAATTAAGATGAATAAAAAAAACATTGGAGCTTATTGCAACCGCGTCGTGAGTTTTACACCACCCTGTAGTAGTATGGTCTATTATTTAAGTCTAGAACACCTGATTGTAAAATGATCTTGTAATTGATTGCCTATTTTATTTATTTTTATATATATATAAATCTAAACGTAGTTTGATTGCAATACACCTACTTATATTATTCCTACATATGAGATATTCCTAATAAGACTGAAAAGACCGGGCTTAGCTACACTTAAGATATATTTAGTAGGTACCTACTATAACGAGAGGGGTAGTCGGGAGGATAAGAAAGGGCAAAGAGGGAATGACTTTTAGTTATTTATTAGAGGAAAAAACTATTCTGAAGTGAAGCTACGAGAAGACTGTGTCAAAATACCAGCATTGACCGTCAAAAGTAAGCTAATTGTTTTTAATTACAAAATACCTATCAAAAAGCTTTCAAGTAGACGTATAACGACCTCTCTACAGTACCTACTTATCTAATAAACACAATATTACTTCAAAAATACTTTTTCATTCTCAAATATCTAATATAGGATAAGATTTAAAGTGTCAAGCTTAGCATGCTCTTAACTGTACCTACCTAAACATGATAATAAAAGTAAAAAAAAATTTTTTCCATGCTCAAACCAGTAAGATAGAGTTATCTAATGCTAATCTTTGAATGCAGTTTAGTTTCTTATTGAAAATAAAGGAATGTTTCGTTTCCCCAGGTGGCGTTAAAAAATTCCACCCTGTATATTTCATAAAAATTACACACTAATTAATTAATTCTTTCATTAATTTTTCTCATACATATTCAGTTATTACTCATCAACCCGTACATAGCGTATGATGCTATAACACTGGGCTCATAGCCCATACATTTTTGCACATTGTTCTTTTAGATTATATGTATACTAGCTTTCTGCCCGGGACTTCGTTCCCGTGGGAATTTGGGAAAATTATGTAGCCTATGTGTTAATCCAGAGTGTCAGCTACCTCCATACCAAATTGTATCAAAATTGGTCCAGCCGTTTGAGTGTGAAAGAGTAACAAACATCCATACATCCATACTTACAAACTTTCGCGTTTATAATATTAGTAAGGATAAAAAAAGGATTAATTTAGTTATTCAGGGTTATCGGTAATAAGTCACGGTTCCTTTAGGGGATGATAGTAGAGATCATTAGGAGCTATCAAATCACCCTCAGGTAGGGACTCTGTACCAATTTCGAAAAAAAAAACTTTGTTGTTTAAGAAAAGCGGATTATACTCCTTCAAATAGTATTTTTAAAGAAACTTAGATGGTTATTTTTATCCAAGCCAGTACATATAAATGTACATCCTTACCTTCGTTGTTATTTAACTAAAACAATGTAAAAATCCACTTTTCTTAAAAAAACAGTGTTTTTTTTGAAATTGGTAGACTTTTTCTAGAGGGTTATTTGATAGCTAATGATCTCTTCTCTACTCTCACCCTTTGAAGGGATTGTGATGTATTACCAATAACTCTGTAAGTACATTATATTTACTTTTCTATCTCTGTACCAAACATTAAAAACGGTTCAGTAGTATAGGTATGATACCGTAAGACCGTAATAGACAGACAGATAGTGTTGCACAAAACGGTATTTTTTCTAACTTAAAAAAAAAACATGAAAAAAAAACCGTGAAAAAAAACGTTTTTTTTTTCTTTAACATGTTTTTTTCATAAGTACAGAATGTGAATTTGCAAGGCAGTTAACGTTTTAATATGTTTGTTTTATAGTATATATATTTTAATTTTAAACTATTTTTTTTATCCTTAAGTATCTATTTTTCTGGATTAATAGTACTAAAGTTTATGAAAATATTAACAACACTGACTGAAATTTACGTTTACGCACGGGGATTTTCCAAACAAGCTAAGTTACGCAAGAGGGAATTGTGTGAGAGCGTAGAGTTAGCGTACACAAGTCGGAATTTTTTGTTTTTGGATATGCCCATGTTTAGTGTATAAATTCTGCCTAATTACTGTAAAAATGAAATAAATTCTAATAAATTTAGTTTAGGATTATTTCTGTCTAAGGCACTGGCTGAATGTATCAAAGGCCCTTGCTTGCTTCTGCATAATTTTAATTGAGATTAATGGGGATGTAACCAAAATGTAATATATTTAACCCATCTTATAATAAATAAAAAATGTACATAAAATGTACATTGTTCAATCATTATAGACATCATCAGTAATGGCTGCAGTCATTTCAACAATTCAGTGAATAATGAATTGAATTATGTGATGTTTTACTAATTTTATTATTATCTTACTACATATACATATGATTTTTTTAACCTTCAACGGGTTCACTGCACTTGTTTATCATCTATGATCAACTAGAGCATTATCTATTAATAGGGTAAAAACGCTGGTGGTTCATCCAACCAAAGCAAGTCAGAAAATTTAAAAAAATTTGGAAACCCAACATTTTGAAAACTGCTCTTTTCCGACCCCGGTCAGTGGGTCATGTCATGACCCCTAAAGGATGGGGTTTGATTTAATGCAAATAACCTGCAGTATATCCCCTTTTAAGGAAAAGTTGGAATGTTTAGACTTTTTTGGTTTCGACTATCTATGAAGCTGAAATTAAGTCGTTTCAAATAGCAGAATCAGAGTGTGGCAAGCAATTGTGTGACTAAAATAGGGAGTAGATGCAGGGTTAGCAATCGTAGTAGAATTATACTATTTGTACCATAATTTCATAAAATTGCCAAATTGTAATGCCAGTATACTACACGAAAATACCACAATTTTTATCAACCAGTGGAAGGGTAGTTTTGTAATTTTTAACTATATCCTGTATTTCTGACAGAATAGTTGTTATGTATTTTATCTATGAGTGTGACTGAGATGATGATTACTTATAAACACTTTCTTGTGTATGTTCACACAATTTTCTTGAATAATTTGCTAAAATAAGGTAAAATAAACAGTTTCTTTTTATATCGCCGTTTCTATCTTACTTAAGCTCAATGAAATAGGCTAGAAACAGAAACAAAGAATATTATTGTGATTATTTTTTATTATTTTAATGGTTTTTTATGCAATAAAACAAATTTTACTTTGAAATCGTTGAAATCGATATGTAGTATTATTTTTTGTCAAGTAGTGTAATTTTGATCTCTAAGTAGGTAGTATAATTTTCTAACGGTCTGAATCCAACCTTGAGTCAAATTCAAACATGCTTTATTTTCATAGAACATACAAAGTGTTTCTTGAAAACGTCATAAAAATACATAAGCAAAATCAATGTAAATAATTGAGAAAAATAGTGAATTACATTAGCATTTTTGACTTTGCGCCTATTCGCAAAGGTGCAATCTTCCTCAGGGAGTAGATGGTTAAGGGTTAAAAATAAAAGAACGAAATATACCTACAAGGTAGTCTAATATAGATACAAAAAAATTATTATTGAAGGTAATTATACATAGAACTATAAAGATGAAGCGATTCAATTTAAATCTAGATTATGTTCTTGCATTTTAAGTGCATTAAAGTAAAGGTAATTTGTGGCATCAAGTAAGGTCACTGATGTTTGTGTAATCTTATGTTTCATCATATTATTCTTTTTTGTTTGATAATTAAATGAGCAAGAGGAGATTAATTTTGTGAATTTCAAATAAAATTTATGTTATGAATAGATGTCGTATTTGATCTACCCTCGGTCAATGGGTCTTTTTCGCTCTTCAAGAGTACTCACTATGCAAACGCGAGGATTTCATAATACGCAAATACAAAAAACAATTTAAAATGATAATTGTGAGGGGGTTTTAAATGTTAAATAGATACATAATGAGGTATTACACAAATACATATATTCGTAGTAAATGTTTTTTGAATACATGTGCTTTAATAAAATAAGGTAGATCTGAGATGAACGTCACAAAAAATATCGACCAACGGACAAGGTTGAACAATGGAATACAAGTTTTATGTAGATAAAAATCTTACAAACCTTTACTTGTGTTTGCTCCGACATTATGTAAATCCCTTAAATAGTCTGATGTGTTAGGTCTGTGAATTATAATTTTATAAAGCTTTAATTTATTCCAAGAAAATTGAGGAGGAAACACAGCTGTGATTTTTACAAAAATGGCGTCGACATGAATGAATGTTTTTTTTTTTTTTTTTAATAATTATTTTCTGGCCTGGAAGCTAGTCCTTTTGGCCGTCATGAATGAATGATTTGGATTTGGATTGAATTTTTTTTTTGTTAAAATTATCCCTTTCGGGAAAGGCAAAGGAAACTATGTCCATACAGCCATGTCTTCAGTAAAAAATCTTCTTTCTTCAACTTAACCTAAGCCCTAAGCTCCTCATGTTCTGCGTAAAACCGGATAGCGTCTGTTTTACGAAAACTGGCGGCGAGAAGCACAACCGTGAGGATCTTTGTTGGTACCAAACGGAGCAGAAACACTGTTATCACTTGAATTTTTCATCACTACACGAATTTTAGTCAATTTACTGCATAATACACTATCACTATTACACATTAAACAACTTTTTCACGCCGAAAACGAAAATTCAATTGACAAAGCAACCGCTCACGCCGAGTTCCCGCCAAAGACCTCTTGGATTGGAATGATAGAGTAAAGCGCCTTATTCACTATCCATCTTGCTGTACGTCCCGCCAAGGCCATGCAAGATGGATGTAAACATATGCACTATCGTGCGTGCATCCAGCATGCCAGATGTAACCGAACGATTAATCTGAGAGGACGTGTTTTATACTCGTACAATGCCACCTGTTTTATCAAAGCGCCAAAAAATGGGAGTTCTTCTCATGTTATCAGCAGCAGCAGAAGAGAGGAAAAAAAATAAGAAGAGGTTTTGGATGAAAAAATTTACCATAAGCGTGCGGAGTATACTCAAATTATTAATATAATGAATCATTTGAACGTCATAGATTTCCATTTTGTTGCGATTGCGACACGACGTGCATTCACTTTGCGACACAAGGTCTAAATGCCAATCTGCTGTACAGCAAGTCTATTCACGATCAAGCATGCACGACGCAGGACCGCTCTGACGTACGTCTGCGCTATTCACTATCCATCTGCACGACGGTCGCGGTGGTGGGGGCGCTTGCTGGATGAAAAATTGCTCGTGCAAATCCAGCAAGCTAATAATAATAATTATCGACGTACAGCAAGCCTATTCACTGTCGTTTTTCATCGTGCATCGTGCATGACCTTGGCGGGACGTACAGCAAGATGGATAGTGAATAAGGCGCTTTACGATATGACACTTTGTATGTTCTATGAAAATAAAGCATGTTTGAATTTGACTCAAGGTTGGATTCAGACCGTCAGAAAATTATACTACTTCACCAAAAATAATACTACTTATCAATTTTCAACGAATTTAAAGTTTTATTGCATATCATTGTGATTATTTTTTATTATTTAAAAACCATTAAAATAATAAAATATAATCACAATTATATCCTTTGTTTCTGTTTCTAGCCTATTTCATTGAGTTAAGATAGATACAGCTATATAAAAAAAAATTTTTTGTTTTACCTTATTTTAGCAAATTCTTCAAGAAAATTGTATGAGTATACACAAGAAAGTGCTTCATCTAACTCACACTCATAGATAAAATACATAACACTCCTATTATGTTAGAAAGACAGGAAGTTAGTATTTGTTATCACTACACTTTTTTTACAATGTTATCCTTATAGCGAGGCAGCGAGTGTCAAAAATTACTACGATTTCCAACCCTACTACTAGTGTTGCATAACTATCGATAGTTTGGCTATCGATAGTTGACCTTGATAAACAGTAAGAATATCAATAGGACTAGGTGTGGATAGTATCGATAACCAATAGTTTGCGATACTATTCATGATAGACCAAACTATAGATACTATCGATAGCATTGATAGTTTTGAATCAATAGTATCGATAGTATTTGATACTATTAAATTCTAATCGCTAGTATCGATACTATTAGAATTCAATAGTATCAATACTATCGATAGTTTGGTCTGTCATCAATAGTACCGCAAACTATTGGCTATCGATAGCCCTATCGATATTACTGTTTTTCAAGATTACAAAACATATCTGTCGCTCTTGGAAAACAAAAACATGGCATATTGTGTATGGCCACGTCCCAATTGTTGCTATATTATAATAAACATATAATAATATCTTTATTTCTTCTCTCACACAGATAGTCATAATCATAAAAGTTAACTTAGGTCCGTATTACAGAACGCAACTCTGATTTATATTTGAGTAGCAGTCATCTTTGTCATTTTGATTTTGAGAGATAGAGGCAATTAATACTTAAGTGTAGGTCAAGATTTGAGTCTACTTCTGTAATACGGACCTTAATCTAAGTGTACTATCAACCCTAGTTCCGTCTGACCAGTTTCAAATGTTTATCCCTTGCAAGCGAAGAGCAAGACAAGCCCCGCCCTCATCTTAAATTGAGCAATCACAGAACTGGACATTTTTTATATTACTAAACAAAGGAACTTCTCGGTTTTTTGGTGAACAAAAAACAATTAACAAGAAAGGAATAGTTTTTTCTACCCGCCTTTAATGATCTGAACAAAGCGCTATTAGTAACATAACTGATCCTTAAGGTGGTCAGGCGGAATTGGGGTTGATAGTACATTTACTTAAGATATCTGTATGAGAGACTGGTATACGTATTAGGAAAACCTGTATGACGGATTACCAGCCTCTCCGACTCCGGGGGGCTACCACCTAAGCGAAGCTGATGTTGATTAACCGAATGATGAACGAATGGAATGATGTATATTGCTGTGTTTGGTTCGTGTCGTTAATCAAGGTCTCCTTATGAAGAAGCAATAGACAGCATTCCATTCGTTCACCCAGCGTCAGCTTCGCTTAGGTGGTAGCCCCCCCGGACCAAGTGCACAAGACAGGTACTGCTGAATTGTGTGGAAATAGTGCGAGTGCATAAAAGAAGAAGAAGAAAGGTTTAGGGTGTGTGTGTGTGCTTGTAGGAGTGGGTTTGTTTGTTTGTGTGTGTGTGTGTGTGTGTGTGTGTGTGTGTGTGCGTGTGCGTGTATGTGTGTATGTAGATGTATGAGATCGTGAGCACCATGCGTGTGTATGTAAATGGGTCGGATTTATTTTGTTAATGGTTTCAGCTTCTATGTTTTTTTGTAATGTTTTGAAAAAACACGCGCAGGAGACACGTTACGCCAGAAAATAATGCAATTAAATTATAAGATAATTTTCCACGTTAAAAACGTATGAGTCACCGACTTCAATCCTTACAGTTCGCACAAAGTAGATATCTAGTATTTTTTGTGGACTACAATGCTTATTAGCAGATAACTACAAGCAGAAATGTCATTCATTTATTTAGATGATGTTCTAGTTTGTAGTATTTTTTGTTTTTGTTGTTTTTTTTTAAAGCGCTGAATCATTTTTGATAAAATTTATATGGAACCTCTTCAGGAGTATACTCTTTCGAACAAATAAAGAATTATTCAAATCGGTTTATAATTGCCGAAGTAATCGCGTAACAAATATACAAAAAAAATACAGTCGAATTGAGAACCTCCTCCTTTTTTGAAGTCGGTTGAAAAACGAAAATAGGGTTTTATCACACAAAGTAAGCGGGATCTAGAATAGGTAGTTTTTAAGAGAAATGTCGAATTCCGTAGAATTTTTCGTAGAATGAGTACTCCGGAATTTTTTCCATTTAAGAGGTCTAGATGACTAGGTACTGAATAGTACTTACTGACTACTGATTGTTGAAAGAAAATGATTTGGTTTGAGAAGAGAAGAAGCATCTTCTACCCTTAATACATACATACATAAGCTCACGCTTTTAATACCCATCGGAGTAAGCAGAGCATTAGGGGTCTTAGAACCACTTGATGCCACGTTTGACATACATTTTTCAGGGTTATTAGATGAACCATGATGTATAAAGGTGAGAGGTTGTCAGACTTTCGCCTATAATACAACAAATCCCTCGAGTCCTACTTAATGACTTTTATAGTATGCCTGGGAAGAGTTGGCAGCTGGTACTTTTAAGTTTTTATTGCACTCCTAGTTCAGCGTGGAAAGCTATCTTCTATTTCACTAATTCTGTCGTATGTACAGGGACAACGGCACATCATGCTATCAATCGATTCTCAATTTTATCTCCAAGCATTAGAGTTTACTATCCATTGGGGAAATTTGACAGTTTGTAGTAACCTGATGTGCCATGCCGTACATTAAACGAACAAAATTGTTCCAACACTGTTATTGATTCCGAGCTGATATCGCAAGGCATGGACTGGAGCTTTTCAAAAGATTAAACTAGATATCTTCTTCTTCTTATCGTGTAGGTATAGTCAAGTATGAGGCGAACTTGGCTAACCCTGGTGTCAGAGTTTTCAAACCTCACAATGGCCTCTGACTTGGTTTTAACGACTGTAGTCAATCGACAACAGCCAGGACCGACAGCTTAACGTGCCGTCCGAAGTACGGAATAGGTAAGCCTATTCATAAAGTGCATTTTTATAAATAGAATAGAGTGCCTGAAACTTTACCCAACACCAAAGGCAATCTATAATTCTTCGTGAGTATTTTGGTTGAAAAAATGCAAAGCGTTGTGTGGGAGCCAGAGTCCGGCTCGCACTTGGCTTTTTAGATTAATTTAGTAGGTATTTGTTGTTATAGCGGTAACAGAAATATATCATTTCTGAAAATTTTTACTATCTAGCTATAACGGTTCATAAGATAAAGCCTGGTGACAGAAGAACGGACGGACACACCCTTTATACACTCTTTGGATACGGAACCCTAACAAGTGGCTGTATAATGAATTACTCCTTTGCCAGTATTAAATTTTTTTTAAAGTGTGGCTGTACATTCATATAATCCTTTGCCAATACTAAATTTTAAAAAAAAGGTCAGTAGAAACGTCGCTTAACTCCTCTCGACTGTCAACTGCTTGTTAACCTTTCGGGTAGTTGTATGTCTATGTTGTGGGTCTTTGGCGGGAACTCGGCGTGAGCGGTTGCTTTGTCAATTGAATTTTCGTTTTCGGCGTGAAAAAGTTGTTTAATGTGTAATAGTGATAGTGTATTATGCAGTAAATTGACTAAAATTCGTGTAGTGATGAAAAATTCAAGTGATAACAGTGTTTCTGCTCCGTTTGGTACCGACAAAGATCCTCGCGGTTGTGCTTCTCGCCACCAGTTTTCGTAAAACAGACGCTATCCGGTTTTACGCAGAACATGAGGAGCTTAGGGCTTAGGTTAAGTTGAAGAAAGAAGATTTTTCCAACTTGAAGACCACTTGATTTTCGCCATTTTGGCGCTGTAGTGAGGCCAAAAGTCGATTAGTCGATGTATTCCCAGCGGGGTAGGCAGGCAATCAGCTCAAGTTGTACTTTGCCTCAGTGCTTAGTACCTACTTTGCCTTGGCAATCAGCTCAAGTTGTACTTTTAACAAGTGAGGACCAAAAGTCGATAAGTCGACTATTTATGTTCTCTAGCGGAATGTAGAGCTTAATTTTTTCTTTTTCCCCAAAAGTATGTACCTAAGTATGAGATGATCTGTTTTTCTTACAGCAGAGCATCAATTTTGCGTAAACAATAAAACCATTTTCTCACATTAGCATGACTCAAACTAAAGAAATAAGCTTTATCTTTTGCATTAGTTTCAAAAACAATAATATTTAAAGCTGTGTTACTTTATAAAAAGTTAAAGTATGTAATTTTTCAAAACTGGTACTCTTTTTTCAGTTTTGAAATATTATTCAATAGTTCATAAAGCCTACTACTATCCCTTAGCGGGGATCGTGACATGTTTCTAGTAACCCTTATGTATAACCTTTACCTTGAACATTTTCTTCAAATATTGTAGGAACACTACCAAATTTTAACAATTTCCTACTTCCTATGAAACAGTTAGGGTCAAAATGCTTCGAACATATTTCGTGGCTTTTCTTTGATGTCCAATTCTTCGAAACATTCATATTTTGAAGCCATTTTTTTATTTTAAACTTCGTCGGTTGGAAATCTGTTGTAAGAAATTTGGTTGGTTAGGTATTCTGTCTTACTGTTCTTATGAAGATTAGTAAACTCTTAAATATTTATCTAAAATCATTCAAGAGCGTGTCGAGCGACGCGCAAATTAATCAAACATTACTTGTTATCTTGAAAAGCTTAGGTACTAAGGTGTGATTACAGTTTTGTAGTATCAAGGGTCTCTTAGAAAATTGCGAGTAGACGGATATGGCGAAACTATAACTTTGTAGTCAACTACATAACCCTAAAAAAGTAATCATGGGTACTCAACAAAATAAAAACGGTTTTGTTTGCCATTGTACGTAACATTAAGTAATATTTTACACTAATATACCTATAACATGTTTCTATCGACATTGTTTTTATCGACTGTCTTTGGAAGCACTAGCGAAATAAAGCAGGCGAATCAAGCGAAATTGAAAATGCGAAAATTTTATCTTTTATAGTCATTTTAACATAACTATATATATACTTTGAAAAAGAGGAATGTCTTCCCGACAATTTCTAATCATTTAAAGTAGAATTAAGACGTTTTAAAACAACATTTTTCAATAAAACAGTTTGTAAAAAAACATACTTGTACATTGACCGATTATCTCCTTTTTTCTGTTTATATTTACAAACCAAGCATATTCTCATGGTCACAAAATTGAATATTAATAAAACTTTATACAAAAATTCACTTAGTCTGTAAATTTTAACAAAATTTTAATATATTTCAATTTGTTTACAATTTACTGCGTCAAGTTCCGTTCAATTTGTCACTTTCAATGCGTCCTAAAGAGAAATGCTGTAATTTATAGAGGACTGCCAGTCCATACACTTTATGTCAGTGGATAAATTTAACAAAAAAAAAAAAAATATGTCTATGTTGTTAACTGTCAAACGAAAACGTCAAAAAAGGCAACAAAGCTGAGGTTTTTGGCGGGAACTCGGCGTGAGCGGTTGCTTTGTCAATTGAATTTTCGTTTCGGCGTGAAAAAGTTGTTTAATGTGTAATAGTGATAGTGTATTATGCAGTAAATTGACTAAAATTCGTGTTGTGATGAAAAATTCAAGTGATAACAGTGTTTCTGCTCCGTTTGGTACCGACAAAGATCCTCGCGGTTGTCTTCTCGCCGCCAGTTTTCGTAAAACAGACGCTATCCGGTTTTACGCAGAACATGAGGAGCTTGGGGCTTAGGTTAAGTTGAAGAAAGAAGATTTTTCACTGAAGACATGGCTGTATGGACATAGTTTCCTTTGCCTTTCCCGAAAGGGATAAATTTAACAAAAAAAAAAAAAAAGCAACAAAGCTTGCAGAAAATGTTCAAATATTTTTTTTATTAAAATGTGGAATTACATGAAAAAGAACACATTTTCTGTTTTGTTTTTAATATTATTGACTATAAAATGTAAGTATCAAACTTTCTTATATGTTTATATGGTAAATATAGGTACTTTACAATACGTTTATAGCATCTGCAAAAAATGCGAAATTTCTATGATTCATGTTTCGAATTTCTTAAAGGGACCTCGTCTGAAAGGCTTCACGAACAAATATACTCGTCCATAGAGGGAGGAGCAGCCTGTTTTAGACGTCTCAATGGCACACATCAAGCAGGGTGTTCATGTAAGATTATACATTTTGTTACTCTCAAAGTTAACATGACCCTCTGACCAAGGTTTTACTTTTGTGTTGGTGTTTATCCTTTTAAAAGATAATTTGGATGTCTCGGGTCATAATATCTCAGTACTCCAAACTCACCTGCTCTCGGTGCACTCTGCAGACCAACGGAAGACGCTCTATCGTATTACAACTTTTAAAGTATTAATTTTGTTTAAAATACTTAGACATTGACAAAATTACGTTTTAAATAATTGTTATTTTCTAATTTCTTTTAAAAGGATAAATGTAAATGACTAAAGAACTGACCCCTTTTAATGCATTTTGGAAAGAATCTATCAAAAAAACAGTATAAACTAAATTTTGGTTTTTAAGGAGTCTAAGGTCATTAAACAGTATTTATTGTAACTTAGATATTTTTATGGATGGTTAAAGTTACTTTACAGCATCAGACAAGGGTGCAGTGGGTGTGGTGCAGATGATAAGAAATGTAACTGATGCAGAATGGATGGTGCGCAATGGCATGGCAGGCCCATACATGGCCATAGTCAGCACAGCACTGTTTCATGACGCTATGGAAGTCTTCATGACATATCCTGATGCAGTAGCTGGTGTACTCGTATTTGAGAATGGGACTGATAGGTAAGTTTAAGTGGGTGTAAGTAAACACTAGTAAAAATAAGAGGTAAATAAATACTGTAAACATTTTAAAAACATTTTCATTATAATGAAGAAAGAATTCATTCTTCTTGAATATTACTTGTTAGTTCAGGGATCAAAGGTCCAAAAGCATATAATGTAGGTAAAATAGATGTGTTGAAATAGGTTTTATTATAAATATGATTTTTAAAATGTTCACAGTATTTATTCACCTCTTATTCTAACAAGGTAAATTAAATAAGGTACTAAGGCAAGTTAATTTATTTTATTTTATAATATTTCAGTTAATTGAAAAAAATGAGGAAAACTTATTTTTTCAAACCATGTTAAATTCTCTAAAAATTCTCTGTTTTGAGTAACACTATAACAATAATTTTTGTTGACAATGCAAGTGGTTCTAAGACCACTTAATATATTTGATTGTCATACATGTGGTTTACAGAGCAAACAGATTTACTCAAGAATCTAGATGTCCAAATGAATACTACTCAAGTCCTGGGAGCCAATGTTCTTCATCAGAAGCTGGTGGTATTGTATGGAATGAGGGGGGCTCTGGACTCTTACGGAGAGATATACCATTCCCAATATTTTACTTGCCAAAGTCACGATCTGAGGAAATTGATAAAATTGAATTGTGTTTTAACAGGTAAGAAACGTTTTTAATAGCAAGGTGTTTTATGCGGTTGTTGTAGTTTTTTTACTGTGAAATTTCTTTTTAACTTGTAGGTACAATTTGGATCGGTATAATCAGAAGGGTCAGCCACTGTGCTCACTTCAACTGCACTCCTTTATGTATGCAGCTGTCAACACTGTAGTTTGCATGAGAAGGTATTTTTTGCATTTCTATAGCCTACACAAATCCATTAAGTTAAGCTAATTAAGTTCCTACATGAATTTTTAAAACATTGATTTTTATTCATACTTGCAATTTAGTACTCCTATTTTATAAAGAGCATTCTTATTTATATATAAGAAGCATTCTTATGTTATATACTTGTAAATTAAAGTCTTGAGTACTATTATTTGTAAGTAAGAACTAAGTACTGTGTTACCTATTAAATTTATTATTTTTTAGGTCTGCATCTACAGCAATATTATCAGCAAACAAAGTGTGTGATCCTTTGGGCGATCAAAACGTGTATTATTCACTATTTCCCCGAAAGAAGGTCTGTATTATGAGATTTCTAATAAACAAATAATATTTGCTACTACAACCTTTTTATCTAATATTACTTTACGGTTTCAGGAGACCACTAAAAAGCCTGTGAATTTAATCACAGCTAGAATAGACACCGCTTCGTTGTTTGATGGTATGTTTTCTGCGTTTATGTAATTTTTGTAAAATTTTGAGTTCCCGTACAAACTTCATCAGCATATAGCGCATTTTGTAATGGGAGATCAAAAATTTTTTTTCGTATTTTGACCTGTTCCTTGGGGAAGTTGTTCAGTTTGATGGACTGATTAACCACCCGAGAGGTTGAAAGAGAGATATCTAAAGCCCTGTATATTCATTTTATTATGTCAAAATTAAACTTTACAAATAACAATAAAAGTTGAAACTAAAAATAACACTACGGGTTAGTCAAATGCATTGCCGCTCCGAATTCTACCCGATGCAAAAGTGGCCGCGTTTTTTAATGGGCCGGATTAGTTTCTCATAGACATAGAAATATTTGATCTCATACAATTCATCTCATTTAATTGGGAGTGACTGATTTGACTGTTACTAAGGTTGGTTTTTCCAAGCCTCATTTGTCTTTTTCCTTTACACAAACTAAAATAACCTATTTATTGTTTTTCATTCTAGGAGTGGCTCCTGGAGCAGCCAGCTCTGTGGTGGGCATGATAACGCTCGTCACCGCCGCCGCTACTCTTTCCAAGATGATTCCAGTGAATGATTCCCACTTGTATGGTACGTATTCTTTGCTGTGGGGCTTCCGTGTCTTATTGAAACCTGCCTGTATCAAATCAAATGCGCGGTACTCGATATGAGATTCTAAGGCTGATTCGGAACTAAACGCGATCTACATGTAACGAACTTGCGGCTGGACATGAGTTGCAGCTATTTTATTATATCTGTAGTCTGTAGTACATTTTATATTATACAGGGTGTAAAGGACAGCTTAGCAAATACTTAACCTTTTTGGCGCCAAGATTTTCGTCAAAAACGTTCACCACACGCCACGACATTAATAATTAGAAAAAATACAGTTAAATTGGTAAAATTTATATATATCAGACTTTGGCGGCGAGGGATATATCAGACTTTAGCAGTGAAAAGGTTAAATGGTGGAATCTACCCATAACTATCATCAGCTATAAGTAATTATTTTTTCCCGGAAACGTCTCTTTATGGAGTTTTCATTATTTACCTACTTTGGCGCCACGCAACGTATCGTGAAACTGCGTCTCGCGCGTGATCCCCACGCGCCGCCGCGCTGCTATCGGAGTGCGATGTACATTGCTGGTTTTTGTGTATTACGTTGTTATGATTATTTTTATTGCAAAATGGAATGTATTCGATTATATAATAAAAAATGTAAGCAGGAAATCTTAAAAAACATGAAAAAAAAAAATTTCCTGAGAAAAATTCCACTGGAAGATTAATCAGAATGATTATCAAAAACTGAAACTCTAAATCTCAATTTAGGGTTTCAGTTTTTGCTAAGCTGTCCTTTAAACCCTGTATTAGAAAAGCTAGCTATCTCGCGCCCCTCATTAGATTATTACCCCACTCAACAGATAGCAACGTTCTATGGACTCTATTCAACGGAGAAGCGTTCGACTACATCGGCTCCCAGCGAGTGGCCCACGACTTGGCCCGCGGGGCGTGGCCTCCCCCCGCGCCCCTCACACCCGCCGACGTCAAGTTACATTTAGAGATAGGCCAGATCGGAGGCGCTCTCCTCGCTCACAAGGACGACGAGTCTTGGCCGCTCTATGCTTTTGCGCCAAGCAGCGACGCGACAAAAGTAAGTTGATTGTTAAACTACACAGGATTTTTAAACTTCACCGGATTGTTAAACTACACAGGATTGTTAAGCTACACAGGTTTGTTAAACAACACAGGATTGTTAAACTACACAGAACACTTGACCCGTAGTGGTAAATGTAGGGCAATCGTTTCTTACAACGCTTCAGTGATGTTTCACTGATATTTCTAAGGCAGTGCACGGCCATGCCACTAGTTCTATCCCTCTCTTGCCCACGACTTGGCCCGCGGGGCGTGGCCTCCCCCCGCGCCCCCTCACACCCGCCGACGTCAAGTTACATTTACTGCCATACTCAGAGTCGTCAATTAAAGTTAAAAGTAATTAAATGTCATACTATCCTTGTTTATATCAACAAGAGTGAAAGAGACAACATCAGAGTTTAACATTACTTAACTTTAATTGACGTCTCTGAGTACGGCAGTTAGAGATAGGTCAGATTGTAGGCGCTATCCTCGCTCACAAGGACGAAGTCTTGGCCGCTTTACGGTTTCGCGCCCAACAGCGATGCGACAAAAGTAAGTTGATTGTTAAACTACACAAAACACTTTTTTATTTTATTTGGAATAACAACAGCTCAAAACATTTATCTTAAATTCAAAACTTATACACAAGTGTATAAATTCAAAACTTATACACTTATACACAAGTAAATAATAATTGAGACCAGTAGAGGTAAATGTAGGGCAATCGAAGTCACAACACTTCATTGAATTTTTACTGATATTTGTAAATAGGCACGTGGTAACGCCACATGTTCTATCTCTCTCCCTCTCGCAAGTTATATAGGACACGTGGTCCCCCACTTACCTCAGCTATTGGTCAGAATTTATTTCTAAGAAAAAGTTCAGTGCACCTCTACTGGTTTCGTGCTCCATGTTAAACTATCTCGTAAACGTTGCTCTTTCTTTTTTTCTAAAGACAGACAAAGGACATTATAAACATTTGCTTGCTCTAACATCTAAACAAACTAAGATAAATTTTACATTTGTAAGTTACTTGTTTTACTACTGCCCATGTACTTATACAAGTTTTTCAGTATCAAAAGTATAATTTGTAATGTAAGTACACTCAAGAGCACGTCAAGCTTGACACTTTGGACTTTGGACCGGCCCTGCGTTGTATGGCGCGCAGTATAAATCAGAGCTCAGCGTAAACTGGTAGTGTAAAGCGAGACATGCTTTTGACTGTACAAAGGCGAGCGCGTCATGTTCCCCATTCTTTCGTGCAAAACTTTTTTTTCATAATAGTTCAGAGTGCACGCATGTGGGTAACATGATATGCGATTCTCTTTATTAAAGCTTCATCAAAATCAGTTCAGTAGCTTTTGTCGTGAAACTTCCATTTACTCAACCGTTTTCAAACATCCGCACTTTTATTCATATTTAAATAATTTAGGCTAATAAATTGTCATTGTATTTCAGCTAACAGAATTTCTGCAAATCATCAACAAAAACATGGCGCAATACAATATACCATTGACGGCTCAGTTCACTGACAATCTGCCCCCATCATCGCTTCACTCGTTCCGAAGGATCCTAAAGAATGTCACGGAAAACGGAGTTCTACCAGAACTGGTGCTGGTCGATCACGATACGACGTTTACCAATAAGTTCTATCATTCAGTATTAGATGACTACGACAAGATTGGTTTCGTTTACCATAATATTAGTATTGACAGCAATGGAACATGTAAGTATAAACTTATAATCTACATTTACACTTACAGTATAATAAATAGGTTTTTATGTAACATAAATATGACGGAAATTTTACAAACTTTGGATATGGTACTTATAACTTAAAAAGCGTGCATTTTTTAGAAAGTGTTTATAAAACAAAGTTGTGGAAAATTTCATGTGCTTTAATTAATACCTGGAAATGTACTCGTAAAAGCTAAGGTAGATCGTTTTTGAGTTATGAGCAAAACACTAAAAAAAGGGACCTTTATTCATTCCTGCCACCCTCGCGATACCTATGATCGAGATGAATTTATTAAGCGATGTTCAGGGGACCTACCCGTAGCGTAGGCTTCCAGAATTTTAAAGTTTATAAATCAAAAAAACTACCAAAACTTCTTATCACATTACAAAAACATTTTGGCATCTCATCAACACAAGTACTGCTGACCAATACTATTACAATTATTATTATTTGTTGCCCTCATGGAGTTGTTTAAATATTTTTGGTGTAGTGAACCTGAGTAAGTGAGAACTGGGTAAGCGAGAAAACTCTATTAATGAAAGTATCCCGTCCCGTCATTTTTCTCTCCTAAAACTTCTATAAGTAAAAAACAAACCTGTATAAAAGTGACACAAATTTTTCACGCGTGAACCTCTTTAGTGAGATTGTTACTTGCCTATCTTCTAAATATATAAAAGGAGAAACTGACTGGCTGACTGACTGACATATCAACGCACAGCCTAAACGGCTAAACGTAGGCACTTGAAATTTGGAAGGGACGTAGCTTAGGTACCGTAGAGATGCACTAAGAAAGGAATGCCCGAAATTTCCACGGGAAAGGGAATTAGCGGGAAAATCCTTTTGTATGAAAAATCTAAACCGCTTGAAATTTGGCATGCAGGTACCTTAGTAACCTCAAGCTGAGTTGCAACAGGATATTGCAAAATTCCCACGGGAACGGGAGTTAGCGGGAAAAAACTTTTGTATGTAAAAATCTAAATCACGTAAGATAGATGTTTTCAATCTGTGTACTCTGTACAAAAAAAAATTAACACGCAAACGAAGTTGCGGGCATCAGCTAGTACCTCTATAAGCGACAGTTGCTATTTATGACTCATTCTTAAATTTCGAGGAACTCTTATTCTATTCAGACTACCAAATGTGCGTCTGATATTGTTTTCTATAGTTTTAGGAACTTACATTGTATTCGAACGACCAAATGTGCGTTTGTTATTGTTTTATTATAAGTTCGAGGAACTCATATTCTATTCAAAAAGCTAAATGTGCCTACCGACTTATTTGTCAGGCTTACTACAGTCAGTTCATAAACAGCAGTTGCGAAGAAAGTTCCTGTACTTTCTCATAATGTCTAAACGAAAACTCAATGTGTTATCTTTAAGTGATAAACTAAAAATTGTGAATGGTTTTGAATCTGGAAAATTAAGAAATCAAATACAGAGTGATTTTGGCTTAGCAGAATCCACCTACTATAAAATTATAAAATCAAAAGAATCAATTAAGTACTAGTGCTCTGAGGGACACGGAAAAATCAAGAGACGCCGGCTTTGTGAGTTTCCCGACGTTGGAAAGTGCCTGTTAGAATGGATTAAACAAACCCTCGATAATAGCGTTCCCATAGATGGACCGCTGTTGAAACAAAACTAGCGCGCGCTAGATCTAGAACCACTGATGCTGTGCCTACCCCGTTAGGGATTATGGTCGTGAGCGTATGTATTATTGGGTTAGAGGGGCAAAATAAAATATACATTTACGGAACTCAAATCAAACTGTCTATATTTCCGTATCTTATAAGGAGAGGTGTGCCTAGGTAAGTACCTAAGGGGTATGTTACACTTCCTACAGAGCGCTTTCTCTAATGAGTTTCAATGTCAACTGTATACGGCATACTAACTGTTCTCTACTGAAAAACTTCTTTATAAATATTGGGTCATATGGTCTACGACCATTCCTTCAAGTGCGACAGGGATACATTCCCAATCCATAAGTCAGAGTAGGATAGATTTAGTTTTGCTTTTCCAACATGTATGTATGAGATCGCGGTCCCTTGAGCTCTCACTTATCCAGGTTTGACTAAAAATTTTTTTCCAAGCGAATCCAGACATATCCTCTTAGAATAAACTAAATAACTCTACAACAGCTATATATACCGAGATAGCTGCTAGAATTAACTTTGTGTCTTTGGGTACACTTTTACCCATTCTTCTGTACCAAAGTGATATTTTTAATCTTATTAATTAACAGTTATATCAACGAAGGAGCTCCTAGCGAATGGAACAATGAAGGCAAATGAGCCTCAAGTAAAAATAGCGCGGCTTGCGACGGCCGTGGCGCGGACTTTATATCAACAAGTCACTCAGCAGTCTTATGCCGGAGAAATGGAGGCATCGGCGCATTTAGTAAGTGTGTTGTATAGCCAGAAATATGTACTTTATTGAATTATTTATTACACACGCACGTACGCAAGCGTGCACGCACACGCGCACGCATGCTTTAAACATTCAATGCTCCAAAATCTTCACCTTTGCCTGCTAGCGGTGAACCTACCCTGCTGATCAACGGACGAGGCTCTGACGTATTAAAACCTTTAAGGGTTTCTTTACTTGATATTGGCGACTTCACCATTGTATGTTTTCATTTTTATTAAAATACTCAGATATTGCCAAATCAGGATGGTGGACGCCATTATTTAAAGGCCGCCGCAAAAACAAATTGGTTTTACTAACTTATTATTTCAGCTAAACTGAATGATTTTTATGGAAATAAGATGACAAGCAAGTTTTTTCAACAAAATTGTAGGTTTGTAACACAGTTGATTTGTAATAGATTTTAGTAGGTACCAGAACCAGTACCCTTTCGAATTGGTGCCGTTTGTTAAGGAGTGCGGTCTTTATTGTAGGTGGACGAAATGTTGTACTGCTTCTTACAAAGCCAATCGTGTCGGCTACTAAGGGCGGCTGACTATTCTCAAAGCAGTGACGAGTCAGTCCCGACGCGCGCTCCACCACTCTACGTGGGAGTGGCCGCGTGGCTTACCACCCCTCCTGTTTTCGCTGGACATCTACTTGCTCTGTTGACTGGGACGCATCTACAGAACCGCTCTGTTTGTGATCAGAAACCGGATCCGGTAAGATTCTTACTCTTATTAAAAAGTTTATGTATTTATTTACTAACAGCACTGCAAGACATTATAGTAATTTGACAGTTAAAACTTTTAATAGATAAATGTATAAATATGTTTGCCAATTAAAAGCACACACTTTTAATGAATACGATACCTTGTATGTATTTATTTATTGACAACCTGTTTGATTCAGTGGTTAGTAACGCTGCCTTTAAACTGACGGTTTCTGGGTTCGATTCCCGACTGAGTCAAATTTTTATGCAAAAAAAAAGTTTGATCTTGGATCTGGATGTTTGTGTACGTCTTTGTGTATATCCCAGGGAACCAACGACACTGGGCCCTTGAGTGTATAGCGTTTTTCTCAAGCAGTGACAGGACAACATACGTCTAACAATTTAAAAAACTCTATTCAAATAACTCCTATTTATCCTAACTAATACTGTTAATGTAAAGTTGTTTTGTTTGTCCTTCCTGCATGTCGTAACGGAGAGGAATTGTGTATGTTTGTTACTTCTTCACGTTCAAACGGCTGGACCTGGATTAACACATAGGCTTACATCATTTTTCCCGGTCCCGGCCCGAAGTCCCGGGCGGAAAGCTAGTCTTAAATAGTTTGAATTGGGCCATTCTGTCATCGCAAAAACATTGCAATGGTAAATTTCGTGTAAAATGTTTTGTGTCTTCCGTATTCCAGAACTTCTCGTACTACTATCTGCGAGGATGGAATCACAGTGGCGTTTGTATCGAGACAACTATGAACTTCAGTCAAGCTCTCAGCCCTGCATTCATTATACAAGGTAAATTATTAGATATTTATTTAAAGGTATAATATTATAAAAAAGTCCGTCACTGTGAAAAAAATGGGGCAGTTCGCAAAGTACCGAGAGTTTATAATCTTACTAAGTCAAATTACAATATTATGGTTTGACAATGTTACGGTGACATCGACAAACAAGCCAATGAATGTTTTTGTTTTACAGACTACGACTACACATCAGGCATATACTCGACATGGACGGAGTCAGTATGGCAGGCGATGTGGGCGCGGGTGTTTGTGTCGGCGGGCGGCGGCGGGGCGCGGGCGGCGGGCGCGGGGGGCGCGCTCGCCACCGCACTCGCCGCACTCGCTACGTACTGGCTCAAGAGACACTCGGCCCGCGTCTTTACAGACACATCGCTACATACCGACGCCGCAGCCGGGTAAGTACATGTTATGTCTCTATCTCTATACACCGCACTCTTGGTGTCCTTCAGCCCAGAAGCCTCACAATAACAGTGTAGGTAGATTATTGCGATTTTTAAAAATTAATATCCTAATTTTTTTATCATTTATTTGACTTAATATTCAAACAAACCACCTTTTAAATTTATTAAATTATACCATTTTCGAGCAAATAAATAATTTACATACATACAAAATGCAATACATCACAATATTAAGAGCCTATTATAAAGTCACGGTGAATAATTACTGCATTCTTTTCATTCTAGAATTGTTTTTCATGCGCGACTGTACCAAAATGAAAATGTATGTGAAACTTGGTTTGATAATTTTGATATTCTGTACGTATATCACATGGACAAAGAGGTACTATTTCTAAGGAAACAGTAAGCGTCTAGCGAGATCTCAGGGGTGTGTATGCTAGAATGAGTTTAGCCCAGCATACTTACCGAGTTACCTTCATATTTCTGGTTTCCTTGAAATACTATTATCGAGATTTGGCACAGTAGGAGTCAAGGGTGTCGCCAGCCCTTGGCCCAGGTGGGGTCAAGTTAATATTATGGAGGATGAAAAAATATGAATTGTAAGTACAGTCAAGAGCATGAAGTTTTACACTTGTAGCGCGAATTTGCTTCTATGGCGAATTGGCGATTGTATTAAGAACGGTTCCAACTTTGGTTGCTTTGCAGTTGGCTCCATTTTTTCACCTCTAGGGGGGGGGGGGGGCAGCTGCCCCTCCCTGTCCCCCCTTGGCGACGTCCTTGGTAGGAGTACTATTTGCGTACTAGTTTTGGGACCAGCACAGCGTGTCGATGGCTCTATCCGTTCTCGTGTACGAGAAGTGCGGATGCTGCAATTAGCTCAGCACAACAGCCACACGGTGACCTATATCTCTTAAAGTATTGAGGTACTATTTATTTATATGTAGTACTATTTAGTACTATTTCGAGTACTGTTTATTGGCATATGTGGAAACGCTGATTTCCATAGTGAGGCTTCTGGACTAAAGGTCACCACTCGTGGGACTCGCTAGAATTCTTTCACGCTGATTCTGTCAGGTCACAACAAACAAACAAACATATAGGTACTTGTAACGTAGGAGTCAGTGAGATCAAGTCATGTATATTTTGCCATGAAGCTGACGAAACATATATTTACGTATCTTAACTAGTTTGCGTTGCACTGAAGCAGATGAGTACTTGGGAGGCCATATCTTTTTTGTCATCGTGCCGATATAGCTAAATTAACAAGTCAGAAAATAGACTATAGTAGATGTAAAATCGCACTGCAATTCTAATTTTCGTTATAGTAATTAAGCCTAATTTTTAAATAGGAGTGAAACAATCCAGTACTACAGTTCCATTTAATAGCAATAAATTATAAACATTTACATTTATTACATTTTGTAAGTAATAAATTTCTTTTTTTTACAGAATATTGAGGAGCGTTAACTGCTAAGAACAAATTGAAAGAATACGTGTGTAGTATTATTTTCACAATTTTTATTTGTAAATGTATATTTGTTTTTTTTTTCTTTTAGGTAGGAGTACACATTTTTTTAAACCGCCAAAACAGACACAAAAATGTTACATGTACATTTCATACACTTTTACTTTCGCTAGCATAAAGTGCGCTTACACGAGCACCTATAAGCGCAATAAACATACATTCACGAGACTTCCACATGACCACATTAGCGATTTTCGTATATATAAAAATGAATTACCCTTGTAAGAGCACCCATACAGACATAATTGTTGTTAGGGAAGCATTTAAGGAGGTTATTCCAACGCCCCATCTTTTAAGTATTAGTGTAAGCCTGCTCTAAAACCTTAAAAGACATTATTTTTTCAGTAGATTTTTATATGTTGACAAATAATTTATTAATTTCTAAGAGTAAAGTTACAATAAAGAAAGTTTAATGGAGTTAAGGCATTTTATTCACCCTTTCGGATAACCACAAAACTTTCTACGACAACACGAAAGATCCCATTGTGCTGCCAAAAGCACTCTCCAAACACTTATAAAATACTCGTTCGATGGATATCCTTTCAAATATAGACTCGTTAATGTGTTTGCTAACGGCCGCATCGAAGTCTAGAAAGCTATTCTTGCTAATTCCTAAAATATACATACACGTTGAAATATGTGGTTTCGAATCTTCTATTAGGGTGCAGCTCACTCCTTTGTTCATCACTGGTTTAAAGTAATCAGAAAAATTGTATGTGAAGTTAGATATTTGCGGTGTGGCTACATTATGTACTACTGTATCCTCGTATAAACGCGAAGTCCCAGAACAGTAACTGCTGATTGTCATAGTGGATGATGCAGTGGATAATGTATTGCTGTGGTAGCTGTCTTCTTCTGTTTTATGTGAAGACATTGTTTGAGTATTCATGCTATGAACACTTTCTGTTTCATTAAACCATGTTTCTTCGTTTTGAATATGCATTTTTAACTGTCTCAGCACATCGAAATGTTTCACATCCCAGTTAACCATGTTTACAAGGAATGAGCAACTATTAAACTCTTCATTTCGAAGATTGTTACATTCTAAATAATTTAATTCGATACTGTGAATGATTGTCTGTGACTGTATTATGGTAAAGTATTTGTTTTGTATTAGATATAATGTGAATCTTATGGTCAAGATTCTCAAAATGTAACATATTTGAAATCCTGCTGCAAAGTTTAGAAATTGCCAAGTATTATTTGGTGTATCAATTGATTTATTTAAATTAGTAAGGTTTGAGGAGTTATTTAAAAAACAAACTTGTTTATTAATTTGGTTGGCTTCAGTCTGAATGATAATCATCTCTTTGTTTTGGCACGAAACCATCAGACATAATCGCTTATAGATCGGCTCGTCTCCGCTGTCATCTGAGTTATATGTTAATAAATAGACAAAACTTATTACAATCCTTTCCATATAGGTGCATTTTATTATAACTTTTCCGACTAATTCTTGATCAGCTTGTTGAAATGCATATTGTTCATCTATTTTTGTTATTTTCGCGATTCCTGTGCGGTCTGGAAGAATGTTTTGAACATACGAAAGCGTTTTGTTGACGAGATTTCTTGTTATTAGACGAAACTTGTCGGTATGCATCAACTTGGGATGAAAATACTCGTCTTTGGCCGCATCTTCTATTCTCATTCTGTTCACAGTTTCGGTATACTCGACACTGGGCTCGAAGTGTTTCTTTTTCTTAGGTACGACTTTTTTTGCATTATAGATAAATACGTGACTTGTCTGGGTACATTTCAAGTTTCGCAATTTTCCTATTAAATGTAGTTCGTTGATTAGCAAGTTACTAATTTGATATTCTTTGTAATTTTTCTTCTCAACCTTTCGATGTTTCATTTTCTATCGGTCTCATGTAGGTATACTATTGATAAGTACTTGAAATTTTGATAAATACCAAACGGTTAGCAAATCTCAACTTATTATTTGGATTCTTCTCATTCGGAGTCGGTTCAACCTCGATTTACCTACCTAGATTTATCTTTAAATGCAGTACTTCGATTTTCACTTGAACTTTGATGTTGAAGGTAGGTATCTGAAAGATCAAAATAACAGGCGATTACGTCTTTACGACGGGGTAGGCAGTGCACAGAGTGGTCATAGAACTAGTGGCGCTTATGTACAGAGGGCTGCACATCTGGTTACCACATGCGTGCACCCTGTGTTGTTTTGTTATGATAAGAACGGTTTTACTATGAAAATGGGGTAACCTGATGCGCTGGCCTCTGTACTTCGTGGGTTGTATAGATACATAGTTTTCTACAGATGGTACCTAATCAATAATCATAATTAAATAGATACAGTGAACTTCAGAGTTGACTCACCCCCATTTCAATACTATAAGGATACATTAATCTGTTAATAAAATACATAAGTTTAAAAATATATATTATTTCCCATAATTATTAAGTTGGAAAAATATGTTAGAATGCAAGAAACAATTGAATAAATAAAAAATAAATATAAATTTTTATTACTCCTTATTAAATACTAGAACAAAAATGAGATAATCCCAGTATAAGTAATAAACTACTTGTATTGGGGTGGTCTCGCTCGCTGAATAGCTAGGTAAATACATTTCGTGATAACTTTTGTCTCTATTTCATTGAGGGGTGATTGATTTCACTCTGAAGCTGACCTCTTCCAAAACTATAAAATATTGAAATCGCTTGAGATAATCTTATAATGTCTAGGTTGGATCTGTCGCAGGGAAATGAGGATATCAGTGATTTCACGAAATCCCTAGGGATATCACGAAATCACGGTAGATGTCGAATATTCTTGTTTATTACTTACGTCTTTTTACTAAAAAAATCTAGATATATCTCATTTCACTCAGCTAAATCTAGTGAAATAAAGAATACTGTTGATGAATAAACATATGTAAAACATATGTAATTACAAATTAACTGATGCATTTTTATTGGAAAACTAGCTTTCCGCCCGCGGCTCCGCCCGCGTCCTAATTTTTTTAAATAAAAAGTATCCTATAAACCTCACGGAGCCCGAGACCTTTCCAATGAATGCAAAACCGTGGAAATCGGTTCGTGCGTTCTGGAGTTATAGCGTCAGGAAGGAAAACCCGACTTATTTTTATATAGTAGATAAAGTTTTAATCAATTAAACATAGGTAATGATCTGAAAATGATATCAGGTATTATACCTTTTTCTATTATGTGGATTCGTTCATTAGGTACAAAAAACAAATGTGAACGAGCTGCAGGGTCTCGTTCACAAACGTCAACGAAGTCAGGAGGTCAGGCACTACCGGCGGAGTAGTTAGATACGTCACGTTTTAGTAATAATAAATAAAACCGACCGATAGAGCGGAGAGTCTTTATTGCACTAACTAATTAAAATGCATTATGCTAAGTAGTTGTTATCTAGGTCATAGTGACGTAGCTACCTTGTACGTTGCATGGCTCGTACATATTCCCGACTATACAAGAAAACAAAATGAAAAGTCAAAACAATAATATTCTTAATTATGTCAAAAATAGTAGTTAAAAATAAGTAGATACTATAATAGGATAGAACAACGTAAACCAATAGGAATAGATGTAAGTAACATGCAGACATCAACATTAATAGTAATTAGGTAAGTAAGTTAAAATTATTATTTTCTTACAAAAATAAGAGTATGCGCTAGTACTTATTAATTACAGTTTAAGTATGTCACTTGTACTTGCATGTAAATCAAAGTGGATTTTTTTCGGGGGAGTAGGTGACGTTTGAGTGTTTGCAGTCGCCACAGAAGCTTGTAGTGCGTTACGCATCCTTGGGAGGAGAGAAGGAGGTGCGGCGGGCCTGGGCGCTGGCACGGCTGTCTCGGTGAATGTCGTTTCGCACATCCTGGTGGCCGGGTTGACATTGTACTCCTTTGGTATCCTCCATTTTTTCTTCAAGCTCATGAATGCAAGTGTCAGCAGCAAGCTCGTCATTACAAATAGTATGGAATATATCACACTATAATGCGTATTGTGACTAAAATCATTGATTTTTAATTCTTGCTCTTTTAAGCCATCTATCTTTTGCTGGACTGAAGTTAAGATTTCGTTATGATTTTCAGCTATAAAGGTTTCAGGCAGTGAGACGTTCACAAGCTCGTTCAGACTTGATATATTCGGTGCATTCGTGTCAATTTTAGGGTGCAGATATACTTGGTTAATGTAGTCATGCTGAGCATAAACTAAAAAGGATTCTCCTTTAAGGATGCATCCTGAATCGAGGGTAATTAATCCGTTACCATGTAGTTGTTTCGTCGTTACGTCATTTGAGCATATGATTCGTATAGCGCACTCTGTGCAGCACGAAAATAGCCATGTGTCGTGAGTGTGTAATTTGATCCACTTATCTGTACATTTCTTTATTTCCAATCGACAGTACGGTTTGTTTTCTTGTATAGTCGGGAAGATCCATTGTGCCGTCGAGGTGTTATGGAAGGCGTAAGTATTCTTTGGTAACTCTGCTCTCGCAGCACGAACGATACGCCCGTCTCAACTTAGCTGGTGAGACCCGCTGGTGGGAGGCCAGACTAAGCCGATGCGTTGCTCGAACGTGTGAGACACAAAGATAAAACCAAATCTTTCAATCCAGTGAGATGTATCCTACAGGAACAATCCCACGGGATCCGGCTCGAAGGACCAATGAACGAGCTGCAGGGTCTCGTTCACAAACGTCAACGAAGTCAGGAGGTCAGGCACTACCGGCGGAGTAGTTAGATACGTCACGTTTGAGTAATAATAAATAAAACCGACCGATAGAGCGGAGAGTCTTTATTGCACTAACTAATTAAAATGCATTATGCTAAGTAGTTGTTATCTAGGTCATAGTGACGTAGCTACCTTGTACGTTGCATGGCTCGTACAAAATGCAAGTATTAAAAAAAATTAGACAGACTTCTAAAAGTATGCGAGGCTCAACAATTAAGACGACGAATAACTTCTGATGGAAAATCTTATTATTCATTAAAACAGAGCAGTGTATTGTGGCACCTTGAATTACACAAAATATTTAGCTTCCTGCAAATACATCTTTTGGTTTTGCTCATTCCAAAAGTTGATCGAGGACCATTAGACTCCAAAAATGTGAAAAATATATTAGGCATAGTATTGGAGATATTAAATGATCTTTATAAAGTTGGGTCTTCAGCTGGTATACCCTGAAACTCAATTGAACATTCACAGATTCAGTGCCACAAATTGAACTGCCATTGCGAGAGTTAGCTGGAAGAATTTCTGCATTTGGAGGAGAAGGCTTTCAACAATATAGGGTGCAGTGTCCAACAATGAAACACCAAAAATTCAGAGTCTCATATTTCCCTCATTTTTGCAACCATGTATTTCGTTTTTTAGAGGAAGGTAGTCTATTTAAGTAGGTATAATGTGACATTTATTGTTTCCTTAAAAACACAGAAACATAAGCAAATAAGGACGACTTAAAAATAATGTGAATTGTTTCATTGTGTACACCCTAGGTGTACACAATGAAACGCCCTGTGTCCAACAATGAAACACGATTAATAATATTGACTTATATATTCGAAAAACTACAAAAATCACAAATAGGTATTAGGTAATTTGACAGGCAATAACGTCTTACAATCAATAGTTTCGTATATTAGCAATAATGTCTTAAAAAAATCGTTTTAGACAAACTTAAAGTTAAATCAGTCGCAAAACAACAAAAATCACAAATAATATAAGGTAATAGGACTAAGTTACCTCTATGGCAAGAAAAAACGATTTATAGTTAATAGTTACCCATATTAGGTAATAATGTCTAAGATTCTTTAGAAACAGACTTTGTTAATTGTGTCCACCCTTGAACTGTGTCATTGTTGGACACCTAGGGTATTTTAGAATAACCTCAAGATATAACCTACCATAATCGAACAATTTAATAGGTAATCTTGTCCACGTGAATCTATGATACATGTACAAAACAACTTAATACTGAGGAAAATGAATACCACTATAGCATTTATTTGAAAATTCAAATAAAACTAAGAAAAAAACTTCCTTTTTTGTCAAGAAATCCGAAAAAGCTCCGCAGACTCGCCGCTTCACAAGCGGCGAGCACGCAAACTAGGGAGGAGCGGGGGGTATAAAGTCCATCCATAATTAAAAGTCTTAAGTTGTAAACAAACCTGTTACCGGAAGAAAAATACACATTCCTGGTGTAATCACACGCAATAACAAGTAAGTAATTGTTGTAACATCTAGGTAATCACGTGCAACACCATTATTTCTATAATAATATGTCAATTTTATCGTAAAATACTTATTTTTTTGCAGAAAACCGAGATCGCTGTAATTTCAAACCTACAACTGACATTTTAAATACTCTGTATTGTCTTTGGTGGATAGGGATGGGATGTTCTTTCATATCGATAAAAACTTGAGGCTATTCTGGTGCGCCAAATTAAAAAAAAAAACATTGCCGAAACATATTGTTGCATACATGTCAGAGGAAAATAAAGAACTTGTCATTAAATGGTAAAAATTTTATTGTAAATGGTCATGTTTTCAATTCTGTCCGGTTATCTAGCAAAAAAGCATTTTCAATGAGATTACTAGAACACCGCACACAGAAAAAAACAACTACTCAACAGCTTTCAAATACTCCACAACTTGGCTTTCAACTATAACGACACCTCGCACAAATGCTATTTGTAATAATAGTAGATTACCCAACAAGTGAAAAAAAGGTGAATTCTTTTCGAGGCATTGAGTTGTATCCCGAGAGGAGCGAAGGATTCTAGATTAGAATCCTGAGCGGGTCGAGGGATACAAGAGCCGAGATGAATTTTTTTTCACGTGTTAGGTACTCTACTTTTTACCATTGACTACGAGAAAAAGAAAATAATTACTCTGTGACAGTAAATTATCAACAATAGCTGCTGCTTTAACGCGAAATGACTCTGGAACGAGAGGTTCACTTTCATCGCTGGACGTCGAACTCTTTTTATGATTTTGAGACAAAAACTTTTATCAGAAACTTTTAATTGCATGAAAATTGCACAGAAAATTGGCTGAATTCCTTATTCTAAATTTAAAATTTTTAACTGAGACATATTCCATACAGCCATTTATTACATACAGCCAAGTTTTAGTAAGTTTTTATAGCGAGAGTATGCAACCTCCTTGCACATTTTCTTTTGTTTTCATACTAAAATCAGTATATTCGCGCATGTTCCAAATTCAAAATGTTTTATTCACTCAGTGAAATAAACAGCGTTTTATTCACTGTTTTTGAAGAATAACGGACCCTTTTTCGAGGGGCAATGGTAAAAATGTATTTTACTTCATCTGTGTTCTTCTTTACTTATTCACCTATTATATTGCCTTAAATAGCAATAGCAGAAATGCACTTAGTAATTTTGCCGACATCGACATTATTCGACATACATCACATCACTATAGTAGTCTATGGTTACACATTCCGCCATATTTGTTTACCTTTTAAGACTTTTATTTATGGATGGACTTTACAAGGCTTATACGACGAGGCATACTGCACTATCTGGCTAAGTCGCATAACAGAAATATGACGCTGTTTCACTGTGTACGACTGTTTCAATGTTGGACACTCGACCCTACTTAATTGTGAAAAATCAAAGGTCCACTGCAAAACCAAAAGATGTACATATTTGCAAGAAGCTAAATGTTTTGTGTAATTCAAGGTGCCACAATACATTACCTTGTTTAAATAAATAAGTAACAAGATTTTCCATCAGGAGTTAGTCGTCGTCTTAATTCTTGAGCCTCAAATTCTTTTAGAAGTGTATCTAATTTTCTTAATACTTATACATTTGTTTTTTGTACCTAATGAACGAATCCACATAACGGAAAAAGGTATAAGTAATACCTGCTATCATTGTCAGATGATTTATGTTTAGTTGATTAAAACTTTATTTTCTAATAAAAATGCACCAGCTAATTTGTAATTTTGTTTCATCACTTTATTAATCAACAGTATTCTTTGTTTCACTAGATTTAGTTTAGTGAAATGACATATCACTAGATTTTTTTAGTAAGAAGACGTAATAAACAAGAATATTCGATTCGACATCTACCGGGATTTCGTGATATCCCTAGGAATTTCATGAAATCCCTGAAATGCTCATTTCCCTGCGACATTATTTTTTACTATGAATAAAGTACTTATGTATGGGGGCTACATAAACCCTAACTGTTAACAACTTGATAACAAAAGCGCACTCGCTTCGCTCATGTCAGCGGGTTAGTATCACTTGGTCTAAAACGCAACCGGTCTTTGTTGCAATTAGCCTTAAATGCAACTGAATCGTTTATTTGAGAAACCCCATAAGTCACTTTTTCAACGAGGTTGATTTTTTAATGGTACAAGTTGAATAATTGAATTTTTCTACATGTAATCATTTTAACCGATACTGAAATTACTATTTTATAGGATTTTTGAATAATAAATATGCTCAGTTTTTTCAAAAAATGATTTTTTATGTTTTTAAAATCATCCGACGATTCTGACTTATGGGGTTTCTCAAATAAACGATTCAACTGGTCTAGTTAGCTATTCGCCTAAAATGCAAATGGTCTATATATCAACTCGCCTAAAACGCAACTGGTCTATATATTAACTCGCCTAAAACGCAAGTGGTCTGCAATACCAGAATAAGGTTGGTTTCACAGCTGTGCGGGAGATCCATAAGGAGCGTCCACCCGTTTACGGGCCGCCCGCACGCAAAACTTTGCTCTTGAAACAAGTTGTTTAGTTTTATACACATTCAACTTGGGTACGTGTTACGTGTTCCACCCGGACGTCCGCCATCCGGAACAGTCCGCCGTCGCTGTGAAACCATGTTCTAGATAGATACATTTATTTATTAGAAATAGGTTAGTTTACAAAGGTCTTAACCTTTATCAAACCCCTGCGCACGCGCATAATTGAAAAATAAAACGCTACCACTATCAATTTTGGGCATATTAATCAATTTTTATGTTCTGCGGTAAAAATTGTTCTGTTTCGAGGTATACAGGGGAAAAAATAATTAATGTTAGCTGCTGATAGTTATGGGTGGATTCCACCATTTAAGTATTTGCTAAGCTGTCTTTTACACCCTGTATTATTCTTGAAATATTGTTGAAAGAATCCAAAGTTCAAGATATAAAATTAACCAAAAACATATTTTAACGTTAACAAAAAAAAACAATGCGATAAAAAATTTAACTCCAAATACAAAGAGCAATTGCAAAACTAGCAAGAAGGAAAGATGGAGAATATTACAGAAATTAAGAGGAAGCTAAAGGAATATTGACGGAGTAATTTAAAAATCTTGTTATAATTTAAAAAAGAAAAGAAAAAGAAACTAGATCCTATTTTATTTTAAGTAAAGCAGATAAAAGTTTTGTGTTCAATTAATTAAAAATTTAAAACATTTACTAAAATTATATTTTCAAATTTTAGACCAGTCGCGTAAGAGACCAGTCGCGTAATAGACCAGTCGCATTATAGACCAATCGCGAAACATTACAGTAGACCATTTGCTTTTAAGGCAAATTGCTACATAGACCGGTTGCGTTTTGGACTAAATGATACCTACTAACCCATGTCAGCATCCTAGGGCTAAACGTACAGAGGCTAGCGCGTCAGGTTACTCAATTTTCATTGCAAAACCGCTCTTATCACAAAAGCACAGACTGCACGCGTGTGGTAGCCTGAGTTGCGGCCGTCCGTACCTAGTCGCGCGGCATTCAATAACTACTTTTCCTCTCGCTCTCTCACAGTTGCGCAGCCATTTCTGGACACGCCAATTGTTACCCATTACCATTTGCAAGTCGCAATAGTAACGTGTTTTGATCTTGGTCGGTGATTAATGGTTTTTTATTCAAAAATTCGTTAAGAACTTGGGGCATCACAAATCTAGTAGACATCATAAAGATAATATGATAGGTACTTACCTACTCATACTTACTATGTAAATGTAACTAAGTGTTGGGTAAATACTTAGGTTTGCACTTACCCGAAAATAACTGAATAAATATATCTCGGTACATGCTTATTTGGAATCAGCTTGCATCGTCTTATATATTTCATAAATATATTCATAAATAAGACATTACAAGCTTAACCTTTTTTTATAAATATTTTCAAATGTAAACTGAATGAAACTGAAAAGGTCGAACCACAGAGAACTTTTTTTTATATCTGGCTCGAACTTCATTCAGCTCTTAGACCAATGAGAAAAGCTAGACATATTTTGTCCAAATAGATTTTGATTTTTCAACTAAGGAGTAGGTACCTATTGTACCTACATAATTGTTGTAGCAGGCATCCTGTTGTTTGTACCTATGTCTAAAACAAAATTCACGAACAAGTTATTTGGTTTTTGGATATGTAGTACAGTCAGTAAGCGGGAAAAAATGAGTTGGGTTTCGGTAATTGGATTAAAGCAAGTCACTTCATAACAATTGTTCCTTAGGTTAAAATAAGCCGATAAAGATCGGTAGCCCTCGAAAATATCCCCTCTGAACCGGGACGGGGAGGGTAGAGGTGCTCTGCCCGGCGTTACTTCAAAAAATATTACTACTCATTTTAGTTAGGGAGGCGAATAGGGGAATTTTCGGCAATACTCAAGCGTGGCAGTTTAAGATATGAGAGATACCTTAGACCTAATAGAACAGCCTTGTAAAGTATTTAGCTCTATATGTAGTGACGCGCGCCTAGGATAGACGATCAGATTAGTAAAAAAAAATGGATAGTCTGAAATACTCGAGCGCGTCAGATTAAGATATTGGGGGTTGATTTTAGTGTTTAAAGACTAAATTTAACTAATCTGACGACAAGTCCTTGACGCCGCCGAGTTATAGGGTCGCGAACTTGTAAAAAAAAAAACGTTAATCTGGCATTCTCGAGCGCGATTTTTATTTTTTTTATTTTGAAGAATATAATCTAAAACTTACTAAAAATACAAAATCTGCCGGTTTCCGTATGACCGGAAGTGTGGAGGAGCCATTTCGTCTTCCTAAGAACGCGTTGCGGCATATAAGTCGCGAACGATACATTTTACAAAAAAAAGTTTAAATAAACAAAAAAGGTAATTTGATTTTACACAAAAAAGGTCTCTTTACATTTTTGTCCAAAGTTAAAACTTTTGACTTGAAGCATCATAAAAACTCAAACTCCCGGTTTTTTGAGTATATCTCGAAAACTGAGGGTGTTAAAAAAAATTGATATGAAATAACGATCATTAAATTATGTGACTTTTATTATATCTCAAAATTTTTTTTTTCTAAAACTTCTCCACAATTTTCGTGGACTCGGGAAAAGTTACGCGTATCTGTATACCAAAGTATTATTAACATGTACAGTTTCATGTATGTATATTATTCAATAGTCTGTTGATCCTCAAATTGTTTTTTGGACGTACCGTAAGCAAAACGAAGTGAAGAATTGAAGCAAAAAAGAGGAATTTGCCATAAACATGTAATACAGACTGAGCGCTTCGCGGAAATATGCCGTCCTACCAGTACCAGGCACTCAGCAGGAAAGAATTGTGGATGAGGAGCCACAATATGAAAGTTCCAGTGAAGAAGAAGAAGAAGATGAATTGTATTGAGCAAAAATGTAAAGATCATACATAACAATACAATTATAATCCAATTTTTATATCATTTCATTTTTTTATACAATAAATAATACACTTCGTACTACATTTCATCTACATTTACGTTGGTTGTATCTATCGCTTTATTGTCTTTCTTAAATTCCCCGTTTTATCAAGGAGAAAGATAGGAAAAAAAAGAAACCAAAAAACCTTTTTCGGTCAGATTAAGAGAACCCACCAACATTTTTGTCAGATTAAAAAAATATGCTTTCAGGATACCGAGATAAACCTCCCCTATGGAAATCTGACGCGCTCGAGTATTTCAAAAAAACTTTTTTTTTTGCATTTTCAAAAATTCATCGTAACTTATCGTCACGCCGAAATCGTCAGTTTTTTTAAAGGGAGCTTCCTTGGGGCCTACTTAACACCCCTTCCGAAAATCTGACGCGCTCGAGTAAATTTTTTTTTTTTGCATTTTTGACTACTTTATATGCCTACCCGCACCACCAAAACCGGCAGATTAGTATACCGTTGTTATCAGAGGCACTTGGGGCATACGTAGTATGAATATTTGACGCGCTCGAGAATGCCCAAGTAACTGTTTTTTTTAACATTTTTGAAAAACCGTAACCGCCAAACCCACCCCTAAAATGGTTTTTGCCATACGAGATTTTCTTTTCGAAATTATTTTATCTTTCGATTTTGATAGGTCTCGACGGCGCCGTTGAATTACGCCATTTAGCTACCTCGCCTCCCTAACTGATCGCAACGCACCTTATTTTTTACCCGGCTGCGCGACGCAAAGGAGGGTAATGTGTTTATCAGCCTATGTAGGTATGTATGTATGTTTGTACCTTTGTGGCACTATTTAGACCAAACGCGTGGGCCGGTTTTGATGAATGATACTTACGACGTTGGATTCGTCATAACGGCGCAAGTGTCATAGAAAGTATAAAATTGAATAGGTATTAAAAATCATGTTTAGGTTTCTCATATCGTTTTTTAATCAGAATTACCGTTTAGGATCTATGACGATTTAAAGTTGGTTAGCTAGGGTGAACGCCCCTATTGCCAGCCCTTTGGTGCAATTTTGATGTTTAAAAAATCATCCTGCATAAACTTGTAGCTCAAAACTACTGTTATATATTTTAAATGATAGGTTATTTAATGGAGAATTATATTTATTAGGGTAATAAATCGTAAGTTGCGTAGATTTTTTTAAAAATAATGTCAAACAGAAAAATACCCTGTGTATCTAGTTCCAGCCACGCTGTATCTAGTACCAGCTTTTTGTGTACCGAATAGCAGCCTAGCATAGGGTCATGTCTTAAGTCTTTGAGCTGCATTCTGAATATGAATGAATAAATGCGTAAGCGTAACAAAATCAGTCTTTTATTTACCAATTACCCAAAAAATCAATAACAAATAAAAATTAGAAAAGTTAACAAAAACAAAACTTAACATAATTTAAAAGTAAATTTGGTTAGGGGGCCTGAACTGCGGCTTATACTTAATTTTTCGAAAGGTGGCGTCTTTTTTACAAATAATAATTACTAATTTATTTATTTATAAAAAAAAAATCTGTTTTATATATATATATATATATATATATATAATATATGTGTTAAATAAAACAAAATTGTTGAATGCTGGATAGAAGGTTGTAATAATCATAATATAACAAAACTCTTAATACTGATCATTTTAAAAATTAAAAAACAAATAAAATGTTACATTCTAAAGCTTCAAAGCTAGTAAAATCACTGAGTTGTATAGCCTCGAAGCTGCATAAAAGGTATTGATAATCAAATTAAAAATTCGAAAAAAAAAACACATATGAACACCGACAAGGAAGAAACTTAGGACGTCTAGGTTAGATCCTGGATATGACATTTAACGCGGGATACTTCATTACCACGGGCAAACTCATTTAACGCGGGAGAAACCGCGGGCGGAAAGCTAGTTAGGTAATATGGGGTACAATATCATGCGAGTTGAGTAAATAATGAGGTAATCGGGTACAATTGTCGCTATTTACTTAAGTTATAATCGGATTTCAGATTTATATTGCTACTTAAGTATAATTAGATATTAAGATTCTGATATGTCATCTGTTACTGTACCTTTTTGAATAAAATAAAATAAATAAATAAATACTGTGCTTATTCCATAAATTAGGAAAATGGCGAACTACCTACACTTTATTTCCTCTAAAATCAACTCCACTGAGATCCAAACTTAACCTTCGAAAACGTTTGTGACATCCCTAATTATTAAGACACGGCTGTAATTAGGTACTCAATCGAATGTATGGAGTCCCTAGTACCAGCCCCGGGGCTGGTATTTGATGCTCCATACATTTCGTGTTTCTAATTGCAGCCCTGTCAATTTCTACTAGAATCACGGGCAAAACTTGTATATTTACTCAGAAATCCATGCATTACAATATATTAACCCATAATCTAACAAATCATGACATGCAAAGCAAGAAATCTGTGAAATATAACTATTTTTAGCTACCGGTAAAATTGTCGGTAAAATAGCAATATGGCGGATATCCACACCGTGCCAGATTCGATTTGAAACTGACACTCACATGATTATGCTAGTGTTGCCAAATTTGGTTTTAAAATTTCTACCGAATATATATATATTTTTAATGGCAACAGGAGTACGTAATAATGAAAGGTAATCTTATTATCAAACAAATAAGTGAAGGGGCTGGTATTAGGTACGGGGCTGGTATTAGGTACGTTCACCCTACGATTTTTCACTTATATGTAGGTACTTTTTAATTCCAAAATTGTTAAATTTTTATCAAAGTGAGATATGTATGTAGCTGATGAGGAGATCAATAAACAAATATAAATATCTGACCCTAACTAAAAAGTGTAAAATAAAATAAATTAGGTAATTTAAAAAATAAAAAACCCGACTGCGTACTAAAAACTGAAAAGAAGAAAACAAGTAAGTCCAGTAGTATAGACTTTTATTATTGAATAATATAACGATTTTAACAGTCGGGACCCATCAAAAATCCGGCTTCCTAATAATGGGTCCCGATTGTTAAAATCGTTATGTTATTCAATAATATTCAATAATAAAAGTCTATACTACTGGACTTACTTGTTTTCTTCTTTTCAGTTTTTATTACGCAGTCGGGTTTTTTATTTTTTAAATTAATGTATTTTATTCTATGTCTATGTTGCAACGACATATTATCTCACGCGTTATCTCGTGGTCACGTGACTATTTCGACCAATGAGATTACGAGAAAGCTCATATGTCTCATATGAGCACTTATATGTCTCTTAAATAAAAAAATATAGGCTGCGAAAGGTTTTTTTGTGATTACAATTTTATATTTTTGAGATTATTTAAAAAACCATTGCACATATGTGTAAAATAAATACCAGAAATGAATTCCTCGTTATTGATTTATACGAAAACCATACCAAACTCAACCTGGTAGCTACAAATGAGTGGTAATATTTTTTAAAGTAACGCCGGGCGGAGTACCTCTTTGACCCGGTTCAGAGGGGATATCTTCGAGGGCTACCGATCTTTATAGGCTTATTTTAACCTAAGAAACAATCATACCAAGTGGCTTGCTTTAATCCAGTAGAAAAATGTGAATCTGCTTAATGGCTCTATCTCTACTAATCTTTATGATCTAAGCTACTAATATTATAAATGCGAAAGTATTTCTTTCTTTTATTTCTGTGGTCTTCCTATCGTGGTCTTCCTATTGTGGTCTTCCTTTTATTTCTGATGCTATGTTATTTAGCAAAAAATAATCCTTATGATGAAGCCTTCCGAGCGGTATGAAAAAACTACAAGATGGTTTTTTTTTCTCGTGTAGGTACCTGGTTCGATTCCCGGTTCAACCAGGCAGTATTTTAAAAATGTATGAATGTAGTTTAAATTGTTTTAAATATTAAAATGAAGTTTTCTTTCTGTAAAATGTCCTATCTATAATAATTAAGGTAGTTTCCCTTCATGTGGCATAGCCGTGGGACACCTGTATAATCTACGCGGGTGGAGCTGCAGGCGGAAATCTAGTAGAGTATAAATAAATAGAGCGTAGTTCTCCGTTCTCCTTTAGTTTAGGACATAAACATAAAAAGGTGGTTTAGGAAATAGAGACCACTGTCGGTTTCTATGTCCTGTCGGGCTCTGATGATCGCAACGACATATTATCTCACGCGTTATCTCGTGGTCACGTGACGCTTTCTCGTAATTTCATTGGACGAAACAGTCACGTGACCACGAGATAACGCGTGAGATAATATGTCGTTGCGATCATCATAGCCCGGCTGGCTTGACATCAAGCTGGCGTATACATGGCCGTTCAATTCTCAATATTTTATTACATCCATGTGTTTTAAATATAGGTGTTACAAAATATAGTATCCAATATGGACCCTGTTCTAGGGCACTGCAATTAAAAACTTCTCAAAAACAGCTAATTATTTTGAAAGCTGTGCTTTCATAAAGATTGCTCATCCAAATTTTATGATTTACTGTCAAGCTTGTAAATCATAAAATTTGGGTTCCCGCTAAAAAGCCTCATTTATGTACGAGTGACGGACATGACATGACGAACGGAAAGAAAAAAAATACTTTGACGTTTATATCGTTCCATCTCTTTCAAACCTCTTGAAACATGACTTCATTGATAAAAACGTTACGTGGTGGTGAATTGCGATTGCTGCATTTATTAAAAGGCTCATCATTTGAAGTTATCACTTGTCGCAAGCTTGCCATTCCCTACTCGGTAGTACCAAAACGGCGTGAGAAAAGGATGTCACCAGCTACGCTTCCACAGTTATTCAAACACGTAGATGAAAATGTACCGGCTTACAAAGCTTTGTTAAGGGAAGCAGTTGCGATTCCTTCGGTGTCATGCGATCCGAAAACCAGAAATGACTGCGTGCGTATGGTGAAATGGATGCAGGAGAAGTTGCGCGAGGTGGGCGCAAGTACCGAGCTGCATGATGTCGGTTTCCAGGTTTTAGAAGGCCAACAAATTAAGTTACCTCCTGTACTGACCGCAACACTGGGAAATGTAAGTTATATTTTTACTGTCCTAACATGACTCTGATGGGCTGCCCATTTTCCGACACGCCCACCGAAAAACAGTAGTTCCTCGCCATACTCTTGACCATTTAAGTAAGTCAGCTAATCAACATTAAAAGAAAAAAAAAAATAGGAAAATCTCACTTTTACTGTAAAATGCAATTTGCTACTTTGCATGGAGAAAATTTCAAATAGTGGCCTATATCCCCAAACTAAACAGCAAGGTTTGCTCCTCGTGTATTTAGTTCAATGCGTTGTGATACACAACACATGGAAAAGTAAAAAAATCCACCAAAGTTTTTTCTCCCATACTTCTTGTGCTGTACTTCAGACATTTATGCCTTTGAATTTTTTCATAAAATGCACTTAGGCTACAAAAGGGTTAATTTTTAGTAATTTGTCAAAAGGATGCAAGAAAGAACACTATTTGTATCTATGGTCATTTGGATGTCCAACCGGCATTAAAATCTGATGGCTGGCACTCTGATCCCTTTACCCTGGAGGAAAGAAACGGGAAGCTGTATGGCCGTGGTGCTACTGATGACAAAGGTCCAGTACTCGGGTGGATACATGCCATTAATGCCTACAAAGCAGTTGCTTCAGAGGTTTGTTTATTATTAGCTATACTATTATTATTATAGCTTTAATTTTTTTATCATTTCTTCAAATTAGTCCTTAGCCAATATGAAATTACACATAAAAAAGTCTAATAATGAAAGTCTTTTCAAATTTATAAGAGAACTAGCTTTCCGCCCGCGGCTCCGCCCGCGTGGACTACAGGTTATATCGTGCCCAACTGTGGGATAAAATGTAGCCTATGTCCTTTCCCAGGCTCTAATCTATCTCTGTACCAAAATTCATCAAAATCGGTTCAGCGGTTTAGGCGTGAAAAGGTAACAGACAGACAGACAGACAGACAGAGTTACTTTCGCATTTATAATATTAAGTAGGGATATGGACATTGTAACAACTGTCAATTTTTGAGCTTATTAATTTGGATATTTTTGCTTTGTAATAAACTTATAGTGCTTATGCCAAGTAACTGTACAGTAATAAAAATTACTGGTTCCTAATTATTTATTAGTGTGTACAGAGGGCCACACATCAGGTTACCACACATTTGTACTCTATGCTGTTACAATAAGAATGGTTTGCAATGAAAATGGGATAGCTTGATGTGTTGTCTTCTTTACCTAATAAGAAGGTATTTTTTTGAAATTGATAAATCAATTGATTTTATAAGAATCCCTGTAAGGTGGTACATAGTGTATGGTACAATAACATACATATTACAAATATGTATTATCAATTTTGACAGTTGCCTGTGAACTTGAAGTTTGTGTTTGAGTGCATGGAGGAGTCTGGCTCTGAAGGTTTGGATAAGCTGCTCTTGGAGAAGCTAAAGCCAAATGGATTCTTTGACACAGTTGACTATGTATGCATATCTGATAACTACTGGCTGGGAACCACTAAGCCTTGCATCACATATGGTCTTCGTGGAATAAGTTATTACTTCCTAGAAATTGAATGTGCTAAAATGGACCTGCACAGTGGTGTTTATGGAGGAACAGTCAATGAAGGTAAATTTAAGAACTAATTACTAACTGTCTTACTAATAATAAATTATACACTGCACAGTTTTTCCTTTGTTTTAAGTTTTTATAAGTTACTAGCTGACCCGACAGACGTTGTCCTGTTTTTTTTTTTAACTTTCTTATTTTTTTCTTTCATGAGAACCTTCTCCAGACAATAAGGAATACAACAAAAAAAGAATTATCCAAATCGGTCCAGCCGTTCACGCGTGATGCCGTGACCAAGGGAAATAGGGATTCATTTTTATATATATACTAGCTGATGCCCGCAACTTCGTTTGCGTGTTAATTTTTTTTTGTACAGAGTACACAGATTGAAAACATCTATCTTACGTGATTTAGATTTTCACATACAAAAGTTTTTTCCCGCTAACTCCCGTTCCCGTGGGAATTTTGCAATATCCTGTTGCAACTTAGCTTTAAGTTTACTAAGGTACCTGCATGCCAAATTTCAAGCGTCTAACTTAAGCGGTTTAGATTTTTCATACAAAAGGATTTTCCCGCTAATTCCCGTACCCGTGGGAATTTCGGGAATTCCTTTCTTAGTGCACCTCTGCGGTACCTAAGCTACGTCCCTTCCAAATTTCAAGAGCCTACGTTTAGCCGTTTAGGCGGTGCGTTGATATGTCCGTCAGTCAGTTTCTCCTTTTATATAGGTATAATTTCTCCCGTTTTTTACACATTTACCAATATATCTTTGCTCCTATTGGTCGTAGCGTGATGTTATATAGCCTATAGCCTTCCTCGATAACTGGACTATCCAACACAAAAAGAATTATTCAATTCGAACCAGTAGTTTCGGAGATTAGCGCGTTCAAACAAACAAACAAACTCTTCAGCTTTATAATATTAGTATAGATATAACTTTTGCAGTATGTAAGTTTTATGAAAGACTGTAAATCTCTTGTTTATCTACTGCACTGTAACTATTTCATTAAATTTTAATGCAAGACAATACTCTTAAAAGTTAATAATCAGTTCAGCATTTATTAACTGATTGTAAATAAAATATAGTTTGAAAGCTATTAAGAAATGCTGATGTAATATTTGAACAGTCCATTGTAGGGGTTAACAGTTATCTTTGGCAATCCCTGTTGATCAAAAGGGGGTTTAGAAATGATAACAGTTATAAGTATTTGGTAATTGTGATAACAATAACATTATAAAAAAATATATACATTGAATTTGCTTTTAGTTAATTCGTTAATGATGTCGTTTTCTTGATATCCAAGGTGTGGCGCGGTATTGTGATTGGATTTATGCACGATGTCATGGCACATTTACAGAAACTTGAAGATTTTGGATTTTGGTATTGTTATACCTTGCCGCACGTATTTTACGAGATAAAATGACAAACGTATACAATAGACTGAGCATAAAAATCATGAAGCATTTGTTTTGGTACAAAGTTTATTATATCATAAGTTCTAATTTAGCGCTTTTGGGAATCGGCCTGAATCCTTATGCGCGCTCTTTGATTCCGAGAACTGTGTAGCTAAGTTAATTTAACTTCTATCATTTCAGCCATGTCGGATCTCATATATATGATGAATACTCTTGTTGACAAGAATGGCAAGATGTTGATTGATGGTATCTATAATTCAGTTGCTCCATTAGATGAAAACGAAAAGAAACTATACTCGAATATCGACTTTGATACTGAAAAGTACAGGTAGGTAACTATTTAACATACTCATCCATTCTTCTCATAAGCTCAGCGAGAGTTGCTAAATATTAAAAAACGTTTTGATAGCAACTGTCGCATAAGTATCGTAATCTGTACAACACAGGTGTCGTTATCGTTGCTCGTAGATTATTTTCTTGGTACAAGATTTACAATAGCAGAAAAGTTACAATAATGAGCAATGTATTGTTTATTTTATCAGCTCGTTATCACAAATGAATGATGCTTCTACTGTTTTGTCATAACATGTTATAACTAACAGATGTTTGTTTATTTATAGGACTGCGATAGGCGCGCCTGCGTTAGCTCACAGTGGTGATAAGGAGAAAATTCTGATGCACCGTTGGAGATACCCAGTGCTCTCCCTGCACGGAATTGAAGGTAAACCGTAATAAAACAACTTTTCCGGAAATATAACTTGTGCTCTAAGCATATTACTTTAGTATGGAAACTCAACAATTTTCTTTCGAAAAAAATCCTTCGTGAAATTAGTTTGGTATCATGGGGATATTTAGTTTCTCTATGTAATTTAAAGTCACCTCGTATACCTACATACTAACATGCACAATCACGACGCTTTTCTCTTAGTATATTGTAGGTTTATTACCTAGGAAAATTCTGAAGTCTATACTCTCGTGTGAGTGAAATCTCATTGTGCTAGCTGGTTTTACCAGTCCATATACGGGTTTAAACATACACAAAAGCTTCCGCTATTCCACACAGAAAAGTAACAATAACAAATCAAACATCGAATCTATTTAATAAACTAGAAAAAATGGACCAATTTAACTAATTTAAATTATTACAGGCGCCCATTTCCAGACAGGAGCCAAGACTGTTATTCCAGGCAAAGTGGTTGGCAAGTTCTCAATCAGAATTGTACCGAACCAGGAGCCTGCGGAAGTAGAGAAGTTGGTGTTCAACTATATAAATAAGAAGGTAATCTTCTGTCTGTATTCAACTTTCACTATTCCATTTTTCTTTCTTTCTAGCATCACATTGATTTGTTGATATAGGGTCCTTTTGCGTATCGCATTGAACTTCGTCAAAACAGCTGGGCTTCTGCTGGCAGTTTTAGACAGACTTATTTGATAGCCAGCTTCGGGCCGATACACTTTTCATCTTAGACAAAGATCTTCGACATAGAGGAAGCGTGGTTATTGTGGCGTCGAAAACTGACTTTCAACATTTTCCAATCAAGTATAGTCTCACTTTTCCAGCCGTAACTTCGTTCGCGTGGAAAACTAGCACATGCCATGCAAAAAATAATGTCGTTCTGTTGCTAATGTTAGTAAAGACTTAAGTCCTTGGAGTCTTTAAGTCGAAGCTCGAGTTCTTTTAAATTTGGGAGTCTTCTTTAGTTTTCTATAGAGACTAGTGTTTTGTATACGCTTAAGGCTTGTTATGTTATGTTATGTTTGTCAGGCGTTTTCCGCACTTAGCCTCTCAATTGGGCCATTGTGCGCGATATTGTTTAGACTAGCTATTCCAGCCAGCCAATGTCCTCCCAGAAGCACGCAAGACTTCTCACGTTACTGCATGCCTCTGATACGGATCCCGGGTTATGCAGGATCTGTGCCCGCTGTGCCTCCACGCTGTGGCATTCCATCACAACATGCGCTGGAGTCTCTTCTGTCTCCATGCAACCGCGGCATAGGGGACTGTCTGTGATGCCCATGTTAAACATGTGCCTGTTTAGCGGACAGTGGCCTGTCATTATTCCTACCACTATTCTTAGGTGTTTCCTGGGCAGGTGCAACAAACTTCGTGTTAGGCGTTTGTTTAGTGTTGGCACGGCTTCCTTGGATTGCCGGCATCCTTTTACCACTGTCCATTCCTCATTATGTCGTCTCCTGGTTCTATCTCTCAGCCAGGATGTAAATTGTTTGTAAGGTAGAGGCATGATTGGTTCTGGTCCAGCTAATAAGGTTCTGGAGCCTCTCCTTGCAAGTTCGTCAGCAGCATCATTACCTAGGGAACCACTGTGACCCTTTATCCATTGCAGGATAATTTTGTTTTCCGCTGCGATGTCCTCCAGCAGATTGTGGCATTCTAGGATTAGACCCGAGCTGATGCTGTTGCTCTTTAGTGCCTGAAGTACTGAGGCACTGTCGGATATGACACGTATTTTTTGGCCATGTATGTTCCTTAACTTTATCGCATCAGCAGCTCTGGTTATGCCCACACATTCCGCTTGGAATATTGTATTGTGTGCACCCAGGGTGGTTGCAATGTTAATGTGTAGTTCTTGTGAGAAGGCTCCTGCTCCTGTACCGGTTTCCGTCTTTGAGCCAGCTGTGTATATTCTGACCTCGTTTATGTCCGAATAGTCTTTTTCTTCTGCTAGAAGTTCTATGCTGTTATGTCGTTCAAAGACATACGTTTTCGGTATCCTGTCACAAGGGGCATCCATAATAGGGAAATCTCTAAGAGCTTCCTCTAGGATGCGTGTGTGAGGTACTGTAGGGTATTTCCTCCATTCGTTGGCCGCCTTGAGTCTTATTGCGGCAGCTGCCGCTTCTTGTTGTACAACTAGGTGAAGAGGTTGTAGATCAAGCAGTACTTCTAGCGTCACCGTTGTAGTTGTCCTCATGCAACCTGTAGTGGCTACGCACGCCAGTCGCTGTAGTTTTCTTAGTTTATCCGTTACGGTGCTTAGTTGGGTTCTGGGCCACCACACTAGAGAGCCGTATGTTATGGTTGGCCTTATTACGGCTTTGTATAGCCATAGGGTTATTTTTGGGTTCAAGCCCCATTTTTTCCCTATTAGTCTTTTGCATTGCCAAAAGGTGATGCAAGCTTTGTTAAGTTTCGTGTCTAAATGCTTTCCCCAGTTCAACTCGCTGTCTAGAATGATGGCCAGATATTTGACTTCAGTTGATAGAGAAAGTTCGGTGCCAAATAGTTTTGGCAGTTTAAGTTTTGGAAGTTTCCTCTTGTTTGTGAATAGTACTAGTTCCGTCTTCTTGGGGTTTACTGATAGTTCGTTTTCAGTGCACCAGTCTTCTATTATTCTAGTAGCTGTGCGCATAAGGTCACATAAAATGTTCTCAAAGGGACCGCTAACTAGAATTGTTAGATCATCCGCGTAGCCAACAGTACAGAGGTTTCTTTCATTTAGACGCCTGATCAGGTCGTCCACTACCATGTTCCAAAGGAGGGGTGATAGAGCTCCTCCTTGGGGGCACCCATCTTGCCACAATACATCTAGTGGTTGAGTTGACTGTTACTTGGATGGCTCTATATCTAAGTAGATTGTGTATCCATTCGCAGACCGTGTCTTTACGCCATATCTTTTTAAAGCTCGGTTTATGCTGCTGATTGTTGTTTTGTCGAAGGCTCCTTCAATATCAATGAAGGCTCCTAGAGTCGAGTTTTTACATGAAAAAGCCTTTTCAATATTCTGCACCACTGTGTGGAGGGCTGATTCTGTTGATTTGCCTTGTCTGTAGGCATGTTGTTGGGGGTGCAGTGGTGATTGTTTCAGGGCACTATCTCTTAGATACCTATCTGTAAGCCTTTCTAAGGTTTTCAGTAGAAAGGAGGTCAAGCTGATAGGTCTGTATGATTTTGCTAATGTGTAGTCGCTTCTTCCTGGTTTGGGGAGAAAGATGACTTTAACTTCCCTCCATTTGAGCGGTATGTATCTATGTGCTAGACAAGCTTTGAAGATGGCAGAAAGTTGTGGCACAATATGTTTTAGACCCCATTGTAATAGCCCTGGGAAGACACCATCTAGTCCTGGTGATTTGTATGGCGAAAAGATGTTCACTGCCCAGCAGACTTTGGCTTCAGTAACGATCTCGTTTGCTATGTCCCAGTCTGCGGGTATGGTTTGTGTGGTTGTTTCGTCTGCCCATGCCGTGTCATTGTTAATAGAGCATCCTGGGAAGTGTGTTTCCAGTAGTACTTCGCTTATCTCTGTTGCTGAGTTAGCGTAAGTGCTGTCGGGTTTTTTGAGAGTGCCGAGGTTGTGATTGTCGTTTTTCGACAGGATCTTTTTCATTCTGGCAGCCTCGTTGGAGGTGTTGATACTGTCGCAGAAGTTCCGCCAGCCTTCGGTTCTTTTGGAACAACTGAGTTATTATTAGAACACAACTGGAATTACAGGAACACCTGAGATTACACGACCTACTCAGTAAAATAGTGTAGTAATCAGTACATTTTCTGGTTTTTGATTGTCTGTTTAATTTAAGTGGTTTCTATAACTTAATCCGGCTTCCTAATTATGGGTCCCGATTGTTTAAATTGCAATGTTAAAGTCTCAACTACTGAAGTTACTTTGCTGCTCGTTTGTCTCGCTAGAGAAGAAAGATTCGAGAATGGCTGGACTGATTCGGCAAATTTTTGTCTTGACATAAAAGTGAAAGTTCAGGGAAGATTTAAAAGGTGAGAAAATATGAAAAAAATGCGAGGAATTAATTCTAAAGCGTTACGAAGTTCGCCGGGTCAGCTAGTGTTGAATATAAGTAAGGATGAGGTAGAGGTTGTCGCCCAAGAGTTGGTGTAGCACCGGTGACAAGGGCCGTCTCGAAGCTCAAACAAATACGGTCGGAAGAAGACCATTAAAAACTGTTTCTAACTCGCAAATTTTTACCATTGGCTTCGTATCCGTATTGGCTAATTACTTGATAAGATAATATTCATTTATTTACATTAATCCTTATTAGTATTATCAAGATTACTAATATCAAGTAATATAATTGTAGGAATTGCACTTAACCCAGCGGGCTTTTACGCCTTAGAATGTTTTCATGGAAATTCTATTTGGAAACCCTCTTTGGAGACTCAATTTCAACAGTAAACACTAAGCACCTGTCAGTCTCCCTGTTCTAAACTGCAGTTTAATTTCTCCTTATGACCGCTTTTTTAGTATTTCCTTTCTCAAGGCAATTAAATGTTACGTTTATGAATCTGCGATTGAGTAATATACTGGTGACAAATTAAAATAAACAATATCGCACATTGGACTCATCGGATAATAGTGACACGATATTATTACATTTTGTAAACATTTCAAATAATTAGACATTTACGCTAGTGTTCTAGAAATTATATTAGAATCATATTACGTATTTTATTTTGACAGTGGAACAGTAGGCTGAGCGAAAATTTAATCGCAGAATATCAAACAATACAAAATTATACAAAAATCTATAAATTAGATAGAGTCAGAAATCATTAGGTTTTGCGCGCAAGATGAATTTAATTTTATTTATGTTATCGTATCTCTCAGTTGCTGTTTAATGAAGATGAATATGATTAGATAAAATTCAGTAAAATAGCTCAACAAATAACATAATATATACAATTTATGTTGTAACTGTCGCCAATGCTCACAATGGAATATTGTAATTAGACTTTATACACCGACAAAGACGAAGAATGAAATGCTTTACTTTTCGGGCCTGTTGAATAGGTCGATTTTATTAAAAAACGACTGCTTTTTTTGGCACTATACGCGTTTGTGGCGACTATCAATATTGTTTCGCTCAAGAAATAAATCGCTAGAGTGAATTTTTTGATTGTATTGTTAATCTGCATATCAAACCCAAATATAATTGCCTCTTTCAATTAGCTAGCTGATTCCAGAAATTGTATGGAGAAGCAATAGGGAATATTCATGATTTTTTTTTATTAAAAAAATTAATCCTCATTCATGTAATAAACAGTGTAGTAAAACTATTTTTCGAATAACTATAAAATTAAAAAAGATATAAGCCATTGAAGATTTATTTCTATCTCTTTCTAGCAAAACGAAATTTAACACGGAGTTTGTATGGACGTAGTGACATGTGACGTCACAGTCCATGTCGGATCTCTCTGTCTAACTGGTGCATAATTTATAATTTTAAATGCGTATATCGGCCGTATTTCTTGGCCAATTTTAATTTCACTTTTTGTCATCTCAACCACGGTATTTTCATATTTTGTTAATCAATGCTATAAATAAAATTCATGCATATTCCCTATTCACGCTTCGGCGTTTCTCTGGGAAAAGTTATTCACTTCATCTAGCTGATTCAATCTCAGCTTTCGCTAATTTAAAATTATTATTTATAATTTTTCTAGTGGAACGAAAGAGGGTCGCTGAACAAAATGAAAATAACAGCTCAGAGCGGACGCGCGTGGACTGAGGACCCGAACCATCCCCACTACCAAGCCGCGGCGCGCGCCACCAAGCTCATCTACCAGGTATCTAATGTGATAACAAAATTTATATCGAGAGGCAAACCTGTTTTCTATTTTGATCTGTGTATATTTAAATTATATAAGTTTCTACTTCATACTTTAATTCCGTTAAATAATTTTACAATGCAGTTGCTCGGAAATGGCCCCGTAACATGGCCACGTACGTACCCCATAAAACACATGTCATGTTATAGTTATTAACGATACTAGTGTCGTAGGTAATGTGTAACGTGAGCCCATTTGAAACACGAGCGAAGCGAGTGTTTTATAGGGCTCCAGTTACACATTACCTAAGGCACGTATATTGTTCAACGTTTTACAATGCAGTAGCCGAGGAAAAGAAACTAAAAAAATGTTGTCAAAAACTTACATCATATAGGTATATCCAATGTTCTTAAAAGATAGTATTTCCAATAAACATTCACTGAAAACTTGTTACAATTGAACAATGTGCACTAATATTTTACGATTAAACACAAAACATTAAGGAATTAACATTTTTATAACACAAAAATAATTTTGTTGAACAAATAATTTCAAATGGCGGGCAAAACAATAGCGAGCAAAATATTTTTCCACAATTATGAGGCAAAGGCTAAGATAAATAAAATGCCAATTGCGACTACAGAAATGATTAAATAGTTCAATTATTTGTTAAAAATCAGATTTGTTTTATTGAAAAAGTAGTATAAATAATTTACGTTTATATTTTATTTCACTAAAAATCAAGAATTTTGTCATAAATAATTATTTTGTCAGGCATAAAAACTCTTTGCTGTCATTCTATAAAGCCAGTATGAAGCTTTATGAAAAAGGTAATACTATCACTTGTCAAAAGGGTCACTGAATTATCAAATCAGCTACTCTTTATTGTGTCATACATTTTTGTCAGTATTTTATTAACTTTTTGCTTACTTTTTATGCATCATTTGATAAAAAAATAACTTTACTGGATCATAGAATAACCACTGAAGTTGAATTTTGGTATACGAAAAATGGTTTATTTGCTCATTAGTTCAAATATTTTTTTTCTTTACAAAATCTTCTTCTCATTTCAAATTACATAACATGACATGTGTTTTATAGGGTACGTAAACGTACACTCCGTGGCAATGTTACGGGGCCATTTCCGAGCAACTGCATTGTAATGTAATTTAGAAATGTAAGCAAAAACAGTAAGCAAAAAGTGAATAAAATACTGACAAAATTGTATGACGCAATAAAGAGTAGCTGATTTGATAATCAGTGACCCTTTTGACAAGTGAGAGTATTACCTTTTTCATAAAGCTTCATACTGGCTGTATAGAATGACAGCAAAGAGTTTTTATGCCTGATAAAATAATTATTTCTGACGAAAATCTTTTTTCAGTGAAGTAAAATATAAAAGTAAATTATTTATTTTACTTTTTCAATAAAACAAATCTGATTTTTAACAAATAATTGAACTATTTAGTAATTTCTGTAGGCGCAATGGGCGTTTTATTTACTTAGCCCTTGCCTCATAATTGTGGAAAAATATTTTGCTCGCCATTGTTTTTCCCGCCATTTGAAATTATTTGTTCAACAAAATCTGGTTGATTGATTGTTTTGTGTTATCTTCTTATCTTATCTTATGCAGCCGTTATGTGTCCCACTGCTGGGCAAAGGCCTCTCTCCGTTCCCTCCATGACTCTCTATCTTGTGCTTCCTGCGGCCATGCCTTACAAAAGGCGTCCAGCTCGTCTCGCCATCGTCGTCTCGGTCTGCCGCGTAGTCTTCTATCGGTCGGTGGCTTCCACTGTGTGGTGGTCTTTGCCCACAATTCATCCGGCATGCGGCAGACGTGGCCCGCCCAATCAAACTTTAGTTAATTCCTTGATGTTTTGTGTTTAATCGTAAAATATTAGTGCACATTGTTCAATTTTAACAGGTTTTCAGTGAATGTTGATTAGAAACACAATCTTTTAAGAATTTTGGATATACCTATACGATGTAAGTTTTTGACAACATTTTTTTTAGTTTTATTTCCTCGGCTACTGCATTGTAAGACGTTGAACAATATACGTGCCTTAGGTAATGGGCTAATGTGTAACTGGAGCCCTATAAAACACTCGCTTCGCTCGTGTTTCAAATGGGCTCACGTTACACATTACCTACGACACTAGTATCGTTAATAACTATAAAGTCACCCAATATGGGTACCCCTCGACTAGCAAAATACTGCATGAAGTTTTTTGGTGGGGATGTATATGGTCTGATGAAATAAAGATTTGTTTACTTGTTTTTTTTTGTTGTTAAAAATCGGTCTAGTTTCGTTTACTTTTGTTTGTGCACATTATCTCGGGCCAGTGTCAGTTATTCCAGCAGTTTTATCAGTTTTTCGTGAATATCTTGGAAAATACAAGACGCACAAAGCTCCAGCACTCTCCTCTAAAGGTGTTTTCTAAGATATTCACGATATTCAAGTGTCCCTACCGAGTCGGGACGGGCGTCGAGGCCGGGGACGTCCGAGGAAGCACTGGCGGGATAAACGCTACATACTCAAAGGCCCACACTAAGGTTTTCCGTTAAGTCGTGGGCTCCTCGGAACATACATAAAGACATACACAAACATCCATGACCCGAGAACAAACATGCTTTCTACACAAATATTTTCCCCGACTGGGAATCGAACCCAGGACTCGCCGATTAAGAGGCAGTGCCACTATCACTCGACCAAAGTTAAAAATGTACTCTATCTTAATACGTTGTTTATTCAAAAGAAACTAAATGGAGTGAACATTAATAAAGTATGCTTGTTACTCGTACATAACTGAGTTACATTACCAGATTATGTTATAATAAGTAAGTATTTATGTAGATTTTTCGGCTGTAGATAATTATTTGATTTTTTAAATAAGTTTTGCGTGAAGTTATCACTATGTTGGCGTCCATCGTAGAATTGGACGCCAAATTACCATATCTATCATGCCCACCCCATATACGATACGCCTATGAGTAATTGTATGTATGTATTTATTCTTTTCTAGCTTTCCGCCCGGGACTTCGTTCCCGTGGAAAAGGAAAATTATGTAGCCTATGTGTTAATCCAGGGTGTCAGCTACCTCCATACCAATTTTTTTTTAAATCTTTGTTTTTTATATTAATATTGTACATGAGCATACGTTACACAAGACACATTATAAGAAAAACAGTACGAAGGCGGACTTATCCCACAAGGGGATTTCTTCCAGTCAACCAATTGAGTGTTTGAGAGGAGTAGTCGGCGTAGTAGTAGTTGGAGTAGACTATTTATGAGGTCATTTAACTGATGCTGTACAGACGGAGCCCGACATGACTCGCGAGGGCGGCTCGATCCCGGTGACGATCACGCTGGCCGAGGCGAGCGGCTGCAACGTGCTGCTGCTGCCGATGGGCGCCGGCGACGACATGGCGCACTCGCAGAACGAGAAGATCAACGTGCGCAACTATATTGAAGGGGTAAGTTCATTTACAGTGGCGCAACGAAACGCAACGCTCGCAGCCAAGTGGCGCTCGATCGGTGATTTTAAGCAATGTATACAGGGCTTTAGGTATCTCTCTTTCAACTTTCAACTCTCTTTCAGCCGTGTGGTGATCGGTTAAGAATAACACCACCCCATCTCTTTCCGTGGGTGTTGTAAGAGGCGACTAAGGAAACACAAATGAGACCTGCCTCCTAGTAATCCATCCCAGGCAACGACACTTCATTTTTTTCTGAATCTGAGGTGTCGTCCTATGGTCTCGTGCGGTGTGGTAGGCTCTGTAAAGGGCCGTCTGGTTCGCGACCACCCGCCTACCGAAGTCCGACGCCAAACAGCTTGCTGTGTTCCGTCGGTGCGTGGGAGTACCAGTGACTTTATAGGCATTTTCTGGGTTAACTCGCTCCATCGTCGACCTCATCTTTGATTATGGTCAAGATTGAGGTCAAGAGTTAACCCATCTTATAAAAAAAAATCTCTTGGGTGGTTAATCAGTGCATGAAACGGAACAACTTCCCCAAGGAAGTATTTTGACCTATGTTCTTTAGGGAAGTTGTTCCGTTTCATGGACTGATTAACCACCCGAGAGGTTGAAAGAGAGATACCTAAAGCCCTGTATACAGAGGCAGGGAACTTGATGGGTGACCAAAAGTGGCAATTTATCATGAGCGTTTCCGTGCTTGTCGATTAACTACAGTGGTTAAACCAAGCCATTTGGCGGTCTGAAAACTCTGACACCAGGATTAGTCAAGCTCGCCACATACTTCATTGTATGTATGTATGTAAATTCCTTATTGCTCAAAAACAGTGTTATACAGGGTGTTTGGTGCATCGTGTGCCAAATTGAATGGGGTGATTGGTGGGGTATTTGGCTACCTCTTCAACCTCCATAAAAAATCTTGGTCCAACTAAATTTTTTATGCGGATTTTAAATATTTCTGGGTAAAATTTTGTAAAAGTCTACATTTAAATTTTAATTAAAAAAAAACTGTTAAGTCTAGTTTAAGTCTAAGTTAATCTGTAGCGTTGTACGCTTCTATAGAAACCAAAATTACGCGCCAGCAACATCTAGTTTTTTTTTATTGACCTGCAAAGTTTTTTAAAGTAAATAAAATAAACTTGAACGTCAACTTTCGATTTCAATTTAAAAAAAACTAAAAGTGATCATGGTCTTTCAATTTTTAAAAACATCTCTGGACTGTCCCTTTTCTAATGGTATGCAATATGCCATGAAAAATTATTAGTAACATCACTAATGAATATATTTTCTGGACTTAGTCGCATTTTTCTAATATTCATCAGGTGAAATAAAAACAAGTTTTTGAGTTAACCCGTCGCGTGCTTGTTTACAAAATAACCACTTTTATAGTAACTTGCGCACAAGTCTTATTTTTGAATGGTGCGAAAATATCTCGGCAATCAGCGATATACATACAGGGTAGGGTGTAAGGGACAGCTTAGCAAAAACTGAAATCCAGAATTCAGACCATTATTCAGACCATTATTTTTTAATATTTTCTGCTTTAAAATTAAATTATTTATTATTCGAATATTCTTCATTTTGACTGCAAATACTTCATTTTGTAATTAAAAACAGCGTGCCTCTCTTTTAAATTATCACAATCCGACCGAGTTCCAATGCCGGCCACGAACCTGGCTATATCCTCAACATTGATATCCTTAACAGCTAAGGTGTTTTGAACTAAAAAAAGTTCTTAATTGGCTTGTATTGTTAAAATGTTACCAAGTTCTGCAAAACTTCGTAAAAAAATTGTTGATTTGAAAGGATGTTATGATGGTCCTAATTGAATCAAAATCCATATCTGATGATTAGCAAAATTTCATCCAGAATGGTGAAGAGCACTGTGAGAGTATTTGATAAAGTTTAACTGGTGAAGAGCAGCATAGATGGCCACTAGAACTCTTCAATGATAAGCATTTTACAGCTAAAGCTGAGATATTTGTCGAAAATGAAGTCGGGTTTTTAGCATTATTTCGTCAATTATTAATATATTGCGAACTTGACCCAAGCCTGGTGTCAGAGTTTTCAAACCGTCAAATAGCCTCTTGATTTAGTTTAACTATTGAAGTCAATAAACAACAGCCGGTACCGACGGTTTATCGTACCCCAAAAGCACGGGTAAGCGGTGTTTTTATGAGTGACATCACAAATAGTCACTTGATCAAGTAATCGCAAACGAGATATACTTAACACCTTCTAATGAGTAAAGAATAACTGCTGCTACAAACAAACTACTGAACTGATTTTGATGAAATTTTAGGCACTTTATCGTTTACATCCCTCCGGCCGCGATCGTAACCGCGGTTCGTAACCAGTTGCGAAACCGGAATTTTTATTCTTTGTTCGCAACCGGTTGCGAATATAAATTCAATACAAAATTTCGTTTAGTAAAAAAGAGATGTTTGATAAAAAAATTTTAGGACAAAAATGTTTGGTAGGCTATAAGTTTACTTATGATAACTTCGAATTCTGTTATCATATTATGTTTGTTAATGTATTATCTTAATAAATATATGATATTCAATATCAGTCATCTACTCAATTCATTCCAGAGTTCCATAATGACAGGATAGATATGGCATGATGTGGATTTTATTCGATAATGGTACATTCATTCATTTCTTACAATTTCCTTGATAACCAACGTCATATTTAAACTACTTGAAACTAAATGCTCAATGACTTTGCTTTGTTAGTAGTAAAACTGTCCTGTGGTGGAGTTGTAAGTGAAGATATTTAACACACGTTGGCTGCCATGAGCATCACCGGTGGGATTACGAAATCTTCTCTCTGTGGCATCACGTAATCTTCTCTCTGTGGCCATGAGCATCACTGGTGGGATTAGAAGCTTATTTTTGAGGGTATTGTTTTGCGGATTTTTTCGGGAGGCCATAGTCAAACTTGAGTCAAAAATGAGCTTCTAAACCCACAGTAATAGAGCGATGCTTTGAGCATCACCAGTGGGATCAGTAAATTTGTATCGGGCGTGGGAGGACTGTGTAGGTGTCGTATGGTGGGCAGCCAACGTGTTAAAATAGCTCTAAATGCAACGTCAGCAAGTTTTAGTCAGTGGGAGTTACGATCTCTAGTATGGCGATCGTTAGTCCTCTTAAGGTAAGGTGTACTCTAGGTGTAGTTCATGTCCTTAGTCCATTTTTAAATATAATTTCTTATGAAATTATTATTAGTAAAATTAGTTAACATTAAAAAATAATTCTTGATAGGAAAATGACAGTTGAAAATAAAGCAATAAATAGGAATAATCCTTGGGATCTATTATAATGGTCAACTGAGATGTTAGGGCCATACTTACCTTTTTGGTTACTTTATCTATTTTATTTTTGTTGCAGATCAAACTGTTTGCGGCGTATTTCCAAGAAGTTTCGAAACTTCCGAAGAACCACTGAAACGGAGACTGTGTTAACATATTTTGTTTACTATATTTTACACTTATTAAGACATTTCATTATACATGAGGATATTTAGGTACATATTGTAAGGGTATTATAACGTACGAAGCCTTAGATAATTTAATTAAAATCTTGTCATTCCTTCTAAGTACAACCGAATGTGCATTATTACCAGCATAATAATAAAAGTTGTATTTTTATTTAAAAAACGTGCTAATACTCTTAAATTGTTTCATAATAACATATTGTTATATTCATTTGGTAGGGGAAACATGTATTCTTTTTACTAAGTATTAGTTTTGACATAATAAACATTTTTACTGTTTGTTTTTCTTTCAATTAAGCGAAAAAACGAGCTGAGCAAGATATGTAGTAGAGACGCTGCTGTGTGTCCCTTTCTAAGAAGGTGACATGCCGCCATGATACTATGATGACTCTTTGAAGGGATACTAATAGGAAATAAAATCAACAAAAAAAAAATAGGCTTGAAGTGATAAATTTTTACATTTGTAATTTAGAAATATTCGAAATCAATGTGAATATGTGATAAGAAGTATGTTGACTTAAATTTAATAAAATACCTTTAAAATAAAAGAAAATCTTATTTAAATACCTTTAAAATAAGATTTTCGAGCAATCATTTTTAAACTGACTAGATGAGAGAAGTGTATTTCCCTTTCCGTGTTCAACTGGCGGCATCGGCTGCGTGAAATTCGCACGCTTTTGTATTACTATGGAATTCCACTAACCCGTGTTTAATTCGCGTCAACTGGACACGCCTTTGTGATCTAGTGGCAGTGGGAGAGCTTTTACAAAATAGTGTGCAGTTGAACTGAACACTTTTTGACTTTGAATCTTCAAAAGCGTGTTGAGTAAGTGACGGTATTAGGTGAGGTACCGCTTACATTCACTATGTTACCACTGCGTCCACTGCTGCTCTTATGATTTTAAGGTTGCGAAATGTATGTCAACAGCTTAACGCAACCAAAGTCGTTTCTGGCACTTCGCCGGTCGCTGCCGCGGCACGCTCGCTTCGCTCGCTCGGCTCGTGCGTTGGAGGTCGCAGTTCTAATCTAACCCAACCAACCCGTTAAGGGTTGGCTACTAACAAACCTACTTATCGCAGTTGCGTGTGTCATAATCGACATAAAAATTCGGGCATCTAACGCGTCGGGTATTATTTACGAATAAGCGTACCGCGCCGGCTTCATCCGCTTCGGCTCACACGATTTTATTCCGAACATGTACGAACGCGCTTAAATCAGCACGGATTTGTTTTAAAAGATCAAATAAAAACCGTGTTCAATTCAATTGCACACTGTTTTGTAAAACCTCTTTTAACGTTGCTTGATCGCAAAAGCGTGCTCAGACGACGCGAGCTGAACACGGGTTGGTTGAATTGTGTAGTAATACAAAAGTGTGCGGATTTCGCGAGACTGGTGTCGCCAGTTGAACACGGAAAGGGAATTACGCATGAAAGAAGGAGATACGGCGTCGGTTGTTACAGAGGCCGTATCTGCTAAATTGTTATTAATTTTGAATTATCTTTTTTTTTGGGTTTTTTTGAAACACCTTGTATAAGTTTTAAATAAATATAAAACGATTATACGTTTTTTTTTAAAGTAGCTTTTCCACCGAGACTTCTTTGCTGTGGCAATTTTGATAACTTACCTAGTACACACGTAGTTATTCTGACAGAAACAAAAATACGTACTATGAATGATGTAAGGGACAGCTTAGCAAAAATTTAAACCCTGAATTTAGACCTTCATTATAAATGACTTTCTGTGGAAATCACGTTTTGAAATTTGAAATATGTTTTCTGCTATGCGGCAGTAATAACAAGAACAAGCGAGTTGTTTCTGATCGGTGACACAAACCTGGAGGTCTACTACAAACGCAAAAATTACGGACGGACGGACGAAGTTTCGTGCATTTCCTTCTACGGTTCATTTACGAACCTTCGTTTCGGATCCGAGAACGAATTATATTGTGCATATCCTACTCCGCACGCGTTTATGCCCGTCCGTAAAATTGAATTTGACAGTTATTTCATCGTAGTTAAACGTCCAGTTACCATATTTTGACCGCAACAATCTCTTCCCAAAAAGCGGTGATAGCCCAGTTGGTAATGAGCCAGACTTGTAATCCGAAGGTCGCGGGTTCAAATCCTGGTGCGGGCCTGTAATACCACTAAATTCGTCTTTTCGGATTTATGTACGGATTTCTAATTATTACCTGCTCAACGGTGAAGGAAAACATCGTGATGAAACCCGCCCGTCCAAAAAAATTCATTTCGAAAGACGAGCGCGGTCCACCAACCCGCATTGGGCCAGCGTGGTTGACTATGGCCTAAATCCCCTTCGTGTTTCGAAGGGAGGCCCGTGCTCCTCGGTGGGGACGTATATGGGCTGGTACAAAAAAAATCTCTTTCCTCTGAAATGCACCCGTCCTGACTTAATAAGTGACATCACGCAAGAGCTCCTGTGCAGTTGTGCACCCATAGAAACCCAGTCGACGTAGCATTTGCTCTTAGAGAAGTCTACAGCGGCATCTACTCGTCGAAACTTAGTAGAGCAGATCAATGGAACCAAACCCTAAACTCGTACCTTGTTCACACACAGGCAGAAAAGGAAGATACGGGTCGGGAACAGGATCACGCGTCCTCACCATACATGAAGCACAGGGTTTGACGTACAAAAACGTAGTAATTGTTCGTACTATAACAACCAGGCAGGAGCTACACTACAGCATCCCACGCACGCAGTGGTGGTCGTAGGTATCGCGCCATACCGTCAGCTGTTTCTATTACGCAGATGACGGTAATGATGCGATAGGCAGTTTTATTAAAGGAGCAGAGGCGGCGCGGCGGGCCGAGGAAAAGTGATTGATCATAATAAATGGCTATCAAAAATCGGGATACGGTTGTTACTGAAGACAAAAGACAGAAACAACCGCTGGCTTAGGTAAATAAAGACTGTGCGAAACATAGAATAATAATTGTATTTATATTTTAGTATCTTTATATGTTTGTATTGTAAACTCAAATGGAGAGTATAAAATCAGTTAAAAATGTAAAATAGGTAATAAATTATAATAAGACAAGGGCACGGACGTAGAGTCTGTGGATGCAAAATTAACTCTTAATAAAAAATATATACCGATATATGTTACAAGGACAAGTTTACAAGCAAACAGGACGCGATAATGTACATATTTACTACTTACGGCCGGATTGCTTCATTTTATTTTAACGTTGTTCATCGCTGCCGTCTCATCGACAAGGAGTGAGATTAAGCAGGATTTTTTGATTTTATAATATGTAATTCTCTAGAGATATCATATGTTTGTTTATTTCGTCACACGTCCAGGGCCAATTCTTTAAATGGTCTACGTATTGTAGTTATCTGAAATCATACCAAGGCATAATGAGCTTAGCTTAACGTTTTCTCTATTAATGTAACGGAACACGGTTACTATTTCTATGTGCTATATGGGACCAACGATACAACAGTAAACCTTAGCGTCGGCTTTTGAGTGTGGTGTTATAAAAAAAAATTAGCTTATCTTCGATAACAATCTTTTTTGAAAAAATCAACTGATTTAGTGTATTTGAAGAATCCATTCAAAAGTTTTTGATCCATCAATGGAGCCATTTAAAGGATTCAAGGGACGGGTTTGCGACTATTCAGGGTTTGAATACTATTAAAAGTTTGAAACTGTTGCTTTTATAAAGCTTGAAGTTGATCGTACTGCATTATAATAATAACTCATATGCAAAAGGCATGCAAATCATTTGCGGTTTTCGTTATCTTAGTTAAATACCCTACCTATATAATCGTAGCCTACGTTATTAAAACCCTATTTTCTCGCAGTTTTTCCTCTGTAGGTATTATCTTAGTAAATACACCTGCTGCAGGTATGTAATACGGATAAGTGTACCCATACGTTATTTGTTTGGAATGCGTAGACATAAGCAGGGCCGTAGCTAGAGTTGAATTGAAGGTAGGGCAGTCAGTAGTGTTTACAGGTAGGGCGGAAATTAAAAAAAATGCCCTAACTGTTACTTATTAAAATACAGGGTTACCAGAAATTCAATACATTCCCTTCAAGGTAATAAAGCAGAGCTTATTTGCGATTTTTTTTTTAATTCCTTCCATGGCCGATAGTTATTAGTTTTTGAGATAATCGCGTTTTTGTGTTTTTTTTTGTTAAATGCCGATTTTTGACAAAAAATTCTGTGTAACTTAAACAATTTCTATTGTAATCTTTTTTTTATATACATAACATAATCTGAAAGCTGACATCTCAACGGTTCCTAGAAATTATAATAAGCTAAAGTAATACCAATAACCTTCATGTTGTGGACTTGAAATCGCGAGAGATTTAAAGAAAAAATCTTTGTAGTGCCACTTGGTCATGAATTTGTGCAAAAAAAATATCTTTGGAATGTGTCATGCAGATTACTAAAATAAATGCCTTATTTCACTAGCTTTCAAAAGTGGTATAAAATTTTACAGAAAACTTTACAAAAAAGAAGTTGTAACTTGAAAAAGAACTTTCAGAACAGAAGTAGATTTACATGTTGCCTTTTCTAATGGAGAGAAATGAAAATGGGCTAAAACTACACACTACTTATTAACAACCATAAAATTAAAAATCCTGCTTAAAATGCGAGCTGAAGTTCCTCATGCATCCACGTAATGTCTGCGCTATTTCGGTTTTAGTAACTCGAGAGTTTAATTAAAGTTTCTTTTATTTGTTGCGCTCCGCTTAACGTCCTCTGCCTGAGCAATTCAACGTTATTTTTTGAGCTGTTAGCTGAGTAACAAGCTGCTTTACGTGACCCCAAAGATAAAAGTCGTAAGATGTCAAATTAAGACACATTGCTGGCCAAGGAATTGGCCCCTCTCGGTCAAACTAACGTTGTGGGTAATTGTGGTTGAGCTACTATCACTCCCTGGCGAAAGTCGGCTGAGCAGCTGTTTCATTTCATTTTTTCATTTATTTTATACTTAAAGCATATATTTATCATTACAGGAATACCTAAGTCAATAAAAATACTTGTCAAATACAGATTCATACAAAGAAATAAAAAAGTACACTTATTTATATTTAATAAAATTAACAATGTCAACAATATATTATCTAAATATTACAACATTAAAAATATTAGAACTACAATAAGGACAACCTGTGCCATGTGCATCAAAAATAACAAGAACAATGTCAAATGCATTTAGATTCAAAATGTCAAACTAACAACTACTTGCTTGAATACGCACCATAACTCTGACATCGAGCAACTAAATAAATCTACGTTTTTGCAACTTCATTAAGAGTTCTGAGAGCTGTTGTGAGAGGAGCGTATTTAAGTAAATTGGTCCTAAAGATCGGCACCGCAAACACCTTCTCCCGGGGACCTCGCCTCAGTTGATTATTTGGCACCGTAAGTTGGATCTCCTTTAATTTATTTATTAAGCTATTGCATAGCTTCTATCGCGGGCCTTGAGCGCGGGGACCGAATCCAGAAATTCCGTAACAAAAAAACCTAACGCTCCCCACTCCGACGGGCACGGAGGTGTGGCTTGAAGGCCGTGCATCGTCTAACGTCGTTTCAGTTCGGCAGTCTTCGACACGGTGTTTGTGTGCGTGCAACAATAATAATAAAATAATAATAATGGTTTTTCTCCAATAAAATAATAATAATAATAAAATGAAGTTGCTCCGATCCGGACGAAAATCGGTATCTGGGGGGTTTGGGGGTCGATGATACCGAATATCGGGTCACTTTTTCGATTCCACCATTTTCCAAGATGGCCGCCATACAAGGAGTGGCGGGGCGAGGCCGCAGGCCGAGCCGAACCACGACGCCACGCTGCGAGGCGAGGCCGTAGGCCGAGGCGAGCTGCGTAAAAAGCGAGGCCGAAGGCCGAGCTCCGCGTAGGGCGTAGCCCGGAGCGTCGTCCCCCCCCCCCAAATCCAAGATGGCCGCCATACAAGTTTAGATTCTAAAGGTGAGGCGAGGCCGAAGGCCGAGTCGAGCCGCGTATAGGGTGAGGCCCGGAGCGTCCCCCCCCCCCCCTAATTAAAGATGGCCGCCATACAAATTTAGATTGTTAAGGTGAGGCAACGCGCGAGCCGAGGCCGTATGCCGAGGCGTGCTGCGTATAGGGCGAGGCCGAAGGCCGAGCTCCGCGTTGGGCGAAGCCCGAAGCGTCACCAAGCATATTACCCGCCGACCGCCATCCGAAAATTTCATTTGCCCTTCGCGTCACGATTCCCCCCACCAAAAATCCAAGATGGCGGATATGAAATTTTCGGGCATACCGACATATAGGTGTCGTTTAATAGGTTTTTGGGGGTGCTGATTGCGAAAATAACATCCATTTTAAAATCCAAGATGGTGGCCGTAAAAAACAAAAAAAAATGTAAACTTTTTTGAAACTTTTTACATAACATTTTGTATCAACTTATGCAATTATAATTAAAAGTAGAGGGCTACTTTTAATTATAATTGCATAAGTTGATACAAAATGCTATGCAATAGCTTTACCGCGGCAGTCCCCGAGTGCCACACGTCTATTTATTTTATTTATTTGGCTGACCAACAGCAAGAACACTGATACATAATATTTACTTTTGCTAACTTAATTTAGAACTAAGTGCCTTACCACTTACAGGACAGCACCACATTCGACCCGCAGTGAATTTAATTATGCTGAGGGTAGATCTACCACTCCGATGACATCTTGCTGAGACAACAACAGTCTACCCGTGACCACGGCGCGTGCATCCGCGTCGAAACGTCGGGAATAGGTAATAAAATAAATATGTATACGCGAATTTAGACCAGTTTTTAGAATTTAATTGTGTTCAAATCGCGAAAGTTTAAAGTGTTATGGCATTAATCGATATAATCAATCATAAAGATAAATCTCTCTAAGTAAGGAAAAGCATGGTAGTGGCGCTGACTCTTGATAGACAGCCTGGGTTCGTTTCCCAATTAGCGCAAATATTAGTGTAAAAAGCAGATGTTTGTTATCGGGAAAAATAAAAACCGGGACGTTCTCTTGGGAATTCGGGAAAATTATATAGCCTATGTTACTCAGGGTAATGTAGCATTGTAACGGTGAAATAATTTTTCTAATCGGTTCAGTAGTTTTGGAGCCTATTCAATGCAAACAAAGAAACAATCAAATCTTTTTGTAGATTTGATTGTTTGTTTGTAAAACACTATTAGTGTAGGTAGATATTCGTTTTGATTCTTGAAGATCTTCTCTAAATCTTGGTGAAATAGATTTATGAAACTTCAATTTATTTTCTTTTATGTAATAAATAAAATAAGGAAAATACCACGATATTTTGCGTGATACGTACTAGAGTACTTCCATAGGAAGTACGTACACAATCCATGGTAATTGTATTGTTTTCTTTTGAAGTCATTCACGGTAATACTGAAATATAAGCATATAATCTGAATAATTACCGTGAAAAATGTTATGTTATTGATTATTACGGGGTTTTCCTTTACTTTATTGCTTTCATGTAAGGACGTATTACGTAGGCCTAGTACTTCCTAATTTCTCAAACATACACGTGTAATAGTGCTTCTATTTTATTTATTATTATGGTTCAGCTCGTATTTCGAATAATTAAGTTGATGTTTTTCGAGAGACATCAAGAAAATAGAAGTATTACTGTACCAGTAATCCTCATGATGATTTTAGATAAGATCTCAATTGTGTTTTTTTTTTTAATATTTTTGATGTTAAGTTAATAATTAATGAATAAACTACGCCTACTAATAGTGTGCTACTAGTGCATAAAGAATTAACGGTTTTAACGGTAACTCTACATTTATTAATAGTGGGAGATTATTATCACATTCGTCACTGTTTTTAGCTATGTACTCTATCTCTCTAGCTACTCGTGGTATTGTGTGGGCGACAAAATAAAATAGTTTTTGTTTTGCTTACCTGCCGCTGCGCTGTTAATATCGAGTGACGGCCGCAAGCGCATACCAGTTTACCAACACTAACATAAAAGAGGATAGCGACCGGACCTCATTCAGTGTGCCTCCAAGTCTCAACGGAACATTACGTGTCGCATTATTTCAACTCTAGATTCATATTTACACATTTTGGAACGAGAAGAAACTAAACATTGGTGAAGAACTGTTTAAAATAAAACTTCAAATTTAACAGCTGCAAATATTTTTCCGTAAGAAGAGTTTCTTCAGCTACGAGTGTTGAGGGACAACGGTGAGTCTTCTTATGTTTTTTTTCCTGCAGCACTTGTTTTGCATTAATTTATTTTTTCCCCTGATTTTTTTATATTTTACGTTTTTTATAAACGTGTACGGTTAGTGCATTGTTTGTTACTTAACACCTTATAATATTACATGATATCGTGTTGCTTCGCGCAATGCATTTAGGTTCGTTCTTGGTTGAGGCGGATTAAAACGCTCGCTTTCTAATTTACTATGACGAATTATCACAACACAATATGAACTCATGAACCTAATGCATCACCGTATAATCTTGTGAAGTGACAATTAACAGTACACTGGAAAACTTGTCTCAAAAGAAAATCAACTATGCTTTGCTTTATTACCTGTATGCCTGGATATTATTTTTTAATCCTTACTAATATTATAAATGTGAAAGTAACTCTGTCGGTCCGTCTTTCACGCCTAAACTACTGAACCGATTTTGATGAAATTTGGTACAAAGATAGATTAGAGCCTTGGAAAGGACATAGGCTACATTTGATCCCACAGTTGGGCACGATATAACCTGTAGTCCACGCGGGTGGAGCCGCGGGCGGCAAGCTAGTTCCCTATAAAATACGGCTATTTCGATAAACGTAAACAGGCTATTCATTATTAATTCATTTTATGCAAAGATTAAACTTAATCCCATTGCTAGAAAACGGTAAGTAAACGCATATGTCTGAATACCTATTCGAATAAAATAATATAGGCAGGTAACGTTGGACACGAAAGCGCAGTTTGCATTGATCCTAAAATATAATACGTACTCTACGTGAAATAAGGTAAAATACCATAACAAGTGTAACATATTCTTAAATATTACAATTTATTCGCGGAAGTTGTTTACATAATAATTGACACTTCGACGAGTTCCAATGAATAAGTGTATGGTAAATATTATGACGAAGCGTATGAGAAAATAAAAGTGCAAATTCCCCACATTTTTTTAGAGTAAATAAAGGATTTAACTTTTAATTCTATTGTTATGTAAACAATTGCACAGTGGTATGTAGTTTAGAAATATCACCCCGAATACTGTCTTTAAAAGAAATATGCAGTGGCAAAGATGACAGTTTATCTATACTTACAATAGTAGACTGCAATACCTTAATTGCAGTTACCCAGTAATGGTGGAGTAGACGTGTTTTTATTTTGATGCTACAGGCAATCACTATTGTGGTCTGTTTACTATAATAAAAAAAACCCGTTAATTGATTTACATATTGGGTGACTTGTGATCAGTGGATTCGCTTTGTTATGGGAAGACACCATTTTTTTTTTGTGAATTTTATAAAATTGTTCAGTTTCATAAGGTTTCGCTAGCTAATTTTAAGTCACCCCACCCCATATACGTACATTTCTAAATCAACTGAGTGTGTTCAGTCTGTATACATACTAAATATAAAATAACAATCATAGAAATCCGGCAGCAGCCAAAATACTACAATTAATTAATGAGGTACCTAGTAAGCAATGATATTACAGTATATACTCGTAATTGTTAGTAAGAGACATTAAGAAAATAGGGGCACTGTAGGTAAACGTGTTGTACTATTAAATGTTTAAATATTATGTTGTACTATTAATTGTACTATTAAATGTTTATTTATTGTTTAGTTGTTATTTATTATTTAAAAAAAAATTAAAGAAATCTTCCACTTCACAAACAAACTTTTCAAACAGGTAATATTTATCATAAACTAAAGAAAACAATAACTTAAAAACAGCTTCGTCATAACTTACCGGTATAATATAAATTTAAGTAGCTACCTAGGAATGTAGTTTTCTTGAATGTTTTTATTTTGAAGACAACGACTGTTCCCTGGTAGAATAAGACAGTAAACACCCATAACGTTTGAGAAACTCCTTTTTGGGTGAGATAGTCACTATTGTTGTTTTTTAAATTAAAATATTTAATATTCTGTCAACGTAGTCTTCGGTCGAAGGTCTTATGCAAACGTTACACACTTTAGACAAGAGTAAAGTGTTGACCTCATTACACTGAAAAATTGGGTGAGGTGAGGATCATCTTACATTCAAGTACCTATGTTAAACGTGTTTATAGACTATATTTTAAGATAACGCGGCTTCCAAACAAAAGTAAGTACCCCTACTAATAAGATAAGGTTTAGAAATATGTCTATAAAAAGTATTCATAGTTTAATTTCATCTCGTAGTAGAGATTCCACTCGTTTAATAGAAGTTTTTAATTTACTAGCTTTCCGCCCGCGGCTCCGCCCGCGTGGACTATTACAGGTTATATCGTGCCCAACTGTGGGATAAAACGTAGCCTATGTCCTTTCCCAGTCTCTTATCTATTTCTAATCTCATCAAAATCGGTTCAGTAGTTTATCAGTGAAAGGCGGACAGACAGAGTTACTTTCGCATTTATACACTCATCAACACGATCTACGGATATTGCACGACTTTTCATAGAAAAGAGGTATCTTTGAGAAATTATAAAAGCATACTCGAGATACATGGAGGGCTATAATTTTCAGACGAGCAAGTGCTAAACCTGAATTTTAAATTCTAGTCAATAAATTTTGTTTTTCTTGAAATTTGTGAAAACGTGACGAAAATGAAAAATAAAATTGCGTAAGTTCGACCATTTTCATACAAAAAGCAGGCAAAGGGCCTTTTTATAATTTGAAAACGGCACGGCAAAATTGTATTACCTTTGCCTCCTGTGTAAAAGTAAAACAAGAAGCTGAGAACATGGGGGGGGGGGGGGGGGGCAATGGGAATTTAAATTTTGAAGTACCGTGCCGTGCCGTTCGAATTATAAAAAGGCCCAATAAGTGTATTTTCATTTTCGTTTCCGTCACGTTTTCACAAATTTCAAGTAAAACAAAATTTATTGACTAGAATTTAAAATTCAGGTTTAGCACTTGCTTGTCTGAAAATTATAGCCCTCCATGTATCTCGAGTATGCTTTTATAGCTTCTCAAACAGACCTCTTTTGTATGAAAAATCGTGCAATATTGTTAGACCGTGTTGATGTGTATAATATTAAAATAGTAAGGATTTACACTTAATAAATGAAGATGACCACGACATACATCATGATTCATGACCAATAGCAGAAAATACATTTATCGGACGACTGGACGAGGTTATATTGATGAATATAATATCAGCTCGGGCCGGATAGCGACCTTCGAAAACAGGCTAACGAAGGAAATCGATTGTCGCAGTAGCGCATCGAACCTTGTCCATAAAGCATTAACTAAAAGGGTCTTTCAGTTTTTGTTTATACTTACTCATAACAAAAACTGAGTAAAATTTTTCTATAAGTACCTAATAGCGTACGAGTATATATAATATACCCTTACCTCGAAATAAACTTCCCTAGACGACCGTATTGGTGTGTGTAAGTTATCACATAGTTAAGAGTTAAGTATATTCTTTTTACATAGGTTCACCCACATACATACTTCTTAATAACATATTTGGAAAGTCAACCGTGAGAAGCATTGTTGTAAGTAGAGAATGCCTGCACTGAGTTGACTCTATCATGTAGTAGTAGGCACCTGAACAAAAATCTATTTAGATTAGTGCTCGAAATGGACAGGAACGCTAATCTTGTTCGTGGAATCCGTTTCGTTTCGTAAAAGTTCTCATGTCGTTCTGGTACGGCGAAAGACCTGCCAAACCTTTGTTCGGAAATCAGACCATTTCAGTGGTACCAGAATAACATTGCATTAGGTAATTGTCATCGAACTACATGGGAAGTACCTATGTCAAAATAGGAAGTGGTTGAAAGATGATATGTAAGATTTGACCCATACTAACCATCCTTTGCCAAATACTAAAAATACAGTAAGAGGCTATGCAAATTTGCGGTATATTTGAAATTTGCGTTATTCAATCAGGACGAAACAGTGGGGCTTAAATTGGTGAACTAGGCTTTGCTTTACTACGATCGGAGTTAAGGATCTCCAATTTTGTGACTTTTTGTAGTTCATTATAACATATCAGGGTTTGGCACAGTTTTGAGCAGTTGTGTAATAAATGTGCCGAGCCGGAGGATGACGCGCAAACTTTCTCCGATGTATTCACTGGTTCGGAGGGAAATCCGCTATTGTCGCGCGGCCCCGATTGACTCGACGACGGCCTGTCATGCTATTGTTGCGTGCTAGGGTTCTGATTCGGAGTGAAACACCAGTGACTATGATTTAGGTGTTTATTCAGCCAGCCAAATAAATCCTAGGTCCACACAGAAGCCGTCAGCCCAGTCGCAGAGTCAAAATCGTAGTCCGTAGTCACGCCGTGGTCGTAGGTTCCTTCCGTAGATCAGAGTCCGAATCGTAAGCTAAACGTAGTCCTAGTTCGCGCTGTGGTCGTAGGTTTCCTCTAGTTCGCTCCGATGTATCGCTTGTATCGCTTGAGATCAACTGCCTCCGCTAGGCGCGGCTCGCCCGTATTTATATTCGGCCGGAAGGGGCTCTGGAACAATCCCGATAGTCGCTCTCGTAAAATCATGCGCAGTTAGACGTCCACGAAGTAAACAACTCGTTGCTAAGGCCGGTGTTCTCACGGTGTGTGTACGGGATTATGTACTTTACGTCCTACGTGCAAGGGTCAATCTTGCGTGTACTCTGTGATGACGCAGCTTTGTTTTGTTGCTACGCAACCCCTTTTTTTGGTTGTTTACGTCGCCGATCTATTTTTTTTGTATGTGAGCTTTCTCGAACTGGACTTGTTTATTGTTCCTCCTATTTTCTCTAGAATACTCGGGCCCGGCCGCAACACTGCCCCCTTCTTAGACGTGCTCGTCCCGAGCATGTCCAAGCCTCGGACGAATACATCTTCCTCCTCCAGGGTCTGGCGTGTCTCGTCCTCCTGAATCTGGCGGTGGCCTCATCGCGCTGAACATCTTTCTCGGGTCAGATGTATCTCGTCCTCCCAAATGCGGCGATGGCTTCACAGCGTTGGATGCTCTTCCTTTTTCTAAGCCCCTTAAGCGTGTTGAAGTGTGAGCGCATTTCTTCATCGGCTTTACCCTTCCAGCAGTTGTGCTGCATGTCTTTCTTGTGGTAGCCCAGGTGCTTGCAGACATCTTCTTGCGTCTACTATCCCTCATAGCCTGTTTACGGAGACCTCTTCGTGAACCCCGATCTCGTTGTCGAAGACGAGCCCCCTTCAAGTGTTCTCGACTGCCCTTGTCTTGGAAGTCGTTGTCACCGGTGGGAGAAAACAGGGTTCCCCTCTTCGCAGGCAGGATCTCCATTGGCATAGGAACTTCGTCGCCTCTGTATGCCTGCTCACCTCCACTGCGACACTTGTCTTCTTCCATTTCCATCCGTTGCTCCTGGTCTTTCTGCTTATCCTCCTCTGTTGGTTTCTGCCTCTCCGTTTCTTCTGCTGTCACGATGCTACCCTGAGGATACTCCCTAAACCCTTCCTCTACAGCCGGCTCCGTAGCACAACCCTCATTCTGTTGCACTCTCCTTGAAGACGACTGCTCCTCGGGTTCAAGCTCTACCATGAGCTCATCCTCCTCTCTTGCACCTGACAGCTGAAACTCTTCCTCTGCTACGGCACTGTCACATAGCTCTTCTTTCCAATCAGCGCTAACCCGTTCCTCTTGAGCCGGCTCCATAGCGCGCTTCTCATTGTGTTGCACCGTCCTTGGAGACGACTCATCACTGGGTTCCGCCTTCATCTCCTCACTCGCGTCCAACAGCAGCGTCTCTTCCTCACTCGGTTGACTCTGCACCACCGGTTCTTCCTCTGCGTTAGGAAAACTTTGCTCCGCCTCTTCCTGATCCACTATATCCTCTGCCGCGTCTTTTTCACTTGCCTGCTCAACCCGATCCTCGTCACAGGACTCTTCCTCTTTAGCCACGGTGGTCGGTACTTGATCCTGCTGCAACACTTTCCTCTGAGCCGGCTCCTCATTGGGTTCCAATTCGACTACATGCAACCTTCTCCTATCAATATCCGATAGCAGTAACCCTCCCTCATTAGGATTATCCTGCACCATCGGCTGCTCCTCTTCGATAAGAGACTTTAGTTTCGCCTTTACGTCTTCAACTTCTTTTTCCCAATCTAACATCTGCGTTATAAAGCCAGCTATCTTTTTTACGGGCTTGTCAAATTTCTCAACTTCCTGAGGGCTCTTGAAGGTTTTGGGCCATGACTTTCTCGGGCGTCGAAGCAAATGGCTGCCGTAGCTTGCTGCAAGTTCCTCGCACAGTACTTTCATCAGGTCTTCTATTGTAGAAGGTGAAGTGGGCCGGGAGAACACTTTATAATGGCATTTTATAGCCTCTCCACGTAGAGCACCGACGAGATAATGGTAGCGCTCCTCACAGTCCCATACCATTAAGTCACCATAAGCTTGCAGGAACGAATGGTAAGCTTCCCACGTTCCTCTTCCGTCAAAGATTATGGTGTTGCCATATAGCGCCGGCTGCAGTAACTCTTCCATCATTTGCAGCGAAGCAAGCAGGTCCTCCCGTTTATCCTCTAAGAATTCTCGCAGCGTTTGTCTCTGATGAACAGTGAGCATGTCCTGGGCAGCGGTAGGCGGGTCTTTTTTCGCAGGGCTAGTAGGCAGGGCTTTCTTGGTGGGCGAATCCATATGGGCAGTGGGCGAAGCATGGTGGGCGGGGCTGATAGGCGCGTCTCGATGGCCAGTGGAAATGGCCTGGCGAGCTGTACCCGTTGCCTCCGCAGCCAGTTGCACCCTTCCCCCGACGCTGGTGATGACCTTCCTCTGAGTCACTGGCATGGCTTCTCCAAATCCACTTCCGACACCAATTGTTGCGTGCTAGGGTTCTGATTCGGAGTGAAACACCAGTGACTATGATTTAGGTGTTTATTCAGCCAGCCAAATAAATCCTAGGTCCACACAGAAGCCGTCAGCCCAGTCGCAGAGTCAAAATCGTAGTCCGTAGTCACGCCGTGGTCGTAGGTTCCTTCCGTAGATCAGAGTCCGAATCGTAAGCTAAACGTAGTCCTAGTTCGCGCTGTGGTCGTAGGTTTCCTCTAGTTCGCTCCGATGTATCGCTTGTATCGCTTGAGATCAACTGCCTCCGCTAGGCGCGGCTCGCCCGTATTTATATTCGGCCGGAAGGGGCTCTGGAACAATCCCGATAGTCGCTCTCGTAAAATCATGCGCAGTTAGACGTCCACGAAGTAAACAACTCGTTGCTAAGGCCGGTGTTCTCACGGTGTGTGTACGGGATTATGTACTTTACGTCCTACGTGCAAGGGTCAATCTTGCGTGTACTCTGTGATGACGCAGCTTTGTTTTGTTGCTACGCAACCCCTTTTTTTGGTTGTTTACGTCGCCGATCTATTTTTTTTGTATGTGAGCTTTCTCGAACTGGACTTGTTTATTGTTCCTCCTATTTTCTCTAGAATACTCGGGCCCGGCCGCAACACTATGTACAATTGCGCAGGCGCACAAGGTGAGGTTGGGAATTCCTCTGACGTTGGACGGACGGGTACCGAGTGAGTCATTCACTTGTATCAATTTATTAAGACTAATTTAACAATAGACACAACTTGTGTATTTCCACAGGTACTGGAGTTTAAGTCCCTTAGAAAAAGAAACATTATTATAGTATTAAACCCCTTTACTGTGTTTAATGGAAGTCCGTGCCCCTTGGTGGGGACGTATAGGGGCTGATTACGACAATAGTATGCTTAATGGGAATATGTAAATCATTCGAAGCCTTGCTTTACATGTTACACATTGCGGAAAATGTAAAATCTTTTATCACCAAACATCATAATTTTAAATGCACTTATCTATATTTAGACACGGTGTGCGTCATAGACCGGAATTCTCGGCTCAAATCTGCGTAGTACTTGTACGGACGCTGGGGTTTCCCACTAGAGGCAGCCGTGACGGAACCGATCAGGGGCAACAGCTCTGCGTGTCACTCTCCATGTAAAATTACTGATGAGGACAATCTCGTCACGGCCTCAAATTTTCCCACACAAAACGTATGTCCGCTATTATTATAGAGGCCAAACAAAAAGTACAACTGCACAAATGGATTTACTTAGTATGCCAGAGGCTCCACCCATAGTCTGTCTCTCGTCCATGCAAAACAGAACAAATGTTTCAATATGACCTCAAAAACTTCAGGTATTCTACCTAACGGATCAGACAAAAAATATGATCGGCGAAAAGGTCATCTTTTATATTACCTACTGACCTCTACATTTTGATCTATAGATGAGGCTAACAGGCTAACTATGATTATGATTACCAGGGGGCTAACCTAACCTAACCTCTATTGTGGCAGATCTACTTTTTTCCTGGTTGTCTGAAAGATGATAGATAAGCTACAAATACATTTTTTGCCATCAATTGGGTCTGTAGGCGGTCTATTCTAATAAATTTCGACCGCAGCCAACATAAAGTCTACTAGAATTTACTGACGAACAATAATCAAGAGCAGATCTGACAGTCGTTCGATCATGGCTAGGCCGACCCGTCTGGCCGCCGCTTCGGCTGCTGTCGATACCCCCTCCCGCTACCCGGAGAAAGCGCCCCTGACATCGCCGGTGAAATGTTGCAATCAGAGATGGACTCTGTACGCACCGCACTCGTTTGTCATTGCCTTACACCGACCATTGTTCAAACCACATTGGCGGTTGCGTCACACAAACATTTTAACAATGATTTCAGTGGCCGTTCAGCTTGCTATTGGTTGAATTTTTTTCCTAAATGGCACCAGCTACTAACGAATATAACGTCTCTGTTTTAAAACGACAATTTATAGCAGCACGCTAGATTAATTAAAAATAAATTATCATATGTGCTTTATTTTGTTTCAGTTTCACAATGTTAAAATTAGCTGTAACTGCGTTTTTCCTGGTGGCTGCAGTGAACAGCCAGTGTTTCTACAAAGATGATTCAGGAATGAAGCTCGACCCTCAAGCTCGGACGCGGCTTTACAAGGGCCAGTTGGAGTTTACGCTAAACCTATTCAATGCCATCAACAAAGCTGTGCCCGATGACAACATATTTTTTTCGCCATTTTCGGTTTATCACTCGCTACTGCTCGCTTACTTCGCGTCGGGCCGGCAGACCGAAGACTCACTGAGAAATTCTCTGCAAATAGACGACAAAATGGTAACTATACCTGGAGAAAGTGCAGATACTCATACATTTTAACCATATTTTAACTTTCTATTTCTCATTCATATAATATTAAAAAGTTTTTTAAAAGACTTCAAACGTCTAGATCGTTTAGCTTGAAAGGCTACTAATATTTTACCTAAAAAGAAAGTAAAAAAGTACTCTGCTTGCAAACTTTTTGCAAGTTTTCTTATTTTCCATAGTTTGCTAATTTTGTTTGTTATTAAATATTTACTTCTTTTCAAGAAAAACTATAATTAAAAGACTGCAAATGTTCTTTTCCAGGATAAAATAAATTTACTTACTGCATACAGAGTAGACAAGCGTTCACGGCAGACGAACAACAACAGTGACAGCTACGAGTTCAACAGCGCCAACAGAATGTTTGTTGACAAACTCTTGGAAGTCCGTCAGTGTATGCGAGACATTTTGGGCGGGGATCTGGAGCCTTTGGTAAGTGGTCCTTTGTAACATCGCCGGTTAAAGTTATAAGACAATGCGTGTCAAGCCAAGCCCGTTAGCACTTCATTTGAACGTCGATTGTTTAAATCTTTTAGGTCTTGATGAGAGTTGTCTGATAGATTTTGTTTATCAGCTATTAGCTTTCCACCCTGGACTTCGTTCCCATGGGAACTTGGGAAATTTATAAACCTTTTCTGTTATTCTGAAGTCGAAGCTACGACTGCAAATTTCTTCAAAATCCGTCCAATAGTTTTTGCGTGAAGGAGTACCTACCAAACATCCATTCATCTTCACAAACTTTCGCATTTTGTGGTTCTGGTTCTAGGACACAATTCGAAAAATACGTGTATATGCTACCTGCCTAAAAATATACCACATACCTAACGACTGCGGTTATAGTCTAATAATTTTAATTGCCAATGTATTCATAGGCATACGTAAATTAAACGTGAGAATGTCCGGCAGTGATATGTTAATGAATTTTTGATGTTGAACTATTGCATAGTTCAAACACAATAAACAAGCAAACAAATGTCTAGTGTTTACTAATATATGCTCCGTCATGTTTGTATTGAAGGCGTGAATAAGCATTTCCATCTTTGCAATGTAGGTAGGAGCCGTAATACTTTCTTTGCATGCTTTTGTAATAATGACGCTGCCGCGCGTATATGGAAATGCTTCCAGTACTCAGATCCGCCATACTTCTGAGATGCGGTAGGGTTTACGGCGCCCGAAACGACGTTTAGGTGTTGTAAATGCTACCCGGGTTTGGGTTCTGTACTGCGGTAGGGTTTACTTAAGCATAATCAACCATTTTAGATATGAATCCCTACTAGTATTCAGAACGCAATTTTCAGATAAACCGAATCTATTTATAAGTTACAATCTGGTTGCATAGCTGAGGAAAAAAGGTAAAAAATATGTATTTTACATAAATTAAAAAGAAAACGTTAGTTGTTTTCGAATTTATATTAGAAAAATCGAAAAAGTAGGTAGAGATACAGAATCATTAGGTATGTACACAGTCGTTTCTGGCACTTTGCCGGCCGCTGTCGGGGCACGCTCGCTTCGCTCGCTCGGCTCGTGCTTTGAGGGTCGCAGTTCTAACCTAATCTAACCCAACCAACCCTTAACGGGTTGGTTGGGTTAGGCTACTAACAAACCTACTTGTCGCAGTTCCGTCTGTCGCAATTGAACAAAGAAGTCGAATGACTTATAAGCAGACAAAATCAAACATGTAATACATTTCCGATTGTTATTTAGAAAATGTATAGATTTCCTAGAAAATGTATCAAATAAAATCCGTCTGGTTCTCGACCACCCTCCTACCGAAGTCCGACGCAAAACAGCTTGCTGTGTTCCGTCGGTGCGTGGGAGTACCAGTACCTTTATAGACATTTTCTGGGTTAACTAGCTCCATCGTCGACCTCATCTGACTTTTATGGCCAAGATTGAGGTCAAGAGTTAAACTATGTTATAATAAATAAAATAGACGTGTGGCACTCGGGGACTGCCGCGGTAAAGCTATTGCATAGCATTTTGTATCAACTTATGCAATTATAATTAAAAGTAGCTGTAAAAATTTCAAAAAAGTTTACAATTTTTTTTGTTTTTTACGGCCGCTATCTTGGATTTTAAAATGGATGTTATTTTCGTAATCAGCACCCCCGAAAACCTATTAAACGACACCCATGATGGTTTTTTACAAAAAATACATGTCCGCCATCTTGGATTTCAAAATGGATGTCATTTTCGGAATCAGGACCCCCGAAAACCTATTAAACGACACCCATGTCGGTATGCCCGAAAATTTCATATCCGCCATCTTGGATTTTTGGTGGGGGGAATCGAGACGCTCCGGGCTTTGCCCTTCGCGTCACGATTCCCCCAACTAAAATCCAAGATGGCGGATATGAAATTTTCGGATGGCGGTCGGCGGGTAATATGCTTGGTGACGCTTCGGGCTTCGCCCAACGCGGAGCTCGGCCTTCGGCCTCGCCCTATACGCAGCTCGCCTCGGCCTACGGCCTCGACTCGCGCGTTCGGCTCGGTCTGCGACCCTGCCTCACCTTAAAAATCAAAATTTGTTTGGCGGCCATCTTTAATTAGGGGGGGGACGCTCCGGGCTTCGCCCTACGCGGAGTTCGGCCTTCGGCCTCACCCTATACGCGGCTCGACTCGGCCTTCGGCCTCGCCTCACCTTTAGAATCTAAACTTGTATGGCGGCCATCTTGGATTTAGGGGGGGGGGGGGGACGCTCCGGGCTACGCCCTACGCGGAGCTCGGCCTTCGGCCTCGCTTTTTACGCAGCTCGCCTCGGCCTACGGCCTCGCCTCGCAGCGTGGCGTCGTGGTTCGGCTCGGCCTGCGGCCTCGCCCCGCCACTCCTTGTATGGCGGCCATCTTGGAAAATGGTGGAATCGAAAAACTGACCCGATATTCGGAATCATCGACCCCCAAACCCCCCAGATACCGATTTTCGTCCGGATCGGAGCAACTTCATTTTATTATTATTATTATTATATTATTATTGTTTCTTTGTTATTTTAGTAACCTCGGCTATCTTGAGATCATTATTATAATATTATTATTATTATTGTTGCACGCACACAAACACCGTGTCGAAGACTGCCGAACTGAAACGACGTTAGACGATGCACGCACGGCCTTCAAGCCACACCTCCGTGCCCGTCGGAGTGGGGAGCGTTAGGTTTTTTCGTTACGGAATTTCTGGATTCGGTCCCCGCGCTCAAGGCCCGCGATAGAAGCTATGCAATAGCTTAAAAATCTCTAAGTTCGGGGAGCATAAGATATGAAAATCCTCCCGCGGCTAAGATCACGCCTACTTTCGAAAGTGTATGATTCTGAATAGCGGAAGGGTTTCCGTTATAATTTCCTGAACTACACTACGGAATCCATACCTGATTCCAGCGCGTTCACTGATCTGAATGGTGGAAGGATTTTAGTGATCATTTTTAGAAATCTTGCTCGTAAAACCTCCCGCATCTCAGACCGGTGCCGGTGCTGAGATCGGGTAGCATTTCCATAAACGCGACGCTGCCTCTTGCTGACGGTCGGACTGGTCGAGTGGTAGTGACGCTGCTTCTTGATCGACGGGTCCCGGGTTCGATTCTCAGCCGGGGCAAATATTTATGTAAAGGGTTTTTATGTTTATCTTTGTGTATGTTCCAAGGGACCAATGATACAAGGGAAAATCTTAGTGTGGGCCTTTGTACCGAATAATATACATATTTAGTTATATTTGTAATAACATACCTACATTACTGCATTTAATTGAAACATTCAGTAAATAAATATTTGGTGCAATTAATGCAATACCGTCCCAGCACGTAAAGAAATTGAGTAAGTCCATAGAAATACGAGGATTTTTTCTCTCTCTTTTCTATGACTATGTCGGATGCTAGGTTTTAGGGACACAGATACATTATGAGTAAGTAATTATTTTTAATCAAGTATGTTTCGGTTTTTCAGAACTTCAAGGAACAGCCATTGGAGTCTGTTAAATACATCAACGATTGGGTGGCTAGTGTCACGAAAAACAACATCAAAGAACTTCTGCCTACTGATGGGGTCACTGAAAATACCAAGCTTGTCCTTGCCAACGCCGCCTACTTCAAAGGAGTTTGGTCCTCCAAGTTCCTCCCTGAAAATACCAAGAAGCAAGCTTTCTTCGTGTCTGAATCACGACAGACTATCGTGCCTTTCATGAAGCAAAAGGGAACTTTTCACTACAGTAAGTGCTAATCGAAAACTTGATATTGTAGTGTTGTTTTGGAGAGGTCAGTCAGAGGGCCGTGTTAATCGCTAAATTACAACATTATTTATAGATAATTTTTATGTAAGTTTGCTCAGACATATTTACGAGTATTACGTTCCAACATTAAATAATGTTGATAATGACAGTATAAATAATCTCAGATTTTCCTGTGTGAGAAGCTTACGCGGCTATTAAGCTAAAATCAACTAATTCCCAGTGGGAATGTAATGACAAAGTTGTAAATTGCAACTTAACGTTCACTTGGCGGTAGCCTTGCTAGGTCAATAGTTCTCAATTTCGCCTTCCTGAACGGATAAAATTGATTAGCGGAATAGCCACAATGTGTCTATGTTAGCCGGCTTAAACTATTTAATTGTAACCGCTCTTTTGGCATTAGCCGTAACCTATCGAACACAAATCGCATCTAAATTATTGAGAAATTTACCTATTGGCCATCTTCGTTTATGTCCATGTTAGAAGATGTCGACAAAATGTTAGCCTCTGACCTAACACATCTATTATATACCTAGTACGAAATAAGCAGGGTCCTCTCTGAGTTCAATAAGCGGACGCCTCCCTCACTAAAACTTTATAGGCTCTCTTTTAGCAGAAGGCAATATCTACTACACCAGGCTGTCTGGAAGAGATCACATTATTAGTGAAAGTCCGCTTTTGTAAACTTTTTCTCTTTTTATTTTTTACTGTAGCGGTTCTTGAAATTATGTCACTTTTTGAACGAGAGTGTGTAAAACAAAATGTTGTGTTATATGTAGGTTGATTCTCTGCTTGTTTCCAGTGGTGAGCGATGATTTGGGAGCTCAGATCCTGGAGCTGCCGTACAAGGGTCATGATATCAGCATGTACATCCTCCTGCCTCCCTACTCCATGAAGGAAGGTCAGTACCACGTTTTTGAAGTAAACTAATTTTTGTCTTAAAAGTCGATGACTATACCTAATCGCTAAAAAAACATTGCGGTTTTTTAATTTTGTGCACTCAAGAGCAAATCAATTTTCATGTCTTCTAGGCGACCCAAGACAAGAGGAAAATAAAAATAACCGAAACTAGTGCTAATTAAAAAAGAGTAAATATAATTATCAACTTATTTTTGATTATTTAACACATCATTGTGGCATAACTTCAGAGAATAGAGAGAGTTTTATGAATTTTATAAGACAATTGCTCGTATAAAGACTCTCTTATTTCACCAATTTCAATATCGTATTCTATCTCATTACGCACTTGTGCGTAATTGTAATGTAAAAGTGCTTTTTTTGCTTGTTTTTATAGATAAGTCTGTCTGAGGCTGTATCTCATGAACCGTTATAGTTAGACAGTTGAAATTTCCACAGATGATGTATTTTGGTTGCTGCTATAACAACAAATACTAAAAAGTGGAATAAATTAAATATTTAAGGGGGGCTCCCACACAACAAATGTTTTATTTTTTGCCGTTTTTATAAAGATAATGGTTTTTATAGAGTCCGACTCGAACTTGGCCGGTTTTATAGGTAATGGTACGGAACCCATCGTGCTTGCCCGTTTTAATAAATCTTAGTAAAGAGTTTTTATGTCAGAAAAGTGGTCAACATTTTATGAATAATATTTTTGGGAGATAAAATATAATAAATAAACATTAAATTTAATTAATTTTGACAATAAATTACAACTATTTATCTGTAACAAAACCACAAAAATATTAATTTACTTTATTAGTAATATTGTCTGTTTTTTGTGCCTCTGCCTAAAAAAAGCGCTGATGCGCGTGCATCGCTATTTTGTGAACAAGTAAAAATTATTTCGCGCGCTTTTTCTTTTCACTGTATTGTTTTGCTTTAACTAGTGATTAAAGATTTATTCGTTTAAGAAAGTCCGAGTTTTATTTATCTCTTTGCAAATATGTTATAAAACGTCGTATGACATACTTACGTGCGCTTTGTTAATTACAGCCTCTGCTTTCTTGTAGCCGTCGCCTACGGCTTGGGCTAGCAATACCGCCTCGCACTATTATGTTTTTCCTTAAATCGGGGTAAAGCGCTTAGACAGAGAAAGAAGAGTTGCATGAAATTGTCCCAAACAAACATCAGGCTATGAAAACTCTTCGTTTAATAGCTTATAGCGATGTGTTATGTAGCTTAGCTACAATTTTGGTTCTTCTTCATATCGAAACAACAATCATAGAATAACAACCTACACTTTTAAATGTTAGTATCGATATGTTGTGGATGGTTCAAGCAAATTGACTGAAATCATTTTGGTAAATGTTGAATCGTAAACATTTTATACGCAGGTTCTAGTAAACGACATTCTCTAATTTAATGAACTAAATTGTAGAGTTGGAAAACAGTTATAAATAAGCACTTATACAATTGTTGAAAAATTCTACGTATTGAAATAAACATCTGTAATCTCAGAATTTGCCTTTAGTTTTATTTTGGGCCTTTTTGTAATTAACGGGCATGCATTCAAAGATGTTAAAACCGACTTCATAGTTTTTCGATTCGAGTCGTAAAAGGTTTGTTAGAGGGGAGGCCTTTACTAAAAAGTAGTGCATTGTTCAATTTGACAACTTGCTTCACTATATTTTCTTTTCCACCCAGTCACGTAGTATTCAAAGAAAATTAATTTCGTTTTCAGGAGTAACAAACATCATCGCCAACTTGACCCCCGAGCGATTGGCCGCAGTGGTAGAAGAGAGCTACTTAGGCCGAGAGGTCATTGTGGAGATTCCCAAATTTACCGTCGAACGATCGCTCCCATTGAGAGAGGTAAGGCCCACTAACAATACGCTGGATTTTTAAAACTGATGGCGAACGGTTGTTTCTAAAACATTCATCTCTGCCTGTCAAGTAGAATTATTTTTACAAATTGACGTGTGGTCGAAAAAACTCGTGAAAATTCTTTGAAAAATTAAAAAAAAGTGCATTTGAGACAAATCATCTAGCTATCACATTCATGAATAAGTTCATTTTTCCATCGGAAGGTTGAGGTTTAAATCCTGATGGGGCCTGTAGTACCGCTAAATTCGTCTTTTCGGATTTATGTACAGATTTTTCATTAATTATCACTTGCTTAGCGTTGAAGGAAACAATGTGATGAAACCCGAACGTCTGACAAAATTTCTTTTCGAAAGCCGCGCGGTGTAGTGTAACACTCCTTTACATTAAACAATGAACAAGCTGCTTTATAGTTGTGACGTATGTGACCTCTAAATACGTAGTATTTAATAAGATAGGCATTACCATATTAGGAGAAATGTACCAATAGAAATTGTCAATTATTTATAGTTCAGATATCAGGTTTCATAATCATAACATATAAACTTCTGACAACAGTATTGTCAACTGTTGTCAGAAAGTGTCCTCGGAACTCAGTATCATATTTCTATTAAAATGAGTAGTTAACCGGAATCGGTGTGTCTTATTTACTCGCCTTGCTTCCTACATCACACTATGGCCTAAATCCCCTTCGTGTTTGGAGGACGCATATGGGCTGATAAAAAAATTGTTTTGTTAGATCTTGGAGACGCTGGGAGTAGGAGACCTGTTCAACTCGACGGCTGACTTCAGCTCACTGACCGAGCAGTCTGGCGTGCTGTTCGATGACGCTGTGCACAAGGCCAAGATACAAGTCGACGAGGAAGGTGGGTAATCCACGTCAACCATCGTTTCTGTTTTAAAAATTAAAAAAATAAATCCGTGTTAGTTTTCTTTTCAGCCATGATACAAGTTTTGCACAACCAACGTTCCTATATTCTATAATTAATTAACAAATAAGAACATATTCCAAAGCTAGTATCAGTTTTCTCTTCTGTCGGCAGTCCCTATCATAGAAAAGAGAAAAAATAATTCAGCTATGTTGCTGGCTAAAATTTGTTTAGTTCTAAGAAACTGATTATCTTCCTTAATTTTCGCCAACAAATTTAAAGTCATTCAATACAAGTATTTTTACACTAATATTATAAAGAGGAAAGATTCGAATACTGGGCCGATTTGAAAAAAAAAATGTCACCTTTATAGAATACTACATTATCCCTGAGTAACATAGGCTACATAATTTTCCCGAACCCCACAGGAACGAAGTCCCGGGTGGAATGCTAGTCTAGAATGTATTTGTAACAATAACATTTTAAATTTTTAAAATAAACATAAAAGTACGCTTACTTACTGTCATTTCCATATGTATATTACAGGTACAGTAGCAGCAGCCGCCACTGCAATCTTTGGGTTCAGATCGTCCCGGCCAGTGGAGCCTACCGTGTTCCGGGCCAACTTCCCCTTCGTATACGTGCTGTATGAACGACCCACCAACTCCATCCTCTTCATGGGCGTCTATCGAGACCCCAAGAAGTAAACGATCTCTTGTTTTCTTCAGTATCGTGTGTTTCTGTCCCTTTGTGTGTACGATCTACTGTAGGTATCATAAAAAACTCGGCTCGACTTTGATATTCTTACTAATATTTTAAAAGTGAAAGTTTGTGAGGATGTATGGATGTTTATTACTCTTTCACACTCAAACAGCTTGACCAATTTTGATAAAATTTGGTATGGAGGTAGCTGATACCCTGGATTAACTTCGGGCTTCGTTCTCGTGGGATGGGAAAAAACGTTTTTATCCATTTATCGAGAAAGGTTATATACTCGTACCTACCATCGAGCATCGACATGGGTCGTTGATAAAGACTTTATGACAAACTGAGCTCCACGCGTAAGCTAGTCGGTAATATGAAATAACTAGCTTTTTCCTGCGGCTGCGCTCTCGCAAAGAATTCTTTTAGTCACCCATTTCATTCTTGACCCCTTAGGGTATGATTTCGAGAAATCGCGAAACACGTGTCCGTTTATTTGCTTTAAGGTATATCTTGACAAAGTTTTGAGTCAAAATTATCCAAAAAAATTGTCTTCTCCGAATCTCCATTTCACCCCCTTAGGGGTTGAATTTCGAAAAGTCTTTTGCTTACGTCATAAAAGACACTTTTTTGCCAAATTTCAGCTTTCTAGGTCTAAGGGTTTATGCTGGGCGTTGATGAGTCAGTGAATCAGGAACTCCAATTTTATATATAAGATTTAGATATCGTTCTATATTGATTTTGATGTCGCTATGTGATAAAAGAGAGGGCAGAACGAGATAAATACGTCAAATCTACGTCATGTGTCTATGTTAGCTACGGTGGGGCCGTAAACATACCGTAAAGCGTTATGTGAGTGACATGATAGCTATTCGTATGCTTGCTTTAAGAGATTATGTTTGTGAAGAGTTTTGTAAAGAATAATTAATTATGAAACAAATAACATGAATAAAAAACTTTTCTTACCTTTGTTGTATTGTAAAAGTACCTACCTAAGTTTTAATTTTGTGCTGCTACAGTTAAGATGTTACTATTATTGCTTGTAATTTATTACTTTCGAAAAGTATTTAAAATCTAGGATCATCATTTCGTACTTCTGAGATCTGCTTTAGTGTAAGGTAATATTAAAAAGTTTTTATAAGTTCTTATGTGAATGTTGGGAGTTTGTTTTATATAGTGTGACGAGATAAAAAGTCATTAATAAATTTTATTAAATTATTTTTTACGAGTTTTTTTTACAACCGTAACATACTTAAGATAGTCTATACACGTTGGTTTAGTGAGGTTAGCCTCGAAACAAGATCATATGTGGATAGGGTGCTAAATCAGTAAATGTCGTGAATTTTACTATGAACTGATTTTCAAAAAACCTTTTATGGTGATCGAAAAAAAACTTTCAGTTGCCCTTTTCTATATTTTTTTAACTGCATAGTCTGAGGGCTCTCGTGATGGCATGGCTCATCCCCTCTAAGGGAGTAAGCTCGAAAGTAGAAGAACTGATGTGATTGGTTAGAGGTTAGAGCTGTAAACACACTGGCTCGCGGGTTAGATGAATATTTATTTAAACGTTTTCGTAGGTAATTTATTTTATAACACATTTGCTCGTAAAGGGTCTCTTATTTCACCAATTTCAACTCGTGCGTTATTGTAATGTAAAACGCATGAGTATTGTATCTCATTACGAACTCTTACGTTATTGTAATGTAAAACGCATGAGTTTTTTTAATAAAGTAAAACCACTGACATAAAGTGTATGGACTGGCAGTCCTCTATAAATTACAGCATTTGTCTCTAGGACGCATTGAAAGTGACAAATTGAACGGAACTTGACGCAGTAAATTGTAAACAATTTGAAATATTTGAAAATTTTGTTAAAATTTTAAAGTCTAAGTGAATTTTTGTATAAAGTTTTATTAATATTCAATTTTGTGACCATGAGAATATGCTTGGTTTGTAAATATAAACAGAAAAAAGGAGATAATCGGTCAATGTACAAGTATGTTCTTTTACCAACTGTTTTATTGTAAAATGTTGTTTTAAAACGTCTTAATTCTACTTTAAATGATTAGAAATTGTCGGGAAGACATTCCTCTTTTTCTAAGTATATATATAGTAATGTTAAAATGACTATAAAAGATAAAATTTTCGCATTTTCAATTTCGCTTGATTCGCCTGCTTTATTACGCTAGTGCTTCCAAAGACATTTGATAAAAACAATGTCGATAGAAACATGTTATAGGTATATTAGTGTAAAATATTACTTAATGTTACGTACAATGGCAAACAAAACCGTTTTTATTTTGTTGAATACCCATGATTACTTTTTTAGGGTTATGTAGTAGACTACAAAGTTATAGTTTCGCCATATCCGTCTACTCGCAATTTTCTAAGAGACCCTTGATACTACAAAACTGCAATCACACCTTAGTACCTAAGCTTTTTAAGATAACAAATAATGTATGATTAATTTGCGCGTCGCTCGACACGCTCTTGAATGATTTTAGATAAATATTTAAGAGTTTACTAATCTCCATAAGAACAGTAAGACAGAATACCTAACCAACCAAATTTCTTACAACAGATTTCCAACCGACAAAGTTTTTTTAAAAAAAATGGCTTCAAAATATGAATGTTTCGAAGAATTGGACATCAAATAAAAGCCACGAAATATGTTCGAAGCATTTTGACCCTAACTGTTTCATAGGAAGTAGGAAATTGTTAAAATTTGGTAGTGTTCCTACAATATTTGAAGAAAATGTTCAAGGTAAAGGTTATACATAAGGGTTACTAGAAACATGTCACGATCCCCGCTAAGGGATAGTAGTAGGCTTTATGAACTATTGAATAATATTTCAAAACTGAAAAAAAGAGTACCAGTTTTGAAAAATTACATACTTTAACTTTTTATAAAGTAACACAGCTTTAAATATTATTGTTTTTGAAACTAACGCAAAAGATAAAGCTTATTTCTTTAGTTTGAGTCATGCTAATGTGAGAAAATGGTTTTATTGTTTACGCAAAATTGACGCTCTGCTGTAAGAAAAACAGATCATCTTATACTTACATACTTTTGGGGAAAAAGAAAAAATTAAGCTCTACATTCCGCTAGAGAACATAAATAGTCGACTTATCGACCTTTAGTCCTCACTTATTAAAAGTACAACTTGAGCTGATTGCCAAGGCAAAGTACTAAGCACTAAGGCAAAGTACAACTTGAGCTGATTGCCTGCCTACCCCGCTGGGAATACATCGACTAATCGACTTTTGGCCTCACTACGTCGAGTTCGGTTTTCTGCCGCTGCCGCCTACAGCGCCAAAATGGCGAAAATCAAATGGTCTCGTTTTTGATTTGACAACAGCCAGTCTAGTGGTATTTAACTTATTTCTATGTCTGTGAGTAAAACGCACGGTTTATCAAGATGCTCCGTCTACTTTTTAAAATCTGAGTAAAGAGTTTTTATGTCTGAAAAGTGGTCAACATTTTATGAATAAAATTTTTGTGAGATAAAATATAATAAATAAACATTTAATTCTTTAATTTAATTTATTTTGACAATAAATTACAACCATTTATCTGTGACAAAAACACAAAGATATTAATTTACTTTATTAGTAATACTGGCTGTTTTTTGTGCCTTTGCCTAAAAAAAATCGCATCGCTAATTTGTAAACAAGTAAAAATTATTGCGCGCGCTTCTTCTTTTCTTTGTATTGTTTTTACTTATTTACTATTTTACTTTTACAATACAATACAATACAATACTCTTTATTGCACATAAACAAAAAAAAACATAACATTAAACAAAAAACAAATGTTCATGATGTAGTGTGCAATCCGGCGGCCTTATTGCTATAGAGCAATTTCTTCCAGGCAACCGGGGGCTTTTACTTATTTTTACTTAGCAATATCGCCTCGGCTGTAATTTTCAACTTACCGCACTTATATCATAATGTACTGTTTTACAGTTCTTTGCACACATGGACTTAAAATTGCAAACAGAAAAACGTCACAAAAGGTTAGGTTATCTCTAAAAATTTTCATCCAGCAAATGAAAGTTGATTAGAAAGGCAGATAAAGCGTGAAAAACACGTAATATACCTATTTGCACTACTTTATTAAAACCAATGCTACAAATCTAATAAACACCTTAAATCCATATCCTTCAGAAATGTCGGAAATCTCAGACTGTCAGACTGGATTAGGTCATGGCCACAAAGTCTTAATCCTCTCGATGTTTTCCTTCACTATAAGTTAATTCAGAAAAAGTAATTGGCATTTGGCAGATGGCGGTAGATATACAGATAGATAAATACTTTATTGCATACTTCACAAGGTAATAAGATACAGTACAGTCTTAGAATCAAAAGGGCGGCCTTATCGCTAAGCAGCGATCTCTTCCAGACAACCCAAAGGGAAGGGAAAAACACAAGAAAAACCGAGAGTAGCGCAAAAGTACAACAATTATAAGAAATAAAAGAATACAAAATAAATAACTACCTAAGTCATTTTGATACATATAATAATATACTATTACACAAATAATCCGTAACATACATAAGTAAAATACATACAATTTATGTATACCTACATATATTATACAGGGTGTAAAGGACAGCTTAGCAAATACTTAAATGGTGGAATCTACCCATAATTATCATCAGCTATAAGTAATTATTTTTTCCCGGAAACGTCACGTTAAGGAGTTTTCATTATTTACCAACTTTGGCGCTACGCAACATATCGTGAAACCGCGCCCCGCACGCGATCCCCCCGCACCGCGCTGCTTTCAGAGTGCGATGTACATTGCTGGTTTTCGTGTTTTACATTGTTATGATTATTTTTATTGCAAAATGGAGTGTATTCGATTAAATAATAAAAAAAGTAAGCCGAAAATATTAAAAAACATAAAAAAAATTGAAAATTTTCCGGAGAAAAATTTAACTGGAAGTCATTCAATATGATTGTCTGAGTTCAAGGTTTCAGTTTTTGCTAAGCTGTCAAAAGACACAGGGTTATATGTTTTATAAAGTAAAACATATTTGATATACATATTGCGATATAAAAGTGACAAATGCGATACATATTAACTACAGTTGATTCGACAGCGCGGTACTGTGAATCGAACTTAGTACCTCTTACTTACGGGTTCAACACCGCTAACCATTATGCTAGCGACATTTTTTTATCAGCCCGTATACCTCCCCACCGAGGTGACGGGCCTTCCTGTGAAACACGAACTGAAAGTAAAATACGTAAAATGAGATTAAATAATTTTACACTTAATTAAAATTTAATAAGTTTCCTTGCGAAGAGCTACCTAAATACTTAGCCGATTACTAGTCTAGTGATTCATAGTGCCTATTGCATTTATATACTGTAGTGTACATCAATGCGTAGTTATTTTATTAAACGTAATTAAATATCTGCTTTTACTGCTAAACTAGTAGTGCTGGTGGTCTGAGGATTGACACGAAGTGGCCTAGCCGTGTATCCTCTCCATTCAATAGAAATGCAGAGTGCCTAGTTTTCTCTCACAACTTGCCCTTCCTGCCGCTAATGACGTCTGGTTACGATGCATTCGTCTTCGTTTTCACTTGAACAATCATTTATCATCAGTATTTTGTTCTATCTTTCTCAATGCCTGCAGAATTTTTTAACAACTTGAAAACTCATTGTCAATGTTTTTTTCGAACTTCTTTTGATGTTTTAGATTTTTTTAAAGCATAGGCGTAGATAAAACTTTTTTTTATTTATTTACTTAATACATTAGTTACTTACGTCGTCGTCGATGCCGCAATAAAATGGTTATTACTGGACAGGTAATAATTTTACGGAAGAAAACTATTGATGGGTGCCATATATTAAAGAAAGTGTAAGTACGAGTATTTTCCAATAAATACTGTAGCTATAAAACAGCACCTCAAATGGCTGTCTACTTATAGAAGATTTAATGATTTCAAAATAAGTGGTTTATAGGTGCCTAACTTTTCAAACGCGATTGAACTTAATCTCTGGCGTGACCTTATATGCAGTGATAACTGGAAAATCTTCTCTAAACGCGTAATGATTGACGGCCCATCTGAGGGAGAAAGCGGCGCTGGCTCTTCATGATATTCACATGTCTGTTTACATTAACCATGTCGTACACACAACACGCAAAGTTTTCTTTCAACGCAAAAAAAAAACATTATTTTTAACTCTCAAGCTAAATAGTTACATTTAATTGGCTCTTGATTTGAATAGGTAATTACAATAGACATTAAATTCAAAGCTTCCGAATTTTGAATTTCAAACGCATTTTGCTTTCTTAAATTCGTAATTAAGTTGTTTTCGTTAACTGCTGCTGTATACGCTACGTCTGTTTTAGAAAGTACTCCAAATATGTTTGTAATTACACGTAGAGTCAAAGGTTATCAATAATAGCTCACTTTCTACGGTTTTGTAATTTGAAGTAAGCCTTTTCCTAATTTTTATGTTTCTTAAGGCCAAACCAATTCGAGTTTATGTAATTGCATACACTTTGCCCTGTGTTATTCTTTTAAAATTTCCACGCACAAAGGCCCACATTAAAATTTTCCTAGTAAATATTGTGAATATTTGCCCCGATCAGGAATCGAATCCAGGAACCAGTCGTTTCAGAGGCGATGGTTCAATGTTTTAGTTCGGAAATTGTGTAGCCTGTGTTACTCAGGGATAATGTTACATTGATTGTAATGGTAAAGAATTCTTGAAATCGTTCCAGTATTCTTTAATTTTATTCGTTACAAACTTACAAAAATACAAATCTTTCCTTTTTGTAATGTTAGTTTAGATTTCTTCAAAAACAAAAATTAAAGTTTTATTCCATAACTAAAAAGCTTTATATACGGTCCCTTTAATTCATATTTCTTTATTTTATTGGAACATAGTCGGCATCATGAAACATAGAGAGAGTTAGAATTAGTTTTGTAGAGAATTATTGTAGAGGATATAATTATTACAATTTAAAAGGTGCTTCGAACGCTATTTTTGAGATTATGGCGAGTGGCTAGGTATCGAGGTAAGTATACTGCAGTTGGGTTCATGATGTGTACATACTTGTAATCCCGTAGGATTAGTAAAACAATGAGTGAAAAGCAGGTATTTGAACCCATCGGAAGTGTCGGCAGCGTCGATAGGATCGCGCGTCCACAATGGAGTTAATTACCGGCAGCCTGCGCGCGCGCCGCCGGACCAGAAACAATGCCCTGCGGCCGCGGCTCTGTCTTCGCTAACCAGTAGGCCTTTGTTATACAATACATATGCTTTTTATCACATCAATAGATACATGGCTTTGTTTAAAAGGATTTAAAATCATTACAGTCGTTTTAGTGAATAGGTAAGGTTATATAACAATCCAATTAATCTTTAGTAAATTCACCAGTAATTCAGCTGATATCACTTATATTATACCTACCTACTTACTTACTCGCGTGTCATTTCTACACTTCATCAGCCAATATACCTATGTCCCCACTGCTGGGGCACGGGCCTCCCTCAATAACGTGAGGGGTAAATGCATTACCCATTTCTACACACCCTGTACGAATTAGCACTTAGCACAACATGGGTTCATAATGTGAAACTAATAAAAATATCACCATTTGTTGAATTGAAACATCGTTTTATTTACTTAATTTAAAAAAAAACGATTATTTTTGGTGAAATTTGTTACATGGGGAGAATCACCCCCTCAAGTTTCGCAAACTATTAAAAGTCACATTTATATTACAAATTACTGCAAATAAAAAGCCTATTAGATGTAAAACACTGCACAGTGCTTCTATTTACTTAATGTCTTTCAGCAAACAGTGTCTGTCTCGTTCTTGTCTTTTGAAAATCAATTTACTTATTCGAAATACGTTTGCTGAACCACAATAAGAAAATAGAAGCACTAAAGGGTTTCTGGTATCGTAGTTGTAGCGCCGAGGATAGATGACACGTCTCTACGATTTATAGCTCCTTTGAGCTCACTTACAATAGCGTACCTATTTTCTTTAACAAGTATCTAGAAAACAAGTCCCTATCTTCTTGTAGCTCTAGCTGAAATAAATAGCATGCACCTAAGTAAAATATATAACCGAAATAGCACATGAAAAATAACATATTTTGGAGGCAAAATATGTACATCAATGAAACTTTGTTTACAACTTTATCTTGGCACTAGAAATGAGGATCAGCCGAGTCCTACCAAAATTTTGGGGTTCAACCCCCTCCACGGGGTTTTAAGAAATTCTCATACAAAAGAAGAATCGGTATTGTTACCCACTAACAAACATTTCCACGCAAAATCAAAAATATTGAACTGTAAGTTTGAAATTTTGCTTAGATGATTTTCAGATATTGTGGGTGCTTACCTAAAAGAGATAACACGAAATTCCCATGGGAACGAATTATAGGGCGTCCGCTAGTTGATATGTACGTTTGGTGTTTCAGTCGCAGCCCCTCTATTTTTGAAACTATTATATGTAGATAGCATTTTCAAATTTTCAGGAAATACGTCTTATGAAAGTGATTATCGTAAAATAGAATAAAATAAAATAAAAACTTAAGACCACAGTGTGGTCCCCATACGACAAACGTCAAAAATATCGCATTTTTTAACAACATTTGTCACTGCTCTATTTCAAAAACGATATAATGCATATATTCCTAACTTAGTAAACATTTAATACAAACTTTACATTATTGAAAAAATATATGAAAAATAGTCAAGAGTGTAACTCTATGACAAATAACCAGGTAAATGTGACAAAAACAGTTTGAGTGCGAGTTTCTGTTTAAATATCTTTAGCTTGAGTCCGACTCACTCTTGGCTGTTTTTCATATTTTTTTAAATTAATGTAAAGTATTTTTTAAATGTGTACTAAGTTTCAAATGTATGCATTACATAGTTTTTGAAATAGAGCAGTAACAAAAATTGTTTAAAAAATGCGATATTTTGGACGTTTGTCGTATTGGGACCCCACTCTGGTTTATTTCTAGTGCCAAGATAAAGTTATAAACAAAGTTTCAATTACCTATGTACATATTTTGCCGCCAAACAGCCATTTTAGTCTTACTTTACCCGTGTTAAAAGAGATAGATTTACATACGAATCGGATCGGAAACCCACGGGAAATCGTGGGTCACTATTTTAGTAAGAATATTATTGAGTAGGTACTTGAGGATGCCCGGGACTTAGTTTTTGTGGGAATTTTGAAAAATCCTTCCTTATTCCTTGCCTAAGTTATCAAAGGAGCTTTCAAAGGAGGAAACAGTGAGTCAAGATCCTGGCTTGTTTTAATATTGGTATTTGGTTAGTAACAGTCATTAATGACCTTGCCTACTGACCTCAAGGTTGCGGGTTCAATTCCAGATTAACACAAATAATAAAATAAGAAATCGTATTTTCAAGTATATGTAATAAGTAGTCTGGGTGTTTTTGTGCAATATGTATGGATTTCCAAAAATAAGTATTTAAGTAGTATTTTAGTTACTGATATCCTTATCTGATAGCACCCTTAATACAGACAACAGCCCGTCGGATTACCCATTTGTATTACGAAAGCCGGCGCTATCTATTTAGAGAGATATAACAAAACTTTAACTTCTGATGTTGCTGGTGCTGCAGAGTTTGAAAGATTTTTTTCTGACATTCCCGTCTTTACTACTCAGTCACTAGACTCATCTCCCGCTCTCGCTGAATCATTGCTTAAACAGAATGTAGACGAAAGCAAGGTTCCTTTCAGTTTTTCACATGTTAGAATTGTCGACATTCTTAAAACTTTTAAGATGTTAAATATAAAAAAGACTGTGGACCTTGATGGTCTTTCAGTAAAGGTGATAAATTCCATAATAGATTGTATTGCTCCACACCTAGCGTTTATTTTTAATAATTGTGTTGATGATGGTGTGTTTCCTGATTTGATGAAACATAGTAAAGAAATTCCTCTATTTAATGCTGGCAGTACATCAGACCCCATCAACTTTAGACCAATTTCAATACTACCAGCCCTTAGCAATATAATTGAAAAAATTATCCTCAATCAAATAACCACTCATTTCTACGCTAACAACCTTATGAATATAAATCAATTTAGATTCACACGGGGTCGCTCTACAACCGATGCTGGTGTTGAGCTCATTCGTCATATTTTTGCGGCCTGGGAGGACTCGCAGGATGCTCTTGGAGGCTTCTGTGATTTATCCAAGGCTTTCGATTGTGTTCATTATGAAACTCTGATCAGAAAATTACATCATTATGGCATAAGAGGATACGCACTTAGGCTCCTGGAGTCTTACCTTAGTAATAGGATCCAGAAGGTTGAAGTTAACGGCACTAGCTCACCTGGGTCCACAGTTTGTATGGACGTCCCACAGGGTTCAATACTAGGACCATTCCTGTTTCTCGTTTACATTAATAACTTACCTTCTCTTGTTAAAGACGCCCATGAGATCGTATTATTTGCAGATGACACATCACTCATATTTAAAGTGAAGAGGTACGACTCCGATTATGACGATGTGAATACTGCCATCTCTAAGGTAGTTGAATGGTTTACTGTAAATAACCTTCTTTTGAACGAGAAAAAAACCAAATGTGTTAAGTTTACCTTGCCCAATGTTAAACAGGTTAATACCAATGTACAGGTTAAGAATGAAAAACTGGACGTTGTGGAAACTACTGTTTTCTTAGGAATAACTCTTGATGCAAAACTTCAATGGGGTCCTCATATTGATGGGTTAGCGAGCAGGCTCAGTTCAGCAGCCTACGCAGTTAAAAAAATCCGTCAACTATCTGACGTTGAAACCGCGAGAACCGTATATTTTAGTTACTTCCACAGCCTAATGTCATATGGCATTTTACTGTGGGGTAATGCTGCGGATATCAATAAGATCTTTGTTCTGCAGAAAAGGGCCGTTCGCGCGATTTATCAAATGAGACCTAGAATGTCTTTTAGACAAATATTCAAAGAAATAGATATTTTGACTTTTGCATCCCAATATATATGTGACAATCTTTTATATTTGAAGAAAAATGAACATTTGTTTAAGAAAAATAGCGATAGGCACAATGTAAATACTAGGACCAAGCATAAACTGGATGTACAAGACAGTCGTCTCCACAAGGTCACGAACTCTTTTATGGGACAATGTATACGTTTCTATAATAAGATTCCCATGTGCATTCAAATTTTACCTTTAGACAAATTTAAGACAGTAATTAAACAAAAACTTTGCAAAAAGGGATATTACAAAATTTCTGATTACCTAACTGACAAGCAGCCATGGGAATGAACTGCTCAGCTCTAGAGTTATTTCAAAATTAGTTAAAATTAGAAAATAAGAAAATTTGTAATGCGATTAAAAAGAGCACCCTCAGAGTTTCTTGCCTGTTCTTCTCTGGGGAAGACTGCACCTTTGCGAATAGGCGTAGAGGCAGTAGGGTCAATAGAACGAATGCGTATGTATTGTATTTAAATCCTTTAATGTTCGTTTGTATGTATTTCATGTAATCTTGACTTGTTTTAAGTGGCATCCTAAATGTCCTATAAAATAAAGATTTTTTTTCTATTCTATTCGATAAGGGCGACACCAAGGTCAACATGTATAGACTGATGTGCTGTCGTGTATAAAAGCCTTGATTAGTTTGGAGTTAGATGGCGCTGAGTGTTTATCAATATTTATTAATACATTTCGTATTATTATTCTGTCATAAATATTTTTTACTCTCTCTTTTAATTTTTACGCCAATATTCCGACGTTTTACTTTCAAGAAATTGTAATAAGTATATTATTAAGCAAAATGTTAAATATTCGACCGAGAATATTTTATTCGAGAGTATTTTTCAGATAAATAAGAAAAAATAGTCTGATTTGTAGATCCAACAACTTCAAATAGAAATTAAAAGGTATTATAAAAGAAAATAATAAAACACTTCAAGTTTGTCACACTGTTGTAGAGTAGAAGCACCTACGTTCGCAAATAAATAGTATACTTACAACTTTTGATTAAATAAAATTGAATGCATTACTTACAAACCAACCACATTAGTAGAAACTACAGAGGAAATCCATGTTGCACAAATACAATGTTAAAAACAGGGAAAGAAACAAAAAATAAATTACAAAAACATTTTATTAGCAAACTAACGTAGGAAAGTAAAAAATATAAGAAATTTAATACAAATACAAAACCGTAAATCTTGTAAAAAATATGGTAGCTACGTATTCGTTTGTTACATTCATACACAGACCTCACCATGTGATACTGATATTACGAGTGACCAGACATTTCAGCTTACTTGAATATGTTACTACACGCAAAAAGAAACTGTTACTCCCCTTTAGTTGATCCTGGGAATCAAGAGTTTATTTACAAGCAAAATTATTGCTATCTTTTGATGCTCTGCCTGTTCCGAAAAGTAATACAGGCGTGACCGTGTGTTTTTGTGTGTTTAAAACACTACTTATTCGAAAAAAACTTACGTTTTACACTTGTATATTTTATTCTTGAATTGAAGAAAATGATAGCCCAAGTTTACAATCAGAAACTTGCGTGTAGTAATTTACTTCTCAAGTTTTGGAAGACCATATAGTGATACGAAACAGTGCCAGTCACAATTTAGACAAATTTTAAAAGTTTTAGTACAGTCCATTTCCTCGATTAAGTATCCATCCAAGTACCTTATCTGCTGGTGACAAAGTCCAAATTAGAATAAATTTAGGTCACTTGAGGCACAGAGTGTACTTCTGTCTTTCTGCTACTAACACTGTTCCAAAGACGTATGTTAAGCAAAAATCACAGCTCCGGTTAATCAAAATACAATTGTTTTTGTTTTCTCTTTTGTCATCTTAACATAATTCTACAAATAAATAATTATAGTATTGTACAGGATGGGTTCGTTTTAAGGACGGAATGGATAAATTATATCTTATATAAACCTGTGAAATGGTTCAAGTTTCCGTCTAGTCATATGGTACCTATGAACATGAAAGTTAGTATTTGTAGTAAGTTTTATATTTACATTTTTGAGGATACATTTTGATAACACTTTATTAATACTTTATTAAGTAAAAGATCACCCTTGAAACATCCAAACCGTCCTTAAATCTATCAGCTACTACAAAAATTACATTAATCATGCAAGATTTAAACATAAATCTTATAAAAAAGATATAATTATCATTATTTAATAAAATCTAAATTCAACTCAGGAACAAATGCAATAAAAATCGATCAATATTATAAAATCCCTCTTTTCGATAATAAGTACTCAAAAACCAACATAATTTAATATATTACATGAATATATTAACAACCATTTATGCTTACTATGCATACTTATTCAAGGTAGCCACAGTTTCTTATTATAATTGGTAAATCTCGTCTTATTACTTACTAGACTATAAATTCGCTAAATTCAAAAATACCATCTAATGAGATACAAGTGGTAGAGTAAATTTGTGTCGCAAATTAAATAATACATTTTGTTTATATTTCTCACGTAATTTTAGGTATATTTACAAAGTAATGAGTATTAATATAACCGTAAGATCGAGCACAACGAAATGGACGGATATTAAATTTTGAGCATTTTTCCTATCAATTTTCATCGAAATGTGAACGTATTTTTTCATTTCTCTAAAATATATTTTTAATAATTTAATCGTCAATAATAAATTATGTAACATAAAATCCTTCATATATTTTTTTACGCAAACTACGTAAGGTACTGTCTCGTTTATATCGAATCTTTTATTTCCTTAATAGTAGTCTCATAAAGGCAGGAGCGTAAAGGCAGTGCTAGTTCTGTTATAAAATAAGTAATAACTAATAATTGTTAATGGCAAGATGACGATGAATTTAAAGTGACGAGAACTTTTTTAATTGCGCGCACTTCTAATTAGCTCCAGTTTACAAAATCTTCTTTCATTGTTGAATACTAAATAAAATAAAAAAACTACTTAAAAATTCTAGGTCATTAATGTACGGTTTGACATTAAGTGATCACGATCGGATGTTGTCATTCGGCGGCTGACGTGCAGAGGCCAACTATTATTATTAAACAACTTGACCTCTACTGTTATTAACTTATATCAATTGTTCTCTTTGTCTTCATTTGTAATTAAAATAAACAAATACTATTGTAAATTTTATCTGAATTAATGAAATGGAAGAATCCAGTCTGGAATCAGAAATAAAATCAAGTAAGAAAAACTTCAAACTATCATTCAAATTACGACTTATAAATACAGTAATAATAAAAAAGATATTTTTTTACAGAATTGCCGGTCAATTTTATTTTTAGTGGCGTTGACTACACAATGTGCTGAATCATAGTCCGAGTGAGACTTTCCTGCTATGTCGATTAACATCACAGTAAGTCTTATTCGTTTTGTAATGCTGCATAATGTACTAAATGAAAAACAAATCATTTGAACGGGAAGATTTCAATATTTGTGGTTTCAGATTATCTTGCATTAAAATTAATTCTTTTATTAAAAATCAGAAAGTTGCAGTCAGAGAAAGCTCGTTCTCATAATGAAAATAAGAGCGTCATTGGAGTGTTTTTAATAGATTGCTACCTTGACAATCAACCAGTGTACTGATACAAATGTGTAGCATTTTAGAAAATTAGTGTAAATGCCGCTTTTATCTTAGATGAAATTTATAGCTAAGATGATTACGGTTCCACCTGCAAACAATATCTATATAAACGAGAACAGGGCGAGCCCCTGCTTTGGACAAAGAAAGGCCAATTTGTTAGACGAGAAAGGGAGCACAATTTTAAAGACCGCGATTGAAACACCACTTGTGTCTTAAATTTATAGCAATCTGGAAGCAATCAGGCCTTTCCCAGTATGAGGCGAAAGATGTAATATTGGAAATGAGAAACCGCTCACTATGTTGTTCAGCAAGGATGTCCAAATAATTATGGATAGCTATCATCCATTACAAGTAGATTTCTAAGGAACACGCCACTTTAATAGCACTATTATTTGTTTTGTTTCTCTATGGGAACATAGAAGAGCCAAATAGTTAGTAAATAAATAAAACAGACTAAAATAACGGGCCAGAGAATGTCTCTACGTAAGTATATAACGTAATTGAATACCACTACGAAAAGCGATAGTAGCAGTAATCATGAGAAGTTTATAGAAAATAAAATAACACCGAAGAGCTCAGCCAATATAGAGAATAAGATATCCGCGTGGTGAAAGATGGCTGGCACTGAATGCTCGTTCTTTTGCTCTGTTTTATTTTTTATTTTTTAGAAAGTTTAGTCGGTCGCGCTGCGGGAGAAATTACGGCGGCGCGCGGCGGCGGCGGTGGCGGCCAGTAATCCCGCGCGCATCAACATGTGGCTATTTGTCTGATAGCTTGTTACGTTAAGCCGGTTCCATTTATCAAGCAACCGTCATTATTCGGTAATTTGTACCATTTGATTTCATCTACACGCCAATGGAATTTAAATAGTAAAATCCAGGAACGAAACCACACAGAAATGCATAGAAACCTAGATATCTACTATTGTAAACTAAAGAAGCTATGACTATAAATAACTATGTGATGGTTTTAAAATAATCTCATTATAAAATACTTAATAGTACCAGGTTCTTAGCTACAACTAGAGCTAAAATATTCGGTAACGGACGTATGTATACAAATTAACAAACGGCCAAAGACCAGTTTAACTTTTTCTCGTCTTTCAGCTTCACTGTTATATCTATTATTTAGCACCTTACCATTAAATCCTCAGTGATATTTTCAGCCTTTAGGTATTCGTTTGTTTTATATTTTTGTAACGATATCACCTTTTAAAGTTAATTGACTACGAGAGTATCTTGCCTTCGAAACGCGGGGCGACGGTGCGACGGTTACCTCTTCGTGGGTTTGGCAGCGCCGCCGGCGCCAGCCGCCGCGTTCTTCTGTGCAATGTGAGTCTGGTAGTGCTTAGCGAGGTGTGCCTTCTGCCGGAAACTCTTCCCACATAGAGAACACGCGAATGGCTTTTCTCCTGTATGTGTGCGCACATGCACATTCACCGAATACTTGTCTTTAAAACCCTTCGAGCAGATGGAGCAGTAGTGCAAGGATCGCTCTTTTCGTACGCCGTTCGACGTTGACGTCGCTGCTTGTATCGCTGTACCCGATTGGGCTTGCGATGAAGGCGGAGAGTTTTTATTTTGAATCCTCTTGTATTTTTTACTTACCGTTTTCGTACTTGTTACAGTCGGGGATGCAGTTACTATTTGTAAATGTTGGGGTAGTTGTACTTCACCAGCTGGAATCATTGTCACCAACTCGCCGTTTACGTGATGTATGTTATACACACTTCTCGTCGGGTCAATAGGTTCCACTGTGCAGTATGGTTGTACAGATTCACCTAATTCTGAGGCTATTCGTTTTAGTTTTTCGTAATCTTCTGGATGATAATTAGCGTCCAGTTGTTGTAATATTATATCGTCAACGCTTTGTGTTGACGTTGGATTTTCTCCGTTGGAGATTACTGTTGCTGTGGGATCTTCTAGTAATATTGATATATTTACATTGCCATTAGGTGCTCCTATTGTCATTAAAAGGTCTGATTCTCCCTCTTTTCCATCCTGGTACATCGACGGAACATCAGCTTTATTGTTGTTGTTAATAATAACTCGCTTTAATTCTGTATTTGCGTCTAATTTTGTAATGGTATTTTTCTGTATAGTACTATATCTAATGAAGGCTTTTCCCTGTAATGCACTTCTAAGTAATGATTCATTTGATTCCGTGTTTTGATCAGTCAATTTCCAGTCGTTGTTATTATTGTTAAATTCAACTTGACCGTCTAATAATGGGGTTGTGATAACTGGACTTTGTGAGTCATCCCTCTTATCACTTGTTTGAAAATTACTATCGTCGTAACCGTAAGGTTCTACCTTTAAAGTGTAAGGTTCTACCTTTATTAAAGTACTTGTGCTCAAATTCGTACCTTGACTTTCTCGGTCACCTTCTTCATAATCAAAACTCTCTACTTTTGGGAGAATATTGGAACTGAGGGAGTCTTGACTGAAATCATTGGGGAATCCATTCATATCCAGTATTGACTCGAGATCTAGTGATGATTGTTGTTCTATGTCCGTCGGACTCGACAAGGGAACTTCTTCCTCCTTTCCCCAGAAGCGATTCGTACCGGGTTCATTTATGTCTTGGTTGAGAACAGTAAGCGTGTAAATCTGACCATCCGTATTATTGCTTATCAACTTATTTGAGATGGCAGTGTCTGTGCAAGACGTAGTTCCATTGATTTCGTTGTCTGGAGTACTCCAATAATATTTGTTGAGATCTTCTAGCATGGCAGTTTCTAATCGGTCTCGGTCGCGGTCAACATTCCAGATAGAGTCAAAGCTCTGCAACGTGGTGGAGGTGGCGGCAGCGGCTGCCAGGCTGGCGGTGGGCGCCGCGCTGCCCACGCTTAGCAGACTGTTGTTGTTTTGCTCTTTGGGCTCCTCAGACAATAACGGGTTTGACCTTGAGTCCGGAGATTCCATGAACACATTAACAGATCGCATCTGCTGCTTATACTGAGCATCCGTAACCTCGTTGGACGTCACGAAGTCGAAGAAATCTGACTTTGACAGTTCTGGGGCAGTGGCCGTCATGACTACCAATGTGATCGTTAACCGAGGATGTCCCGGTTCGTTTTCTAGACAGCTTTTCTACATTAAGTGAAACTGATTGTTTTTTCGAAGCTTCGTTTGTACTACAATAAATATATCTAAGTTTAAATTAGTGAGTAAGTATTATAACCCGGTATGACTTGTACTTTATTGGCAGTCGCTATAGCGTCGGTAACTGACAGTGAGTCGCGGTGGCGCGGTACGGCGCGGTGGCGGCGCTACGCGGTGGCACGCGCTGGACTCGACTCAGGCGGTGGACCAATGGAGTGTGTGAACCTGATCCGTACGTTCCTTTTTCCCATTATTCACTCTACACCAATCCACTGCTAGCATCAAAGTCAATAGCTGCAGCCCACGGATGTCAATGTGATTTCCATGACTTCTTCAAGAGGGTCCTGAAGCTCGCCGCTCAATCTGAAATAGAAGAGAAATATATTTGAGAAACCTATTTTGGACATAGTATACTGATAAAACTGTCTAGATATATTTAAAAATCATTATTTTGATGTCAGTTTGCTTAATTAATAAGTTCACTCAGTTCGATCGTGGGTTCGGTTCGGATCCTGTACGAAATCAGGGCGGTCGAGTCACGCGGCGCGCGGCCTCCGCCGGCTCCCCTCCCCCCTCCCCCCACCATCAGTACTCACTCCTGTCTTACCTCCTATTTTGTGATGGTCTTTGATCGACTTGTACTCCGATCTCTACTTTCCACGCTTTGCAAAAATGTTGTTTTTAATCATTCAATTTTACGACTGCGGCGATGAAAGCAAAAATGATATCATCACAGAGAGCAATTACATAAAACGGCAATTTTAGACGTTTATTGCCGGTTTTCTACATGTTTTAGTAAGTGTTTGCGTATGCACGTGGTAAATAAATACAGAAAAGTTAGAGTCCGGCGCGGGTGGCGTGGTAGGTACTGAATGTAAAATGAGAAAGGTCTGTCATGTCAAACGACACGATGAAGTGGAGCAGCGCGCAGACCGAAACACCCAGCTCCTCTTACACCTGTTAGCTGATACAAACCGCCTGATATTTGACTAATATTATTTACTTCACACACAGCTTCACAACTATAATCTGACGGCCCATTCGATATAATACATATTCGATGTCTTCTTATTGTCTGCTATTAAAATTCAGAAAACAATAACGACACGCCTAATATTGGCACACTTTCTGAAGGTTGCATCTATTCACAGTCAATGCGAAATGCGAATTAATTCCTTTTCTGTGTGTGCTGTTTTGTTTATTCTACACTTAAATAATCTTTAACAATAAATAAAAAAATATTCCAATCAAGCTGTTAGACTTTCTCAGTTAATCCTTAGTGCTTTCGTACCAGTTAAGAATCTCGTAAAATCCTAATTGCAACACTGTGAGATATATTAAGTAAATTGTATACTGCGCTATGGACTAGAGTGAAACACTTTGTTAAGATGCGAAACTGTTTTGAAACAAGCACTCATAATATTTTTAAGATTACATAATTACTCCAGTGTGCTTAGAATCGCAAGAGTACCTTTTTAGAAACATCGATTTGTGACTTAAGCTCTAAGTTATTTCACGTAATTGTTTCAGTATTAAGGTCACACTAGTATTTTTCTTGGAAGAGGGTTTTGCAATTATCACAAAGTATCTATAAACTGACTTTATGACTACGTAGTCTTTAAGCAAAACTAATCAAGCTACGTAAATGATACCTTTCAAGCGTAAAGTATTTGAGGACGTAATAATAATAAATTTATTTATTTATTTTCTCACATTTGATTCAACAAAAAGAGTCACAATAAGAAACCTAAGAATACTCATAGCATTTTTCTTTTTTAAATTTTAATATTCTTTATCGGAAAACCAATAATAAACAAGCCATATGAGTAATGTTCAAATTGTTCTTTTGTATTCCAGGTCATTTCCTTTTTTTTTCTTTGTCAATCTTCAACATTTCACGGATGTAACCAACAGCAATATGTGCTAAATAACCATGTGCGATCTAATACCTGTGCTGAGTTCATTGGCTGAGTTCCACAAAAAAAGATGTTTGAGCGTAAGTCATGGCACAAATTGTAAATGTGGAGCAAGCGTAAAAATATTGATTGGATCGTATATTCATTGGAGAGGTCTCCTTTTGCAATGGAATGCAAAGTAATTTCTATAATTTGTGTATTTTAGATCAAGGTTCTGACTAACAAAATAACTAACAATAGATATAGGTTTGTAGGTGTACAGAACTTGAGTGACGATGTTGATGATATTTTCTGTAGTCATGGAAGGATGTGAGTTTGATGAGCACGGTCGCCTGATCGCTCGCATGTGGGTTAACGAGCTGGTTGCGCCAGCGCACACGACGCTTCGACGACGATTGTAAACTCAAGAACACATCAAGCTCAAATCAAGCTTCATGAAAACAACCTTGTTCCATTACAATATGAGCGACACTGTTTTAAAATGCAACTACAAGTATCTTAAGTTATGGAGACTTTAGTGTGCTCCTCCTTAAACTGATTTAGTTGTTTTTGTCTTAAATAGTCAAATTTTATGACTTGGTATCACTTTCGTATCTTTTTTGTTTACTAGTGTTTCACCTTTAATACATCATATTTAAATTTAATAAAGGAATAAAAATACGATATATGTATCCTAGTATGCAAATAAAATATATTGTTTAGAACTGAGGGTTCTAAACTGCTCTGCAACGGACCCTCAGTATGCATGCCACAAGTGCGGACAGATGTGTCGTTCCAGAATCGGTTTATTCAATCACGAGCGTCGTTGCCAATATCACACAGTCGCTGCTTAAATCATCTGTCAAGATGCAGAGGCCTATGATGATGAATGTTTAGACATTGATTTCTAGTTTTCACGGCTTTGAAAAACAGTAGTACAAATACATACATTTTTATAAAATAAAATAAAGTAATTGCAAAAATTCGAATGTTTCAGCCCCAAAAAGGCTCAAATAGTATTCACAATGGCACTGAAAACCAAACACACCAATTTTAACGAAAACGTAGACGCCGATGTGATGTCGTGAGACGTGACCGGAGAATATTAAATAATGGCTGCACCGTGACGCGTCCAAGCGATGCGGTCAGGTAATTTGGCACCACTCGCTACAAATAATATACAATTTTAATAAACTTCATCAATAAAAAAGTATCTTATGGTATTTTAAATAGTCAAGGGTCTTTGGTGAAGGTAGCGTAACAAATTCTTCTGGGACATTTTGCGCTTTCTCAAAAGTAGAAGAATTGGAAAAATATATATTTTTAAGAGTCTACTAGGTTCTAAATAAAATACTTCTTACGTGTATATAATTTCCTGCGGTAGATAAGGTTGTGTCTCGAAAGCAGCTTGAGACAGAATACCAATAGGTATTTTTTTCCTTTCGCAAGTCTCGTCAAATGATATGACGTTTCTATTAACCCTAGTATACACAGAGTTTGCCCTCATCCTATTCCATTACGCCACTGCCGCTTCGTACCGTTTTATGACGACGGAATTGGCAGAGCTCTCCACTTACTTTATTAAGATTATTTTTATGAGATACAGTTACTAAAGAGATACATTTTGTAATGATATAACAGTTGCCGTTTTATTGCGAACATTAACGGTGAAAATTGGTGTTCTGGATAGGTTCAGCTCGTTATCTTTAATTAACGTGAATTAACGGCGCAATATTGGCGGCACAAAACGACTTTATCGACATGATCCATCGCGCGATGTCTAACTGTCTACAAATTGCATTGTATTTATGTGCTGCAAAAATAAACGGACAATTAACGCTAAAGGTCCGATAGAAGCGATTACGTCGGCACAGAGCGGAGGGCAGCCGGAGGACCGCAGGCGCTGATTGTATAGAGATATGCGCCCGCTGCGACAATGCAACCGTTTTAATTGGTGCTCCTACATAGCCGTGACTGTATCCAACTTTAACAAGAAACGTCGATTTCTGCTCAGAATTGGAGCATCGCACGCGCAGGTACACCAAACCTTTGAGAACGAACCGTTTTCATGAAGACACTGATCTATGGACTATTATTTGTCGCCAGCTAAATTATACATTACCAAGACGTCTAACTAACATGGAATATACCGAGAATACATATAATAGGTAAACAGATAGAGCCTCACGCTTCAATTCATTATCATTGCTAATGCTCCATTATCGTCGTTTATTTTATTTTTATTGTAACTTTACTACGTGTTCGCAACATAATAGCATTACGTAAGCATTTTATTATCATAATAACGATCGTAGATGAAACGAAAGTTGTTTTCTAAATATAATTATTTGGATGATCAATAAATGTAGGTAGCTGGACGTAAATGGGAGCGCTAGCGCATACCAGACCGCGTCGCATGCGCACGCGGCGGCGGCGAGGTGACCCCTGGCATTTGGATGAAGATGGCCGTTTGGCTGCCACAGCCTTTGATCTCTCCCATATACTCAGCTGTTGCAATTTTATGCCAGATTATTATGTATTCACGTCGGATAGCATCAGAAGTGAAATTATCATTGCGAGGCTCGAGGCGGGCGTTATAACCCGGGACGACACGAGATAACTCGACTCGACACATTCATATTAAACGTATTAAATATTTAATTTAACATTGTAGAGATTATTTTTAAAAAGGTTGACCCATATTTGAATTTAGCATTGTAGGTAAGTAATGATATTATGATTCATTGAGAATATGTTCAAGTATTTTTTTTTAAAGAAAAAGTAAGGAAAGAAGTCTTTTTAGGGTTTCAGGCCAAAAATGAAACCCTTGTGGGATCACTTTGTACTTCATCATCCAATACACTTTACATGCCTTTTCCTGAGTATTGACTTTTAAGAATAGAATATAATATTGCTTATTTGCTAGAAAACAGTACAAATTACAGATGTTTTAGAACAGTGTTTTCAGCTAGAACAGTGTTTTCAGCTTACATGTAAGCATTTGAGACATTTGAGTGTATATTGGGTTAAAGTTACCAAAATGCCACATAACAAACGGTACATGAAACTGCCTGTACATAATGTTCTGTTAAGGCGACTACAGCACCTAAATTACGATTTTATGATGCGTATATAAGCATGACGCACTGCATTGAAGCGAAGAAAAAAAATACTACGGTAATATTCAGGACACAAACTAGATAAGTAGTTTGCTGAAAACATGATTCAGAACTTTTGGTTCGATAGAAAAAGCTCATAAAATTCACCTCTAAATACCAATATTGTGTATCTTTTAAGCTGTAAAAACGATAGTAAAATGCACACAGGAACTTGAATTTGCTATCAAAATGTTCGTGATTGAACACTCTCGATAAGTAGTTTACGCATTTTTCGATTTAAGCTGTTACCTTTCCATAAATCTATTTTTTCTAACTTTCGAACATGTTTTTACGCACGCACGCTTTCATAGTCCGTAAACTTCGTGTATCGACACTGTTCGCACTGCCGGCCCAGGCCTGTTGAGAGACGGAGATGGCACTATTCCTGTGTGCTGCCTTTATCGGGTGCTGTAGTCGCCTTAAAGTTAGACACAGGCAAAAATATTCTATAGTGCAGTATTGATTCTTCCTATAAGTATGGCTAAGTTTGTGGTGAACATTACGTGAAACTAAAAAGGAAGGTTCATATGAACTAAATAGTCTTTGTGTATCCCAAGGGACCAATGACACTAGGGAAAATCTTGTACCTTCAAGTGTAACGTTTATTACTGTCATTATTATTAAGTCTTGACCTACCTAAATGCAATTAACAACGTATCACATAATGTGATTGTAGGCCTTAAATTATAAAACTGTTAATAATTAAGAAAAATCTGACTTATGTGTTTTGTCTACACAGTTTACATATTGTAGATGTTTCTAGTAAAAGACGATTATGATGATTGTTTTTTAAATACATATAGTATCTGTATGAGAAATTCGTTCCGCGCTCGCAAATTATGGGTGTCGTGTGAGAAAATCATGCAAAACTTAGAAAGGGCAAAAGTTATGGTGTTTAATGTTTATCTTGGGCTCACCAGCTTAGGGTCATAATTTTGTAATTCAATTAACTGTGTTAGGATTCCGTCGATATAATTAAGATAATGAATGTGTGGGTAGGGTAACATGGTGCTATAAAGTCCGGTGGTCTATTCAGGTTATTAGTGTTTACGACCAGGACGGTTGCAAGGATGAACATTCTCGTCGTTAAAACCGATCTCGATCGTCGCGGCGCGGCAGTAAGGTAACCATCATTTTGTCAAAGGAATATGTAACTTTTAAAATCCGAATATAGCTATTTATCCTTTTACTGAAATGTTTACTTATCATAATCAAGCAGACCTCGAATGAGAAACCGGACAAAGGCTAGGAGGGTTGAAAGGTTGTTTAATGCAAAATTATTTCTTATCGATTTTTTTTATCTAATCAAACACAAGACACAAGTAACATATACCACATGTACTCATACAATTAGAATGGCGAACACAAGATCCAGGTTTATCTACATAGGTACGTCAAAAAAGTCTGTATTTCACCAGCTGTCTCTCTTATTATAACGAAGACACATCGGGAAAACATCATAACCTTTCTGCAGTTAAACACACTGTTATTTATCAAAAACAAGTCTTGTAATTTTTACAAGTCAGCAAGTCTAGTCAAACAAGTCTAGTAACACGCTATTCAAAAACAAGTCTTGTAATTTTTTAAGTCAAATGTTATAAATCGATATAAGTAATCTTTTAAAACTTAAATGCGTAATAGTTAACCTAAGTTAGCGCTAAACCAATACGCGTCGAATTCTACAGTAAAATATGGTAAGTGCCAAGTTCCCAATCCGCTTTATTTCCCACGCTGCCGCTGCCATGCCGCTAGCTCCTCGTGAATAACACGCACTCGATCTAGATACGTATTACAACGGAAATATTTGAATAATGTAGTTATTATGATTGTTTTTATGTGAATCACTTCCCGGCTTTAACATATTTCTTTATTGAGTTGGCTAGGCGTTGATTTTTAGGGTTCCGTACCCAAAGGGAAAAACGGGACCCTATTACTAAGGCTCGGCTATCCGTCCGTCCGTCTGTCACCATTCTGTATCACATGAACCGTTATAGTTAGACAGTTAAAATTTTCGCAGATGATGTTTTTCTATTGGCCCTATAACAACAAATACTAAAAACCAGAATAAAATAAACGTGATTTTTTTTGCTTGTTTTTATAGATAAGTCTGTCCGAGGCTGTATCTCATGAACCGTGATAGTTAGACAGTTGAAATTTTCTCAGATGATTTTTTTCCATTGGTCCTTTAACAAGAAATACTAAAAACCAGAATAAAATAAATATTTAAATGGGCTCCCATACAAAAAAATTTTTTTTTTTGCTCGTTTTTATAGATAAGTCTGTCCGAGGCTGTATCTCATGAACCATGATAGTAAGACCGTTGACATTTTCACAGATGATGTATTTTGGTTGCTGCTATAACAACAAATACTAAAAAGTAGAATAAATTAAATATTTGAGGGGGCTCCCATACAAAAAACGTGTTTTTTTACCGTTTTTATAAAGATAATGGTTTTTATAGAGTCCGACTCGCACTTGGCCGGTTTTATAGGTAATGGTACGGAACCCATTCACCGCGAGTCCAACTCGCACTTGGCCGGTTTATTTTTAAATAATGTGTAATTTTCTCATTGTGAGGAAATATATTTATTTCTTACATGAAAATGTTACCTTATTTAGTGTTAATCTTAAGAATATTTATAACAGAGCTGTGGTGTCAAGTAGTTCTAATAATTACTTGAAGATTTCTTATACTACGATAGGGGGAATGTCAGGCATGAATTATGTTATATTATGTTGTAGTTTACATAAATGCTAACCTATGTAACTTATAGAATGAAATACGAGCAACTTATCGGAACAAAATTATGCGATATTGAATACAATCCCTGACGTTTCCAGTTAACTTATGATTCTGAGGTTTCAAAACTTCAACTCTGCCTCATCGAAGCTATTTAATAGCAAGCCACCGCTGGCCAGTCGCAATCCATTCATCAAGCTATTTTATTTGCTATGTTTGAACCATAAAATTAATGAATTTTTGTAATAATAGTACTTAGCAGACATTTATGATATTAAATACACGGATTTGATGAAAATCAAAATTGTTATTTTGATATTTATATCAAGCGTGGGCGAGATCGCTCTAGGTACAGGTTTAAAACTGGATATTCAAAATTATGCTGCAGTGACCGTTTTGTCCTTTTTACGGATATAACGTATCCTGCTTAGTTGGAAAAGCATTAATAAAAGAAATATGTTGAGTTTTTCCACTGCGTACCTAAATTTCCATTACAATTCTTAAAACCCCCAAAATTTCATAAAAATAATGTAATAAGTAAATAATAGAATATGAAATCTTAATTAACAGTTCTAAATAAAACTAATCGCCAAGGTTTCAAAGGTTCGATTACCTACAATTCTTGCATAAAAATTGGATGGAATACGCCTCTTTACTGTAATAAATGTTGAGCTTCAAGAAACTGACGTTAATGACCTAATTTGGTAATGTCTTCATAAAACAAGGAGTAAAATTATCTGAAGCGGTTTGCCCGATAACCGTCAATCATGATTCCGTTTCGAAATAAGCCAAGATTGTCCTACATTGCAGGTGCAGTTTACAAAAAAGAGAAACTACAGTATTACAGCGGTCGAAAGAAAATCTTATTATCGACATAAGGGGCGATATTCGAGACGGCAGTGTGCTCCAGTTACAGAAAACGCGCCCTCAGATTTGGATCCGGTTTGGTCTCGTTTCGTGCGAACCACGAACCTCGTGCCGGTACACGTACGCAACTCTCTCATGGTGTTTTAAGCACTGTTATTTACAATGTGTTTCTTTACAGATGTTATCATAATGATAATCGGCAGCCTGCGCAAATAAAGTCAATTTTCGTCGACTGAATACTGATTTGGGTGCAACAAGTTGATGCATGAGTTTGAAATGCAAAACTGACTGCAACATTTAAAAGGAATGAAAACCCGAAAAGAAAAGTTTTTACGAGTTTTCTTACAGATAACATCAATCCATAAACTTTTACTTCTGAAACTCTCATCTTAGTTAGACGAGAGTTCGACGGTCTATTTAACTAATAAAATGATTCAAGTTTCACAAAAATGAAAATGACAAGAAACATGATTATGAATAAGGAAGAGACGGTTATGTATAAAAATTACAAAATATAAAAAAAATATTTATGAAATGCTTTCTAAGTGAACATGAAGTGAAATGCAGTAGCGGAACTGCTTTAGAAAACTCTAAACGTTAATAAAATAACAAAAAATCAAACGACTGACAGATGAAAAGGTTACATCGTGTTGTTGTTGATGAATGGACGAAGAAAATAAAAAGTTATTTGACTTACAAGATTCAGAAGGTTTTACTGATTGAGAAGCTTCAAAAAAAAGATTTACTAATTGGCAGTTTTATTGACCGTGTAAGTGTGAATAATATATCCATATTAACTAATGTGTGTAAAATTACTCGGCACACCTACGATAAACGTGAGATTCTACAGTGCTTCTATTTTCTTATTATGGTTCGGCAAATCTTGTATTTCGAAAGGGTAGGTTGATTTTCAAATGACAAGACCGAGACAGACACTGTTTGCCGAGAGACAGTAAGAAAATAGAAGCACTGTAGGTGTCGAAATAAAAATGAATGTGGAGTTACTTCTGCGAAAAGTTCAACTTATGAAATTACCAGCTTCAGATTCTATTACCAAAATATACAATAGTTATTAACGATACTCGTGTCGTACCTAAGACACGTATATTGTTCAAAGTTTTACAATGCAGTAGCCGAGGAAACGAAACTAAAAAAAATGTTGCCATAAACTTACATCGTATACCTAGGTACATCCAAAGTTCTAAAAATATAGTATTCTCAATCAACATTCACTGAAAACGTGTTACAATTGAACAATGTGCACTAATATTTTACGATTAAACACAAAACATTAAGGAATAACATTATTATAACACAAAAATGATTTTGTTGAACAAATAATTTCAAATGGCGGGCAAAACAATTTTTTTTTTTTTTTGTTAATTTATCCCTTTCGGGAAAGGCAAAGGAAACTATGTCCATACAGCCATGTCTTCAGTAAAAAATCTTCTTTCTTCAACTTAACCTAAGCCCTAAGCTTCTCATGTTCTGTGTAAAACCGGATAGCGTCTGTTTTACGAAAACTGGCGGCGAGAAGCACAACCGCGAGGATCTTTGTCGGTACCAAACGGAGCAGAAACACTGTTATCACTTGAATTTTTCATCACTACACGAATTTTAGTCAATTTACTGCATAATACACTATCACTATTACACATCAAACAACTTTTTCACGCAAAAAACGAAAATTCAATTGACAAAGCAACCGCTCACGCTGAGTTCCCGCCAAAGACCGCGGGCAAAACAATGACGAGCATAATACATATATATTTTTCCACAATTATGAGGCAATGGCTAAGTAAATGAAATGCCAATTGCGCCTACAGAAATTATTAAATAGTTCAATTATTTGTTAAAAATCAGATTTATCTTATTGAAAAAGTAAAATAAATAATTTAGTTTTATATTTTATTATACTGAAAATCAAGATTTTCGCCAGAAATAATTATTTTGTCAGGCATAAAAAACTCTTTGCTGTCATTCTATACAGCCAGTATGAAGCTTCATGAAAAAGGTAAACTCTCACTTGTCAAAAGGGTCACTGAATTATCAAATCAGCTACTCTTTATTGCGTCATACATTTTCGTCAGTATTTTTATACACTTTTTGCTTACTTTTTATGCATCATTTGATTAAAAAAATAACTTTACTGGATCACAGTATAGCTACTGAAGTAGAATTTTGGTATATGATTTTAGATTTTTTTAAGTAGCGTTGGGAGGAAATTCGAAAAAACGCTTTCAAAAAATCATAACTTTTAAACTTCAAAAAATCGCGGGACATACATGGGGTATTTCGGATTCTCCCGGTGAGGAATCTAAAAAAAATTTTTGAACGTCACTATTTGGACCACCTTGTATCTCTCATTGTAAATTTTCCTATATACACATTCTGTTGCAGGAGACTTTATCTAAAGCATGCTTGTTCTTTTCTTTTAATTATTATTTTAAACAGCATTCATTCTAACATTACGATAAGGTGAGCTCCTAGTTTTCCTGTGCGATAAAGCACTTATGAAGTTGTAATCCCTGTAAATAAATATCTTGACTTTGTGGACACACAAGAAATCATACACATTACCTGCAGAGAATATACATATAATTAACTATTGGCTGTCTACTCAAAGTTTACTGCAGATAAATTATACATGTAATAAGCTCAAATACGAAGTATGCAAAGAGAAAACCTTGTTTCATTATTAAATTTAATTAATTTACATAGTAAATATGATAGTTTCATAAAATCTTACGTGTTTTGTCTTCCGTTTAATAAAACAAGATAATTATTGTCGAAGTTTAAAAAATACCTATGATCTGGTTAGCGAACATCAAATAAAGATCTAACCTATCCTAGCAATTAGTACGGTAAAATTAGGTTTTGACCTAGACATAAGACATTGATAATTACTGAGCGGAACCTTTTGGAATGTGTTTGGACATCTTCCAGGATGACTCTCGGGAAATTCACAAAACCTCCCAGGTAGGATAGCCGAGATATCCTGGAAAAACTGGAATTTCCGTAGAAAAAAGAAAAAAGGGTCTAATTTTACCGGAGAAGCATTTTCAGCAACGGAACAATATCCAATGTCTTGAAATGTGTGACAAGAACGACTTCACGGTGTAAGTTCTCCGGTATGTACTTAGAAGTCGTGATCTTACACTCACATCAATTTATTTGGACGTTAATAGTTTGTCCTTATTCATAGGTATTATCTAGTCGGTCGGCTGCATTTCGTAATGTAGTTTAACGTCATTTGCATATTCCATGGTGGTACCGAAGCTGCGTTTACTAATCGGGCAGAAATCTGCCTGTTTTGTAAATGGTTTGCCGAGCCAGAGAAGGGTATATGGGTTTTATAAGTGGTACGCGATTTTGGTCCTAGAAGTGACATTGAGTACAGTCGTGACGCAACTGCAAGCCACGGATGCTGGGATGATCCAGATTTATATGTCATCCTTTCACCGGTCTCAGCCTTGAAGCGAAACGTTCAGGACGCTCGGCCGCAGTCGACGCGTAGCCGCTGTTAAAATGTCCTATCGATTAACATAGATCGCTACTTACTGATACAGTTCACTTGTATACCTATTACATTTTATGGAATAGGACTTATAATGACATTACGGTGCAGTAAAAGGCAAGGAAATACAGATAGACATATAATAACAATAGTATATCTGTGCATAATATCTATACATAGGCCTTCCTGTATTGCTCTAGATGTGTTTTTAAATAAAAAATGATCTTGAGAATCAGACGTGGATATTTGAATTATAGAATTTCTAAGTACTCTGGGCTATAATAAAAAATAAGCGCTGGTTATCAGTAAATAAGGCCATTTCGAATAAAGATCCGTTTTTATACTTACTTGTGGTCAAAATTTACCTATTATTCAGACAAATGGTAAATTACCTCGATGTAACAAAAGTTGCTAATCTTAGTGTCAATCTAAACTTTACGGCTTTTTAAATTAACACATAACATTAACACGCTACAAATGTCACCATTGGCTCATAACAAGAAGTTGGCAGCCAAAACATCATCCAAGTTTGCCAATTAAGGCCTCTGCCAAACACGAGTGGCCCCGAAGAGTGGAGAGGGAGATGCGAGCTCTCGTTTGCAATTTAAATCAATAAACGCGCTCGTTATTTTACCGATAATAGCTTTTTTAATTGGCTACTCGAATTTTGTTCAATACCTACAACAGACTTGGATCATACATAAGTAGCTCTATAATATGACCCTGAAGACTTTGCAGAGCGCTTATTATAAAGTATCACTATGAAATATCGATCATTCGAAGGCATTTACCAAATAGTTCAGTCTAGATGTAAATCCGTGCTTGCAAAAGGTCGGGTCATTCAGAATTTTTTATATGTTGTTAAGACCTAAACCAATATTAAAAAACCAGATTTGCAATTTCCAAAGTGCTGTGCGAGCGGCGGTGTGACCAAAAAACCATGAAATTTTCGTTTTTTTTTTCAGTTTTTGCTCAATATCTTAGTAAAGAAAGGGTCTGATCTGTATAGTAAATTTGATACAATTTGAGATCAAGGCGAGCTCTCTACAGCTACTGGTTCCCGAGTTACAGTTCTTCGAAAATATTACTTTTTGTGCAAAAAGTGATTTTTTTCGGAACGTGCACTTATTTTGTGAAATATCTTATAAAATATGCATCCCACATGAAATGTTAAGTTGTAGTAAATTTAATTAGCTTTCATTTGAGATCAAATTAGTATCTGTATACCCAGCGGTTTTAAAACAACAACTACCTAAAGTAACATAATCTGACAGTACCTCTAAGAAAAGTAATATAAATCATGTAGGTAATGTGTTTTGGTTGCCAAATTATGCCTTTCTTTTCATCTTTGATGACCCAGGTTTGGGTTCGTATAAAGATGGTTCCTCTTCGACAGTGATGGACGCTGGGAGAGGAGCCCAGTCTGTATTCGGGTCATCTTCATCATCCGAGCATTTCAGCTCCACTTCCGGGACGTTAGTGCGCAATTTGCCACCGCATGACTGGCAAAGGACTGAGCAGCGGAGCCCAGCCTTTCTGCACGAGCAGCTCCCAGAGCACCCTTTCATGCATTTACAGGAAATTTTTTGCAGAAGGGCAGAAGGTGCGGGATCCATGGTGGTGGGGATGGGGATGAGTCCCTGAGAAGACATCTTCCACCCCCAATCAGTGGGATTCAAGTTGACTCCCCGTCACTTCTGCACTTGGAGGTAGCACCTTGCTGCATGGTGGCCTGTGACATCTTCTGTCGGTGGCAAACGGGCTAGGTTTATGCTCATTGAAGTGACAAACGTCTTATACCTGAGGAAATTCAAAGTGTCCCTCGCGATGTCACCCCATATAGCACTTGATGCCGGCTTCTTTCACGGCTTGTGGGGTGGAGTCTGGCCGAAGGAAGACCTCCACTTGCTCAGCAAGTGGTTCATTCTTACTCAGGAGTGTGGCGATTTTGGTCTTTCCTTGGCCAAACGGTGCTGAGGTGGTATCGCACCCGGTAAAGGCGTCGGTGAACAGTACCGTCCCGGTTTGTTTTTGAAGAACTGTATCTTGGGAACCAATAGCCGTAGAGAGCTCGCTTGGGATGCATATTTTATAAGATATTTCACAAAATAAGTGCACGTTCCGAAAAAAATCACTTTTTGCACAAAAGGTAATATTTTCGAAGAACTGTAACTCGGGAACCAGTAGCTGTAGAGAGCTCGCCTTGATCTCAAATTGTAGCAAATTTACTATACTTAAAATGTATCTATAGTGACTATACTGATCAGACCCTTTCTTCACTAAGATATTGAGCAAAAACTGAAAGAAAACCGAAAATTTCATGGTTTTTTGGTCACACCGCCGCTCGCACAGCACTTTGGAAATTGCAAATCTGGTTTTTTAATATTGGTTTAGGTCTTAACAACATATAAAAAATTCAGAATGACCCGACCTTTTGCAAGCACGACCCCCTAATAATATTTAACTTGACTGAGCTAAAAGTGAAATTATGCAAACTACCGTAAACAAAATTTAAATATAAATGTGAAACATCATAGGTCGGTTACCTTTTATGAATATCTTACGCTTCTTCCTATTTACGAAAATGTAATTTACTTCGCTTTACTTATATGTGAATAGCTGTCATTATGTAAGGCAAAAAGGACTACGTGAGTATGTGAGATGAGGTACAGAAAGTACATGAGATACGAATGTGTACTGTAAATATATACGTTAATTATTATTTTACTGGTGACACTTAAAAAGCCACTTCTGTAATGAATATTGCCAAATTATCATTCGTTATCCCCGTGCGTAGTGCAAAAACCGGAATCATGTGTGTATTTTAATTAAAGGGTTCTTTCGTTGGAACGGTTTTTAAAGGTAATTGCTGCAAGTGAAAACATAATTTTATTTATTAACTTTCCTTTAAGTGCTCCAGATATTGACATTTATTTTAATTTACGCATATAAAGACATGCACACAAAAAAGCATTTTATCTAAAACGAGACGGTAAATCCGTTTTTTCACGTAGTGGGCGAGCGCCGTGTCAGATGATTAAATGGTTTGGTGAAAGCGGTGTGCTTTTATTTGCCATGATTAATCATATCACTGCAATAAATCTAATCGCTTTATTATAATCTTCAGGCTTACATCGAAACAACATTTTACTTATAAATTTTCGGACTTGAGAAATCATTAAATGCAAATAACTCTAAGATGTAAAGATCATCAATGATCTACTACTAAGATCACTCTCACTGTACTGCGACGGCGCGTTGCGTGCCGGGTCTTAGTATGACTTTACTATATCGTTAAAACTTGTAGTGCAGAAATATCTTGTTTAAAACGAAGGTAGGAATGTCGATATTCGCGTGAGAGATCGTGTACAACAAGTGCGATACTAAACACGTGTATGTCGGAAAACGCATGTGATATACGGAGCGCGATTGACACCTGCAACCTGAGCCTATGGCGCGCCGCACCGGGCCCTCCGTACCGGTACGCAAGCGTTTATGATGCACGCTTGCAATAAATTAGATAAGGGCCCAACACGACAACCAATCTCGATGCTCGGCAATCAGTTTTGCGAAACACAGCTGGTTTCGTCGTAAATCGTTAGTGTATTAGATTAGAGTCGCGATGTTGTTGCGCGAGTGCCTTGCTGGCTAATGTGCCTCTTCCACTTGTAATGCAGCGAGCGAGGCAATAAAATTCCGTCTCAAATTGTCCTCTTAAATACGATTTTACCTTTCTTGGAGCGATAGTAATCCAATCTGTTTGTTTTCAAGCTATGAAACAGATAGTCCGTTTATTTATCAAGATATGAAATTCAAGTACTCATACACCAAGACAAGGCTGAATGTTGAAAAAATACACTTCTTTAAAAGTTTAACGCGGTGTCGGTCAATTTCTCTGAAACCTGAGATAAACTGCTTTTAAAAGGCTTCACACACAGGTCGACTTTCTATCGATGTAAGAAGTTGCTTTAAAAAAACTGCAAGACGAGGTACATATAGGTGCCTACTTACGGTTTCTCTTATGATTGATTTGTTACTATAATAACAATACAAAGATCGAGCGACTTTTTGTTTAGTCTGTTTATTAAAAATGTAACGTGTAAGAGCAGTTCATATTGAAATTTTTGGCTTCTTCCCAAAGGTCCACGGCTTTGGATCGGAAATAGATTAATAAGTACACCGATGCATGGACTTACATTAAAATCAATAGAGCATGAAGTGACTGTTATCAAATATCTTTAACATATCCAACAAAAGTCAAGTACTTTATTTTTTATTTTTTTTAAATAACCCAATAGATAGCTGTCCTACTCAATTCAGAAGTTTTCCTCTATAACTGTACATAATAGGCAAAAAATTCTTCGGTCAATACCACGTAACTGATGAAAGAGAGTTGATTGAATAGAGGTGCGCGGACGCAGCAGCCGACGCGGCCGCGTTTAATTCACCCGCACGACGCGGGAATGAGGAATTCGTAAGATCACTGGAAAATCAATCACACTTGCTTTTTTAGTTGCACAAAATTGCGTGTCACAAAAAACTTAAGGTCATTGTAAAAACCGGCTATGATTAGTTGATAAACTAGTGATTAGGTTGAGCAATGAGCCTTGTTATTTCAACCATGTTTGCAAACATAAGCATCTAATTAAATGCTACTAACTTTTAAAATTACTGGGTAGTATAATACTGGCCAGCTGTTTTAGTGTAACATAGATAGTAAACAATATAACATATGAACTAATTATGATGTGATGCAATTCTTTGTGGAATTCTTTTAACATAAAATGAGTTTAATTTCCGATGTAGAAAACATAATTTATACAATGCCTGTTGTGCTCATTAATTTTCCTCATTTAATGAGGAATAATTAAGCAGAAAAAACATGTTTTTTTTTCAATTATAAGCACGTAACTGCACGAAGCTTAAGTATTACTCCTTATTGGATTTGAAGTATTTTTTTCAGTAATGCCATTCATGGCGTAGCTGAAAAGTACAAAAATCTGAGATTTTTGTTTTTTGCTACATACGCTTCCGGACATACGTTCACTATTAACCATAAAGTACAATTTAGAATAGAATCTAAACTGTACAGGATACCACATCAGCACCCCGCTTGCGGTAAGTTTGAAAATGTGTACCAAAGCTGGATGGGTAGAGCAACGCCTTTGAACTCTTCATCGCTACCACCTAAGATCGTTGGCTCGTCTGACAAACGTAGCTTGATTAATGGCATTTCTCCTATTTCCTAGGAGAAGATCTTTGCATTGCAATTTGGGAATGGTCAATAATATTTACTCCTGGTTGTTTTTTATTTATTAAAAGAGTTTGTAGGTAGCTACCTAAGCTTAACCAAGATATAGTTGTTTAAAATTTGTGTGTATATTTGATTCCAATTTAAAAATCTAGTTACTAAAATAAAATGGACCAAGTGGTCCATTTTTTTTTTCAATTCATTATTTAAGCCAATGTCTGTCTGTTGCAGGCCTGTGCTCGGAAAGCCGCTAGATGCGGGTGGTGCAGGACTGATCGAGGTGGAAATCCCTGGGGGAGGCCTATGTCCAGCAGTGAACGTCTTGCGGCTGACATAATAATCATGAAATCTGTGGTCTTTGCAATTCTAAGTTTAATTAATTAATTTACTTCTTTTGTGTTTATTATTATTTCCAAAATCATAAATAACAATTTGGCGTCAAGTGGTTTCAGAACTACATGAACTTATGCCTACCCTAAAAAAGTTTATAGGCGTGAGTGTATAGTTAGATAGACAGAATAAAACTACAAAACCTAATTAAAACAATTGTCGCCGGCAAAAAGCCTCCGAACAGGATTTGCAACTACATTAATACTGCTGCAGCAAAAACGAACAGGATTTGTGGAAGTATGCGTAATAATAGTAGTACCTACTTATAATAGCATTACAATGGAACCCGACACGGATGTCAAAGTCAAGTTTACAACGAAACATCGTGTCCGGTCAGCGGTGACCATTCGATTAATCAGTTTTTGGTGTTTTATTTTACTTTTATTTTTTATAAAAGGGTACAACCAGGGGCCACCTAATGGCGGACCGCCGACCCATTTTGTGCGGACCGCGAGAACAGCAACTTGCACTACAGAGTACATACTTTTATAAAAATGTATCCTCCACATTATCTTTGTTGACGTCAATTTAATAACGGCCGGGCGAAATAACGAACTAACAAGCGAGAAAGAGTTCCTTTGTTATTTCCATAATTACATTTGTTTTATTTGAAAAAATCTATAAAATGTTGTGCGGACCGCGATGATCATTTCATTTCTGCAAACGGACCCCAAGCGAAATTAATTGGTGGCCCCTGGGTTACACCAACAGAAGTTAAAACAGAAGGAATTTCTACAAATTTTTGAAGCGAAAACTTCTTTAGCGGCGTTGAGCACTTTGAAGTATGGGTAAAAAATTTTAAACTCGCATCAGGACACGTGACTGTCACGTGACTCTGATCGAAAATGCGTAGGACTAAGGTTGCCACCTTTTTTGAAGTGAAAACTTCTTTATCAGCGTTGTGCACTTTGAAGTATGGGTATAAACCCGGACGGATGGCAGCCCTATGGTAAAATATAGCTTTACCTCTGAGACAGGTCAACGAAACCAACGAAGTAACTTTGAACGAGCGTTAGTTTTACAATTTTATTTATTATCACCTTAGTTTTTATTATTTACCTGCCAGTTTTATCGCAATTGAAATGCAATACGTTATTGATATAATAAAATATATATGATTTTATGAAAACATAACGATACCGGACGAAAAAAATGATGGTGATTGACAATCAATAAACGTAAATCGATAACAAATTTTATTAAAATATTTCAAACAAGAATATATGATACTGAATATTGCATCTACAACGCCGTCTTTCACAGCAAATAAGACTTAGACTATGCCTAACACTGACTAATGTCATTTAACATAAGCCGGTTTTAAACCGGTCGAAGTTTTTTTTTTTGTAAGGCCCTTAATGTCAGGGGTTATTATTTTTTTAAAGAGTTATCTTTACTTTGGATATAACAACCATTTACTGATGACACGTTAGACTCAGCGTAATAGATTTTTATTCAATTTGATTTCCTGAACCTATTACCTAGTTTATTTTTAACCCCCGACGCAAAAAGAGGGATGTTGTCTGTCTGTGGCACCGTAGCTCTTAAACGGGTGAACCGGTTTGGATGTATGTTATTTTTTTTAATATGAAAGCAGATTTTGTAGCGGTAGTTCTTAGAATGTTTTTTTTTATCTGTTAAATCATTTAAAAGTTAGGTATAAGCAATGAATATTAGGGGTTTAAGATTTTTTATTTTATTTAGTATTTTACAAAGTGTTAGTGCCGCGGCGGCGTCCAACGGGATTGTATTGTGTGGCAAAATTTTTGTTTACATAACTTTTATTTATTACATAAAAAAGTCCTATTAAAACGAGTTAAGTAAATATTTACAAAAACAACGTTTTCCTAGAAATAGAGCGCGTTGATGACTTGTGTATGGCAAGCATTTTGCAATCTGAGCATAATGTCGTGTATCAAAAAAAATAATATTTTTATGATATTTTTATTTAAAAGTAATAGTTATAATAAGGAACTTGTACACAAACCTAAGTATGACTTTATGGTAATGAGCTCTACATTCAAAAGTATCAACAACTTGTAGTAAAATAATACCTGGAAACACGCATAAGCTGAAGGCAGTTCCGTATCGACTGACGTCCGGCAAACCTTCGACATTTCCGAACAGAATAGTTGAATCAGCCAGCTCGGCGCGGCAACCGCACCGCACACCGCAGGCAGCGCCGCCGCCGGCGCAGGCGGCCCTCCCGCCCCGCCCGCACTACCCCGCCTCGCACCGTGCGAAACGCGCGAGGTCGCGAGATTTTTACTCCTACTCCTGCCTCCTGACATTCGAACTTAATGGACTCGACTTATCGAAACTTAACCAGCACAACTACCGACAATGCAACTCAAGAAAATTAGGTTATCGTAACAACAAAACGGACTCCGAGTGGCCATCTTTAAATCTCAGAGGCCCAATAAGAATTCGAAACATTTAATATCATGCGGTTAAGCCATGCGGTCGGCCAGCCAGTTGTCTCGCTCGAGGCGCTATCGAGTATTACACGTTAGAAAGGAAAAGCTATAGATACACACTCTTCTATCTTCGAATAGTCATTGTTCTTGGTCGTAATGGAACAAAATAAAGACAGAGCAGCGGTATTCGTGACTGCGAAACAAAACTATCAAGATCGTGGTGTGTGAGTGAGATAAAGCATAAGGTTTTAGGGTCGACGTCCGGGCGAAGGAACTTTAAAATTGGTTTTTCGAAGAATTATGTTTCGTTATTTAGGTTAGGACACATCGATCACGTTGAGTGTTTGGCTACCTTAGTGACGTATTTATATTGACAAACTTTTGTTGTGGGAATAATTTAACCAAACATAAAAGAAATAGACAAACGCCTAAGAAAATGTACAAACAGTTATGTTTAATAAAACGAAACGCTTTTTAAATAGGTATGTATTTCTAAATCCTTTGACTACGTAAGAATTAGTCATAAGCATGAATAAACACAAGCATGTGCTATATGGAATCTACACCTACAGCCATTACTTAGACTCAGACGTTTCTGACTCATAATAGAATTACATAATGTCAGAAAAGGAAGCCAGGATCGTGGTCAAGATTCCCGGGACCGGGACGTAATAGCGGGACGGGGGAGGTACCGTTACGCCGGCGTCCTTGGCTGAGTTCTTTCTTGCGCGGGCGCAGCAGGTCGCGGCGAACTCGTTCCGCGCTGCCGCTGCTGCGCACGTGTGAACCACTCACAAACACACTTTGCTTTCTATGTGTGCGTGCATAGAACTCTTATTAGATCAACAGTATTATTTATTTTAAAGGTTAACTAAGCTTTGTTGAGACCTGTTGATTGTTTTTGTAGAGCTTAACGAAATGTCTTGTTGACAGACATTCGAACTTAATGGACTCGACTTATCGAAACTTAACCAGCACAACTACCGACAATGCAACTCAAGAAAATTAGGTTATCGTAACAACAAAACGGACTCCGAGTGGCCATCTTTAAATCTCAGAGGCCCAATAAGAATTCGAAACATTTAATATCATGCGGTTAAGCCATGCGGTCGGCCAGCCAGTTGTCTCGCTCGAGGCGCTATCGAGTATTACACGTTAGAAAGGAAAAGCTATAGATACACACTCTTCTATCTTCGAATAGTCATTGTTCTTGGTCGTAATGGAACAAAATAAAGACAGAGCAGCGGTATTCGTGACTGCGAAACAAAACTATCAAGATCGTGGTGTGTGAGTGAGATAAAGCATAAGGTTTTAGGGTCGACGTCCGGGCGAAGGAACTTTAAAATTGGTTTTTCGAAGAATTATGTTTCGTTATTTAGGTTAGGACACATCGATCACGTTGAGTGTTTGGCTACCTTAGTGACGTATTTATATTGACAAACTTTTGTTGTGGGAATAATTTAACCAAACATAAAAGAAATAGACAAACGCCTAAGAAAATGTACAAACAGTTATGTTTAATAAAACGAAACGCTTTTTAAATAGGTATGTATTTCTAAATCCTTTGACTACGTAAGAATTAGTCATAAGCATGAATAAACACAAGCATGTGCTATATGGAATCTACACCTACAGCCATTACTTAGACTCAGACGTTTCTGACTCATAATAGAATTACATAATGTCAGAAAAGGAAGCCAGGATCGTGGTCAAGATTCCCGGGACCGGGACGTAATAGCGGGACGGGGGAGGTACCGTTACGCCGGCGTCCTTGGCTGAGTTCTTTCTTGCGCGGGCGCAGCAGGTCGCGGCGAACTCGTTCCGCGCTGCCGCTGCTGCGCACGTGTGAACCACTCACAAACACACTTTGCTTTCTATGTGTGCGTGCATAGAACTCTTATTAGATCAACAGTATTATTTATTTTAAAGGTTAACTAAGCTTTGTTGAGACCTGTTGATTGTTTTTGTAGAGCTTAACGAAATGTCTTGTACCTAGGCGTGTAATAATAATTTATTATAATTGGATTCAACTCAACATTTCGGTCAAAATCTGTAATAAAACTTAGGTATTATTCATTACTGAATAACAACAGAAGTGTATAATAGTAACTTATATTAATTTAATGTTTTTTACGTTCTTGTTGAATTTTAATCTTACTTTTTGGTTGAACGCAACCCATCTTCACTATATGACTTCTGTTACCTACATACATAATTGTATTTACTTGTGTGCATCATACCGCGTCATACTTGACTGTGTGCGTGCATTGAATTACTGTAACGGATATTACGGAATTAGATAAATGCCTCAAAATATCAACTACAAGGTATCTCGGCATGTTCAGCATTTCTTATTGCTACAAGTAAACGTGTACCGACTTTATGTTAGTTCGCGATATTTTACTAATAATATAAACATCTACATATAAGAATTAACAATATATTGCAATATAAATTACTTTGCTGCAAAGGCTGTTAGTTTTCTGAATATTGAAGAAATAAGCAGTCACTTTAGTTATCGAAATGTCAAACGTCAATTGTTATTTTAAAACCATTAATTATAAAATATTACGAACATTGGCTTAGAAATATGTAATATTTTTATTAGAAATCTGACTTTGATATGATAAATCGGTTAACTGGATAGAGATTAATCTCAGTGGCTATACGAACCTGCGTTGATATTATTATCTGTCGTGTAGTCAGTTATACTGTCATATGGGTACAAAATGATCAGGGAGGAACTCTCTACACGTAATTAAGGAACTAATTTATACGTGAGCCACATGACCCTCCTGTCCACCGCCGCCCATTGAAAATAAATAGATTAAAATCATTATGTTTTATCGCCGCTGTAATGACATTTATCTATAAATTGCATTGTGACCTTACGCAACAAAAGTTTGTTAACAATAACGTTAGCTCACGTGTTCAATAGATATAACTATTTCGAAATTGGACTCGACAAAGGTCAGTATCAAATGTCTGTAATCGTGTAGATACACAAGAGCGCTCTGAAATGCTCGAGTTTTAATTGGTTTTGTTGTAGAAGCTTTTAATGCGATGAGGCTAATATAGTGCATTATCGGTGTTGAGCAAGCGGGCAAGGCCGTGCACTGGCCGGCGAACTGGGGCTTGCAGCAATCGCAGGAGCTTACATTACACACTACAATCTACTACTGGTGTTGAGCACGCCGCCGCCGCCGTCCCGCTCCGACCGATCAAACACGCCGCTGCATTAAGTAGGTTTTTATAAATCAAGCACGTCTCTATAAACAAATTCCAAAGTTTAGTGCCCGCACACAAAAACCTCTAGGTTTGCACTCAAAGCTCTAGCTTTGCCCTTTGATTAACGAACATTGTCTTGGTGATGAGTTGATGACTCATTGTTGACACTCCAACTTAACTTTTAGTGATAATTTTTTAAACGCCCTAGTTTGATCTACACCCACAATTGTTAGCTCTTAACAAACTGAATAAAATCGAATACCAATATCTGGGTCTTTTATTTATGAATAAGATTAACCCATAGATAAAGATAAATTTAATCGTGTAACACACATACAGTAACCCAAATGGCCAAAAGTTGTGTGAGTGTTGTGTTAGAGGGAGATATACAGATGAACACATCAGAGTGTTAGAGTGCGTACGTACGAGACGCACACAGGCGCAGGAGGTTCAACGTACTAGTCGCCACTGCGCGAGTTCCTTGTTCCACTTTAGCACTGACACTATATTATTATCGTTCCAATGGAGTTTCCGACTTGCTCAACCATTTTTATATAAAAATAGTCCTACTTTTTTTAAAGAGGTGGTCTAGCCACTCAAGATTTTTATAGCATCTCCAAATGACTTGAAATACTTACAATAGAATTGTATCGAAAACATATTGAGTATACTTTAGATTCCTACATTTTCTTTATTTTCGTTAGAGTTAGAGTTAGCTTTTGAAAGGATATTGCAAAAAGTCTCATATTTCAAACACCGTTAGTTACTTTGTTTCTTAAATGAAAAAAGATTAGCATAAATGTGTCAGTGTGTTTCTAGCTGTGTAACTTATTACAATTCAAGTTAAAGTGTAGAAGAACGTTGTGTAACTTATTACAATTCAAGTCAAAAGTGTTATTCTTTTAAAGGTACCCACAACGGCATGATTTTTAAAATCATGCTAGTATGATACTCGTAAACTAATTATAAATGCAAAAAATCCCAGCGGTAATAAAAGAACCTGTTATCGTGAAGTAAGTTAATTATTTATCTCGTTATAAAACAAAATATCAGTCAATAACACCTAACATTTTGGCCAATGGGTGGATTTGCAATAAAATATAACATAAAGTCTAATAATACGTCAGCGCTCAAAGCGATTCTGATCCGTGGTATAAAAGACATCAACGAGCCTCACCCATATTATTAATTCATAGTTTTAAATTGTTGTTTAGCTATTTGTGCAATAAATACAGTTGTGTTACTGAATTATGGATACATGTTATAATTCAAGTTATTAAGTAATAAAAAATATTTTTTTAAATTTGAGCAAATTCTTATACTTATGTTTCGTAAAATAAAAACGTTTCAAGTGTGCTATAAAAATTACGACACTGAATTGTTATATATAATAATATAAGTAAATACAAACGACAATTATGCACAAAACTATAAAAAATTAATGAACTTGTTTTGCAAGACAGTAGGACACTAAAATTCATAAAATTTGGTAAGTGGGGGTCGGCAGTTTTTATTTTACCTGATTTTTTTTGCTCAAGTTACTAAAAAATCTATTCAGTATCTGTGTTTATAAAAATTGAATATCTACAAATATTTGTATGTATCAAATCATTAAATAATTTGAAGTAACTTTTTAAAAGTAATTTGTAAGTACTAAATAAAAAATCTTATATATAAAATTGGAGGCCCTGATTCACTGACTCATCAACGCCCAGCCCAAACACTTAGACCTAGGAAGTGGAAATTTGGCAAAAAGGTATGTTTTATGACGTAGGCAAGCACTAAAAAAGGATTTTTCGAAATTCAACCCCTAAGGGGTTCAAAGTTTGTATGGAGACAACATTTTTTTTGTCATTTTTACTCGAAATTTCGTCAAGATATACCTTGAAGCAAATAAACGGACAAGTGTTTCGCGATTTTTCGAAAATCATCCCCAAGGGGTCAATAATGAAATGAGTTCTTTACGCGAGCAAAGCCGCGGGATAAAGCTAGTCAATAATAAAACCTAACTTAATGCCCGACTCCAGTGAAACTGGTTTATGAACTATTTAATGTTGTATTTAAGGGTTGCCCCATTTTTTTATAGTCCACATATTCTTCGATATCAAACTATACTCAAAAAGAGGGGTTTAAGCTTCATAAATTTTTTACCGAATTGTGTATGTATGTCTATTTTTGTATGAGTGAAAGTTCAGACACTCCTCTCTTCCGATGACCCATTATATTAAAAACAGCCTAAAAAGCCTTCAAAGCGATTGAAAAACCAATAATCCTGCACGAAAATAGAGCTGTGAATAGATAAAATTATGTTAACATGTAAGTAATAGGTGAAACCATAACTATATCCTCTGTCAATTTCACCGGGATAAACGGCAGCCCTAGCCGATCCATATAGCAGGTTTGATTGTCGACCTCGGGCAGGTCTGCGCCCGCGCAGCGCACACGTGGCGTCCCGACGCGGAAGCAGCGCCGCTCCGAGGCCACCACGTTGTAAACGCGAGCGGCCCGCGGCTTGGTCACACTATGCACTAAATAGAAATTTGCAAACACAACCTTGGTATAGGATAGTTGAGTCGACGAGGAATCAATTACACTGTAGGTGTAATGTTACTTGACTTATTAGGTGGTTTGCAGTGGACAAATTATACTCGCCAATTATCTATATATATATATATGAAGTGTATGTAATATCAATTTAAAAGTAGACAGTTTTTCTTTATGATATTCTTCTTAGAATCTAGTAAGTGACCAATTAATTGGACTAAGTAAAACTGAAGTTTATTAAGCTACCAAATGATTTGCTTTAGAGAACATTCTATTTTACATTAATTTTGTAGAGTTTGAATCACTTTTAAAGTCTGTTTAGGCATATACACCCACGTCTCATTGACTTCCTACTAGAGCTTTGTACGTTTTCAGTTTTCATACCAAACAAAAATCTTGTTAAGAATTTGTAAAATAATAAACAAAAAAACATTCAATGTGTCCACTTTCCCCAAGGAACCGATATGAAATTTAAAAAAAATGTATCGGCTGATCGCACAACTTATATGGAAAAGATAGTTTTTAGGGTTCCGTACCCAAAGGGTAAAAACGAGACCCTATTACTAAGGCTCCGCTGTCCGTCCGTCTGTCCGTCCGTTTCTCCGTCCGTCTGTCACCAGGCTGTATTTCAAGAACCGTGATAGTTAGACAGTTGATCACAGATGATGTATTTCTGTTGCTGCTATAACAACAAATACTAAAAAACAGAATAAAATAAATATTTAAGGGGGCTCCCATACAACAAACGTGTTCTTTTGCCGTTTTTATAGATAATGGTACGGAACCCTTCGTGCGCGAGTCCGACTCGAAATTGGCTGTTTTTTTTTAATTTCTTGCTTTGTTAATTGGGAAAAGTTATACAGTTTCGTGGGCTGATTCATTTTCGCTAATTTATAGTCACCCAATATATTAAATAAATAATAAATAAATAAAGTTTTTTATTTTCTCCACAAAGGTACAATTTTACTTACAGCTAATTATTGCATACGGTTATAACAATTTCATACCTATGATTTATTTTTTTATATATACTTATACATTATATATACAGTTTTGAGTGTGTGTTTGTGTGCGTGTGTGTGTATGTGTGTGTGTGTCTGAGTGGGTGAGTGTGTGTGTCAGGATTGAAATTGGAGCCTTATGAGCTTATGACACTCCGTTTTATCATAATCTTGTTCAAGGAGCCAATTGGTAACAATAAATTTGCATTATGTTTTAAACTTTGAATAAATATTTAGTATTTTGTTTAATTTATTGTAAACTAAACCACCAAGATAGCAGAAACTCCCGCGTGCGAGTTGAGTGGAAAAGGAACTAGAGGGACAGACATTGTATTTTCGGCGTTTGTCTGCAAGTTTGTGTGGATCATATGGAGTGAGGGAATGAGTTTTCATTATTATATTTAAAATAAATGGTTGTCGAACTGTCAGTACTTGGAATAGAGGTCAGTAGTCGGATATCGAAATGGGAGGCAAAAACCTACTTTCAGCACTGCGCGCTGCGCCCGTTCAAATTTTAAAAGGGCGGTTTTAGTAGCACCACTATATTTAGCAAGAGTTCAATTTAGGTACATAGATAAAAACCAATTATTAACCAAATGTGAAATATATGAACATGTTTTTAATTTGTTATATTCATTTATCATTTACGCAAATGCAAAATTATTTACCTGCATTGCATATGCATTTTATACGTTGTAATCTGGTTTGCCTACCTCAATGTCAGTTCCTGGTTCATTTAAAAGCCTATGTTCACGAATCGCTTGTAGACCGAAGCTTGTAAGTATGTTTATATTCATACTCTACATTACTGAGTTGATATTCCATAAAGTAATGAATTAATGATACTTTAAAGTCATTTACAAATTAGTTCATATTAGTTGGTAATTTGTTAGTATTTATAAATTATTTTATTTATAAATAGTGACAAATAGTAACTGTTTAACTATAAAAAAATCTGTGGGTTATATATAACTTGTACATATATAAAATGTGTAACGTAAGTACATATACATATACGTACAACCAGCTTATACATAGTTTCACCTGTTTTTTTGGTGGTTAAAACCTTGTTACGCGTAGTGTGTAATCTTTACTAGAAAAACAATAAGACTTCATCGTCATCAACTCCTATGATTCGAGACAATAAGTATATTTATTTAATTTTGGACAAAGTTTGACGGCTTGCATAAACTTTTCGCTACCGATCATCACTTGTTTCAATCTGCTTGGCGCTACAATCAGCTGCAATGATTGAACGCAGTGGACGCCCTTGACTTTTAACCAATATTTACCTACATCACGCGATTGATTCTCAAAAATCAAGTGAAAATCGATTTTTGTCTTTTATTAACCGTAATAGTTCTATTCAATTTAAAAAATGGCGTCTACAATCGTGATTTTTCTAATTTCTAAATATTTTAATCAAAATTAAAAGTAGACAAACCCTTTACGGGTTTAAGTCAGAACCTCATCCGTTGATCAGCAGGATGTACCACTGGCAGATGAGGATGCCATTTTGGACCACTAAAATGGTATGATTCCGCACACCCCACCATTGATATATAGCTTTAATTTGTAAAGGTTAAGTTGATTAAGCCATATTTGTTGTATCTGAAAACCTAAACAAGGTCACATTTTGCTAGCGATTACTATGAGATCAATAGTTTTGAAATGTATGGGAATGACATGGAGTGATCACATGACTTTTCGATTGTGTCCGTCAATGCCATACATTTTAGAACTTTCGATTTATCGCCAAAAGAATATGACATTGTCTAGAAGTCCTACATCTCCAGAAGAATAAGATAACTTTCTGATCGATATCCGATTCAAAAGTATTATATAATTCTGAAACAACCCAAGTATAGGTTGCGATCGAGTTATTGCATACCACGCCGAGCCCTGTTGTAATTCTTATACTGCCCTTATTATGGTAATTTCCGTTTAAGCAAAGCTTATTTCTTTGCACTGTGCAGCTATTTAAGCATGCGTAATTTTGTGGTGTAAAACTCGATTGAACCATGAAGCCTTACGACTACCCAGCATTCCGTATCAAGGTTTTTAACAAAAAGCTTTGATTTTAAATTTAATTATGTTTTCTATATCAAACTTTAATTTACAAAAACCCTGTCCACGTTTCAATATCAAAAGGAGAATTAATACCGAAAATGTTTAATTCGGTAAGAATTAATTAAGATAATGTTTGAACGACGACGAGGTTATTTTATTATTTGTATATTTTCTCTTCACGTATTGATAGAGACTAGTAGAACAAAAAGTTAAAAAGGAAAGTTTATTTGGTCTTTAATACGTGTTTATTAAATAGCTATAAAGCCATAAAACGGTAATTAAAGCCTTACCTTACTAGTGGACGTCACGGCAGGTTTAGTTCAGCCCGAATATCTGCAATGAATATATTAGAATTAATTAATTATAGTAAGCGATCATAAATCGAGCCGCTATACTAAGAGACTGATGGACAGGGCAATAAATTAATAAAAATAGACATCTCTACACATATTTTTATTGCACCACATTCAGAATAAACAATTTGTTAAACGAATTAAGAAATTAACGTTCATAACGCTCACAACAAATGTATGTGAATATTTATAACAACTTTGTACTACTTTTGTGACTGTGTAGGTGTTCTCGCATGGCGGATACCTTAGAATTTCGAAAAACATGTCTTTCTTTCATTTATGTATACTCAAGGTTCAATTACAGTATTATTAAGAAAAAATCGAACAGTATTATAACATGTACACTACCAAAATGGAATTACAAAATTGCAGTTCAAAATCTATCAGAAACTTTAAATTCCCACATTGAATGCAATTTCTTTTCAGAGTAATGTGCAATTTCGAGGACCAGTTGCGAAGGAATTGAAATCAAATGAGCTTTTATTATCCAAAATCATCCACATTGACAGTTTGTAAGTGTTGCAGCTTTCTACTCTCCGTTATTATTGTGCATAATCGTGAGCTCGGTGATTTGCTTCGTGCCCGCCATTCCGTACCTACTGGCTATGTAAACGGAAGCAGTAAATGGATATCAGAGAGCTATTTAGTATGAATTTGTTAATGGTTTTTAACTGCTACGGTGATAGTTGGAAGCTTTATATCTTTAAAACAATAAGTCGCTTTCACATTGTTTTATTGACCAATAAAAATGTCTTTGTAGTCGTATAGTATAGGTTTGAATACCTACATAAGAACACCGTAAGCTAGGGGGTACGTGGGTGCACAGCATATACGTATTTTATCAAATTCCTTGTTATTATTGTATAAAGTTTATTGCATTGCTCAATTATTAGGCTTCGAAACCACGCTATTATTACTCGTCATAAACTAGATAGATAGACCCGCTGCTATTAGGCAAAGCACTACTTGGATCTCGAGGCAAACCTAGGTAATCGGGATGATTCAAATCATTTATGTAATCTCTTTTGTTTCAAATAAATTGTTTTGTTTTATTACTGACTTTAGTTAAATTGGACCAAATGAGCATTACACTTCTATGTGATTTCAGCGAGGAAAACATGGTTGTCGAAAATTACATATTTACTGGTAATGATTTAATATCTCCCTGGAAAACCTGTCGCCTCATTTTAATTTAATAGAATGAATTTTTTAGGATAACTGAATAATTAATTCTGTTTTTTGTACTTATTGCACTCCATTATATATTCTGTTTTTTGTACTTATTGCACCACTTAATATAAACAAGTACAGGAACACAGTTCTCAAAGTACAAATTGAGTAGAGTAGCTACTTTTGTCCTACTTTCTTTAACACGTTCGCTGCGTTATGAGATCGAAAAGGCCGCAAGCGTGACTTCTCGCTGGTGCGGCAGTCAAAATCGCGCTCTTTCACTCTGTGCGGGGGGTGTCAATTTCAACATTTCTATGAGTAGAACAAAGACAAATATATATAATTGATTATTTTATGAAGCTTAGCCTAACGGCACAATAAATACGTTATGAGGTTGAATAGGTCTCAGACGCACTGAATAGAAATTATTTCTTTCTAGTGCGGAGTGAGGCCTAATCTGTCTCATGAATTGCAGGCCTCATAGCCGCACAGAGTGAAACGCGGGCGGCGCGGGCGCCGCGCGTCCTGGCTTAGTGTTGTGACACATTTTGATACGCAAACAGGTAGCCAGTCACTCGCGTTTTTTTTTGCGATTGAGGAGTACTTAAAAATATTTTGTTTATTATGGATAAGGATCGATCTAGTCGCAAGCGTTCCAGAAAGAAGCTTAAATATTTAGATTCTGATTCTTCTAGTAGAGCGGATGAGGAGAAACAATTAAACTATAGAAAAATCTTACGAAGCATTATTCCGAGAAATTCTCGTACGAAAAAGGTAAACATTTTGAAAAATGTTCAAATTTGTCCCATTAGTCCAAGTACTGGTAAACAATATAGTTTCCTCGAAAATACAGAAGAACTAAATACGGAAGTTTCAAGCAACTCAATTTTGCTCAATTTGGCTTCTCAATTCTACGAGTATTTTGTCAAAGTCGATGTTAAAATCCCCAAATACTATAGTATTAAAAGGGAATGTATTAAAGAGTTTGTCGTTTCAGAAATGAGTGTGGCTTTGACCTAAATACAACAGAAAAACCTAATACAACAAAAAAAAAATTCATCGCCCTTTCAAGTCTATGGGAGACACCCGAAAAAAAATTTATTTTAGTCTACGGTTCTGTCGGCGTAATTTATATGTATGACCATGACCATGACCATGCTAAATTTCAGCTTTGTAGTAATTTTCTTAGGAAACCCGCGGACAGACGGACAGACGGACATGGCGAAACTATAAGGGTTCATTGACAAATCTTTTTGTTTGGTCTATTTTAATGAAAAACATTTTGTTTAATCTTTTAAGCTGCTAAAAAAACTAAAAAATTATTACTTTTCGTGTCAAGTATGACAAATCTTTTTGTTAAGTCTGTTTTAATGAAAAACATCTTGTGTAATCTTATAATCAACAAAATACCACTTTTTGTGTCTAGTTCCACAATTCTATTGATTTAGTCTGTTTTAAGAAAAAAAACATTTTGTTTACTCTTTTTGAATATTTTTTTTTTATCGACACCACAATTCTCTTTTATTCCCATCCCTAGTCGAGACACAAATCGAACTTTCTTTCAGTGCGATCTGAGGCAGAACAGATGTCATATATATTTTGTTCAATTATTCAATAACGAAATGTCGAATCTGCGGGCGAAGCCAGATTTAAGTTTAGCAACTATTTAAGTTTATTATGGTAGAGTTTCAAGTAGTTATTGTAACAATTGGGCTATATATACGTGTTTTTTACAAACGATATTTTGTGAGGCCCAAGAGGTCTCAAACGCACTGAAAAAAAGTTCAAGTTTGCCTCGAAATGGCCTCATACGCACTGGCTGAAAGTCCATGAGAAATGGCGCCGCAGTTAACGTGTTAACTTGAGATAGTGTGACTTTGCTATGCTGTAATTACATGTTCTTGGAATTTGTTGATCAAAATAACAGTATACAAAATCAATCATGACAGTCGACAGAAAACTATTATGAAACATAATGGTAATAGGCACAGACGAACACGCGATGATGATTTCTCACAATTTAGTAACAATGTTCATAAGACGTTTATATATTATAAGTAAGATAAGATAAGACATTATAAGAAAGATTTAGGGCTTACTCAAGTAAACATATAAAGAACTTGGCCCTAGTGGCACAGTGCGCCCCCGCAGCCGTCGTCGTGCAGGTCAGTTGCGAAACTCAATGAGTCGTGCTCCTATTCGAGTGTGCTTCACAACGAACATATCTAGACCCTAAGTATAACATATGCACTTTGATTTAACACCTCAATTCTGATTTGTTGGAAGCCATGCATTCACGCATAGACACGATTTATAGTAATTACAGTGTCAACTTTATGTGAACAACGCCTACATCAACGACAAGAGAGAAGTATATTTTGTATTTTTTATACCATTAACTGGAGACACGCAGACATTGATAATTTATGTCTTGTGTTGCTGCAATTAAGGCGCTAAATAAATTCGCGTGCGAAAAGTGTTTTGTATTTATGTTCTAAGTATGCGGAGTTGGTTGAAAACTGGTGCAAACCGAAGTGGTGCAAACCGCAGAACCAGTCCTGCGACAGGAAGCGGCCTCGCGCCCCCCTCCGCGGCCCCTCCCCCTGCCCCGGTAAACCCCGCCGGCGCCCACCTGCCGCGCGACCTCCTGCTCCAGACAAAGCGTGTCCTTCATGCACTGAGTGACGCATGCAAGTGCATTGCACTAATAACAATGTCCTTTTCAATGTCCGGTAACAGCGCTGACCAGAGCAACGCGGCAGCTACGCCAATTTGCCTAATTGAGATTATAAATACACCTAGTATGTATGTTATGTAGACAAGAAACTTTTAAGCTCTACGTTAATTTTTTACAGAAACAAACTTAGAAGCAAAATTTATGTATTAGTTATTTAATGATGATTAATGGTTTTGTTTGAATTTATCACGTACTAGCATCCCGCTCGGGACTTCGTTCCCGTGAGAATTCGGAAAAATTATGTAGCCTATGTTATTTAGGGATAATGTAGCATCCTAATGGTGAAATAATTTTTTAAATCGGCCCAGTACTTTTTGAGCATATTCATTACAAACATACAAAAATAGGTACAAATCTTTCCTCTTTATAATATTAGTGTAGAAGTGTAGATATAATATTATGGTAACAGACCAAAAACACAATACTACTGTAGCCGCCTTCTACACCAATTTCAAAAGAGTTGAGGCAGCATGAGTCTTACTGACATTTTACCGAGCATGAGTATTCTATTTTAAAATAGAAATTGTTCAATTGAACGTATTACAAATCGTGATCGAAATGTTGGCAAAGCTGAAGAGAATCTTTATTGTTTCGGTAGAGAGCAAAAGAACAATGTATCGATATGCACGCGGCGGTGGCGGTAGAGCGGTGCTGCGGGACCTACGCCTGCCAGCCACACTGCGCCGGCGCCGCCACGCGCTGTCTCGTCGAACCGCCCAAAGAAATGATCTCATAGAAAGTAGAGCAACTCATTTATTTATTCAGTGCAACGGCGAGTGAGTACAGTACCGCGAAACGGCTCATTAAAATAAAAATCAGATTTTCGGGTACAACTTGCGCGAACTGAGATAAAAGTTACCGACAAAATTTGCTCGAGTTACTCCAAAAAAGGAGTCACGAAACGCCCTGCGACGAGATGGCGCGATACAACGGCAGAGAAACTGACCGTAATAACCCCCCATATAATCGACGCGCTAAGAAGTGAATATGTATTTATGGCTAGCTATAACTATAACTTTGTATTCTGCTGTGTTGTATATATAGTGTGAATATATAATATACTTATGTCGAGTAATTGTTTTGAATCTAAACCTATATATGGGTATAGGTAGACACATTTCAAGCATAGTGTAGAAGTGGTGATTAAATAGGATCTCTGATACAGTCTCGTAGTTTTTCTATAGTTAAACACTCCCATACAGAGTTCAGATTTCTTTCCGCATTAATACGATGGTTTTCACTGTTGAAATCGCGCCATTGTCTGAACATTACGCAGCTTAGCGTTGCATTAAGCGCACGATATGCAGCGGCTCTATAATCATCGTCACGAGTCACGCCAGCGTACGCGTTTACTATGTAAATAACACCATGCACGACATTCCGCCACTGGACGCCGGATCAAATGTAAATCGAGATCATAAAATATCCATCTGAATAACGCCAAGTTGTCTATTAAGCCTGCATAAATTCACAAAACGCTACCACACTTTTAAGACTGTTTTTAAGGGTATAGAGTTTTTATATCTTTCTGGCTGGTGACATGATGATTACATCACAGAAATCTATAATTTGTAGTGTAGTAGGTACAGGAATCTTTTAAAAATAAAATAAATACATTATCACATAAATACATACTTGCCACTCTAACACTCTGTTGCAGAGACGTCAATAAAAGTTAATGTTATTTTAAATATCATACTGTCACTTTCTGTCTTGTTGACGTAAACAAGGACGACATTATATGTATATAAAGAAGCTATAACTTTAATGCAAGTTTTTGCAACCGAGTGGAAGAGCTCAAAATTAATACCCAAGATATATTTTTGTTCATATAAAATTGTACATACTACATTCTATGGACCTCTAAAATACATTTTTTTTATCATAGGGCGAGATTTAAAAATTAAGTCCCTGGAGTAACACAAAACAATAAAAATGTTATAGATAATAACTTTACATTTGAACTCTTAATGTAACTGATATTTCCGGAGCGGTGCTTGTCAGGTATCTCGTAGTACAGTACTACGAGTACTACTGGTACTCACGCGTACTTTACCAAAATATACAAGTGACGCCGCTTTCTCCCGCGGTCCTTTCTAGCGTTCAATCGCATTTGTTATAGTGCTTAAACTTTATGACTTATTGGCCCCTGTAACTAGATTGCTTCGTAAAACTAATCAGAAATATCGATCTTGGTTCACAATGATTTCTTTTTCAGGCATATATTTTTAAGTAAACATTTTTAACGGAGCTTAGCGTGTGATCAGACCTTAGTGAAAGACTTGAAAAAAAAACAGACTTATGATAGACAATACGGACATGTTTATTAAACAAGACAGAACACAGTTGTAGAATGCATAAGTTTTAGTAACTGAACAAAACAATATTTGATATTCACGTGATCTACACGCTGTGTGTAGATTTTAATATTACTTACGTAAGTAATTAAATAAATACTTACTAAACGCATGCAATTAGGGTTTATTTATTTAACAATTTACAAAGATATGAAATAGTATTTCAGCAAGCTACATATAATAGCTATACAAAATTGGATATTAAACTTAAGAGTAAAATAATAATCGTAAATAATTGTGGTCACAAAATGTAAACATAAAATTTAGTCATTTAATCAACATTAATCTCAAATTATGTCTGTTTACATACATTTGCTTTGATTTTCATTTGATAGCCGCTTCTATTTACCATGAAATCCTATTCGTGTATCTATTATGCATTTTGCATCGCAATAATATAGAATGAGATCCAAAATTACCTAAGTACTTTATTTAAAGGATGTAGATTTAATTACAAAGTTTAATAGATGATGAGTGTTTATTTTACAACAATTTAAATTTATACAAGCTAATTATAGCATTGATCCAAATAGGCAAGGTACGGTAAAATGAAAATTAAGTGTACCTAAATAAAAGATGGATAACTCCAAAAAAAATTGTATAACCCCCGACATTGATCGTTTATAACACTCAACGACTGAACCAATTTTGATAAAATGTAACTAAGAGCCATCTCGATTACGTCAGCTTTCAAATTTAAAAAAAAAACGCATTGAAATCGGTCCATTCTTACGATACGACGCTACAGACAGACACACAGCCACACATAATATATCAGGTACAGTCAAGAGCACGTCAAGCTTGACACTTTGGACATTGGACCGGCCTTGCATTGTATGGCGCACAGTATAAATCAGAGCTCAGCTTAAACTGGTAGAGTCAAGCGTGACGTGCTCTTGACTGTAAACAGAAACACGGATACACACGTGAAACTTATAACATCCTTCTTTTTTGTCGGGGGTTAAAAAGGTCTAACACCTTTGTTACTAATTTATTTTTGACACAATACTTTAACAGAAAGTACCCTACTATTTGCGCATATCTATTCTTAGAAAACAGTTATGTATGTGATTTATTAGACGAAATAAAAGCAAACTTGTCCAGTTAACAAGTCGCTGGTGTTCGGTGTAAACTTGGTATTTGTTCGACAAATATTTGTCCGCCACCCACTACTGTGTGACTCTGTGATAAGAACTCACATATTCATTTTAAGCGTACACTTATGCAGACTTTAAAGCTGCATTGATTTACGTGCATTTCAATCTATTTACATAATTTAGAACTGACTTGCACTTTTGCAATATTGTTCTGACCACAGTAAGACCGTTTAAAGCTAACGATACGTTAAATTGAAACTTAGTACCTACTTAAACAAAATAACTACGAAACATGTAGGTAATTAATAAAAGATAAGGCTTACTTAAGTAAGAACTTGCTAAATTTACCTATTTTAGTAGATCTTTTGCAAGATTACGTCCATGGACGGAAAAAGCCGTGCGATATTTTCGTCTTTCTCTTATTCCACGTGTAGTGCTCCAAGCTATTGTAAAGGACCATTAAGTAGCTTACTATTAGTCTCTTAAATTTAACAGTATCTGAAAGTAACTTAGAAATTATGCGAGAATAACATGGAGTATTAGTAGGCAATATGATAAAGTATAACTTTCTTATTAAACGTAAATTGGATGTTACTCGTAGTATCAGCAACTATGTAGACCTAATTTATTACACATTGGATTACTGATTGCGACTTGAGTACTCAAGAAGTGTCATCAAAACATTCCAAGAAAACCGGATAAATACAGATTGACATGTCCAAGAAACACAATCTGTATAACTATAGGCACGACTTGGTTGTAAGGCCCAAACGGAAAAAACACACTTGACTATACACCTGCTCCTATTCAGTGAAGAGAGATCTATTATTCATGTAGATACTTACCGATGCGAAAATATTGATTGTTGCTTCATTAAGCTACATTTTTAAGCTGGAATAAGTGTTTGTAAAAAGTAAAGTTAGAGCTTTTAAATTAATGGTGACTATTGTTGCTTAACCATTCATAAAACCAAAAAGTCTAAGCGTCGACACTATGCACTATTTTGAGACCTACACACGGGCATATTGGTAATTAGAATTTTGCCCACGGTGGCGTCGTATGGATCCGTTTTGGGATAAAAACATATTCAACATATTTATAGTCTGCAGGTTTATTCTAAAAATTGGTGATCGTAAATCGGATGGGTAGCTTTAGGTCAAAACTTACAGACGTACTGCACATGAAAACACGTTAAATTAAGTAGTAAGTAGTGTTAAGTAGTACTTACCTATTGTGAAGGAAGAAGATGAGCGCTATCGCCAGCAAACTGTTTTGCAGTTTGGCGAAGATAAATTTATGTAAATAGGTTAAGTTTGTTTGAATAAATGTATTTTAAAAAAAACTTAAAAATTGTTTATTTCCGTAACTTAGTCCTTTTGTGTAATATGAAATACTTGTGTTGAGAGGTTCCATAACCAGAAAACACATCTCGTAGGAGAAAGATCCAATAAAATAAAATCATACAATACTATAAAACAAATCCCCGCCGCGTACCAGACGGCAGCTGATCGCGATAAATTCAAAAACTACTGAACGGATTTTGATACAGTATTCACCCATTCACCCATGGACTAAGTGATTCAAGAGGAAAGCTTATGTACATAATTTATTCTCGAAATTCTTACGGAAACAAAGTCCCAGGCGAGAAGCTAGTAAAACATAAAACAAGTTTAAAGATGAGAGTAAGGGACCAAAATTATACAGAAATATAAATCAATGATCAACATATTTTGTACCAACTTGCATGTTTGTGCCTGAATGTATGTAACGCCACATATCAATACATATCTGTATGTATTCTGAATTTTCTTCATAAATAAAAATGCCGCATGTATGATAAAGATCATCGCGTTCAAGGGTACTCATCTTACGAAATACATTCCAACTGAAAGTCAACTAATTCTATTGAAACAAATCTAAGTCTATTGGTTACATTGAATGAATTACCTTTTCAACTTTAACAGTTTGCGTTAGAATTATAACTAATCAAATGGCTTCTATCAGGATTCAGGATTAAATAAGGAGGTTAAAAATTCCATTCACAATGGTTTATTCTTAGAACAATTGCAATTATTAAATCAAGTCACAACAGTTATAGATTGAATTGCGGTCAGCAATTACGAACCCATAAAAGTAGTACCTGAGAGGCTTAGCTTGGAGGTATTAGTAATGTAGGTATTGGCCATATATCCGGCAACAAATACCAGGTACATAGGTACTAGGATCAGGTCCAGTGCTGACGGAGAGCTGCTGTAAAATATTCCAACATTGTTTACCGTCCGGCTCATTGCATAATGGTATCTCGTTTCACTTCACCTTCCTCATCTCTTCACGTCTCCTCATATAAATCAAGTTAGTACTTAAATAACTTATATATCTCTTTCAACGTCAACAACTATTACATACCACGTAAAATAACGTCAGCTTTTCACAACTAAATACGATTCATGTTTTGTAGGACCCTTCTCAACTAATCAACAAATTCCTACCATAAATCGTTTTCAATTCATTATACTTAACATAAAGATGTTTATACTTAATATTTTGATGTTGGTGATTATATTATAATTACAAAAATAATACCTTGAAAATTGACACGTTTTGCGTAAGATACAGTTGCGTTACATACATAAAAGTATGTGATACGCAATAAGCGCACGCGGCCGGCGCGGCGCGGCGCCGTGGTGAGCCGCGCCGGCCCTCCGACATTGCTGCGAGAGACCAACCGGATGCCCCGCGTCAAATGCACAATCATACTAACACAAACTCTCACGAATTTTTCTCCCAACGCTTTCACGTCTTCCACTAATTATTATCCACTTTATCGGGCATCTTCAATTTGATTTACGTCTAACTCTTACACACAGCGCAATTGGTACACTTTTTCTTTTCGGTAAGGTAATTTAGGTGTCGAGTGGAGCAGAAATAGTGGAAATACGCAGCGTAGCGACCTCCTTCTGCCACCCCGCGACTGACACCGCTAACGTACTGCTGCGTCTGCGCAGTAAGTACCCGCCCCGCGACCGTATTTCAATTAGGCAAAGGTCAGCAATTAATTATATATCACAGAATATTTGTTAGCGTAATTAATATTTGAATTTAATTACTGTCATGTTTAGTACAGAGGTATTATCGCCTGTAAATTTGTTCAGGTTCACACAGCTTAGAAAGTTATACCGGGGTATAAACTTCACAGTGAAATGTTACAAAACGGACTTCGCTTGCATTTTATCGATTCTCAGTAAATTATCTTCACTTATGCTCGAAGGAGATATAAAATATACATAAACGTTATGGTAAAATATTAACATCTTTTCCGTGTTTGTCTTTAGTGATTGCTGTCATTAAATACTAGTGTTAAATTTAAGCTCTAACAAACTACAGCATACTTACAGGTGTGGTCAATTTTGCGAAAACGAAAGTTTTAATCTATAAATAATGTTTAGGGAAAGACTTAATCTATAATACGACACCACAAGTAGGTTTTTCAATAATTTACCTGGTTTTTCATAATTGTTATTGGGATCAAAACCAGAACTTTTAATGTTCAATAGACAATATTAAAGTTTTATCTAACAACCCGAAGGTAAACAAATTTCAATTTCAGAAAAACGAATCATAATTGGTTAGTTTTTGAGCTTAATGCGTAAATACAGTTTTCTTGTGTTAAATCATTATATAATACAGACAGGGTCTCGTGATTTGCATAGTGATAAAAGTTGCCAAGCAAAATCGCGAGATGTGGTTCATATTTTTCTATTTCTTGTATGTTTGTTTTAGTGACATTTTAACCAGGCCTTTATTAGAATCTCGTTAAAACATATCTTCCAGCATTTCGGTCTAGTTCTCACTAAGTTCAAAATACAATTTATAACTCTAAAATAACAAATATTGTTTAACCCGCGATATCATCCCTTATAACTCTAACGGCTGAACCTCCGATTATGTTAACAGTCAAACCAAAAAATCGCAGCGAAATCTGTCCATTCGTTTAGGAGACATGAAGCCACAGACATAAACACAGACACATAGATATACACGTCAAACTTATAACACTCCTCTTTTTTGTCTGGGGTTAAAAAGGTAACAGTCAGCTGAAGCTAAAACTAAGGTCCATATTACAGAACGCGACTCAGACTCTGATCTTTTTTATTATTATTATAAGATGGGTTAACTCTTGACCTCAATCTTGACCATAAGGTCAAAGATGAGGTCAACGATGGAGCGAGTTAACCCAGAAAATGCCTATAAAGGCACTGGTACTCCCACGCACCCACGGAACATAGCTAGCTGTTTGGCGTCGGACTTCGGTAGGAGGGTGGTCGCGAACCAGACGGCCCTTTACAGAGTCTACCACACCGCATGAGACCGTAGGACAACACCTCAGATTAAGAAAAAATGAAGTGTCATTGCCTGGGATGGATTACTAGAAGGCAGGTCTCATTTGTGTTTCCTTAGTCGCCTCTTACGACACCCACAGAAAGACGACACCCACAGTCTAGGTATACTAAACTTTGTCATTTTGATAGTAAGAGAAAGAGACAATCAATACTTAGTATAGATCCGGACTTGAGTCTCCTTCTGTAATATGGGCCTAAGTCTAACTAGTTCATGGCGCTGATGCACTTTAAGTGAGACACGGAAACAGCAGTGGACACACATTACATGCCTACTTTAATTTATACGCAAACAATATTTTCAATTGATAAAAACATATTATACGCACGCAAAATCGAGCTAAGGTGATAACTATTCAAAAATGTGATTTTAATTATGTTTATCAGTTCTTTCTGTAATTAAGAAAAATATTAAAATATTTCATATAATAATTAAATATTTTATTCTAAAATATATCATATAATAATTAAATATTTTTATTCTAAAATGTTTAAAATATTTTGCCCGTTACTAACAACATCAATCAATGAAATGAAAATGGCTTCTTTCACTCGTTAGTTCTGTCAGGCTTTGCCTAGGAAACAACACTTAGTGCACCACCACCGGGTCAGACGGTCAATTGTGATGTATTGACAGCTGACACTCAACAAATTCTGCTTGATTGGACAAAGAAAGTGTTTTACACTGAATTCGCATAAATTACTAACCAAGTTTTTTTTTAATCACGTCTCTGGGTCCCGTTCCCTATGACGCGGAGACCTACTATTCAGTTTCATGAAGTTTTAACCCCCAACACAAAAAGAGGGGTGTTATAAGTTTAACGTGTATATTTGTGTACATGTGTCCGTCAGTGGCATCGTAAATCGTAAGTCGCTCCTAAAAAGATAGGCTGATATTCTTTTTTTGTTTTTGTTTGAAAGCTGATATGATCGAGATGGTCCTTCGCTAATATGAATATCGCTCGGTCAGACATGATTTTTTAATTTTTTTTAGAGTTATTTTATAGCAAGAATATCAGTTACACAATAAAACGAGACTAGGGCCATTTTCATTAAATATTTGACCCAGGGTTAACTCGCGGTTAATAGATAACCAGACAAAATGTTTAAAAAAAGTATGATGAAAATGACACTGTCAAATCTTGGGTGCCGTTAATCGTGAATTAAATATTTGTTGAACAAGGCCATAAATACCTTTTCTTAATTTAAATACTTTTATTTAAAACTAGTTTTTCTGGCTTAGATTTTTCTTTTGATAACATGTTAAGGGCGATTTTCACCAAAGCCTTAAATATATTTAACAGCCTAAACACATGTAGCTCTATCAAATTAAACAAAATTAGTCTCGCTAGATACGTTTAGCACTTTGAAGCAAGTCGCCCTTAATATCGATTAAATCACAAGCTACAACAGGTGATCGAAAATAAAATGTACAATGCCTTTTACTCATACCCACCGAGCATAATAGAATTTGTCCCCAAAAAAGGCTATGCTTTCCATTTCTACAGAGAGAATAATGAAAATGTCTTTTTATACCACGCGGCGGAACAAAGGCGGTCGAATAATTGTATAGTGTGTCGAGCGATCATTTTGGCGCGATAATAGAGCAAAATAAGGCGTGGGCGCAGCGCGGCGAGTCTCGCGAACCGGATCTAGCTGCCCGATAAATCATGCTAGAGCGACCGGCGCGGCGCGGCGCAAACCCTCCCCCCCTGCCTCACCACCGTCAGAGTCACCGGCTACCCTAAGTCCAGCTAAACCTGCTTCACGAATTATTCGCCCACTGAACCAATTTTGTTGAAACAAATCGGTAGGTAATCATTTCCGGTCTCAACTAACAGAGATTAGTCGAACACGTAGAGCTAATGACTCTGTGTGAGTAAAAACGTCCTAGTGTACCTTTCAATACATTTTAGTCGCCTTTATTTGCATTAATTTATTATAATAATATTGTACAAAACTGGCCATTTATCTAAATTAGCGTATTTATTTAAATTAATGGCGCCATAGTGGTCATATAGCTGTCTCGAAATGTCCAACATTTAAAAAAAAACTAGAAATGCTACACGCTCAAAGGCCCCCACTAAGGTTTTCCCTTGTGTCGTGGGTCCCTTGGAACATACATAAAGACAGACACAAACACTCATGACCCGAGAACAAACATCTGCTTTTTACACAAATATTTTCCCCGACTGGGAATCGAACGTAGGCCGTCAAATGTTATCATCATCTAAGTTTTGCCAGATGTTATTAGATGCAACATTCTTCATTACCGATGCAAGTGTTGCAGGGTTTAGGCAGGTTGAGAATGAATGAGTTATTTATAATCAGCTCATCATAACCTTGGAAAATTACTCTTAAAAAATGTCTTTTTTTTCAGTACAAAATTTATTAAAGAAATAACGGCGCTGCCGCTTCATATTGGCATTTACCCTATGTGTTGTTTAGTGGTAATAGCGAGTGCAGCTCTTTGTTGACTGGTTACAAGCTAGCCTGACCAAAACACCAAATCAAAAAAGCCTTTAGATCTTGTATTCAATTTAGGTTTACTCCGAAATATCTTTGAGTTTACGGTAAGCTGCCACCACCAACCATACTACTTTACATAGTTCTGCGAATTCCCATCGTTTTTCCACGCTGAGTTCATAAGGATTTGTCACTAATGAGACCTTGCTTGCTCCTATTAAGGACATAATGCGTTGATAATGCGATTCATTTCACGGAACTACCTAAGAATTGTATTGACATTTGATTTGTTTTTATTAGCGTAGCAGAATACTGTATGAAAAGGAAAAAGTTGAGATCGCTTTAAATGGATTGAAGAAGGAGTGTAGTCATTGAGGATTTGTTGAGAGTAAAGATTATTTGTTTTCATTAAACAGAATTTAGTATTATTATTTAGCATGATAATGTGTGATTGGATTAGTATGTAGGGTAAATGTTTATGTAGCTATTGAAACGGATAGCATAGAATATGTGAACTAAATATGAATCATCGAGCATTAACGTAATGGGAAAAAGGTTTACAGCCCATAATAATGCTTCCTCATAAAATGCACTTTCGCGACTGATTCTTTCATCGGCTTAGTCACACTATAGAAAGTTTAAGATATAGAAATATTCGAAAAAGACATAACAGAGGGGTATTTTTGTTAATTGATAAAAAAATTGAATAAATAATGAGTCACATTAAATGATGATAAACGATGACTAAAGGAGCTCTACAGAATCGGACTTTTATTTTTAACCCACGACAAAAAAGAGGGGTGTTATAAATTTGACGACCTGTGTATGTATCTGTGTGTCTGCCTGTAGCATCGTAGCTCCTGATGATCATAATGGACTGATTTCGATGATCTTAGCTGTATTTGGTCGAATTCAGCCGTTTAAAAGTTACTAGCAATCGAATGTCAGAGGATATTTTTTAATTTTAGATTTATGATAAATTATGCGGAGTTATCTCTCGGAAATTCCAAGTGAGTGAATTAGGTAAGCTCGCTGCATAAGAAGCCACATCTTTGCCTCAATTTGGACAAGGGAAAAAATACAAAGAAGCTATATTGATTGAACGTCCCTAAAAACATTCAAATTCTTAGCATCTATAGTAAGAAATCTGATTTGTTGATTGATACAGAAGCCCTGCGATACGTGGCAGGCAACATAGCATGGCAAGCGCGTCACCGCGTGCGCCCGCGCCACCGACCGCCGCGCCGGCGGCGCACCGCGCCTCACGCCTCGCGCCGGCCACTGCACTCGCTTCGATTTCACTTTTATTAGCAATCCACTTAATTGGATACCACTGTTGCGGTTTTATTCATTCTGCAGATTCATCTGAGAACCACACGTACTACCGAATGACAAAGCCTAATTGAGAGCTGCAAACGATGTATAGGTATCTTTTGGTACTGCTATTATTTGAGTTTCTGAAACGAAATGGTGCCAGTTCTGTTTTCGCTTTAATGCATCGTTGCATGAGATTAAGTTGATTTCTTCTTTTTATTTCATAATTTTAAAAAATTATAAAAATTAAAACACAATAGCCTATTTGTTTGTAAGCATTTATAAAGTCTGTGATAAAAGCCGAAGGTCAGTAGAGTTGGAAAAGTACAACACAAATTAAAGTTTAATTTGTAGGTATCTAAAAGTGCTCTCGTAATCCCACGCTTCACAGACCGCCTAAATGACAATAATGGGGTTTTTGTGGTGAGACTTCGATACCGAGTAAGTAAAAACAATTAGAGTACCTAAAACGAGTCTAGGTATTCAGAATAAATATAGTAACTAATTTTAAGCAGACAGGCTTTTCTCTTTTAATATAAATTACCTTACTACGAAATTCGTAACGGACATTATATGGTAGGCTGATATTCGAGAGAAGAATTTACTTTTCCCGAGCATACCGAGTAAGTTTGCTGCTAATTACAGGACGCTGAAAAGTGATGTAAATGACTGGTAGCGTCGTCAGTTCAATGGGGAATTAAGCACGCCCATTTCGAAAAATACTTTGGGATTACGCAGGCTATTTAATAATGAAAATATTTTTAGTGGGCTTAGTGTCTTTGAAAAAACGTTTCAAGCGGTGTATTGATGTGTGCTGTTATATTTTTGTGTTTTGTCGTGTCCTGTCTTTTCTGTCTTTCTGCCACAGAGAAAAATGAAATTCAATGTTAGGTGTACTTTATTCCTTGCGCAGAAGAAAATGAAAATTCAACACAATATTTCCTCTGCGAAAAAGAAAACAACACCTACATGGAGAGGAAGCTACTGCAAGTCAGGCTTACATAAAATATTATTTGACATTCAAATGAAACCAATTTATTTACATGCATAGTTTTTTTTACAATTAAAATAGAGTCACATTCTAGCACTTGGCATGCAAATATTGTTTTCTTGGCATTGTAGTGTGAAAATACCAATCAAGTTACCATAAAGGAAAATATTAGGGCTTATTGCAATCGGATTCTACTATATGACTAAATAAAACCTTATTAGGTACACTAAAAACTTTAAAATACTAATATGTTTATCCATATGTCCTGAGCAACTGCACCGTTAAATGTGCAACATCGAGTGAGGTAGTAGGTAATTTGTTTTTAATTTCCGGGTTGCAATGGCTCTGAAGGACGTTTCAAATGTCATTATCTGGCTTAATACGTTGACCGGTGCTAAATTATATTCAATTCACTGTCTGAATAATGTATTGTTTATAACATTTCATTGAAATCAATCAGTGAAATGGATTATTTCGCAGCGGCATTTTTGCAGAAGCATGGAGATAATTAGTCCATGGCAGAAGCTAAATAATACATAGATCCGACCCCGGTTCCATGTAACCCGTTTCAGTTCATAATAACAATATGTTGTAAGTATTTATGGGAATTTACAAAAACAGATTTTACAGATTGGTTTTATTCCACCAGGTACCATCGAAGCAAGGTACGAAATACATTACTTATATTAACAGTTTTTAAAACTGTACTTTTCTTATATATGATTTTCCTAGTTTTTCTGAGAAAGTCACAGTTGGCTGACTCGGCTCCACAAAAATCAGACACTCAACATGCATTGCACATTTCTCCGTGAAGAATTCGATGACTTTTATTCAGATTAGGTACTGACTTATTTATTTAAGACTTTTTTTATTTTTTTATTTCTAACAGGTTTCTCTTTAATAGACTTCTAAACCTAGCTCAGTTTTCTTGTAGCACACACTTTTACCACTGAAGTTTAACTAAACACTTATCACCCACTATAAGCACATTCTGGCTAAATAACATGTCCACTGATATTTTATTTTGGGTAACTGTGGTCAAACAGAACTTGAGTGGACTTAGTTGTTTACGTTTAAGTAGAAAAAAAGACTTGCTAATTAATGATAAAACAGAGATAAACCGGAACTGTTTATGTGTACGTCGATCATGACTTTCACTTGCACTCTATCATCGAATATTCCTATAACAAACCAGTTTTGCGTTTTTAAGATTAGGTACTTAGGATGTTGCCACATGAACACAACATTCTACGTGTGGCTATCGACATAATGAAATTGCATTAATTTGCCTATCTTCACACGATATGCTAATTCCTCAGCACTTTATTTTTTATTTAACCACAATGGCTGACCAGTTCATAATTAATTATAATAGAAAACGCGAGTTAAGTAGCGACTGGTTTACATAATGATGAATTGCTAAAAATTATGTTCCTTAATTACTTTCAAGAAAATACGAAATATGGCTAATCAATCAAAACTGGTTTTAAAATATTTAGAACTTCTAACTAAGACACATTTGACATTATTCAAACTTTACAGATTACATCTACACTAATATTATAAAGAGGAAAGATTTGATTGTTTGTTTGCACTGAATAGGCTCCGAAACTACTGGACCGATTTGAAAAATTATTTCACCATTAGAATTGTACATTATCCCTGATGAATATAGGCTATATACTTTTCCCGAATTCCCACGGGAACGAAGTCCCGGGCAGAAAGCTAGTATTGAATAAATAAAAATTGCATTCTGAACACAAGCATTATACTTTAAAGGCACTAAACTAAGCCATCTCAATAAGTGAAAATTATGTGTTATTCAATCCACTCATGCTTCAATTTTATGTGCCCGTGTGATTCTGCTTTCAATTTCGAAATTGACTATATTCATTTAGAGTTCTACTATATTCACATTAGATATAAAAATATCAGAAAAAAATATTTTTAAAATATTATTGAATCAAATCGAACAACCTTCATGTCTAGTGACTCATCGAAATAGCTTTAAAAGTATATCTTGAAGCATTCAGCGTCTGTAAAGACTTTTTCTTTGAACGAAGCAAATGTCGGCAAGTCTATCGGAAGTTCCTATGTTGCAATACACATGGTAATCTTACTTTTGAATTTTGCATATAGGTTATTGTGGAGAAACATATTCGAGTTCAAATTACTAAGTATAAAATGTAGTCGTACCGAATACATGTTAATTTGTTGCGGAATCTGAGAGCAATAACCGCCGGTTTGCTAGCGGTATTCGGCGGTTTCTTCGGGTCTAATATTCAACAAAAACAAGGTGGTGTGCATGTGTGCGTACCGGGCGCAACACACCGGCATTGGCTAGCTGCGCCCGCGCCGCGCCGCCGCAGCGTCGTTCGTGATCGCACCACCGACAACGTAGTTCGCATGTTTGCTTGCTTTGACTATATTTCGACATATTAAGCTTAATGTGCAGATTAGTCACGCCTCGGCCTTTAAAGAAACGAGTCCGCATTTCTCAAACATTAATATTAATTTATTAAAAGTTCTTTATTTTGAAGTTTATACATATTTGCAGGCATTTAGACGAAATTAAACTGCTCTAATAATAGCGACACGTGTCATGAAAAGAACATCTTACTTTCATACGTCGGAATAATAAATTAGTGTAAGTATTAATAACTCTTATAAACTGTAATTTCTTACATTCTTAAAAATATTATCACGTAGCATATTGGTCTTCTTCTTTCGTGTCGGAAATTAGTTAGGCTAGAAATTTGTTTGACTAGTTACACTATGATAATAATATCCTCCTAAATTATAGACCTCACCAGACGAACAAGTTTTTGAATGTTTAGATCAGGTTGTAACTTTCATTTCAGCCTGTTTAAAGTTTGTAAAAATGTACAATTAAATCAATATATTATAATGATCTATTAATTTATCTCGTTAAATGCAAGTAAGTACTTGGATAAATTAATTATTATTAGCAGTGAGATTAATCGATTACCTGCCTATGCCTACGTAACACGACTAGGAGCAAGATTTCAATTTAGGGTGATAAACATTTACGACATCTATCTAATCACGAATAATATAATGAAAATGATATATACTTCCTCACCTTACTACACAAAGTACATATTTTGTAAAGCACCATAAACTTTTTGTGCTTGAATTAAATCGACTCATTAATTTGTTGCAAATTGATAGATCTACAAAGTTGCTAGTTTAAACACGTAATCGTACTTTCAAATATTTTTTTGTTTTAGTGTAAAAAAAAACACACAATATTAGACAATATAAGATGTCATAGAAAATGTATCTAAAGTAGGTCTTTCCCTAAAGTATAGTAGTTTCATCTCCCCTGCAGTTTTGTATTTCGCTTTAAGCAGAGATTAAATAAGAACTGAATGTGATAATTCCTTGTTAAAGAAGGCCAGGAAGCGCATGAATGAATATCCCTCATCATTATGGAACATGGTTTAAATTTAACTTAAAAGTTAAAATTGGCACTTCAGCGAAATCTTTTCAAAACTTCAAGTTGGTAAAAAACATTGAAATGAACCTGCAGGTTTCAAACGGCTTAAACACTTTGGAAGATATTCAGCTTTACGAAACATATAAAAAAAATGCACTTAATACGGCTTTTTTACGAGTAATTCGCGTTTAACGTTAAGCAGAGACCGCCGTAGGCAGTTTCCTAGTAGTTACAAAGAACGTATTGTTTCTGAAAATACCACAGACATGCCCAAAATGTTGATAACATGCTTTGTAAATGAACCTTAGATATGTTATAGCGATTACTCCATCTTCACGCTACATTACAATACAAAATAATCCTGTTTGTCATCCGCTCCGCTTAACCCCACTTATTAAGTATCACAGATTTTAGATCTAGCTCATCTAGGTTTGAATAGATTGTTGTCAAAATAACAGAATTAACTCTATCACTAATTCGCAAAAAGTTGATTCATCAGCTGTTTTGGCTTCAGGGTCAAAGGTCGCGGGCGCAAGGACAAGCGCTTTCTGCGCAGGAGTGCGTCTCGGTTGGGTGCGCTCCAGCCTTCCGCGTGGAGTCTGGGGTCAAGGCAGCTGTGGATTATTCTGCTCCAATTTAACAACTCATTCAACCATATCGGAGGTATACTTTAAGTAGGTATGTGTTTGTTACATTTTTTATCGCCCCTTGCTATTTTTTATACTATGCCTTGCTACTTATTTAGGCAGGTAGAATTGAGTAGGTATGACAACTCTTACTTAATCTTAAACTTTCTCTATTCTCATCTTTATTTTTTATGCACTCGAATCTCTACTAACTAAGTATATGTCTTTTTAAGTGCTTTTCAAACTAGATCTTATTTTGGTCATTTATTTGCTTTGGGTGAACATTGATACGTTATCTATCATAAAGAAACTTAATGATTCACGTACAAATACTAGAAACATTTTACTACGCAAGCAAGCCCATGATCAACAATTATTTCAGTGAAAAATTTAAGATAGAAGAATAGTCCGTAGTCATAATTAATGTCAAATAAACAAAAAAATACCCGAGTCTACTACGGAAAATACATAAGAGGTTGTATCCGCTCAAAGATTAAACTTTTTTTCATTTAAAGATTAAAAAGATAAACTTATCGACCTCAAAAGAACCATATCGAAAATGATAGACAGAGCGGCATGCGGGATGATAGATAAACGAGGTTTTGTACATTGCTATACAATCAACCAATAGATAAACAAGTTGTCTCGTTATAATGTTTTCCCGAACGAATCTATCTGCGTACAAATAGAAAGAACGATGAGAATGTTTCATGCCAATTAGTCATTACATGCATGTATCAACTCAATTATGTTTGTCTGTTAGTTAATTATGGAAAGAAAATGTTTCGTGTCCATGAGAACAATGTAAGGGATTATGAGAGGTGAAAATTGAATGACAGTTAAGAACTTCCTCCGTTTTGAACTAATTTGGAGCAATAGACAATGATTGGAAATTAGAACAAGAGACGCCTAAGTTTGGCTTAAAATATGTCAACAAAAGAATGTTGAATATTCCGAATAACTCAGAATAATAACATCATATGATTGAAAAATAGCTTCAATTTATTTGAGGTCTGCAGGAATCATGAAATTGCGTATGTATCATGGAAATAACTGAATTTCAACTAGGATTCAAATAACATTTCATAAAAAACATACTCGAGAACAGTGTTCCCCAAAGTGGGCGATAACACCCCTTTGTAGGCGCTGGAGGCCTAGAGGGGGGCGGTAAGGGGCCTTCAAGTGTCACAGGTGAGGTCCCCACCTCCGAAGACACGTATTGAAAATAGGTATATCTATTGTTGTTAATATTGTTAAGTTGCATTATTATTGCTCTCTCTGGTAAGAAAAATCTCGTTTAGAACCTCGTTAGGGTGTCCGGTGGCAAAATTCGGATTTCAAATTCCAATTTCTCTGAAACCACTGGTCGGGGAAGCAATAAAGTAAATTAGTAAATTGCGGATTTTTAAACACGATGTCGCATTGGACAGGTGAACAACGAGCGTTTGCAATCCAGAACCAATGAAAACATTGAACTTGTAGCGAATAGCTTGAAAAAAATCCGCAACAATCCGTGTGCAAGAAAGCGGCTGCCTAGGGCTCCCAAAGACTATCGTGCATGAAATAAAGAAGAAGAATCTTAAATTTCGTTCTTTCAAAATTCAGATTTTCCAAACATTCAAGCCTAACGATTAAAATTTGCGTTAAAGTTTGCGAGACAATGTTATAGCGATTTCTTACGGTAACACTATCTTTTGGAGTAACGAAGCCCACTTTCATCTCAATGGAAGTGAATTGCCATCATGGTCGCATAAAGGACAGAACTCACGTCTAAAATATCAGCAGCCTTTGCACAGTCCCAATGTGACGATTTGGTGTGCTGAGTGCATTATCAAGCAGTGGAATAATCAAATCATTTTTTTTTCGAAACTCATTGGGAGCAAGCAATAAGTGTGGACGGTTTTTCTTATCAGCGCTTACTGAACGATTATTTTCTGCCAATATTAAGAGAACCTTTAGCCTTAATTACTGCGCACACATGGCTAGAAAGACCATGGCATTTCATCAAGATTCCTTCCCTGGAAAACTGATAAGCCGTTTTGGCGACATTCCTTGGTCTCCCAGGTCACCAGATCTGCTTTTTTGTATTGGGGTTTGTTGTGTGTTACCTCAAGAATAAAGTTTACGAAACCAACCCAACAACCATCGCAGCGCTTAAGGAAAATATCGTTCTCGAGATTAATGCCATCCATCACTTTTGCTTCAGCGAGTAGCACGGAATACTGAGGCCAGATTTAAAGAGTGTGTCCAACGTGATGGAAATTTGGATGAAATAATTTTTAAGAAATTACTTGTTTTTATATCTTTTGTTTTATTTTTATTTTAAATGCAAATTCAGCCACCGGACACCTTGTAGGTTTAATTAAACGCCAGGTGAGACTCATATGTCATTGAGGTTTTTAAGATTAAAAAAAAGGGGGGCGCTGCAAAATAACTGATTTTCAAAGTTAGCGTTAGACAAAATAAGTTTGGGAACCTCTGCTCTAGAAACTTAAAATAATATATATAATGTGGCGGGCAAAACATTGAATTCGCCCATTTTAGTACAGCTATTGTAGGTAAAAAGATGGTACAAGCTAGAAATTCTTTCAAAAAATTAGGCATTTAACAAAAAAATGTAAAAGCTTTTGATTAATGATGGTTTTTATGGTTATTTTCGAGAAAAATTGACATTTTCGATCACGAATATCTCTAAGAGTATTAATTTTTCGAAAAACTTCAGTAGAACATTTTTGCTTAAAATCCATCCTTCTATGGATTCCAGGAGTTTTTTTTTAATAACCACCCCCTACTTAGGGTGGTATTCACCCCTAGCGAAAAAGCACACCTTGGCATAGGGTAGATTTTGCTTCTTGGGGTATTCCCTACTTACTGTCAAAATTTCAGCAAAATCCATCTTTCTTGAAAGAATTTCTAGCCAAAAACCTTCATTTACTGTGCAATTTATAAAAGTCGCCGTCATTTCAAAACGTGATTTAATGAAATACACTGTTTACAAATTGCCGAGCTGCAGATTGTAAAATATTCGGCTAAGTGCATTTAGTAGAGCAGTTTGTAAACTCACGGCAATTTTTTTCTAATTCACTGGAAAGCAAAGAATCCGGGTCACTTAAAAAATCCTAAAAATCTCGGAAACTAAAAATGCTAGCCTAATTAAATAAATTGTGTTTAATAGAGCATTTAATACCCCTTAAATGAAAATAATAAAATTAATGATTTACTAAATTTTATTTACAAAAAATTACATAAGAAAAAAAAAACTGCCAATTTTGCCATAAGACAAAAACAGAAAATATGACATTTTTGAATAACATTACGAATTTCTTGAATTTTAATACTTCGTGTTGCCTCCTCGTGCTTACATTACGCGGTTCGGTATACTGTACAACAAGTTCCTGATACGATTTTGGGGAATATTCTCCCATTCCTCTATGAGAGCAATTTTGAGCTCACGAAGCGTGGTTAGGGGAGGGTTTCGTTGTTTTATGCATCTCCCTAGCTCGTCCCAAGCATGCTCGATCGGGTTGATATCTGGGCTGCATGCTGGCCACTCCATACGAGTAATGTTCATCTCTTGAAGATAGTCATTCACAATCTGACCTGTGTGAAGTCGGGCATTGTCATGCATAAAAATGGCATCATCACCCAAATTAACCATAAATGGTCCGACGTCTTCAACTCTTCATTTAGGATTTCATATCTTTCATCTTTCAAGGATTTCAACGTGTTCATATCTTTCGCTAGTTAAAGAGCCGTTTTCTATGAACACCAATTCTGTGCGACTCTCAGAAGAAATTCCGGCCCACACAAGTACAGACCCACCGCCGTAGGCTACTTTTTCTCCGATGCATGCTTGCTTGAACTTTTTCCCTGGTCTTCTATACACTCTATGTCTTCCATCGTGCTTGTAGAGCATAAATTTTGATTCGTCGGAGTCGGAGAACATAACTATTGACCAATCTTCAATATGACCAATTCAAGTGGTTTTGGGCATACCTTAGTCTTGAATTACGATGCCCACGCTCCAATTTAGGGCCGTGGGCAGGTCTTAGTGGTTTTAAGTTAGCCTCAGCAAGTCGTCGTCTTACCGTCCATGCGCTTGGGCTACTTCCTCCGAGGCGTCGAAACTGATTACGAAGCATGGTGTTCACCAAATATCGATCTTCTCGTGCTATGGTACACCTGATTCTGCCTGTTCCTGGTCTGCGTAGGTTAGAGCCAGTTTTCTCATAACGTTTGAGAACTCTTTGTACTCTTGACAGCGACACACCGACAGTCCTGGCTGTATCGGCCAGTTTCCAGCGTTGTGAGAATTCTGGTGCATTCTTCAGGTGAAAGAGACATGATTACAGCTTGAATAATAAATATTGAACACTATCAACATGGTATATACCAACTTAAATGACAGATTAGAAACAAAAGCAAAAGTAAATGCAGAAATTTTGAAAGTTCTATCTACGAAAGTCTCCCTTTTTCCAATTTGTTTTTTTTTGGACATTATTTTACAATAAGTGTAAAGTTTTAATAACTTCTTTTAAGGAGTACTAAATGGTCTACTAAACACAATCTATTTAATTAAGCTAGCATTTTTGTTTCCGAAATTTTTAGGATTCTTTAAGTGACCTGGATTCTTTGCTCTCCAGTGTAGTTCGAGTAATTTGGAGATTTTTACGTTAGGTAAGGGTTGACCATGTAGGGTTAAATCATACCAGCAGAAAGATGTCTACTGCTGGACACCGGCTTCCCCCGATAATCTACACATTGATGGATTCTGTGATGTGCCAGCACCCGCATTCACAGGGGCTTTCCACAATTTTTAAAGTTTCTTTTGCGCACCATTATAAATATAAATACTTTAATATGCACTGAAAACAATTGTAAGTAATATAAATCAGGAAGTCTTAAAAAAATATCAGAACCAATTTTTACGTTTATAACCTGCAAAATTTGATATTTTCAAGGTAGCTGCCGGGCATACCGAATATAGAATGCGGAAAAGTAGACAAATAATTATCTCAAGACTTTAACTTGAATGCCTATTGGTTATTTCGGCCTATGCTGTTATAGTTACTAATTAATATCAATAAACTGAAGGTTGCAGGTTTCATTCTCACCAACATCATCGTTTCTATCAGAAGGTCATACGAGGAAGAATGAAAGAAGATCACCAATCTGGCCAAAATTATGACACATTACAACGATATTTACTTAAAGATACTATACATTTTTTTAAACTGTTATTTGTATCCACAGACATGATGTCCGTGCCTTTGTTTGCTAGTTAACGTATCTAATTAAAAGGTACCTAAGCCAGTAATAAAAAATCTAAGTAAAAACCCACTGTTCTGCGTAATTGCAAATTTTTGGACACACTCAGTCCCAGGGGTTCTCCTTTTCGTTGAGGAAAAAAGATGTTAAAGATATTTTTGTAAAGATTTTTTTAATTTTATTTCTTTTATTTCTTAACGTCTTATTAGACTTTGTTATGTGAACTAAAATAGGGTAGGTGAATAAAGATGAAGTACGTAGAGTAAATTTTTAATGCACCAGCTACGTGACCAAATTTTTCGTTTATACTGATACTTTTGGTTTGATCGGAATAGTCGCAGGAATGTTCCAATTCTTTGAAATATTTAATTTAAAAATTCTTAAAACGATAAACATAGAAATAAATTAAGATAAAATAAATAAAGGATAAAGTAAAAAAAATAGGAATATGATATTATTTTCCTTACTACTATGCTATGTTAGAAAGGATCAAGATAGCGTTGATGTCTTTTGTATAGCGCACACTCGTCATGTTTCTAATTATAAATTTTTAACATCGATACCCTCATAATGTAACTCAAAGTGTTTTAATTGTATTTTGAAACAATTTATCATTCAGTAAATTAACTTTTATAAATTTCCATAATTGTTTGATTTTTTTTCTAGAAATCTCTTCAGTCAATAAACTAAACGGATTCATCATGGAGCAATCTCTCCACCACTGTAATAACCTGATCAGCCAAGACCTGGATCATGATTGTGTGTGTCCCGAATAAGAAGCGAGACAAAACGCGCTAGGATGAAGATTCTTGGCCATTTTGGTTTAATGAAGTTCGGTAGACACAAAACTAGATATTCTTTAAAACACTCTTTAAGGCGTTATTAGTAAAACATGATTTTACAGCAAGCCATAACAAGTGGGTCAGAGCTATTTGATTAAATGCAGACTGAAGCTGAATACGTCACTTTTGGAATGTAGAGTAAAATGCAGATATTTTGAATTTAAAATAGTAATCAGAGGAATAAAACAGAGAATGCTGTCGAACGTTGGTAACAAGACACTATGCAGCCTCGTTACAAGTTCAAGTATATCTATATGAGTAAAGCTTTTAGGCTTTAGGAGAGTTTAAAGACAATTGTTCTTCGATACAACTAGATTTATGAAGTCACCTTTCATAGTGGATGAGCTCGAGTATTGCAGCCACTACCGTGAACAATGTAATCCTATGCATCGCCCCCCGCTAGCCAAATGCCGACGGCATTGTTTGTGGCACCATCAGACAATACACCCTATTGTTATGTTCATATATTCCATTTTAACTTATCACCGATAAATAAATTGAATACTGAATGATGAAAATGTTTCTGTTTATGGGTTTAGTAAAAAGTTATTTTGTAATAAAACATTTATTATTTCATGCAGTTTTTAATAGTAAACATTGACAATAAAAACATGACTGTAAATACTGTAATCCCTCTACGCTTTTTGTAATTAATTTCATTTTAAATTGATTTTATTTTCATGAACTGCTTTGGGCACAAACAGAAACTGCTGAACCGATTTTGATATGGGATCAACTTTGAAACGTTACTTACAAAACAACAAAGAATAATTGTAATTTGTTTTTAGTCTACTGTTAAATTGTGAACTTCCTTCTTTTGTTTGAAGTCGGTTTATTAAGTTTTTAGTCCTATCTATGATGTCAACGATTCTTCTGTTTTTGATGTCGGTGTAGGAAGGAAACTTTCTCTCAAAATAATAAGTAAGCTTATTAGTTAATAAATAAATGCAGGAAATATGAATTTTACAAAAGATCTTGATGTTTTGTAGCAAGTTTGTAGCGTTGCGTTGATGTCTTTTAAAGCGCCTACTAGGCTTCATACAAAAGATTTCAACGCGGTCAATGTAGAATCTTTCATATAGAATTGTACTGTCACTATATCAAAATGAGATTAAGACGTTATTATCACGTGCTTTTATTAAAACTGTTTAATATTCAATTCCTATAGGAATCCAGAAACATGAACTTGGTAGGTATTTTTATAGATTGACAAACTGTCTTAATAAATTATACGTCAAAAAAATACATGGTGATATCTATTCGAAGAAAATTCTATACGAAAACTCACTCATTTAAACAGCTTGTAATTATCAAACGATCTGATAAATGAATGCAATAAATATTGGTGCAAGTAAAACTTAATTAGGTACCTGGTGATTGGTTTTATGTTACAAATAAGCACCATCTTAAACCTTTACCCTATACTTACTCTAAGTTAAAACTTGTTCATGTTAACGAGAAGAGTCTTGCATAATTAACTGTAAAGTTAATACTGCAATAAACGAATTATAATGTTACACATAAATAAAGTTTTCACAAGGAAATTCCAAGCCGTAAAACTTACCACGTCCACGGAGAGGCGATCCAATAAGAACCAAATAAAACGATAACACTAGCACGATTTAGCACTTGGTCTGTTGTGTGTATTGTGAGCTCAGAGGACAACCCTTGTGTGGGGGTGCGGCGGGGTGCGGGGCGCGGGAGGGTAGCACAGTCCGCGCGGGCAGGGGCCGGCCGCACGACGCGCCTCGCAACGGTAAACTGGCGGTACCGCCACACAGCCTTTGCCTCGCTTGTATGAGTGCCCCAACCTCCCTCCAAACAAATAGTACCGTACACTCGGCGCTTGCGTCTCGGTAACTTTTATTATCTGTGTTTGTTCGGTGCACGAGTGTGCACCACACAGTGACGTGGCGCGCCCGTGTGGGTGCTTTTAGGGTTGCTACCTACTTAGCTGTTCATTACTAATCATTACTAATGAATAATTACTACCTACGCAACTGTATCAAGAAATTAGCTACGAATGACTCTACCCTTTTTGTCTTGAAGAGGAGACTAGAAGGTTCAAGTGCATAGAGGTCACGATTCCTTACCTTTACTTTGTATCTTACATTTTCTTCAAACATATAACCGCATCGTCTCAAAGTGTTGCTCCGTCGTCTACCTAGAATATAAAGTAATTGATTTTAGAAGATACTATATCATATGCTGATTGTTAAATTTTTCTTCTAATCGTGTATAATGTTAGTCTATTGTTAAATTAGTAATCTATAAAACCGGGATGATCGATATTTATATGATTACTTATGAGGGTAAAAACTTTGTGTCATATAGCCCAACTCCTTGACTATAATAGAGGCACTGACTGCCCTGCATCTTTTATTTAGTCACGTACAGTGATCTAATGAAAATACATCATTATACAGTCTAACAAAGAGTCCGGTTGTCATGCCACCATACTCTAATGTACATACGTGCGCCTGCAAATCGCACTATTTTTCTGACAGTACCAAAATGCATATCAGGATCCTGTTTGTTGTAGACATTTTATCTGTATAATCATCATGTTACAGTCATCAATTATATTAAAGACGAAGCGATAACATAGTTATTCTGTATCATAATCAGAAGACAAACTGCATTTTTTACAGCTTAGTAAACTCTGAATATTAATGTTCAACCCTACAAGTCGGTGGGTAGAGTACCAATGCGTGCTTTGATCTTACGATTCGGTATGCACGGCCGCGCTGGCATGCTCTATGCAGCGGCTATATTTTACTTCAATAATACCTACTCAATGATCTAGCTCCGGTGGTTGACTTAACTTGTGCAACACGCGTTTTAGTTTCAACTAGCTTGTTACTAGGCTAACTGCCAACGCGCTATATTTTCACTGGTATCCTCATACCTAAAATGCCCTAAAAATTATCATCATTCGCCTGCTTTCTTCCCAACAGGTGTAATAAATTAATTTTCTACATTTCTCTCTGTCAGCCGTCATTTCACCATTTACATCTTTCTTACACTCAAACCGTCATACGTATTGATCATGCCAAGGAAGGATCCAGCCTTAGTGCACGTGACCCAGATATTTCAGCAAATTAAAAAGAAACAACATTAAATAATAAAAGATCTGAATTCAAATTACTGTAGGTGAAACCGTCTCGTTGCGATTTACGTTACAAAACCGTTCGTATCGGAACTGTACAGAGTGCACGCATGTGGTAACCTGATATGCCGCCCCTTTGTAAATTTTGTTTTCAGGAACAATAACGCCGAATATAATTTTTCTTTCCCTGAAAATTATTTGACAATTACGCTAATCATCACGAGGTTATGATACAACCGATTATGTCTTATAAGTTTTAATTCTTAAACTAAGTTTTGAAGTCATCAGTTTTTTCACATAACTTTATCTATACTATCTATACTAATATTATAAAGAGGAAAGATTTGTATTTTTGTATGTAACGAATAGGCTCCGAAACTACTTAAGCCAGCCATATGTTACATTCGAAATAGTCATAATTGCGGTAAACTTGCTCTCTTTTGGTATGTTGTTTGGGTCCACCTAGATAGTTTTTATCCAGATTTGCAGCAATCTGAAATTCTCGCGCGCTGAGTAGTTGCTGAAAAACCACAATTTTTTTCTCTTTTTTTAGTTTTGTGCCAAAAAAACTGACGACAAAGGCTCTGACGACAAAGGCACTACTACTTTTTTAAAGTTTACAAAATTCCTGACAGTTTGAGCTCTAATCCAATTGTGTAGGTCTAATAGGTTACACGATACAGGGTTCCTAATGTTCACTATTTTACCAAAATGTTGGAAAATTGAAATGTCTAATTTTCGACCAAAATATCAGGTTAATGAGGTATCTCAGGGGAAATGGGAAGTGAAGTTATAGCTTATTTATTTATCTTTATTAAAGACTAGATTTTTGCTGCGGCTTCGCTCGCGCAAAGAACTCTTTCAGTCACCCATTTCATTCTTGACCCCTTAGTGGATGATTTTCGAAAAATCGCGAAACAAGTGTCAGTTTATTTGCTTCAAGGTATATATTGACGAAATGACCAAAAAAATTGTTCTCTCCATACAAAGGGGTTGAATTTTAAAAAATCCTTCCTTAGTGCTTGCCTACATTATAAAAGACACTTTTCTGCCAAATTTCAGCTTTCTAGGTCTGAGGGTTTGGGCTGGGCGTTGATGAGTCAGTGAATCAGGGCCTCCAGTTTGGGGAAAATAGTGAACATTGGAAAGCCTGTATCGTGTGACCTATTACACCTACATAATTGAATTTGGGCTCAAACTGTCAGGAATTTTGAATACTTTAAAAAAGTAGTGTGACCTTTGTCGTCAGAGCCTTCCAATGTCGTTTTTTTGGAACAAAACTAAAAAAAGAGAAAAAAAATTGTGATTTTTCAGCAACTACTCAGCGCGCGAGAATTTCAGACTGCTGCAAATCCGGATTAACACTATCTAGGTGGATCCAAACAACGTACCAAAAGAGCTAGTTTACCGCAATAATGAATACTTCAGCGTTTTTATTTTTACGATATGACTAGCCTAACTGGACCGATTTGAAAAATTCTTTCACCATTAGGATGTTCCATTTTTTTTTTATAAGATGGGTTAACTCTTGACCTCAATCTTGACCATAAAGGTCAAAGACATTATCCCTGAGTAACATAGGCTACATAATTTTCCCGAATTTCCACGGGAACGAAATCCCGAGCGGGATGCTAGTCTATACTAATATTATAAAGAGGAAAGATTTGTATTTTTTTATGTAACGAATAGGCTCCGAAACTATTGGACCGATGTCAAAAATTCTTTCACCATTAGGGTGGTACATTATCCCTGAGTAACATAGGCTACATAATTTTCCCGAATACCGACGGGAACGAAGTCCCAAGCGGGATGCTAGTCTATATCTATACATATTATAAAGAGGAAAGGTTTGATTGTTTGTTTGTTTGTTTGCGTCGAATAGGCTCCGAAACTACTGGACCGATTTGAAAAATTCTTTCACCATTGGAATCCTACATTATCCGGGATGGACATAGGGTACATGATTTTGCCGAATTCTCACGGGCCGGAAGCTAGTTTCTTATAAAACTCTCTTATCATAACGATTCGAAGCCATAAACATATATTTGGTGCACGAAACACAGGGTTTGCTGATGAAATGAAATGGGTACAGGGCAGGGCATAAAGCTTCAGACATGAGCTTTGGGATAAGGAGTACGGAATGCGATTATGAGGTCCATGGGATGGGTTCAACATGGAAACTCATCGTGCCACCCATATCCCAAAACATGAGGAGAAGTGGGGTGGAGGAAAGCCTCATAAAGTTATGCGAAAACAGATTATGCGACAAACGATTACTTAATAAAAAAAAAAGTTAGTAAGTATATTGTGTGACTTTAAATTAGCTAGCACAAATTAAGGATGTGAATCAACCCACGAAACTGAAGAACTTAAAAAACAATCAAACTCTCTAGTCTTTATACAACTTGTGCGATGGCTGATAAAGCCTTTGTATGGAAAGTCGAATTACTTCAAATCGGGGATCTTCTCCTTATAGTGAAGGTATGGTCAAGTGCATGGTGAACTTGGTGTCAGAGTTTTAAGCCGCCAAATAGCCTCCGACTAAACTAAACTGCGAAATGTTAGGCCCCAAGACAATTAGGTCTTTCTTGGCTGGATATTCGTAAGAATAAGACAAAAGAAAATTCGTGAAAATTACGAAAAAAAGTTAATGAAAATTCGAAACCAGTCTATCTGTATCTAGTTTAATTTGTCCCCACCCTAAAGACAATTTCTGAGTGGTGGAAATAAAATATAACAAAAATGGGAAAACCAATAAAATACTTCCATTATTAACGAGTAGAATACCTACCTCTGTACAAAACGCTAGTCCCGTCGCGTGCTTGTTTACGCCGCGTGCGATAAAAATCTCGGTATTTACCATGTTCAAGTTACTCTATGACCATGTTTTCAAAAAGCACGCGAAGGTTTAAATTCCATATTAAAAAAAAGTTCTCTTTGAGTACTACTGCTGCTGCTTGTACTGCCATCTAGCGTAAATGCAATGAAATAATGTCGCAGAGCACTTGCAGTTGCAAGCACCGAATTGACAGCGAGTCGCGACCACATCATCAAACAAAAACATAACTCACTTACCCAATTATTTTCTGTGTGTAACACATTTTTTAGTAATATAATTTTATCAACAAACATCTAACTAATTTCTAGCATTTTTCTAGCTGAAAAACTGATTCTTATAAAAAAAAATTGAAGTTTTATTTTGACATGACTTTTTTTTAGCAATTTTATGTTGCCAATCAATAAATTGAGGATATTTGGTAGTTTTTTTCTTATTTTAAGTCATTAAATCGCTTTGATAACACTCAGCTTACAGAAACGTTCATTAAAGTTAAAGCTTCTCCAAACGTAATACCGTCCTTGTTTACGTCAAAGAGACAGAAAGTGACAGTAATACATAAAAAGTAGCATTAACTTTAATTAACGTTTCTGCAACTGGGCGAAAATGTGTTATTGTAGTATCTCCTATTGGTGATTTTGATCTAGAAGTTGAAAAGGGTGAAGAACCTATTAAGCAAAACAATAATTTGTAAAACAATTTACTTACGAAGGTTGGTTTTTATGTTCCGAAGTTGGTATCCCTAGCCGGGTGTGTGCGACGGCCGAGTTGTGTATCTGTAAATTTCATTTTTTCACTTACTGTAAACAATGTGTATTAAAAATTACAGAAATTCTTAGTGCTATATTAGTGATACCTCTCCTCCAATGTCACAAAATAGGATTTTCCTAAGTTTTTTTACTTTGATGTGAGGTTCCTGTGCTTTGTCTTCGTGTGTGACAATATACTCAAAATGGCGCATCAACTGGCCCCGTCTGTGAATTGTTCATTAGACGACATTGACCTCAGCGCTTTAAAGGTAAACTTATAAAGTAAAATATTTATAGGATATTGTAATCGTATGTGTGCAGAGGACGGCACTCCCCATGAGGCGGAGGAAAGGCCCGCAAGATAGGGCAATGATCCGCTCGTCACTGGGCGTGATTCATAGCAAAGATTCCTCTTAGAATTAATTTATTTGCTTAGGTTTGTTTTTGTGACATGCTCTTCCTTTCAGGACCCAGCTGGAATATTCGAACTGATAGAAGTAGTCGGAAATGGCACCTATGGTCAAGTTTACAAGGTAGGTCCATGACCTAATATAATTTGTTCTATTTTAACTAAATCCCTAGTACATTTATAATACCCACTACAAAAATGAATAATTACTAGTAGTCAATCCTTTTTTAAAGTCAAAACTTTTTTACCTACCCAAACTCCTATTTTCTATCATAACCTGAGATTAATTTTTGTTTATAAAATAAACAACATACTCCAGTATGTTGTAGTGTGAGTAGTTTACAATTTGATTACATTACATTAGACATTCACTAACATGTAACTGGCCAAAGAGGCTGATAGCTAATGTAGTTAAGGACTCTTAATAATTTACCTTCATTAGGCCTCAACTCATTGAGATTATAACAATTGGAGAGTGTAGGCTAAAAGTCAATGAACCTAATTAATATCTGCATTTGTCACAAAAGAGGCCTGACCTATTCATTAATGAATGGATTCCTGTATGCTTACAGTGTAATGAATATAAAAAGTTAATGTTACCCACACTGTTTATCAATCACAGATAACATAAATTAATGTTACAGAGCTTTTCAAACATTCTATAATTTGTAGTAATAATAAATTAAACATGCAACAGTCTTTACAATTTGTTATTTCTATGCTTCTATCTGTGTGATATGTTATATTATGTAAACACTTTAAAATTATTCATTAGTAACTTTCACATAGAATTCTTTATGATATGATAATGACCATGTTTTTTAGGGTCGTCACACAAAAACAGGACAACTTGCTGCAATCAAGGTTATGGATGTAACGCAGGATGAAGAGGAAGAGATTAAACTTGAGATAAATGTTTTGAAGAAATACTCTAATCACCGAAACATTGCCACATACTATGGTGCTTTTATCAAAAAAAGTCCTCCGGGCAAAGACGACCAGCTCTGGTTGGTTATGGAATACTGTGGTGCTGGTATGTAACTAGGTACCTTCTTACACTAAAAACAAAAAGAATGGAATAATCATCATACTTTGAGTAATTTGAGTTACTATGCAAAATTGTCACAACTAACTGCTCTATTTTGATTGGTAATTGAAAACCTTAATAAAAACTCATTTTCCTCGTTAGATTTATTCCTTATCAGGGTGGGCAGAATTTTCAGTACTTATAGTGCAGTCACTTGCAATGGCAGTCAGATAAAAAACCTTCATGTATAGAAGCCAGTGCATCAGGTTACTCCATTTTCATTGCAAAACCATTTTCTTATTGTAACAGAAAGTGCACGCATGTGGTAACCTAATGCGCGGCCCTCTTTAAATAACCGATAACATAATTTTTTACATTTTTTCTTTCAGGATCTGTTACTGATTTAGTTAAATCTACCAAAGGCCAGTCTCTAAAAGAGGAGTGGATATCCTACATATGTAGGGAAATCCTGAGAGGTCTCAGTTACTTGCACTCTAATAAAGTAATCCATAGAGACATCAAGGGACAGAATGTGCTACTAACTGATAATGCTGAAGTCAAATTGGGTATGCTTTAAAATTTATATTTAGAATACTTAATTACCTTTCTCCTGTATTATTCTATGATTTGGTCTCCCAATTTCACAATAGATCAAAATATTGATTATAATGATAAAAATATTGAAATATTGATGATTAAATATTGAGGGTTTCCCCTCGTGACTTTAATTTAAAAGTTACTTTATAGAAGAAGTAAAATAAAAAAATGAACACTAAATAAAAATTCTGTACTGTTAAAAGCTTTATTATTATTATTATTATAACAATGTTTTCTCACACCTACTTTCCTATTAGCCAGACTTGTCACCTTTTACAAATGTTGTTAAATGAAACAGTGAAGTGCTGCTAGGTTGCCAGCCTTCTTTCTCTTGCAATACAGATCAATCTTGCAATCCCTTTTACTGTCTGAGAAGTGCTTATACCTGCCACATTTTTTTGCTTCTAATTAAACATGGTTGAATGAGTTCTCTAATTTTTTTTATGTTGTGGTATTCAGTGGTACTATAAATATGTGATTATATTTGCAGTGGATTTCGGTGTATCAGCACAACTTGACAGAACTATTGGAAGGCGGAACACGTTTATAGGGACGCCGTATTGGATGGCGCCGGAGGTGATTGCATGTGACGAGAACCCTGATGCAACTTACGATAATCGCTCTGACCTCTGGTCTCTTGGTATCACTGCACTTGAAATGGCCGAGAGTCAACCACCTCTATGTGATCTACATCCTATGAGAGCTCTGTTTCTTATCCCAAGGTAAAATACATTTTTATAATTTATTAGCTTTCCGCCCGGGACTTCGTTCCCGTGGGAATCCGGGAAAATTATGTAGCCTATTTCACCTGCTGATAAGAGAGGTTTCTAATGGTGCAAGAAATGCTGATATTGGTCCAGTAGTTCTTGAGTTTGTTCATTTAAAACATAGAAAAATACAAATCTTTCCTCGTTATAATTTTTCTCTAAAAAGTTTCCAAAATCTATCATAATCTTCTAGGACTAATTCTTTGAGAAAATAATAATACACACAAATGTATATCAGATTATACAGATCCGATTATGAATCTATCTATTACAGTTAAAAAACAATTATATAAATAAATTGGAGTATTGTGAGGCTGCCTTGTTGTACATACATTATATTCTATGTTCCTTTGACTGTACTATATTATGTCTGTTTGGTAAAATTAAAAAAATAAATAAAAAATTCACTTAAAAAAAAGGTAAGACTTAGGGAAAAAAATGTAAGTAGGTACGATTTGTTCCAAATGAACCCAACAACCTCCCATTTCCGTTTGTCGGACCATCTACCAAACATCCTGTATATTTATTTTGTATTTCAGAAACCCACCACCTCGCTTAAAGTCTAAGAAGTGGGCCAAAAAATTCCACAGCTTCATTGAGACTGTTCTTGTTAAAGACTACCATCAAAGACCTTACACTGAGCAGCTCTTGAAACATCCATTCATCAGGTAAGTGGATTTACCAGAATTAGAAAACATTTTAAAGTGTTTATTTATTTATGACTAGCATTCCGTCCGGTATTTCGTTCCTGTGGGAATTCGGGAAAATTATGTAGCCTATGTCCATCGGGGATAATGTCGCTTTCTATTGGTGAAAGAATTTTTCAAATCGGTCCAGTAGTTTCGGAGCCTATTCAATGCAAACAAACAAACAATCAAATCTTTCCTCTTTATAATATTAGTATAGATTAACTTTTGCCCGCGACTTCGTTCCCGTGGAATTTTGGGAAAATTATGTTGTCTATGTGTTAACTTACAGCCATACCAAATTTTATCAAAATCGGTCTAGATGTTTGAGTGTGAAAGAGGAACAAACATCCATAAATGCAAACTTTTGCGTTTATAAGATTAGTAAAGACATAATAAATGTTCCAGAGATCAACCGACAGAGAGGCAAGTAAGAATACAGTTGAAAGATCATATAGACAGATGTAAAAAGAGAAAGCAGGATAACTCAGTGCGAGATGACTACAAGTATTCAGGTTCAGAAGGCGAAGAGGAGGACAACGCAGTGGCCGGCGAGCCTTCGTCCATCGTCCACAACGCGCCGCACCAGGGTGGGGACACGCTTCGGCGAAACTTCCAACAAATACAAGAAGGAAGGTCAGTTGTAGCGGATCACTGCACCTCACTGTACAGTATATTTATTAACCAGATAATTAGTAAATTGTTTACGTAGTTGTTTACTGGTTCATTTATTATTTACGTAAGGATTATTTACGTGGCGTAATTAACACCCTTCCCACTTAATCATGGGGTGTTCTTACCTATCTTTAGAGCTCTCTAATTATATGAAAAAAACAACTATTACATAGGTACTATTTCAATCTGGATCTCAAAACAAAAAACCTTGGAAAAGGCATATTCCCACTTCAGAATCAGATCAGAATACCCTAAGACCGAAGAGAATACCGAATTTACCCTAAGATAATCTCATGTAAGGAACTTTTTACCCCACTTAACGTCCTTACGAAAATAATGAATGTCCCCTAACCTCTAACAAATTTCTGTAATAACCCAGAGCCGCGGCCGAAGCGCCTCAACCCCAACCGCCGCCTAAACGCAACAGCAAGCGAGAGGAACGCGAGGAGATCCCAGGTAACGTGTTACTCTAACTATGTGACATGTAATGTGTCTGTATTTTGAATTGTTCTAACTATTGTTATTGTTTCGTTGGTTCTGCAGAACCGGGCCCGCCAGCGAGGCCTTCCATTCCGCAAAGACTGATCGTTGTGCCAGATCCACAGGCGCAACAGCCTAATAGATATAGGTGAATATTTTTCTTTCTTGTTTTGTCCTTGTGCTAACTAAATACTATGTAGTTTATAGTTTGTGTTGTTGCTGCTTGATGGAACTCTATATTATTACCAATGAAAGACATGATTTTTACACTAGTTCTTCTTGTTTCTTTTATATTTAATTTTGACAATCTGTTTAAATGTTGCTGTTTTTAAGTACCCCCTAAATTTGGTTTAAAGACACGCCTGATGATGATGTTATCGAAACCAGTTGCACAAAAAGTATAAAATAAATTACTGGAACTAGTGTAAAAATCATGTCTTTCATTGGAAACCAAATATTTAGGGAGAAATATTCACGCAGTTAATTGATATCACAAATAATGACCAAGAATTCTTATCTATTATTTATTTTACAATCTATTATGATTGTGAGATATACGATCTTTTAATGGGTGATTTAACGAAAATTAAAGATATGAGTCATCCCGCTGAACGAAAAACAACAAACAGCTTGAGAATGATTTGGCGTTTTCTATATCAAAAACCATTATTTAAAAAATCTATAAGCAAAAGTCCACTCTCAAACAGCAAAACCACATAAATCCAGCTTTATTCGTTATCACCTCCCTTTGTGATGTTTGGTTTTTCTAAATTTGTTCCGGAAAAGTATTGACATGAAAAATATTCTATGTTAGTACGGTTGCGGATCTATCATTTCACTAAATATCCTAGTACTTGTTCACATATGTATAAGACGCGGCCGCGGGCGCCGTTGGGTTTACTTAAATCGCACCTGCGTTTCATTATGTATACTTGCATATTATGCCCTATGTTTGATATTTAGAAACTGCTGCGCCCGCAAGTTACGTGAACCAGCACTTAATGCAGTCGTTGAAGTATAAAAGTTGAAGAAACTCACAAACATTTTAGGAGGCTTTAAATTAGCGAAAATTGTGTACTTACGTAATTTTAGCCCTCGAAAATGAACAACTTTTGCCGAAATATGAAAGAAAGAAAAAAACGCTTTTTCATAGAAGTTGATCGATCAGATAAGTGATTCCCTTAGAATTAGATTTTTTGAGAATTTCCGGAGAGTAAGGAGAATCAATCCCTTAAGTTTCGCTAGGTAATTAAGGCCCGTATTACAGAAGGAGACTCAAGATTTTATCTATACTTAAGTATTGATTGTATCTTTCTCTCATTATCAAAATGACAAAGACGACTGCTACTTAAGTCTGAGTCGCGTTCTCTAATACGGACCTTAAAGTCACCACAAATTTTGCATTTATAGTGTTACTATTTCGTCTCTGAAATAATGTAATGTTGTGTTAGGCCGCTGCCGCCGACGCCGAAGTCGTCGGGTTCGTCCAACAGCTCGGGCTCCAACAACGGCACGCCGCCCGCCAGCGGCCCTCAGCCCCCGCAACGCGGCTCACATCACATTTTCAAACCCATGGTACTGTGTCTCAACACTTATTGCCTACCTCCTCCTTCTTCCTAGTTCTTTCACTCGATTTTCATAGCTAACATGGACGCGTGACATAATTTTGCCGTACATATCTCGTTCCGCCCTCTCATTTTGTCGCAAAGCGTCAATACGGAACGATATCGACATGACACAATTATCTCACGTGTCCATGCTAGCCCGGCAGATTTATTTTTAGGGTTCTGGAGTCAACAAGGAACCCTTATAGTTTCACCATGTCCGTCTGTCTGTCTGTCCGCGGTTTAACTCCGAGACTTATATTGGTATTAAAAAAACTAATTTGGCCTGATTATACATTAATCTCGCCGAAAAAGTTGTAAAACCTTCAAAAATCATTTTTGCTGGTACCTCTCATAGGATTATATTTTTTACTCTTCTTTTTTAAATTCATTTATCTAATTGTGATAATGACAATTTATGCTCCAGACTTTTTAAATTTTTGGAAAGCATTAATACAAGATGTATTTATTGGTATTTTATTTTTTGCTTTTTTATTTCCATGTCACGCTGTTATGTATGATTTCGCACGCGGTATACGCTACAGCCCCAGATCCCACCACGCAGGCCAGAGGTTCGTTTTTTTGTTGCTGTTTTTTATTATTTCTGCATGAATCCAGGTCAATATTATGTAACATTGAATGTTCACTACTTATATAAATTACAATAAAAAGGGAATCCGATTGTAATGAATAAAAATATAATACCTACTTTCTTATTTCTTTCTTAAATGTATTGTGATTATTTTATGTATTGTTTTAGGATCTGGATAAACTGGCGGCGCAACTCAACGAACTTGGCGTGGTGTCTGGTAATGAACCACCCAACCGGCCGCCACGCGCTCCTACCAACGGACAAGGTGATCTTATACGCATTAATGTTATGTTATCCCAAACCGCACACTTAGAAAAAAGGTACTACTAAGTAAATGTTTCTCTGTCTCGCTCAAAGTACAGAAGAAAAAGCTTTCTTTCACATAGCATAGACTCGTTTAACCAACTAAATGAAGACAGTAAGACAGAGAAAGTGATTTCGCGGCCGGCATGAAATTTGTAGACTTTGAGAGATTTTTCCTAAACAGTAAGATATTTTAATAACCGTCAATTTCTTTTAAGTTAGTAATTCATCGATGTATATGTGCCTAGGTCCGCCAGTGGAGCGCAACCCGCCGGAGCCTCCGTTCGAGGACTCTGACAGTGACTCCGACGCAGAAGAGAGCGGCGGCCGCGTACGCAACGATGGCACCCTACTCGCCTCGGACCCGCCTAAACCGCTGTGAGTTCAATGTTTTACAAATGCAGACTTACAGTATTTATGTAAAAGGTTTGTTCCGTCCTTCCTTTTTTTTATTAATAACGAATGCGCTCTTGACCACAATCTAGCATAAAAGCGAAGATGAGGTCGAGGATTTAGCAAGCTGGCCCAGAAGAAGCCTATTCACTCGAACTTTAAAGAGATTCGGTTTCGCAGGCAGGAAATTCCATTTTTTGGCAGTGCACATTATAAAAGATGATGAAAAGCGCTCAGTGCCAATCCGTGGTTTTTCGACAAAATAAGGGTGGTACTCCGCAGTGCGTCTGGACATCCGATAGGAGAAGGGGGCAGGCGGAATGAGCTCATGCAGCTCCTGTGCACACTCTCCGTAGTAACTTATCGTGTAGCATCAAATATGCGTCCAACTTGACTAACCCTGGTGTCAGAGTTTTTAAATCACCAAACGGCCTATGATACTAGACTTCATCCGGGACCAACGGTTCAACGAGCCCTCCGAAGTACAAAAGCGCTCGTGATAAATTGACAATTACTACATCGGTTATTTGCCCAAGTCAAGAGCCGTTCCATGTCATTAATAATGATATTATCTTTATATCCAAATGAAAGATATATCGTGAATTTAATGATTGATGTCACTGCATTTTTTTCACTGAATCTAAGATTGTGTTTATTTGTCCTTATTTCACGTTGTAATGGAGAAAAAAATACGTGATTTTGCAAAGGCTTAGAGGATTGGATAGTGACATAGGACACTTTTTCACGCGAACAACGCTAGTGGCTGCAAGCCAGTGCAGTCAACTTTATAGTCACTACACAATTTAAAAAATTTAGATTCATGTCCTCAAATGGAACTAGATCGTCGAAGTTTCATAACATCAATTTTCATATACGTAAAATATCATTGGTCCACCAACATCCATTGGACCCATGTGGACTAGGGCCTCAATCCCCATCGTGTCTCGAAGGCAGGCCCGAGTCCCTCGGTGGGGACGTATTATGTGCTGATGAAAAAATAAATCTAACATGAGTCCAAAGTTATCGGTTGTTTAAATATCCAAGTTACCAACTTACTGATCGCATTTTCCCCTTCTTTATGTTTTATTTGCGTGTCCTCTCCCCTGTTTGGTTATCCCCCGTATTTTGAGTTGCTTGCTAGCCCCGAGTTCTGCTACAGAGGCGGACTGAGCGCCGTGAGCGAGGGTGGCGCGGGGGGCGGGGGCAGCGCAGGGGGGGCGCCCACCCGCCCACTGCCCCCCACCCCTGACGACGACGAGCCGCATCCTGACCGCACTCTCGTCATGAAAAGGGTAAGTCGTGACGTCACAACAGCTTAGCTACCCAGACAGCGCAGTTTTTGCACGAACGGCCGCTACGGAAGAAATTTCTGTAAAAAACGAACACTGTAAAAATTTCTTTGCCTGATATTATAGGTCTTACTTATAAAACTTACACAGTGTGTAGTACAAGGTTGTACGTAGTAAAAACAAAGTAAATACTGTTTTAAGTAATTTACTATTAGTTATTTTTAGTTCATGACCGCGAAAATCATTAAATCTTCATGAACTTAAAGTCAAAATAAAAATAGATTTTATTTGTAATCTAAAATCTCAATTATTTGACATGGTTGATAAATGAGAAGAACAGCTGTTCAGTAAAGTTCTCATTTTTTTGTCATTCATTTATTCACATCAGTGTTAGGTGCATAACTCCTCTTATTTTCAATAGTTATAAATAAAGTGAAATTTGAGAAAAAATCGGGAATTCCATACCTAATAGAGATAACGTCAATTACGGTCGTTTGCAGACAAAACTACGTTGTCTGGGTACGGCCTCACGCAGCCTATATGTATATGTACGCTATTACTGTGATAATAACATATTTATTTTGCGTAGCAGTTCACTGCTACTCGAAAACTTTTTCAGAAATCTGTGTTAACTTGTCATCATTTTAATCTTTCCTGTTTTTTTATTGAAGGATATTTTTCGCTAAACATGGGACCACTATATTTGCGAATGCGAAAATTTCATCTTCATTTTTTAATTCATGTTGACATTGCATACCTAGTTCACGCCAAAGTAAGATAAGTGAGCAACAGTCGGTCGTAGGAATAACATGTCAATGCTATTTGTGTTTTTGTAATCATGTATCCCTTATTTATGTACATTTTTGTATTGGACATGAAAACGACAGAAAGATACACCAGAAAAAGAAAAGCGACAGTCTGAAGTCGATGAGGCTGTGCTGCTGAAAGACTGGGACTTCGCGAGATTTTTCCCATCCAGAAGCTCCGCGATCAAAGAGGAAAAGTCTGACCCTTCCAAAGAAAATGAACAAAAACGGGCGCAGCTCCAGCGTCAATCCAGAATTGAAATGGAAGACGCGTGGGCCAAATACAAAGCAATCGCCACTCCACCCTCGCGACACAAGCAACTGTTCCAAAAGCCTTCTGAGAAATCGACACATGACAAACTTTCCGATATATTAAAATTCAAGAAGGAGCAAGAGGAATCGCATTCCCCGAATCGCTTCTTCAGAGGCTTCCGGAGAGAAAATTCGGATCTGTTTCCATTGTCGAGTACTCGTCACTCCGCCATATACTTTCCGAAACATGAAACTCCGGCAGGAGCGAGTAAGCAGCTTAGGTCCAGCGGCATATTCAATAACTCACGCAAACAAGTAATAAAACCGCCGGCATCGGGTGAACCCATATTGACGGATTTCATTAAAATGAACGACAGCCTGAAGATGTCAGCGCAAGGGGAGGTGAAGAAGACTGATAAAAAGTCTGGAGAAAAAAAAACGGCGAACAATCCTATAGACGCGCTGAAGAATGTGGCAGCTCTGATAAGGCAGGATAGTGAGAGCAACGGCCCGAGTCGGCAGAGCAGCGTGAACAGCGACTCGCCGTGCACGAGCGTGTGCTTCACTAACAGCACGTCCTTCGAGCGCGCCGGCTCGCCAGACCTCACGGCGGATGCCGTCGCCGTCGGCACTAACTCCATAGTCAAACCTCGCAGAGAAAAGACTGAATCCGACATAGTATTCCGAAGAAATTCCCATTATAATCGGCACACAGAGCTCGTATCGAGTAATGGGCAGGAAGCGGTACTCGCACAGGATCAGGTAATTGCTGCTGACGATAGTTTGATATCGATTGACACACTTACACCTGGTATGAGGGTTTAACCGTTTGACTAACACGTATTTATTCGTAACGCTTTTAGGAACTGGATTGTAGTTGTTGGTTTTGGTTCGTTTAACATGTGTGGGTTTGGTACGAAATATTTTGATGTGATGGCTATTTGTACTAATAAAATAATAATTTATACTTTCTTTGAAATTCTTTTAACTGGGTAGTTTAAATTTGCTCACACGTCTTACAATTTGGCGTGAGATTATTCTGTTATTATTATTATAAATTTATACTTTAAGTTATCTAAAGAGTAATCTTTACCATGAATCCTGCTCTCATTGCTTATAAAAATACTCACATAAACCAATTTTATAACAGCTTTAGTTTGCAGTAGTTATCTAACAATGGTACATCTATCATTAGTAATAATAACACAACATGACTACTAATACTTTTCGAAACAATATATCTGTGCGCGATTGCCGTCTTCCTGCCAAAAAAGAAGAGAGAAGTAGTCTCATCTCGTGCCGTGGACACCGAATTTAACCAGATTGGGAATGAACCTAACGACATCACAGAAACTGAAAAGAAACTCCATTTGTGAATGTGTACGCTGCATGATTTGGCTGCCGTGTTTGTGTTTGTCGACTGCTGCTGATGACTCATTAATACTGCTAAAACTACCAACAATCGTTTAAAGATATGTTCATCTCGTTAGCTTTTATAAACTGATTACTTAAATATCCTTGTTTTATCTTTTTGTGCAATGCTATACGATAAGCGTTGGATTATGTATTTCTTAAAAAAAAAGAACTTTAAAATATAACTTGATAGTTGATTCTTTAAGAAATATTTATAGAACCAGAAAACGAGGTTTGAATCCACGACTACAGATACAACATTGATTAATTTGAGTTCTAATTCCTGTGTCGTGAGTTCAACTTCAGAACATCTTTTTAGTTGTTTTAATTCATGTTTCTCTATTAAAATTGGTTGCAACTTTCAAAGAATAATGAATAGAGGTTGCAATTGATAATGGGCTGGTAACACACACACAGGGTCGGTCAAGCGGTGCAGTGGAAGGCAGTGGATCACGCACGAGCTCGGTGTTGCCAGACCTACTGAGCCAGGCCGGCCAGCCGACAACCCCGCCGCGACACGACAAGTCCACCAGTGAAGAGGTAAACCAGACTCGCATTCACACCTGTTTAGCCGCCTGAAGCCTATTTAGTTAAAAATAATAGGATGTTTTTTGGGCCTTCGCTTTTTGAAGTGAAAACTTCTTTAGCGGCGTTAAGCACTTTTAGTATGGGGAAAAAATGTTAAACTCGCGATGAACTCGCGTCAGATTTCACGTGACCGTGACCGTCAGATGTGCATCGAAAATGCGTAGGATAGGGTTGCCACCTCTTTTGAAGTGAAAACTTCTTTAGCAGCGTTGTGCACTTTGAAGTATGGGTGGAAACCCAGACGGATGGCAGCCCTATGGTAAAATTATCTCTGTGACAGATGTCAACGATTATTCGCACATAGTGCACAAATACCGATAGACTATTTTACTGAATTGAAAGTAGACAGTTTGGTCAAGTGGAAAAATTGCCAGATTGTAAGCAACAGGTCGAGGGTTCGAATCCTGAGAGAATAACGGACTCTTTTTGTGTATATTTTGTTTTATTTCCATATTAATACACAACGTTAATGTTCAAGTTTTCACTTCTGCCGGCACTCCCGGAGTGCAACCCGTTGTTTTTTTAACGTGTAAGTAGGAACACGGAGTATGGATGGAGTCACTTTAAATTAGATAAATAGAGGGTGAACTTCGTGGAAAAGCTAGAAAAATATGTTCACCAATTCACGATCGAAATTTGATATATGATTTATTTAATTGTTAAAGTACCTTGATTTAATTTTACAGCGCTCATACTGGGCGTTAACGTAAAGTAAACACTGTTGTCCTTGAAGCTGATTAATCTGCTCACAAAGCAGTTCTGTCTGTTAGTATGAAAAGTTCATACATATAATAGGGGAAACAAATTTTATCAACAACTTTAGTATGTGAGGTGTCATTAGATAGCTCTTCTAAAAATAATAGGGGTTTGTTAAAAATGTTTTTCTATTCGGGTATCCGTTTGCGAAATTTTAGGATTTGAAGTCATATTTTTGTTAGACTTAAGTATCCCCACCAGCTAAATCGTTAATTTATTGTGACTTTAAATTAGAAAGTGAAAATTAAGGATGTGAATCAGCCCACTAAACTGAAAAACTGAGAAAATTTTCCTCTCCTCGGGATCAGCTGATTGCCTTTGTATGAGAAGTCAAAACATTTCAGATTAGGTCCTTGGGGAAAGTTGTGCGGTCCCATTTAAATAATCACAGCTAAGTTGGGTTCTCAAGCTAACGAGTAATGGTCGATCAAGTAATAAAATGTATTTTTAAACTACGGAACCCTACACAGCGCGGGGCCCGGCCGGTTTGAGAACACACCCATACCTTCTACGGGAACTAAGAAAGCTTATTTTTATGGCTAATGGCGGCTAAACAAAACAACCATCCTGAAAACGGATTGACTTCAATTCTGCTGCACAAACTAAGTTTGATTTACATTTTCCTAATGTTACCAAAGAATAGATAGCAATACATTTTTAGGTTAATTTGTCGTGCAGTAGAATTGACATCACTTTTATTCACTTTTAATTCGCGTGCTTCGTTTATACTCGTTGGGATTTTATGTGCATCAATGACAATTTCATCAATGTCAAGCTTAATAATTCAACTTGGAAATCAAAGGAATAATTAATTTTTAACAGAACTTATTGGGTGACAATTTTTTTTCATAATAAAATAACAAGGGGATTTTAAACATTATATGTATAATGATATACGATTCCGCTAACGGTGTGTGTGTAGTACTTATCCTAATTAGACTTTTATAGCGAACTTTCAAACACAACATCAACTATTTTTCTTAATTAAAACGGAATCCTGTAGCATTTGAATATCACGCGACTCCCAAATGTTTTGTTGCAAATCCCGAGTCACTAAATTCAATTATGAGCTTATTGTATTTGTATGGTATTAATAAAATGATGGTTGTCAATCATGCAAACACCTGGAGCCAAGACACCGCCCGGTTTGCAGGCAGCAGTTAACACTGCGTAAGTATACACAGCCATGCAAGAGGAACGCTTATAAGTCTTTTATAGATTGTTGTATGTTGAGGTTCAAAACAGTAATACTCCACTTCTTTTTATGCATTTCCTAGCCCTGCTTTCATCTTTGAGAAACTTTTATTGGGTCGTCAATGCGGGTAGTTACATCATTACCCGGCTTTTAGGTAGCTAAATGAATTTGAGAGCTTAATAACCGTAACAATGGAGCCGAGTGGATTCTCCGCTCAGCCCTACGCTGTACCTTCTAGAAGTGCTGTACTTTAGAGTGCTTTATGATTAGACGGGGACAAAACGGGTGTTAATCACTTTTGAACTCTATGCGTCCACAAATTGAATTAAATGTTGAGCTAAACTTTTTTCAAATACTAACTGCCCTAGCGAACAGTACAAGAATGTTGTTACATCTTAATCAAACAATCGATATAAGTAAAAAATACTTCATGCGAATGACTTGAATTCAAATTCATGTGAATGTTTACACGATTCAATTCACTTAAATTGATGCACAGATTGTATGTGTCCATTGCCTGTTATCATGGTCATTACCATCGCCACAAGATGTGATAACAGCCATTCATAGAGCTTATAACTTTCCATGAAATCAGAACTAATATTTGGGGAATGGAGTAAACTAACAAGTAAAAATAAACAAATAGAAGTAGTGTTAGAAAAGTAATGCTACTTCTAATTATAATCTTAATGTATCTACCCTAATCAAAATAAAAAAGTAGTGATGTCACAACTTTAATGGTCATATTACCGATGTATTTTTACATCAGGTTTTCTCCCAGAGAGAACACTCACTGTGTAAAATCTATTGGCCTTTATTTACCTTCATTTAAGTACAGATGTAAAATAGAGGTCAGTGTTCCAATCCGATAAACTGATGACTAACGCTTTAAGAACAAGGTTTCCTGTTTAAGCGTTTGCAGATACGCAAATAAACTTGTTTTAAGTATTTTTAATGTTTTAAAATATTTCTTTAGTTGACTTATGAATACTAATGAGTTGAAATAGAGTACTCCTTCCTTTCATTAATATTGGTGTCAAGAAAATGAAGTACGAACTTCAATTAATTGCTGCGTACGACATTACGTATGAACGAACGAAACTTACGGCATATTATCAGATCGAACGCAGTGGGTGTTCGCTCTAAGGATCTCCACGACGACCGATCCAGTATTTCATCCTAAAGTTCCAGGTGAAAGTTCACGATGTGAATTGTAATGGTGTGGTTTTCTGTTACAGTACAGGCAAGCCGTGGCGGGCGGCACGCCATTGCCGCACCATCACGCGGGGGTTGCGGTAGGCTCGGCCCACTCGACCCCTTCGAAATCGTTCGTGTCGGGGTCCGTTCCGCACGCGCTCCAACACTCCCCTTCCAACTCGTCCGTGGGCTCCCAAAACCAGTTTCTCCCCTTGCAACAGAAGCAGCGCTCGTTCTTGACGTTCGGCTTCGGCGCGGGCTCGACGGGCAGCGGCACGGCCGGCTCTGGCGGTAACTCCTCACGTCGAGAGAGCCACGTCAACGTCAACGTCACGCCCACCGGACACGACCTCTCCTCAGACACGCCCGAGATACGCAAGTACAAGAAGAGGTTCAACTCGGAAATCTTATGCGCCGCATTATGGGGTAAGTCTGAACTAATTATTTGATATTTCAGTTGTTTCTATGTGTCACTTCAAAAATTTGCATAAGATTTTGTAAGGCAGTTTATTTTTTGTTTCGTACATTTGATCGAAGGAATTGGACAACTTAATCAAAAATTTGATATCAGATATCACGGATATGGGCCATTCGTCAGATCAAAGATTAAAAAAATTGGACGAAACCTTTGGATGAGTGGATACTATCCTAATTTATATTTTTTCTATGTTTATACATTTTTATCTGCACCAGTAAGTAATGAATCTCTATTTAGAAGAGGAACTGTTGTATAAAGATGATATCTTTATTTTTATTGTTGTAACACAGCAGCCAGTCTCATAAGCCAAAATTAAAACGAACTTTAGAATGTTCTTCTAGAATATAGGAATAATTTCTATAGTTGCATTTAAATTTCAGGCGTAAATCTACTGATTGGCACGGAAAACGGCTTGATGTTACTCGACCGGTCTGGTCAGGGTAAAGTATACCAATTGATCTCACGACGCCGCTTCCAACAGATGGAAGTGTTAGAAGGACAAAATATTCTCGTGACAGTTTCTGGAAAGAAAAACCGCGTGCGCGTCTATTACCTTAGCTGGTTGAAATCCAAAATTTTACGCACCGATGGTCTCAGTGATGTAAGTATTATACATTATTTGTAGCACTACTAAAACTTGCAGGGTTAAACTTTGTAAAATGGCTTAATATGTCATTGGCTTTTTGTCTAGCCTAAGATTTCCAAATAAATAAAATAAAATCCTATGATAGCGGTATTGCTATATGACGGTGACATATAGTAGCCAAACACATTATAAGAATGTTGTCCATATAAACAAGACTGTTGTTTATAGCAACGTTTCTGTAGCGCGGTATGATTTTTGGGAATTTAGTCATTTATGTTTCACTTTCGTCGCTCTTCTAAGAAACACAAACTTTACAGAGCGATTAAAGATTGCGAATCTACGTATTTAAGAGCTATGACGAAAGTGACCTTTAAGTTTTTTTTTGCAATAATAAAAAATACTTTCATTTTGACCTATTAAGATTAGTAGTCTTCACAATACAGCGTCCATTTGGTAGTTTAAATAAGTAATAATAAGTACGTATTTTCGTTTCTTCATTTTTCTTAACAATAGGTATTTATTTTGCAGCAAGTTGAAAGAAGAAACGGCTGGATTAACGTAGGAGAACTTCAAGGTGCTGTTCACTTTCGTATCGTCAAATACGAACGCATAAAGTTTTTGGTGATCGCTTTAAAAGACTCGATCGAGATCTACGCGTGGGCTCCCAAACCATATCACAAATTCATGGCCTTCAAAAGCTTTGGTGACTTACAACATAGGTAAATACTTTTTAAAATATCTATATTTTTCTATTCTGGACGTGTAATGCTGGTCTGAAAAGTACCCCGTCATTTTGTGAATACCGTACTGCCGTCAGAAATACGGAGTTTTAGTTTACAGCCTGCAAAGGCATTATTTTATTTTTGCAAGTCCATCACCACAGCTGGGCCACAATAGAAATTTCAATGTTTGACTATGCCAAGAATTTCTCAGAATTTGTCGTATATGATTGGCAAAGAAAATAGAATTTCTCGGGGCCGCGTTTAAAAGTTATCGGGGGTTGTTTGGGGCCCAGCTGCAGTGACGTCACTACAGCTGGGCCACACCTGTATCTCGAAGATGGAACCACGAAGCGAAGATCTGGCTACGAAGAAAATTTCTCAGGACAAACCCCAAAATAAGAAAACTATCCGGTCTCGCGTTCAAAAGATATAAGACATTCGTTGGGGCAGTGACGCTGACGCGTTTGGACGTCCGATGGAAAAAAGGGGCAGGCGTAGCGAAGATCTGGCTACGTAGAAAATTTCTCGTGAATTTCTCGGGACATACTCCAAAATAAGAAAACTAGCCGGTCTCGCCTTCAAAAGATAAAAGACATTCGTTGGGGCCCAGCTGGATCTCGAAAACGGGACGACGTAGGAGAAATCTGCTTGCGTAGATAATTTCTCGAGTATCGTCATCAAAAAATCTAAATTTCTCGGCGTCCCGTTCTAGAGAAAAAAAATATCGTGAATAGTCTAGGAGCCAGGAGGCCAAATTGCGCACAGAACTTATTTTTTAATATTTGGCGTAATTTTCTTTGGTCAAAGTATAATATTAATAGTATTACAGTATTTTGTGAGAAAAAAGTCAATAATTTCAATGATGTTCGTGTCGTTTTCATATTATTTAAATGATTTACTCGATCAGTATTTTACGTACACTATTTTGACATCTAGCTCCTAGACTACCCTGAGAAAAATGTACACTCGCGTACAACTGTCTTTTAAAGTAGGAGTTTTTATTTTTTATTATGGCCTGGATATTAGTCCTTCTAGTCAAGTCCAACTTCAGTGGTTTGTTTTAGACCACTTGATTCACTATCACACTTTTTAATGAGTTATACATTTTTGACAGTGTTCTTAATGAAATACTAGCTTATCGCCCGGGACTTCGTTCCCGTGGGAATTTAGGAAAATTAATGTAGACTATGTGTTAATCCAGGGTGTCAGCTACTTTTCCATATCACATCAAAATTAGTCCATCCGTTGAGCGTGAAAGAGGAAAAAACCTCCATACATACGAATTTTTGCGTTTATAATATTAGTAAGGATGGTTCGCTGTAAACGCATGGTAAGCGCATGTGAAATACGTAGTTACGACTTTAATGAGTGAAGTACGGACGGCCGCAACTTAGGTTACCACATCCGTGCGCTGTGTGCTGTTATGATAAGAGCGGTTTTGAAATGAAAATGGAGTAACCTGATGCGCTGGCCTCTGTACAAAAAATACTTTAAACCACTTAATCATAATAAATGAATGTTGAAACACACTCTCGAGAGATGGCAGCACGGTTAGGTCACGTTAAGAAAGGAAGAAGACTTGTTGTAAACCATCACAGACGGCTCTATCTGCTTCAGTTTGTTTATTTATTATCATATAACTGGAATTAGATTTTGTTTATTTCACTTTTGATCGCGACTGTACATTTGTATGAAAATTAAATAAAGTCTTTTTTCTCTAGAACGGGACACCGAGAATTTCAGATTTTTTGATGATTATACTCGAGAAATTATCTACGCAAGCAGATTTCCCCTACGTCGTCCCGTTTTCGAGATCCAGGTGGCTCAGCTGTAGTGACGCGTCACTGCAGCTGGGCCCCAACGAATGTCTTTTATCTTTTGAAGGCGAGACCGGCTAGTTTTCTTATTTTGAAGTATGTCCCGAGAAATTCACGAGAAATTTTCTACGTAGCCAGATCTTCGCTACGCCTGCCCCTTTTTTCCATCGGACGTCCAAACGCACTACGGGGTACCACCCTTATCTTGTCGAGATCCCTCGGATACGTACTGAGCGCTATTCTTCATCTTTTATATTGCGCACTGCCAGGGAGTGGAATGGAATTCCCTGCGTCTGTATTTCCGAGTTCATACAACCCAAATATCTTTAAAGTACGAGTGAATAGACTTCTTCTGGGTGAGCTCGCTACATCCTCGACCATATCTTTGCCCTAAGCTAGATTGTGGTCAAGAGCGAACCCATTTTTAATAATAAAAAAAAGTCCGTCGTTCCATCTTCGAGATAAAGGTGTGGCCCAGCTGTAGTGACGTCACTGCAGCTGGGCCCAAACAACCCCCGATAACTTTTAAACGCGGCCCCGAGAAATTCTGTTTTCTTTGCCAATCGTATACGGCAAATTTTGAGAAATTCTTGGCATAGTCAAACATTGAAATTTCGAATCGTATACGGCAAATTTTGAGAAATTCTTGGCATAGTCAAACATTGAAATTTCGATCGTGGCCCAGCTGTGGTGAAGGACTCTATTTTTGCGCCCCTAAAAGTTTACATATGTTACCCTATTTATGTACGCCTCTAGCTACCATGTTTTTAATTTAAAAATTAAGTTTGAAATCTCTTGGAAAAATGTATCTTCCAGCTTTTGTCATCCTCTTCTATCTCGCAAGCACGCTTTACCGCTTTTATAACGTATCCCTTTGGCATCACATCCATGGTATGTTTTATGTTAGACTAGCTTTCCGCCCGGGACTTTGTTCCCGTGGGAATTCAGGAAAGTTATATAGCCTATGTTACTCAGAGATAATGTGGCATTCTAAGGTGAAATAATTTCTGAAATCGATCCAGTAGTTTTTGAAAATCCAATCATTCCTCTTTATAATATTATTTATGTGTTTCTACGTCTCTTGTTACTTTTTTTATTGTTGTTTTCAATACTTTGTAAATTTTAATAAAAATCAAGTTCATTATTGTCCCAAAATTAAATGTTTATAAGAATTCGGCTTATTTGATCAATATGTTATACATTTGATCATTATATTTTTGTAGGCCTTTATTAGTGGACCTCACGATTGAAGAAGGAATAAGACTGAAAGTAATTTATGGGTCAGCTGATGGATTCCATGCCGTTGATCTCGACAACGCCACAGTCTATGATATCTATATTCCAAAGCACGTAAGTTTCCGTTATCCGTTTATATTGGGTGACTTTCAATTGGTTAGCGAAAATGAAGGAAGTGAATCAGAGCACTAATCTCAATAACTTTCCCCACGGAACATAGGTCGCAATATGAAAAAAAAAATTTTAGCCTCTGTTACAACTTCAGCGATCAGCTGATCTTATACCCTTGTTGGTATAAGAATTCAATATTTTTTTGAGAATTTTATATGGGTTCCTTGTTCTTCAGTTCTATGGGCAGAATCACCCTCTAAAGTTTTGCTAGCTAATTTGAAGTCTAAATATATGTGCATGGAAATTAGTAGTAAGGATTTTATAAAGTCACGTAAATTCTACTGTACGAAATATTAAATTTATTTCATTTACATCTAATTATTGAAAAAAATGGTATCAAGATGGGAAAAGAAATTTAATTTTCTGTAAATTAGATCGACGTGTATCTTAATAATACAGTTGATAGAAATTGCACCTGTCTTTTATAAGACAAGGGCCTCTATTTTAAGAATAAATTGTTCTTACTTTTTTCAGATTCAGGGGGCCATTGTACCACACTGTATTGTACCGCTTCCCAACTCGAATGGAGTACAGTTACTGTTATGCTACGATAATGAAGGAGTATATGTCAATACCTATGGACGAGTCAGCAAAAATATTGTTCTTCAGGTTAGCATTGCTGTTTTTTAAAAATCGCGTGTATGTCAGCAATAAAAACAAACTTGCGACTAACTATATCGACTCTGGTATTAATTTAAAAACATGTAATTTTAGTAGGAACTATATCCCATTTTTACAATGTTTAAAAACCCAAAAGTAAACTTTTTTGCTGCTATCATTTTGTCGCCTAAACATAAATCTTGCTGCCAATTTGAAATAAAGTGTAACCCAAAACAATTTATGTATTTTGTTTTTTCGGTTTTTGACTTTTGATATTAGTCACCAGTCAATGAATTATACCAGCCAAATAGTTATAATTTTTTTTAGAACCCATACACATTATTTGTCACTCTAATGAGAATAATAAGATTTTGTAATTTCAGTGGGGTGAGATGCCTACATCAGTCGCCTACATTGGAACAGGGCAGATAATGGGTTGGGGCAATAAAGCTATAGAGATTCGGTCAGTGGAAAGCGGACACCTGGACGGCGTTTTTATGCACAAGAAAGCACAACGACTTAAGTTCTTATGTGAGCGTAATGACAAAGTTTTCTTCTCTTCAGCCAAAGGCGGTTCCTCTTGTCAGATATACTTCATGACCCTTAACAAACCTGGTATGGCCAACTGGTAGTGGCTGGGTGCTGCGAGCGCTCCTTTGATCTGTGATGTAAGCACACCAGATTCGGTCCTTATAGCATATACGACACTAATTTAGTCAATATTACATACTTTAAATACATGCGCTTTGGCCATATGAAATTCAAAGACTTGTGATAGTGACAGATTTATTATTATGTGCTCAAAAGACAATCCACAAAACATTTATACATTCGAGTATTTGAGGACCTTTTATTATTGTGGCATTTTGTACTGAAGATTGTAATTTCAATACAAGCTACATGTTAAGGAACTTATATTATATTAAGCAATAACCTTTAGGATAAATGTTTTGATATTGACGATTATTCGTAAGTTAGTTAATGCTTAGGTTTTATTACATTATATGTTGCAGTTGATTAATTTCTAAATGTGTAATTGAAATCAAAACTATTAATTCATATGAGTATATGCCATATTATATTGTTTTTAATGTTAAGGTAGTGGTGAGAAGATGGAAATTATTTGGATACATTTTTAAGTTTACCAAGGACATTGCCATTTTGACAGTTTTATAAAATTATGAAGAATTAAAATTAAAGCAATATTACAAAATGTAAATTATTATTCAATCTTATATAATTACAAAGCAATTTGGGATTTAGTCAAGTCAATTTGTATTGTAAATTTTAACTGTCACACCAAACAACTATTTTATTTTATTCATTAAAGTCTTTAATTGGTACTATTTATTATTTATTTGTTATACTTTGTACTATATTTTTACATGTATAGAAAGTGTAACTGTGCATATTGAAATTATATATTTGATGACTTTTTATTTGAAAATACCTTAGCCTATTAAAATTTTAAAAATATTTACTGACCTTTTATTTACTTCTGCTTAACTAACCTGTTTTTGTTAGGAAATTCTAGGCATAAGTAAAACATATAATTTTCCATTAACAAATCAGACATACCCAGAGGCGGCCTTACCCATTGCAAGGCCTCGGGCGGCAGGTCTTTGCGAGGCCCTTTGTCCTTCGTGAAAAGTATGTGATGCGAAAGTAGGTCTGGTTGTTTGGTTTATCAATTTTGTCTTCGCCGCGCGCCGCGGCGTTCTCACAATGAAATGTTTATCTTTTCATGTAATATAATAAAGATCAATTTTGAGTAGCCCTATTCGCAACGCCAACGTCGCGTCGCTGTGGGAGCTGACCCTTAGGTAGTTCATAAATTGAGTTTGGCTTATTAAGAGTTATGCATTTTAGAAGCGATACGAAGCCGCATAACACAGTAAGTGCATACAAGACGAGGGCGAAGAAAGTTAAAAACGTTTGATTTATTAACATGATTTATTTTTCTTTCCAAGGTAAAGTATTTTTTGAGATCAAATAAACTTAATTATTTACAATACCTAAATTAATCGTGCATCTTGCCTACGCACCAAAGCCACCAGTTTGTTTTTTAACAAAATAGGCGCTATATATTTATTTTTTGACTTACTACTTAACACTTACAAAATAATAGTTTAAAAAGGAGAGACTAATTTGGTCAGGCAAATATCTAAATTCAATTTCATGAAATCAGGGTTTGACCAGTCAAACTTCAAATATGTGTTAGAATGTCTTTGTTTGTTATATTATACTAGCTTTCCGCCCGGGACTTCGTTCCCGTGGCACTTTTTTAGTTTTTTCTTTCATAAGAACCTTCTCCTGACAATAAGGAACACAACAAAAAAAGAATCATTCAAATCGGTCCAGCCGTTCACGCGTGATGCCGTGACAACGAAAATCGGGTTCCATTTTTATTTATATAGATTAGTTGTATTTAATAAAACGTCATTTTAAAACAATGTTTATTTTTTAAATATTGGCTTAATTAAAATAAAAAAGTTGTATAATAACACGACATTTTTTGATTTTTATGTGTATTGTTTTAATATTGTCATAACTACAATAAAAAAATATCATTATTCTCACATGGTGAGGCATTATGACATTTTAGAATTGTACATAATTAAACATATTACTTATTAGTACAGTACAGATCGACGTTTGACCGAGTCTGCAAGTCGCTTCTAGGATCGACTAGGCAAAGCCCGAAACAGATTATTTACTTACGACGTTTGACTGAAAAGTTAAGTAGAATTTTTTTTTTCAAACCCAGGATAAACCAGTCATTCCGGGATATGCTCTTCGCAGAATGACTATCATAATTGACATTAAATACCCTTATGGGAACAGTAACATTTGGGCTCACAATATTTGATAAAATTATTATAGTTTAGAGCTCACCATTGATTGTATTTATTATACCTACACGATACTAAAGGAAGAAGGCTTGTTGTAAACCATGACAGACGGCTCTGTTTGGGATCATCCATAAATTACGTCACACGTTAAGGGTGGGGAGGGGGTCGACAATGTGTGACAAGGGGGTGGGAGGGGTCATAAGTTTCGTGACGTCACATTTCAAAATGTATTATGACTATCAAAACGTGTTAACTATTAACGACAAACTTAAACTCCTCAGTCCCAAGCACTCTTTTTACGTTTTTACTTTCAATGAGACAATGAGTTTTGAGTTCCCAAAAAACTAATAACTCTATTAAGTACTGCTTTTATTAGAAAATTACAAATTAAAATATGCAAAATATGTGACGTCACGCTAGGGAGGGGGGAGTCATACAAATGTGACCAGCTGTGACAAGAAGGGGGAGGGGGTCGAAAAATCATGAAATTCGTGTGACGTAATTTATGGATGGCCCCTTTGCTTTAGTGTATTTCTTTATTATATTACTGGAATTACATTTTCTTCATTTCACTTTTAATCGCGACTGTACCTTTCTATGAAAATTAAATAAAGTCTTTTTCTCTAGAACGGGACACCGAGATACTCAGATTTTTCGATGATTATACTCGAGAAATTATCTACGCAAGCAGATTTCCCCTACGTCATCCCGTTTTCGAGATCCAGGTGGCTCAGCTGTAGTGACGCGTCACTGCAGCTGGGCCGGTTAGAGTGTCGCAAAAGGGGCAGCCATTTAAAAATTTTCTAAGTGTTCTGGCCGGGTCGATGTGTCGGAAAAGGGGTTATCCCAAAATTTTTCTAAGTCCCCAAGCAAAAAAAAAAAAATTTTTTTTGACCCCTTATAATAAGCGGGGGCCCCAAAGACTTAGAATAATTTCGAGGAGGTGCGGTGTCAAGATGAACCCCAATTTTCTTGTCGGAAATGGATAGAGGACCCTTCTAGAAACAACGTTTGTATGGGCCACTTTTTGCTTGGGCCCCCCACCCTGCTGAAGACATGGGGCCCCTCCGGTTTTATTGCGCGAATCGACACAGTTTACGATGCTGATCAACCGCCCCATACATCACTTTGAGCTCCGGGGCCTCCTTAGGGCCCCACGGGGCCTCCTTAGGGCCCCACGGGGCCCTTGCCCCCTTAGAGAAATAACTGCCGTTCGGCGGGACTTAGAAAAATTTCGAGGAGGTGCGGTGTCAAGATGACCCCCCATTTTCTTGCCGGAAATGGATAGAGGACCCTTCTAGGAACAACGTTTGTATGGGCAACTTTTTGATTGCGCCCCAACTGGGGGGCCCAGGGCCCCCCACCCTGCTGGAGACCTAGGGCCCTCCCAGTTTTATTGCGCGAATCGACGCAGTTTACGATGCTGATCAACCGCCCCATACATCACTTTGCGCTCCGGGGCCTCCTTAGGGCCCCACGGGGCTCTTGCCCCCTTAGAGAAATAACTGCCGTTCGGCGGGACTTAAAAAAATTTCGAGGAGGTGCGGTGTCAAGATGACCCCCCATTTTCTTGCCGGAAATGGATAGAGGACTCTTCTAGGAACAACGTTTGTATGGGCCACTTTTTGATTGGGCCCCAACGGGGGGGCCCAGGGCCCAAGTCTTTGGGGCCACAAAAAAAATTTTTTTTTTTGCCCCTTTACGATCACTCCAACGCTAACCAGAAAACAGCAAAAATTTCGAAAATTTGCTAAGTCCCGTGGGCTGCCCCTTTTCCGACACGCCGACCCCAGAGGTCATCTACGTAGTCAGATCTCCACTACATGGTTCCATCTTCGAGATACAGGTGTGGCTCAGCTGTAGTGACATCACTGAAGCTGGGTCCCAAACAACCCCCGATAACTTTTAAACGCGGCCCCGAGAAATTCTGTTTTCTTTGCCAATCGTATACGACAAATTTTGAGAAATTCTTGGCATAGTCACACATAAAAATTTCGATTGTGGCCGAGCTGTGGTTATGGACTCACCTATCTCACATGTTAGCCCTGAACATAATCTGGTTCCTCATTCAGCTCTAAAAAAATTCAAAAATAGACCTATATAGATAATTTATTTATTTATTGAAAAACTAACACAATGTTGATCAAATTACATTTGTAAACAAATTATGTGGTAGACCTTTCTAATGAGATCGCACCTAACTTATTATCATCAGTAAGCTGCAATTTGGGTCTATACAATATTAATTTTAGGTATCAAACAAGCCTGCCCTAGTCAAGCCATCAGTCTCTTTATGAGACATTGGTACAAGCATTAAGCCAGGTGCTGGAGGTTGCATTTCCAAATCTCTAAGATCATTTACTTTAACTTTGAGGTCGCTGCGGAGTTTGTTAATGTCAATATCCAGCTGCATTTGGTCTGCTTCTAACAAGGATTTAGCAGTACTTAGATCATGTTTTACTAGCACATTCCCAATCGTGACCCAGCACTTGCGTTGGCCACTCTTTGTAAGGTCCCGTAGTGCTTCTCGATTTTGATTTCTTCTCTTATCCAACAATATTATTTCTCGCCTATCAGACAATATTTCTTCTGCCAATTTCTCTACTGATTCTAAGTATTTAATTACTTTTTCTTGATCGCCGAGTGGATTCATTTTATTATAAAATTTATTTAACTGATGATTATTTTGGCAATATGGTATAAACGCAGTGACACACTCTTTGTATAGTATACTAATAATCAGAGAAAAGGTAATCACTGGCGTTTACTATTATCAACAATAAAGTTGAAATGAAAATGAGAAACAAGAAGGAAAACTGGAAAACATTTAATTAATTTATTTTTTGTTTAATTTATCTCTTTCGGGAGAGGGGGAAAGGCAAAAGAAACATACAGCCACGTCTTCAGTGCAAAATATTTTTTCTTTAACTTAACCACTGGCGGCGAGAAGCACAACCGCGAGGATCTTTATCGGTACCAAACTGCAGAAGCACTGTTAACGCACCCGACATTTGGCCAATTCACCGGTCTCCAAATACTTACATTTCCTGCAACACTTATGTTGGCAAAATCAACCAAAGCAATCTTAGATTAAACAACTTTCCTTTGTTGATTAGGCCAATGTCAGGTTCCAAAAAAGGTTGCAGTTTTCTTGGGAGAGTCCAATTTACTCGAGACTATTACAGGCGCTATGAGCGTGCAAGACTTTAATAAAATTAAATAAAAAACTGTTTTTCGAAGCTAAGCTGTTGATTAACTAACCGCTCACACCGAGTTCCCGCCAAAGACCCCTCAGCCATAGACATTTTTTTTTTTTTTTTTGTTAAATTTATCCCTTTCGGGAAAGGCAAAGGAAACTATGTCCATACAGCCATGTCTTCAGTGAAAAATCTTCTTTCTTCAACTTAACCTAAGCCCTAAGCTTCTCATGTTCTGCGTAAAACCGGATAGCGTCTGTTTTACGAAAACTGGCGGCGAGAAGCACAACCGCGAGGACCTTTGTCGGTACCAAACGGAGCAGAAACACTTTTATCACTTGAATTTTTCATCACTACACGAATTTTAGTCAATTTACTGCATAATACACTATCACTATTACACATTAAACAACTTTTTCACGCAGAAAACGAAAATTCAATTGACAAAGCAACCGCAGTAGTAGTAGGTAGTAAAATTCATCCCAATGGATAGGCAATGGAACTGTGCCATACAGCCAAATCTTAAGTAGTAAAACAGCCACAGACATAGAAAAAATA